>CM055116.1:745748874-746948874 GCA_029206835.1 Rana muscosa | reverse complement strand
CGCCTTCAGGATTTCTAAGGGCGCAAATTTTTGATTTCACTCCTCACTACCTATCACAGTTTTGAAGGCCATAAAATGCCAAAATAGCACAAAACCCCCCCAAATGACCCCATTTTAGAAAGTAGACACCCCAAGGAAATTGCTGAGAGGCCTGTTGAGCCCATTGAATATTTTTTTTTTGTCCCAAGTGATTGAATAATGACAAAAAAATAAAAATAAAATAAAATTACAAAAAGTTGTCACTAAATGATATATTGCTCACACATGCCATGGTTATATGTGAAATTGCACCCCAAAATAAATTCTGCTGCTTCTCCTGAGTACGGGGATACCACATGTGTGGGACTTTTTAGGAGCCTAGCCACGTACGGGACCCCGGAAACCAAGCACCGCCTCCAGGATTTCTAAGGGCGCAAATTTTTGATTTCACTCCTCACTACCTATCACAGTTTTGAAGGCCATAAAATGCCAAAATAGCACAAAACCCCCCCAAATGACCCCATTTTGGAAAGTAGACACCCCAAGCTGTTTGCTGAGAGGCATGGTGAGTATTTTACAGCTCTCATTTGTTTTTGAAAATGAAGAAAGGACATTTTTTTTTTTTTCTTTTTTTTTTTCAATTTTCAAAACTTTGTGACAAAAAGCGAGATCTGCAAAATACTCACAATACCTCTCAGCAAATAGCTTGGGGTGTCTACTTTCCAAAATGGGGTCATTTGGGGGGGTTTTGTGCCATCTGGGCATTCCATGGCCTCCGAAACTGTGATAGGCAGTGAGAAGTGAAATCAAAAATTGACACCCTTAGAAAGCCTGAAGGCGGTGATTGGTTTTTGTGGTCCCGTACGCGGCTAGGCTCCCAAAAAGTCTCACACATGTGGTATCCCCGTACTCAGGAGAAGCAACAGAATGTATTTTGGGGTGTAATTCCACATATGCCCATGGCATGTTTGAGCAATATATCATTTAGTGACAACTTTGTGCAAAAAAAAAAAAAAATTATTTTTTCCGCAACTTGTGTCAACATATAAAATATTCCATGGACTCGACATGCCTCTCAGTATATAGCTTGGGGTGTCTACTTTCCAAAATTGGGTCATTTGGGGGGGTTTTGAACTGTTCTGGCATTTTATACACAACATTAGGAAGCTTACATCCACTCTTCTAACCACTTGAAGACAAAGCCCTTTTTGACACTTTTTGTTTACATGAAAACATATTTTTTTTTTGCAAGAAAATTATGTTGAACCCCCAAACATTATATATATTTTTAAAGCAAAGGCCCTACAGAATAAAATGGTGGGTGTTGCATTTTTTTTTTCTACACAGTATTTGCGCAGCGATTTTTCAAACGCATTTTTTGGGGAAAAAATACACTTTTTTTTAATTTTAATGCACTAAAACACACTATATTGCCCAAATGTTTGATGAAATAAAAAAGATGATCTTAGGCCGAGTACATAGATACCAAACACGACATGCTTTAAAATTTCACACAAACGCATTGGCGACAAACTACATACATTTTTAAAAGCCTTTAAAAGCATTTACAGGTTACCCCGTTAGATTTACAGAGGAGGTCTACTGCTAAAATTACTGCCCTCGATCTGACCTTCGCGGTGATACCTCACATGCATGGTGCAATTGCTGTTTACATATGACGCCAGACCGACGCTTGCGTTCACCATTGGGCAAGAGCAGGGCAGGACAGAGGTGCTTTTTTTTTTTTTTTTTATTATTAATTTTGCTTTTTTATTTTATTTTTAAACTGTTGCTTCCATATTTATTTATTTTTATCACTTTTATTGTTATCTCAGGGAATGTAAATATCCCCTATGATAGCAATAGGTAATGACAGGTACTCTTTTTTGAAAAAACTGGGGTCTATTGGACCCTAGATCTTTCCTCTGCCCTCAAAGCATCTGACCACACCAAGATCGGTGTGATAAAATGCTTTCCCAATTTCCCAATGGCGCTTTTTATATCCGGGGGGGGGACATTCCCTCCCACTGCTTGTAAAAGCAGTCCAGAGGCTAATTAGTCACTAGGATTGCTTTTACATGAAAGCCGGCCGCTGGCTGAAAAGAATGATACCAAGATGATACCTAAACCCGCAGGCATCATTCTGGTATAAACATTCAAAGTCCAGCAACATACCAGTACGTTGCTGGTCCTTGTTGGACATGTATTGTAATCTTTTTTTTCATGCAGCCTGTTGGCTGAACGAAAAAAAAAGATTGATTGGTGGGTATGCCCACCATTAGAATACCGCCCTTCATCCACCCACTTCTAATGATGGGCATACATGCACCATTTATATATGCCGAAGCATGGGGGCATCTTCTCGCAAAAGTTATGCCGCGTACACATGGTCAGACTTTTCCACGGGCAAGCCTCCGTCGGAATTTCGACCGTATGTACGCGGCATTAGGAGCAAAATCGCTCCTCCGCTCCTGCTGCCCCAATGCTTTGGCATATATGCTTTTTTTTTTTAACTGTGGTGGTGAAATCACCTCCTACAGCACTGGAGTCGCAGGGATCAGGCCTGTCTCTGCGAACGCTGCAGTTATGTGTGTTGTGTTTTGCAAGTGACAGTGATCGATCGATACTGCACTTGGGTGGCCTGGGCTGGACGGAGGGGCAAAACACAGGTGCTAGCAGGTATCTGGGCTGATCCCGCTAACACTGCATTTTTGGGAACCCTAAACTGCTGGGGACGCTAGTATAGATCTGATCAGATCAGATATTGATCTGTTCAGATACTATACCACTAAGGGGGGTGTATGCTTCACGCGTGGGTGTTAGTGCTACTGGCACTAACCTGACGCTGCCTGGGGTGTGACGCAGACCCTCTCTGACGCTAAAACCTAATTGATATCACCCGCCGGGAGATCAGGGGGTTAAACCTTTATTGGGTTATATACGGCGAGTGCCCTGACACTATAAAAAGCAAACTAACTAACCAGCGTCACCCGTAACACTTATATGATGATCACTGGTGAAAGGGTTAACTAGGGGCAATTAGGGGGTTAAAACCTTTATTAGGTAATATATGGGGGTACCTGACGCTATATAAAAACCTGACGGCGAACCTAAAAAAATTTTACTGGCTACCTATCGGCATCACCGACACTAAGACAACGATCATAAAAACGATCGCTTAGCGACAGTGGTGATAGGGGGTGAAAGGGTTACCTGGGGGGCGATCAGGGGGTTAAACCTTTATTAGATAATATATGGGGGTACCTGACGCTATAAAAACCTGCGGCGAACCTAAAAAAAATTACTGGCTACCGATCAGCATCACCGACGCTAAGACATCGATCAGAAAAATGATCGCATAGCGACGGCGGTGCTAGGGGGTGAAAGGGTTACCTGGGGGGTGATCAAGGGGGTTAAACCTTTATTAGGTAATATATGGGGGTACCCGACGCTATAAAAACCTGCGGCGAACCTAAAAAAAATTACTGGCTACCGATCAGCATCACCGACGCTAAGACATCGATCAGAAAAATGATCGCATAGCGACGGCGGTGCTAGGGGGTGAAAGGGTTACCTGGGGGGTGATCAAGGGGGTTAAACCTTTATTAGGTAATATATGGGGGTACCCGACGCTATAAAAACCTGCGGCGAACCTAAAAAAAATTACTGGCTACCGATCAGCATCGCCGACGCTAAGACATCGATCAGAAAAACTATCGCTTAGTGACAGTGGTGATAGGGGGTGAAAGGGTTACCTGGGGGGCGATCAAGGGGGTTAAACCTTTATTAGGTAATATATGGGGGTACCCGACGCTATAAAAACCTGCGGCGAACCTAAAAAAAATTACTGGCTACCGATCAGCATCACCGACGCTAAGACATCGATCAGAAAAATTATTGCTTAGCGACGGCGGTGCTAGGGGGTGAAAGGGTTACCTGGGGGGTGATCAGGGGGTTAAACCTTTATTAGGGGGGGTTAGGGGGCTACACTGGACCTAAAACTAAATGTAGTGACACTTTTACAGTCACAAATGTCACTGATTGCAGTGATCACTAAATAAATGGTCACTGCAATTAGTGACACTGTGACTGGGGGCTGGGGGGTGATCTGGGGGTGTCTGGGGGGGCCTGGGGGGGCGATTTATGTGCCTATGTGTCCTGGTGTCAGTGTGCTGTTTTGTGTACTAACCTGCATCTTCTCCTGTACGGCGCTCGGTATATGTGAGCGCCGCAGGAGAGATGACATCACTTCCTCCAGCCTGTGTAAACAAGTACACAGGCAGGGGAAGCTCTCATTCGCCGGGAGCGATCGAGAGGGGGTGGCCGGAATCGAACGGCCGTCCCCTCATGCCGGATCGCTCCCGAAGGTAAAACGACCACCCACTGTAAAGAAGGGGGGTCCGATCGGACCCCCCAACTATACAAAGGCAATCACGTACATATACGTGATTCTGCCTGTCGGTGCCATTCTGCCGACGTATATTTACAGTGGGCGGTCGTTAAGTGGTTAAGGTGCAGACGCCATTTTTTGCGCTCTCTGACCTCATGGCCCGCCTGGCCTAAGGTATGTGACAACTCCTCTTCTGCCTCAGGGCCCTGCTGGCCTGAGGTTACGTTGCTGTAAATAGGCCCAGAAGTCTGTCTGGGGCCTACTGGTTCAGGGATGGTCCTGTGCTGTCTTGCCTGCGGGAAGAATCCGAGCAATTGGAAGATCCAGGGGAGGACTCTTCTTGGAGAGGACCGAGCAAAAGGCTGGTATCTTAAAAAGAGCCTGGTGACTCCATTGGAGGTTGCATCCTAACCAATCTACCTCACAGTACTGCCGGATGGCTTAAAGGACTTTGTTACTGTGTAGCTGTGTTCGCTCAAGCAATTACTGATTACCAAATCCTGTGGCAGAGGATTGTTCAACCGTTTACTATTATCATCAAGTCTGTGGCAGAGACTTTTGTCCGTGCATCATTCCGGCTGCTAGGCCGGTGAGAGAGGCCTATCCGGGTGAGCAAGATCCGTTGACAGAAAGTGTACTTGTCTGCAGGATATCAAGTTCCTCAGTGATCTGAACAAGGTATCTGAATTCCCCTAACCATCCATCCCTCTACTGCTACAAGTTGTGTTTAATAAAAAGCATTGGAAAAAGACTAAGTGACTGGTGCATGCATTTGTGGGCACATTGCCCAATTTAGAGCCAAGTAAGTTTGATACGTTGAACTGTGGGGTAACGGCAGGACCAAAAATAACCAGCAGCTCCTACGGGGGTAGTACTACATGTGGGGGCTCGTAATCTGGGATTTGCTGTTGCCCCTAGCAACTCAAGTAAAGACATTCACAGAGTCTACGTTAAAGAGGGCCCTGGACTGTGTTATTTGTTATGGGACGATAAGGGGTTAAGTGTGGATCACTTTCTAAGTGCGTAGGCTATGGGTGGAGCCAAGAAAGCCCAGGAGCTACGTGACTGAAAGAACAAGTGGGAGGAGTTCCCGCCTGCTGCTGCGTGAGACGCGTGTGTGTGTCTGGCGCTGGAGAGAAGAAGCTGCGTAGTTACACTAAGAAGATCAGAGCGCAGCCATGTCTTCATTTTTGCTCATGCAATCTGCCTCGGGGCTTAAGATGCTTCCTACTAGCCCCGCTGCAAGTGCCAAGCTACCCGGAACCCTGCTGATGGATACCGGAATCCGCTGAAGCTGCATGGGCGGTTCGTGTTGTACACTATTGCGGACATTGAAGCGCTGGGTATGATATGCCCAAAGTGTGAGGGATTGGCCATACATCCCCGTCCATTTTTCCGGTGCCGGCATTGTGGGGAGTACCTGTTCGCAGTGGAGCAACCTACCGTGTCACCCCGTGCCTACCGAGTTGACTGGGCGACGGGTATTGCTACGGTGGAAGCTGCTGCCCTCGCTCCTGCAGTGAAATCTGCACCCACCACGTCTGCTACAGTGAGTGTTCCTGAGGGAGATGTTACTGTTACCAAAGATCCATCAGCGGACATCGTTTCTGTCACTGCCTCCGCTACACCTGTCCTCGTTGCACCTGTCCAAAAGAAGGCAGGATATGTGAAAACCTCCTGCTGCTGCGGTCGAGGCCTACCCCAAAGACTACCTGAACCGGAGCCAGAGGAAGGCCTGACCCCTGGAAAATCCACAAAAGGAACGGGTGAGAGATCAGGGGAAAACATGTCTGGGACTTTATGTAAATACTTGCCTGCAGAGGAATTGAAGGATTCAGAGTTAGACTCCCTGTCAGATGTTTCTGGGGATAATGACTTATTTGAGACTATGTCACAGGAACTTTTATGGGCCAATGGTGATGATGTTGCCGCGGCTTGTACCTTCTCAATGGGCAGCACTGGATTCGGGGAAGACATCACCCAGTGTGGAACCCCCCAGCATTGTTAGAGAGACTTTGTCAGACCCTATCAGCCCGATTGAATCTGAGAAGTTCTATGCCAGATCAATGGTGCGGAAGGCATCAAACTCCTGTGTGTTGCCTAGACTGGGAAGCACTAGAGCTCTGCCAAAACTTGCCCATTTGCAAAGGGTACTCATTAAGAAAACTGGTCTGGTCTGGTCTGGAATTCCACCCAGGGTCTCCAAAGAGCTCATGCAGGAAATTGAATCCAAACAAGAGCAGTGATACAGTGAAGCTGTTTGGGATCACCAGTCTGTGCCAAAACCTTTCAGGAAAGTTGGATACTCTTTTTCTGTGGATGAGCATTTCAAAGGATGCTTGCTACAGTGGAACTATGGCCAATTTAGAGCCAAGCAAGTTTGATACGTTGGAACTGTGGGGTAACGGCAGGACCAAAAATAGCCAGCAGCTCCTATGGGGGTAGTGCTACACTGGTGACTGCAGACCTTTTATCTTTATAAAGTCCAAAGTGCAGCGCTTGGTGAAATTGAATGACAATATGAAAAAGAACAGTCCTGGTTCAGCAAATCAGAAAACAAGATGACCGTGAAACTGATAGAAGACCACCACCAAAACTTTCAGTGTGCTGAAATGAAGGGACACCACCCAAATGTGTTCACAGAATGCTTACCGGAAGGCAAACATACATAAGCGATGTAAGTATATTTGCAGAAGTTCAATGTGTAGACACCAGTTTCCCAGCCAGAAGGATCACATCTATATCCAATGCGACATCCAGACCACAGTTGGAAGTGGGGATGATATCTAATTCTCAGCAAGGAGTAGTTTACCAAATAAAAGAATAAACTGTGTATCGCCGCCAGAAGTACTGCTGCTGATCTCAGAGCCTCCTCAGTGATCGCTCTCTCCCTCGGGCTGCAACGACGAGACTCTGATGCAGGAGAGACGCTCCACAATAGAATTCATCCGCCAGGGAAGGCACACAGTGGGCGGTCGGAACTATAATCTGTGTTTTTAGTTGGGCTTTCAGTGCCATTAATTGTTAACGGCACACCAAACACAGAAGCAAACAGGTGATAGGGCTCTACTCACAAATTCTGGAATAGGATTAGTTATACACTATATTGTCAAAAAAATTGTGACACGCACATGCACTTCATTGGCATCCCTGTCTTAGTCCATAGGGTTTAATATTGAGTTGGCCCACCCTTTGCAGCTATAACAGCTTCACCTCTTCTGGCTGTGCACAAGGTTTAGGAGTGTATCTATGGAAATGTTTGACCACTATTCCAGAAGCGCATTTGTGAGGTCAGGCACTGATGTTGGACGAGAGGGCCTGGCTTGCAGTCTCCGCTCTAATTCAGCCCAAAGTGGTTTTATTGTGTTGAGGTCAGGACTCTGTGCAGGCAAGTCAAGTTCCTCCACCTCACTCACACTATATTACAAAAAGTATTGGGCCACCCCTCCAAATCATTTGGTGAAGGGGGGATTATGGTGTGGTGTTGTTTTTCAGGGGTTGGGCTTGGCCCCTTAGTTCCAGTGAAGGGAACTCCTAAGGGGTCAGCATACCAAGAAATTTTGGACAATTTCATGCTCCCAACTTTGTGAGAACAGTTTGGGGATGGCCCCTTCCTGTTCCAACATGATTGCACACCAGTGCACAAAGCAAGGTCCATAAAGACATGGATTAGCGAGTTTGGGGTGGAGAAACTTGACTGGCCTGCACAGAGTCCTGACCTCAACCCAATAGAACACCTTTGGGATGAGTTAGAGCGGGTACTATGAGCCAGGCCTTCCGGACCTCACAAATGCGCTTCTGGAAGAATGGGCAAACATTCCCATAGACACACTCCTAAACCTTGTGAACAGCCTTCCCAGAAGAGTTGATGCTGTTGCTGCAAAGGGTGGGCCAACTCAATATTGAACCCTACGGACTAAGACTGGGATGCCATTAAAGTTCATGTGCGTGTAAAGGCAGGCGTTCCAATACTTTTGACAATATAGTGTAGGTTCTCACCTACCCTAAAGCCGTGTACACACGATAGGTTTTACCGATGAAAACAGTCCGATGGACTTTTTTCATCGGACAAACCGATCGTGTATGGGCCCCATTGGTCTTTTTTCCATCGGTGTTTAAAAATAGAACATGTTTTAAATTTATCTGATGGTAAAAAACCGATAGCAAATTACGATCGTCTGTGGGGAACTCCATCGGAGAAAAAAACCATGCATGCTCAGAATCAAGTAGACGCATGCTTAGAAGCATTGAACTTCATTTTTCTCGGCTCATCGGAGTGTTTTACGTCACCGCGTTTGGAACGGTTGATTTTTTGACTCATCAAACCACAGCATATGAATCAGGGGTCGGAATCAGATGTTAGATTTAAATTCAAGCGTCTGAGTTGCTTGTCAGAGTGTGATGTCAGATTCAGCAGTCAAAGTTGCTAGATACTTTTTAAATCCTCTCTCCTCTACTTCATTTCACCTCCTTCACCTATTTTGTTCTGTTTCCCATCTCCCATTAAAACTTCTCATCATATTTAATAAAACCAAATAAATCATATTAAAGCGGACCTACAGTAATTTTTTTAACTACTTCCCACCTATTAAATATTCTGCCCTTGATGTTTTTTTTTTTGTTTTCAAAAAGTTTTTTATTATTCAAAAAAACAAAGAATTACCATATACATGGACATAAGACACAAATCAAATCAACCTGTATCAAATCAAGATGATGACAATGGTAGACAATAGTTTCAGAGAATCAAAGTAGAACATTTAGAGGTATCTATGATCTCATCCACTCATAACCATTAGGTGACATTATAAGCAGATCATGCAGGTAATCCAGTAACAGAAGCAAATAAAAAGCAAATAATGAAATAAAATAAATTGAAAAAAAACCCACAACAAACATAAATTCAGTCAGTCTTGAAGTCTAAACAAGAACCAATGGTTCCACTTAGCAGAGGTGGGGGACTTGAGTCACATGACTTGACTTAAGTCAGACTTGAGTCACCTGTTTGAGGACTTGCTACTTGCTTGACAGAATTCAATAAATGACTCGACTTGACTTTGACTTGTCACTAATGACTTGCGACTTGACTTTGACTTGGGCTATATGACTTGCAATGACTTGGCACCACTAACACTAACCGCAAGCCGCCGTCTGCCTACCTGATCAGCGTGTCATGCAGACAGAAGGCGTCCATTTCAGTGTTCGAAAACCGCGCCTCCTCATCTGTGATAGGCAGAACACTCAATTTCACAGCAGGCAGTGTTCAGCCTATCACGGACATCCTCTTATCCTCGTCTGTGTTATGAGGATGAGCGGATGTCCGTGATAGGCGGAACACTGAATGCTGGGAAATGGAGTGTTCCGCCTATCACAGACGAGGAGGAGGCGTGGCTTTTGAATACTGGAATGGCCGCCGGGATGCCGCCGCTCAGGTACATGGCTGACGGGCACAGTGAAGCATGGGCACAGTGAGACATGGGCACAGTGAGACACGGTCACAGTGAGGCATTGGGCACAGTGAGGCATTGGGCACAGTAAAGGCATTGGGCACAGTGAAGCATGGGCACAGTGAGACACGGGCACAGTGAGACACGGGCACAGTGAGGCATTGGGCACAGTGAAGCACAGGCACAGTGAGACACGGGCACAGTGAAGCATGGACACAGTGAAGCATGGGCACAGTGAAGCATGGGCACAGTGAAGCATGGACACAGTGAAGCATGGGCACAGTGAAGCATGGACACAGTGAAGCATGGGCACAGTGAAGCATGGACACAGTGAGGCATGGGCACAGTGAAGCATGGGCACAGTGAAGCATGGACACAGTGAAGCATGGGCACAGTGAAGCATGGGCACAGTAAGGCATGGGCACAGTGAGGCACAGTGAGGCACGGGCACATAACCAATATTATTTATTGTTATCCCTCCTATTATTTTTATACAGTATGGGGTAGATCAGTATTTTGACTTGATTTGTGACTTGACCAAAATAAATGACTTGACTTGACTTGCTTGACTTCTAGCAGGAACTCGACTTGACTTGCTTGCTTTTCATCACAGTAACTTGGGACTTGCTTGAGACTTGAAGGTTAAGACTTGAGACTTGCTTGTGACTTGCACATGTGTGACTTACTCCCATGTCTGCCACTTAGCATCAAATAAGGGGATAGAGTCGTGGAAGGTATGAAATATTTTTTACGACAACATCATTTGATCTACACGTGTAATAACCCGAGCGAATGGAACCGAGGTCGCTTTCCAATGCAATGCAATGGCCCACTGCATGGCAATGCAGATTGAATGGATCAATTTCATAAGCGGTTTGGGGTATCAGGCAGACTTTGAAATAAGAGACAGTGTTTGTGTGTCAGAGACATTGGTCCACCCGCCAATTTGTCTATCAAATGCAGGGCCTCCCTCCAGGTAGGTAGCAACTTTTCACAGTCCCAAAATAGGTGCAGGAAGAAGCCCTGGTGGACGCAACCCCTAAAGCAAGAGGGGGAGGCCTGCGGGTAAATTCTACTTAGGCGCAGGGGAGTGTAATACCACCTAGTCAATAATTTAATAGCCGTTTCCCTGACTGTCAAAGACTTCGTATATTTACGCATGTTTTGCCAACCTTTCGCCCAATCCAAATCATCTTCTCCCAAATCAAGGTCCTGCTCCCACTGGGATCTATATTTCAAAATGGGCTTCTCGTGAACTGATTCCAATGATTTATAAACACCCGAAATGAGACCCTTTTGTCTGGGGGCAGAATCGCATATACCTTCAAAAAATGTGTTTGAATCAGAAGCTGGAAAAGTATAGTGCTGATGAAAAAAAATTCGGATTTGGACAAAGTGGTAAAATTCCCCAGCTGGGATATGATGACGATTTTGTAAATATGAGAAAGTTAAAACATTTTAATCTATTACAAAGTCATCCAACTTAGTCAAGTCACAGTCCACCCAGATCTGAAAAGATGCTGGGTGATCATATGCCGGGGGGATCTAGAATCTCCAAGAAATGAGGCTCCCTGTCCTTGTTGTTTTAACTTTGGATAGTAAAACATTTTTTTTTCTGCCAGTAAATACCTTATACAGCCCACTTCCTGTTTCTTGTCTGGTAATAAGACTAGGCTTATGACATCATGCACAGCTCTCTCTCTCTCTCGTGAGAGTTTGCCAGGAAGGGAAGGGGGGGTGAGTCACAGAAGGGCCAATGAGAGCTGCAGAGCTGGAGGTGTGCCTCTGTGTGTCTGTGTAAATCCAGGAAGTGAACAGGCAGCAGCTTTAGCTGCCCACAGTTAAAATGGTTGCAGCCAGACTCAGTGGAGAGAGATTCCTGCAGCATAATTGGCAAGTACAGAATCACAGTATATATAAAATAATATGCAAAGTGGTTAGAGGGAAGCTTCAGAATGGCAAAGATGTTTTTATTACGAATTATGTCAGCAGACTGCAGTTCCTCTTTAAGTATCATTAATAATCCATCAAACCACAGCCAAACTTGTAAGGAGTCAGTCAAGTTTAGAGTTGGAGTAATAGACAGGAGTCAGCATCAGAAGTAAGAGACAAGTATCAGTCAGTCATCAGATTCAGGGCCAGAACCAGATGTCAGATCTCAGTTGTTACACAGCCTTAGAAATGCTGCTATTAGTAATGGCTGTGGGGAAAGACACAGCTTATACTGGAAGTGATGCTACTAATTATGTTTTGAGAATGTGTCACCTTATTTTGGAAGAAGATATAAAACATATTGAAGCCTAATTCAAGTCACAGAAATAGATGTGCAGCCATATAGACCTGAACCTACAATTTATATTTATACGGTCTTATTTCCATTTTTCTGTTACAGCAGATGTTGAGGATCTCTGAATATGACTGTGTAGTTTAGGCAGCAGAGTAAGACCCATGTACTCAGTAATGAGCACTTTAAAGTGGTAGTAGAGTCCACTTTGTGATTTTTCCCTACAGGTAAGCCTATAATGAGGCTTACCTGTAGGTAATATGATAATCTCCCAAACGTGCACTGTTTAAGAGATATTCACCCTGGATGCAGCTGGTGACTTCACCGGCGCATGCGCCCCGAAGGTCCGGCATACCGTGCTGGACCTTAAAAGAGAAGTATGTTTTTTTTTTTCAGAATCATACTTACCTAGTTGGATGTAGCATCAGTCCCCTGCCGGCTGTAAGACTGAGAACTGAGTGATCAAACACCACCAATTGCTTAGTTCTCAGGGCTTCCTGAACAGAGAGCTGGTGACTGTCGGTCACTGCTGTCTGCTCTGTCCCCCCCCCCCCCGCCCACTGGAGCGCTGGGCTGTGGATATGGTGGGAGCAGCCGGCTAAGACACTCAGTGACTTGCTGAGAAGCTGAGCCGGGTGCTGATCCAGGCTGATCCAGGCTGATCATTGTCACGATCTTGCCCCAGCCTGGATCCGTTCTGTGACATCAGCCGACAGCGGGCCTTTGCGCAGCGGTCTTAAAAGCGCACTTTTTTTGAAAAAAAAAAACACTTCTTTGAATTAAAAAATAAGACAACAGTTCAGTTAACCCAATTTTTTTTTAATATTGTGAAAGATAATGTTACGCCGAGTCAATTGATACCAAACATGTCACGCTTCAAAGTTGTGCCCGCTTGTGGAATGGTGACAAACTTTTACCCTTAAAAATCTCCATAGGCGATGTTTAAGAAATTCTACAGGTTGCATGTTTTGAGTTAAAGAGGAGGTCTAGGGCTAGAATTATTGCTCTCGCTCTAACGATCGCGGGGATACCTCACATGTGTGGTTTGAACATCGTTTTCATCATATGCGGGCGCTGTTCACGTATGCGTTCGCTTCTGCACACGAACTCGTCGGGACTGGGCGCTTTAAAAAAAAAATCTTATTTATTTGACTTTATTTTATTTATTTTGACACTGTTTTTTAAAAAAAAATAAAAAATTGGGTCACTTTTATTCCTATTACAAGGAATGTAAACATCCCTTGTAATAGAAAAAAGCATGACAGGTCCTCTTAAATATGAGATCTGGGGTCAAAAAGACCTCAGATCTCATATTTGGACTAAAACGCAATAAAAAAAAAAATGTCATTCTAAAAAAATAAAATGTCCCTTTAAGAACAATGGGCGGAAGTGATGTTTTGACGTCGCTTCCGCCCTGCAGTGATAAGGAGATGGGTGGGGGCCATCTTCCCTTCACTCGTCTCCATACACAGCAAGGGAGAGGACTGGATCACCTCCGCTGCTGCCGACGACTCCGGTAAGCGGCAGAGGGCACTGGAGAGCTGCGAGAGGGGGGCCTCTCCCACCGCCGATAAAAGTGATCTTGCGGCGTACCTGCCGCAGAGACCCCTTTTTTCTTGTAGCGGACCGCCCGCTGAAGAAGAGGATGCCGGGGTTATGGTAGCTGTTTATGGTAGCTGCTATCATAACAACGGTATTCCTCTTCAAACAGCCGACGTAAAACTGCGGCGGGCGGTCCTTAAGTGGTTAAGAGCTTCGTAGTGGGGGCTGAGGGCTCCCCCGTGCATGCACGTGAATGACGTCATCGAGGCCCCTGTCCACTCATGCAGCCGGAGTCTGTGAACCAGAAGAAAGACCAGGGGAAGATGGAAGCCCTGTCAGTGGTGACAGCGTTCTAAGGTCAGTATTTCATAATGTGCTAGTACCACTTTAGTAGAAAACCTGGTCAAACACACCCCATGTTTCCTCTGCAATGCAAAACTATATCTCTGCATTACCATGGACGTATTACACCCATCTACACTGGATCTTTCTGCTTGGAGCTAGAAGAAAAATCCAGTATATAAAATGCTTGTATGGTGTCAGTAAGTTCCTCTCTGAATGTTTGGGGGATTTTTTTATGTCCCTTAACGCTGCTCTAAAATACAAATCTAAAAGCCACATGTGCATGGACACAGTGGCTGAAATAAAGCTGCGTTCAGATGCAATAAAAAAATAAAATAAAATAAGTCTATAAGGACATATGTGCTGTAGTGTTTCTCATCTATGCCAGTGGACTGGAGTGGGAGGGCAGAAAGTAGCATGTTCGCAAAGCAAAAAAATAAAATTTAAGGAATTCCAAGTCCAAATAAGTTACATTTCATAACATCAGGGAGTACAGGGCTATACATAAATAAAATGTGTGCACTTTCAATTGGGCTTTAACAATTTGACATGCTTTATTATAGGAAATAACAATAAATGAACTAAATCAATACATAGCCGGACCTGTTAAATAATACAGAACAAAGTGATTTCTAGTCAAGAATTACATTTTTAAGGTCTCGTGCACACAAACATATTAAAATACTCCTATGTACACTGAATTTTTCTGCTGTGGCTGGGTGAAATATCTAGCTTGAAAAATGCTTATTTTGGTGCGTAATTATGCAAGTTTTTGCACGGTTACAGGCATATGGTGTTTAGAAGTTAAAGGGGTTGTAAACCCTTGTGTTTTTTCACCTTAATACACTATGCATTAAGGTGAAAAAACACCTGTCAGTGACCGGCCCCCCAGAGCCCTGGAATTTCACCCGGCGGAGACACGTTCTTCCTCTGCCTGGGGTCCCGGCTCTTGATTGGATAGATTGATAGCAGCGCAGCCATTGGCTCCCACTGCTGTCACTCAAATCCAATGACGCGGGCATCGGGGGGCAGGGCCGAGTCCAGCATCCGTGTCTATGGACACAAATGCTGGACTCAGGAGCGCGCCCGCAAGGAGCGCTTCTCCTAGAGGGTTATCTGATGTGGGGAGGAGCCGCGAGAGCCACAGAGGGACCCCAGAAGATGATGTTCGGGGCCCCTCTGTGCAAAACGAGCTGCACAGGGGAGGTAAGTATGATATGTTTGTTATTCAAAAAAAATAAAAAACAAGCCTTTACAATCAATTTAATGCAAGTATACTCATTATTGGCTAGAAAATTTGTTTATCTACCTGTATCTATAGTGGTTATACCAGGGTTATGGCTGCAGCTGTGTGCCATAACCCCGGTATTTTTTTTCAGCAGGCGATGCTTTTTCATCTAATAGAAATACTATTAGCTGATTAGCCACTGGATTGCTTTTATAGGCAGCGGGAGGGGACGCCCCCCCCCCTCCCACCGACCACCGGCACTTCTCCGGGCTCTCCGAAGTAAAGTAAATAATAATAAAAAAAATTATCAAATGCATACATAGATCGCACACGCATATGTAAATGGTGTTCACATCACACATGTGAGGTATCAGCTCAAATGTTATAGCGAGAGCAATAATTCTAGTGCTAGACTTCTTCTGTAACTCTAAACTGGTAACCTGTAAAACAAATTAAAGAGTTGCCTATGGAGATTTTTAAGTATTATAGTTTGTCACCATTCCATGAGAATTTACCAAAAAATTGGGTTATCTATTGTGGGGGTTTTTTGCATTAAAATATATTAAAGTGTAAAAATTGATGCGCAAATACTGTGCGACGCAACGACCGCCATCTTGTTCTCTAAGGCCTTTGCTAAAAAAAAAAAAAAAATGTTTGGGGGTCCTAAGTAATTTTCTAGTAAAAAAAAATGCTGATTTTTACTTGCAAACAAAAAGTGTCAGAATAGTCTTGGCCTTTAAGTGGGGATTTTAGCCGCTAGAATGCATTTAAGCACGTTTATGGACAAAATTTTAGTGGGGAGGCTGGGGGCGCTGCTGCACACAAAAGATGTTTTACCTTCATGCATAGAATACATGAAGGTAAAAAAAAACTTCAGCCTTTACATCCACTTACATTTACACACTCTGCATTTATTAGGTGCTTAAATATTGTTTATCCTGCAGTTTATTTACCCTCTCCAGCATCACTTGAATCAGTTTTACTTGTGTTTCATTGCATTTAAACATCCAAAAGTAAGAGAAAGGAATTATTTCTTTTGATACTGTATGCTATCTCCTTGATATAAATGGAAATGTGCAGCTTTCAAACTACTCAGATCTAAACACACTTTTAGCGCTTTTTATTTGTTATGTATCTGTAAAGGATGTGAAATGTAGGAATGTAGAAAGTTGAAATTCTGAAGTGCATTAACAGTATTCTGCAGTGCATGCAAACAGGTGTGTTGCTTTTGACGTACATCACTTTAAAGAAGTCAAACCAAAGGTCTCCGTAGGGCTTGTTCCTTCAATTGCACTGTGCTATTAAGTACATTTTGCACATTGGTGCAGGGCCATCTTAATAGCTTCATGGGCCCCTGGGCAATGTAATGCGCTGGGGCCTGTACAAGCCTGCCCCAATTTACACACCTACTCTTAAGTATTAAAGTATAAATAGTTGATAGGACTGAAGATATATTTTGTAGTACTCTCAATAAAATAGATTTTGAAACAATAAGAAAACAAGCCATACATCAAACACTAATCTGCCTCGTTGTGTTCATTCACAAAAGGAAGGGGCTGGTAAATATGACTTATATAATAAATTTATATATATTTTTTTCACACAAATAGAGCTGTCTTTTGGTGGTATTCGATCACCACTGGGTTTTTTATTTTTTATTATATAAAAGAAAAAAGACCAAAAACAATATTTTTTACTTTCTGCTATAAAACATAGCCAATAAAAAATGTAAATCTAATTTCATAAATTTAGGCCAAAATGTATTTTTCTACATGTCTTTGGTAAAAAAAAAATGTGTATATTAATTGGTTTGTGTGACAGTTATTGCATCTACAAATTATAGTATATATACCGGAATTTACACAGCTAGGTTGCTATTCTGGCTCTTGCCCCCCCCCCACCACCCAAAAGCACCTTGTCCCCATGTTGAATGGGGACAAGGGCCTCTTTCCCACAAACCTGGCTGGTGGTTCTGGGGGTTTGTGGATGGGAACTTATCAGAATTTGGAAACTCCCTTTAACAAGGGGGCACCCAGATCCCAGACTCCCCTTATGTGAACGAGTAGGGGATACTCCTACTATTTTACCAAAAATTTGTAAAAAGTAAATAAAAACACAAGTTTTTGACAATTCAATCATGACACCCGCCATCACCACTTTTTTAATAAAGGACTTGTCAAAAACTTGTGTTGTGTTTTTATTTACTTTTTACACTTTTTTGGTGAATGAGTAGGGTACCGTGTGCCCCATACTCATTCACGTAGGGGTGGGCAGGATTTGGTGTCCCCTTGTTAAAGGGGGCTTCCAAATTCCAATAAGCCCCCCTGCCCACAGACACCCACAACTACCGACCAGGGTTGTGGGGAAGAGGCCCTTGTCCCTATCAACATGGGGACAAGGTGCTTTGGGGCACCCAAAGCACCCCCTCCACATTGAGGGCATAGCTGCTGAGAGGAGGAGTTTCAGGAGGTGGAGTCAGTACAGGGATCACTGCTTGCATGCAGGGAGGTACCATGGGATATGTAGTCCTTAGAAATTGAACGTAAACAGTAGAGTAGAAACTGCAAAGCATGCAGGGAATCAAGGAAGTTGTGGAAAGAGATGACCAGCAGACAGGCAGCACTCATAATAGGAAAGATTTTCCAAGTAAGCTTTAATTGGATTTTCAGATATATATATTGTTTTTATTGTTATTGCAATGCTGATGCTAGAAGATTAATGTGTAAGCTGGGATCGTAGATTTCCTTTAACATTTTTCCATGGGACAAGTCAGCCTCCTTAGCACTGCTGTCTCCCAGTACTAAAGGCATTCCATACTGTCTACTGTAAGACTTACAACTTACTAAAGTTCTGTTATTTAGTAAACATTATCATTTTATTAAAGGTGTAAAACATTTTAAAGTGTACTATTTTGTAATATTAACAGATGCACTAATCTTGTTATTTATAGTATTTAAAAAAAAAATGTGCATGTGTGCGTTTGTTTAGATATTGTTGAGATGTCACCGTAAAATATTGACACAGCAGGGAAAAAGATGCAAACATTTTTAACCTTTGCCTTGATGTGGCTTCCAGTGCTTGAATATAAAGAATATTATTATTTTATATCAGTTCCTTTATTGTCACACCATGACAACAGCTATTTGACTTAAACATGACACGTCATGAAAGTCAATATTGAAGAAAAGAAAGCAGTTTGAGGATTTTAAAATAATAGGCTCCTGTTGTCAGGTACCTTTTCTTGAAAATGGCAAAGGCTTTATGCAATGGCTAGACCAGAATAATGATCCGGAGGACCGTTGAATCAATGGCCTGCACCTATACTCCCGTCAATCTCTTCTTGTCAGGTTATCTGATAGAATGTCAAATGGAAAAAAGGTAATCTTCAGAGCCTTTTCTTTCCTTTGCAATACCATTAACTTACACCTTTATCTGTCTAGTCAATTCCGAAAGTGGACACCAAGGCTCATTTATCAGGTTGAAAAAAATGGGGTTCCACTGTACTTCTGCGGCTTTCAAATTTGCCTTGAACACCCCAAATTGTTCGCTATTCGGCAAACATCGACTCGAACATCGGGCTCATCCCTAATGAAGACACAGTAAAACAAATTTAAATATAAAACAGTGTTTTTGGAATGTCCCAAAAAAATCTAATTGAGGTTTTATTTAATGTACAAAAAAAAAGAACATTATAAAAAATTCCCCACTAATGATTAAAATGTAAAAAAAAAACACAACCTACTACAGAGTTGCCAGAAATATGAATGGTTGGACCAGAATTGTATGTGTAAGAGTTCAGAAAAGGGCAGTGTATAATGATTACTGTGTATTGTTCAGCAAACAGAATGGAGTATAGAGATTGAAAATTGCAACACTAATGGCTTCCAGAGATGCAATCATGAGTGCTGGTGTCAGCAAAGAGGAAACATTGCTTTCATGAGGGTGTTTCTTTGAAAGGCAGTTGGTATACCAGTCTTTCATTTATGTTTAATACAATTCTGCTCAGTAACACTGAGCGTAGGAAGTCATTATTAGAAATCCTCGACTATGGTGACATTTGTAGGTTGGTGCACAGGAAAGGTTAGGAAGTTCAAACTATTGTCAGTACTGTATATATGTTTCTTGGTGACAATTGAAGGTTTTGTGGTTAACTCCTGTAATTTTTCTTGTTTCTCCTGTAGTAAAATTCCACACACTCAATGGTTAAAGCTGAACTGAAAGAGAAATTACTTTTTTCCTTGATTTCAGCTTTGATATTTATTTGAAAAGCTGGTAGCCAAAGGCATCAATCTGGTTGTCCATCTCATTAATAGCTTTTTTAAATCTCATATGGATATTAAGGATCCTAATAATCGAACAAACACACTGTTATCAAACTGCAAATTCACTTAAATTTTGTGCCAAGCAATATCAAATGCCAATCAGCAGCATTTTGAGGATGTTGAAGAAAGGAATTAAACAGACTAAAGTAAACTAGGTTAAAGTAAGGATGTCATGCAATTTAAACACGATCGGATTTTCCGTCTGAAAAACCTTGGATGGTTTTTCCGACAGAATTCCGCTCAAGCTTGGCTTGCATACACACGGTCACACAAAAGTTCTCTGAACTTTCGACCAACAAGAACGCGGTGACGTACAACACTACGATGAGCCGAGAAAAGGAAGTTCAATGCTTCCGAGCATGGGTCAGAATTTTGCGCGTCGGAATTGCTGCAGACGATCGGATTTTCCGATATGATTTTTTTCCGTCTGAAAATTTGAGAACCAGCTCTCAATCTTTTGTTGCCGGAAATTCCGACAGCAAAAGTCCGATGGAGCATACACACGGTCGGAATTTCCATCCAAAAGCTCACATCAGAGTTTTCTTGTCGGAATTTTCTATCGTGTGTACGGGGCATAAGTTAAGTAGCATTTCTGTCTAAAAACAGACAGCACAAACTATCTACTGTTACCTTTGCTAGCCAAAAACCTCTTCTTGCTGTGCTCCAGTTAAGCAATATTTAAACCAGACATTTTGTGGCATCTACTGTTAGGTAGGAATTATACTTTTAAATGTTTAAGGTGACTTTGTCATAAGAAAAGTATGGGGGCTACCGCTGTCAGCCTGGCACTGTCTGTCTTCAATACTTTTAAGTCACATTTTGGAATATGGTAAACTGTAAGTGAAAGTCTGAATTCTTCATCTCTATACCTGTTCCATGTTAAAGAAAGCATTAAAGCGAAGGCATCATCTTGAAAGCCAAGGGACCAACATTCTCCAAGGAGAGGTCAGCAATGGTAGCCCGCACTTTTCTTATGACACGTTAAAATAGCTGAAAGGTACAGTTTAAGCAATTTCTCAACAGCTGCTGCTTGTAATAGATCACCTAACCTCTTATAGGGTGTCACTAAAAGGAAATGTTCAACTAAAAAACAAAATTCCTTATTACATGTTAAAGTACACCAGTTACAAGAGGAATATAAGGGTTGTCATTGTTGATCTCAAGCATCAGTTAATATTATTAAACAATGCTTACAAACGCAGTCTTACCCATGGGCCTTGATGCGTATGACCATAGTGAGCAGGGAGATACTGATCTTCTTGATCTAGCTCCTTTTACTGGCCAGGATGTAGTGAAAGACTTGTATAGCGCTACAATGCAAATTGAATCGCCTCAAGGCGCTTTTTGCAGCCAGTGTCTTGCTGGCTGGTGCGGTAATTTACCCCGTAGGATCTTGGGACACACATACTGGGCCAATTTTGGACAATCAATTAACCTACCAGCATGTCTTTGGAGTGTGGGAGGAAACCAGAGTACCCGGAGAAAACCCACACAGACACAGGGAGAACATGCAAACTCCAGGCAGATGGTGTCGTGGTCGGAATTCAAACCAGTGACCCTATTGCTGCTAGGTGAAAGTACTAACCACTACACCACTGTGCTGCCAGTTGAAACTCCTTATATGATACTTGTGTCAGGCTAGTGGCTTGGAAATAGGGATGAGGTTTGGGTTTGTCACTACAATGGCTTGGAGGCAAATTCTGTGAGTTTGAGATTTGTTGTCTCAGCAACACTGTCACTTTGCCCAGCAGGAGAACACAGGCCGTTAACGTGTCAAGATGTATTCTACAAGCACAAACACAATCTGAGCTGGGAATAGGGGTGTTTTATGGTGCATGATATCTGAAAAATCTGAAACAAAAATAAATGTTGGTCATATATAAAGGAGTACAAGGAGGGATTTGATCATTCTATAGCTGAAATAGAACCCCCCTGTAAATTAAGACTCAAAAATTATTAAGCAAAATATCTCTTTCTCAATTAAAGGAGAAGTCCAGCCAAAGCTTGTTTGGCTGGTTTTCTCCTATGGATCACAGGAGTGCAATTCGTTTTGCACTCCTGTGACCCATTTTCTGCAAAGAGCAGACTGAGGTCTACTCTCTGCTGATGTCACAGATATCAGTCAAGGCACCGCCTCATTCCGACAATGGAAGTCTGGATCCGCCAGGTGCCTGGACTGACACTCGTCTCAGACTCTCGGCAAGCCACTGAGAGCCTGAGATGGCCGCTCCGCCCCCTCCACAGCCCAGTGCTCCAATGAGCGAGGAGGGAGATGAGCAGAGAGCTGTGACTGACAGTCTACAGCCCTCTACTCATGAAGCTCTGAAAATCAAACGATCGGCAATGTTCGATCGCTCGGTTTTCAGTGCAGAGGCATCGGGGGATAGATGCAGCATCGGACCCACGCTGCATCCACTAGGTAAGTATAAATCGAAAAAAAAAAACTTACTTCTCTTTTAATTATATAGTGGCTCCTGCTGTTGTCAATCAAAGCCAGTGACGAGAGAGCGGGGGGCCGGGCCAAGCCCCGCTGTCTGTGTCTACAGATGCAGCAGTGATGCTTGGGAGCGAGCCCACATGAGTGCCACCATAGGAAGCGGCTAACTATGAGGGCATTTGACAGAGAGGAGAAGCCAGAACCACTGGCAGGGGTCCCAAGAAGAAGAGGTTTGGGGCCGCTCTGTCTGATTCGATTGCACAGAGCAGGTAAGTATAAACCAGTTTGTTATTTAAAAAAATGCATTTACAAGCACTTTAAATTATGGATTGTGTGATAATTATGTGAGTTATGCTAAGTTTTAATAACAGATTTTTTTTTTTTTACAAATTATAAATCATAGTCATAATAAGTTAGAAATGTTGATACTTTTACAAAGATGAGATTTAAAATAGAATACTTATTCTTTCCAGAGTAAAAATGAACTTGTAATTACCAAGGAAATTGTTTTAATTAAGAAGTGGATATTTATACGCATGAAAAGTTAATAGTTAACAGACTAAATGGATTTAATGGGTGGTCCAGTATATGCCAAGGAGTGTTAATTATAAAATTCCAGATTATATTGTGTTCACTGGCAACAATAAACTAGTAATTAAAAAAAAATGTATGCAGTTACAAAGTTCTATAAGTAAATGACTGCAATATACTTCACTGTAAATACCATAATACACGCTTATTTATTTATTTATTTTTTATTGTAGCTCATTGAACAAAGGAATTTTTCCATTTAATCCTTTTAGGAAATATGAAAAGTTGACAAACACTCTTACATGTACGGTGTATACTGATTTTATATTACAGTAAATTGACATTGTGCCTCCCATGAGATTTTTACAAACTTGTTTTTTAAGGCTCCCCCAGCACTGTCCACTTATTTACATTGCTCCCATGCCAAAACACTGAAAAAAAAGCTACTTTCTTCAAAATTTAGGGAATGCTGAGAAACCAAAGTCTTATATGATGATGCTTCAGCAGAGTGCAGGAGTGTCTTCTAATGATATTTGGGCTACCCTGCATTCCTTCCAGAAAGAGCCCTCTGTCTAGGAGTTGCAGGAAAAAGTGAGAGATAAGTTAAGTATATGTAATAACTAGGGATGAGCCGAACACCACCCAGTTCGGGTTGCAGCAGAACATGCGAACAGGCAAAAAAATTGTTCGAACACGCGAACACCGTTAAAGTCTATGGGACACGAACATGAAAAATCAAAAGTGCTAATTTTAAAGGTTAATATGCAAGTCAATAAGATAAAGAAAAATATGGAAGGACTTTAAATGAGGTAATGGCACAATCATTAACCTCATTAACCACTTAAGCCCCGGACCAATACGGGCCATTATGACCAGGCCCCTTTTTGCGATTCGGCACTGCGTCGCTTTAACTGACAATTGCGCGGTCGTGCGACGTGGCTCCCAAACAAAATTGGCGTCCTTTTTTTCCCACAAATAGAGCTTTCTTTTGGTGGTATTTGATCACCTTTGCGGTTTTTATTTTTTGCGCTATAAACAAAAATAGAGCGAAAATTTGGAAAAAAATGACATATTTTTTACTTTTTGCTATAATAAATATCCCCAAAAAATATATAAAAAAACATTTTTTTCCTCAGTTTCGGCTGATACGTATTCTTCTACATATTTTTGGTAAAAAAAATCGAAATCGGCGTTTATTGATTGGTTTGCGCAAAAATTATAGCGTTTACAAAATAGGGGATAGTTTTAAGGCATTTTTATTAACTATTTTTTTTTACTAGTTATGGCGGCGATCAGCGATTTTTTTCGTGACTGCAACATTATGGCGGACACATCGGAAACTTTTGACACATTTTTGGGACCATTGTCATTTTCACAGCGATCAGTGCAATAAAAATGCACTGGTTACTATGAAAATGACACTGGCAGTGAAGGGGTTAACCACTAGGGGCGCTGGAGGGGTTAAGTGTGCCTAGGGGCGTGTTACTAACTGAGGGGGGGCGTGGCTATGACTGACACGTCACCGATCTCCGCTCTGATTACACAGAGCGGAGATCGCTGACATTGTCAGTAGAGGAGCGGGAGATGATCGAGTCCGCGGGACCCGCGGTCCCACTCACGGGAAAGGCAGGGGGGTCGCGAGCGCGCCGCCGCCGGCGCGCGCACGACCCCGACGTCGGCAGTTAAAGGGCCACGTACAGGTACGTGATTGTGCCTGTACGTGCCATTCTGCCGACGTATATCTCCGTGAAGGGGTCGGCAAGTGGTTAATGATTGTGTCATTACCTCATTTAAAGTCCCACCATATTTTTCTTTCTCTTATTAACCTAATTAGGGATGAAAGTGTGTGTTTCTTT
The DNA here is from genome assembly GCA_029206835.1 of Rana muscosa. Classification (NCBI taxonomy): domain Eukaryota; kingdom Metazoa; phylum Chordata; class Amphibia; order Anura; family Ranidae; genus Rana; species Rana muscosa. The sequence goes on along the minus strand of CM055116.1, from coordinate 746,924,516 downwards.
GGGGACCTAATTCATCAATACCAGGCATCTGCCTTAGGCATTCATTGTCCCTTGTCAATATATGACTTTTTTGCCTCTATTTTGGCATTATGTTAACCATGTTACCCCATAATTCTGTTGACTTAGCTTCATTTCGGCCTCCAGCCCATTGATATGACATTTGTGGGTGCTGCCTGTTTTTGACAGGATGTTGTTAGGCTGTGTTTTGCCTCCTGCGGGCTCTTGGTTTGGCCCGGGGACTGCGACGCGCACTGCGTCGACATCACGCATTTCATATCGGACGCAGTGTGTCACTTACCCTGACCCCACCTTTCCGCATTTTTTGATTACCTACGAGCAGTATGGGTGGTGAGTTTGGCGCCACACTACCAGGCGGCTCTTCCACATTGGTGTAGACGCCGACCCCCCCATGTGCTCGCGTGCGTGACGTAGGCAGGGCTCCTCGCTGTGGCACCTATAAGTGGATGCCTTCCTTGGGTAGTTCACGCACTTGGCTGTCTTGCACTTCACAGGACACACATACAGTACATCACTTGTCTTTCGGCTCCATTGCAGGTATTTGCACTTCACCTTTTCATAGTTCTCCACCCTCAATTATTTTTGGTTGTTTCTTATTTCCATACACTGTACTTTCTAGGTATTGTACAGCCTCACACGCTATTCACATTCTTACACATATTTTTACTTATTCACAAGAACTGCCACATATCCTGGTTTTATTTTTTATTACAAATCAGCCACCAATTGCCATTCAAATTCCGTCTGCACACCGAGCACAGCCTGGTGCCTGTCTATCCTGGGTTGGCTCGTTTGGAGTTGTCGGCCATGGGGCACTCCGGCTCAGCCCCTGGGGGGGGGAATGGTCCCTGCATATGGTGGTAATTACAGCCTGGTCGACGTGCCATCTACACATGGTCACCCTGTAAGTACCAGCTATGAGTTTGCTCCTTTGCTCTTTAAACATGTCAATGCACTGGTATAGCCTTTAATGTATCTATGTCATTACAGAGACACAGTACATGAATGCTCCTGACGAGTGACATTAAGCTGCGAAACGCGTAGAGCCAACAGATATCGTGATTTATTATGTGTCTAACCTACTTTAATGCACCTACCCCTCTTTGCTTCAATTTTGCGGATTGTATCATGATTAACCCATGTGTACCCCTTATATGGTCTGTTTTTAACTATGTACCATCTTTGTATAATAAAACTGTTATCTACAATTTTGTATACTCTCTCATCTCTCCCAATGTTTGGGGATTAGAGTATTTCCTCAGTATGCAGATATCTATCTATATGTGTGTAACGGAACGTCCCACACTCCGCTTGAGTGCTTCCGTCATATACCGCTTCCTGTCAGTCTGGATATAGATATAAGATATTCCAACTGCTCACAAGCACATAATGAGACAATACTTGTTTGTCTGCTGAACATGGAGTGGTTCATTAGCCCAAGGATACAATCTTATATACAGTTAAAGAGGAGGTAACCAGAACATAAATTAACATGAACTAATTAACTAATCATTTACCCAGACTAGGTGACTCAAAGATATGACCTTTTAAGGTAGACGTCACGTCTCCTAGCTCACCAGCTATACAATACACATTATCATAAGTGTAAACATAGGACATCTTCACACAATAGCAGGGTCAATTAGCACAGACAACAAACAGATGGCTGAAGGTGATTACATTAGCAACTCCTTACAGTGTATGTCCCAACAGTATGAATCAGTCATTATAATATGGCATATACAGGGTCCCCAGGCAAACAGCTCACAAAGAGCACCGTTCCCCCAAATGCCAGGGTCCATGATCGCAGGGCAAGAGGCTGGCATTCAGTCCCCTCCAAAAGCCTCTGCCCCGGGTGAGTCTGTCACATTTCTCCCCCATCAAATGTCGACTAACAAGATCCCAGACCTCCACCTGGTCTGGACATGCGTTAGTCGGGCAAAGTGAACTCACATAGTCTGTCCGCATGACCTCCAATCTTGGCTGCAAGGAGTTGTTGCCACCAGTAGATGTGGAGCAGAGGTCATTGACTCTCTGTCAGGCTGCCAGCGCTTCAGCTGGGTGGTTTTTAACTTTCCGGGGCTCGGTCTGCTGCTGGGCAGAGGGGCCGACCGCCCCATCTTCCTGAAGCTGTAGAGACACTGTAGGTGCTAGGCAGAGGCTAGCGGCGCTCTGCCCTGTTGCCAGTGATTCAATTGGGAGTAGCAGCTTCACTACATCAGCTTGTCGCTGGAGAGAGGGACCGACTGCCCCAGCTCTCTGGAACTCCACAGTTGTTGCCAGTGCTGGGCAGAGGTCGGTAGCACTCTGCCCTGTTGCCAGCACTTCTGCTGGGGACTCCACAACATCCGCTCCGGCTAACCGTTGGGGAAGGAGGCTGGATTCCTCCACTCCCAAACTGTGTAGCTGCCATTGGGGAGGTGAGCTGGCTGCTTCCTTTTCCATTCCCTCATCTGGCTGCTGGGACAACATGTCTGTGATACTGTCTCCCAGGTGCACGGATCTTTGCTGGGGAGGAAACACTGCATTCTCCACCCTGGCCAACTGTTGGGGAGGGATGACGAACATCTCCTCTCCCTTCTCCCCCTGTATCTGCTGCTTGGAAGTGATCGCCACCTTCTCACCCTGAGTCTCCGGAACTGCCACAGGGGTGGGGCAGAGGTCTTGAACCCTCTGTCTGGGGACCAGCGCTTCAGCTGGGGAAGTTCCTTGCAACTCCACAGATACTGCTGTTGGTGATGGGCAGAGCACAGTGAAGTGTGGCCCTGATACCAGCTCTTCTGCTGGAGGCTCATCAAATTGTTCTTCCTCAGCAGAAAAGTCTATTAAATCCCCTGTCTCTGCAACTGGTGTCTGGGGATAGAAGTTCACCATCTCCTGTCCGTGGAACCCAGAAGATGCTATCGGTGCTGGGCAGAGGTTAGCAGGACTCTGCCCTGCTGTCAGCACTTCAGCTTTGGGGATGGCAATCTCCAGATTTTCCACTGCCGATTCTCTGGCATACTGCTGGACAGGCACATTCCTCCATCCAAGATCATCCCATGCAGAAACAGGATCATCAAGGTCAGTCAGCACTTGCTGCATCCACCATAAGACCTCCGCGTCCATAGGTGCGGGGGCAGGTTGGCAAAGCACACTGTTATTCTGCCACATTGCCGACTCTTCAGCCAGGATTCAGAGTTGTCAACTGGTATTTCCTGATAGTCCCAGGCAAAGGGAGCCCAGCCCTGGTGCTGAGCAGAGTCTAGCAGCCGTCTGTAGGCGATCTCCAGCTCCCATTCCTGAACTGCCAGAAACTCAATATCTTCCAGTGCCCAGTGCACTTCCGAGACGTTCAGTACCAATTCTCTGAAATCCATTATTTCGTCCAACCGCCACTCCAAATCACTCCCAAAGTTAGAGTCCCCTGTCAGCTTCACATACAACAGTCCCAGGCCTCCGTAGCTTAAGCCCTCCGTTGAGCTGTCATCTGCTATCCAGGGACATGCTTGGGATACATGCCACCGAAGAGCTCTGTAGCTCTCATCCAGCCGCATCTCTGCCCAGACCAGCCTTCTTAATTCAGCTGTCTGTTCCTTGTGTGGTTTTTCTCCCAACAATAGCACCCGCAATCCATACTGCCACCAGTACCTTTCCTGGATGGAGGGGAGAACTTTTCCCTGGTGTCGCTGCTCACGGGCTAGCACTTCCTTCCAGAGTTCGCAGCGGATAGAATCAAACCATCCCAGCAGGACCTGCTCTGGTACTGGTCCTCTGTGCTGTATCTCCATCTCTCGCAACCTCCTTCCGAATTCCTCTTCCATGGTGGCTGGTATCTGTACCTCTCCTCTCCTCTCCTGCTATGCGAACCTTGGATCCAGGTGGAGGTTGGATGTCCCAGACTGCAGGAAGCATCCTGCTGCTTGCCACCAATGTTACAGAACGTCCCACACTCCGCTTGAGTGCTTCCGTCATATACCCCTTCTTATCAGTCTGGATATAGATATCAGATATTCCAACTGCTCACAAGCACACAACGAGATGATACTTGTTTGTCTGCTGAACATGGAGTGGTTTATTAGCCCAATAATACAATCTTATATACAGTTAAAGAGGAGGTAACCAGAACAGAAATTAACATGAGCTAATTAAAGCGGAGGTTCCGCGGTCCCTCGTTTTTTTTTTTCTAGGTGCATGTAATGGGGTTACAGATAACATGTTAGTACTCACTTGTCCTGCGATTAGAGACGTCCCCCGTCTATTTCCGTTCTAAATAATAACTTTTATAAATAGATCTTGTTCTTTGCCATTTTGCTTGTGGGCACTGTGAAGCCCACAAGCAGAGACTTCCGGGATGCGGTGAATGCATCCCAGCATTCACCGCTGTATCATCAGTGTTGACGGTGACCTGATTCTGCCAGCTCTGTTCTGCGCATGCGCAACACTTTAGCAGATTTCGCCCGCTCTGACCTGCGCATGCACAACACTTGCGTGTCCATTCACGGCAGATCTCCGAAAATAGCCGAATGGATTATAACCCATATTCGGCGCATGCGCTTTGAGCACAATATTGTGCCACACGCTCCTGATGCTCGCTCCACTCAGCAAGGGGGGCGGGTGTATTACTATTCTAATGAGCGGATGCATGTTTAAATAAAGAAATTGATGGACAGAGAGGGCGGGTAGTTCAATGTGGATGGCCGATTTGAATACTTGTCAGAGAATTGTTATAAAAAAAAAGACATAAGATTTTTTTTAACAATTCTCTGACAAGTATTCAAATCGGCCATCCACATTGAACTACCCGCCCTCTCTGTCCATCAATTCCTTTATTTAAACATGCATCCGCTTATTATAATAGCAATACACCCGCCCCCCTTGCTGAGTGGAGCGAGCATCGGGAGCGTGCGGCAACGACTGTCACAATACCCTGTTGATTGCGCAGTCGCAGTCTACAGCTCTTAATGTTCGGCAATTTTCGGAGCTAGAGCGCTGCGCCTGCGCAGTCCAGGGCTGGCAGAATCCGCAACGGCTCCCAGGAGACATTGCGAGCACCTCCCAGAAATCAACGGGGCTCCGAGGAAAGAAAGATACGCCCACTCCCGCGGGAGGAATACCCGGAAGTCCACATTAAAACGACTGATTCACGGTAAGTACAACCACAAGAAAAAAAATCAATAGGAATATGTATATGTATCTGCTAGCAAGATCACTATAAGATAATGTCAGTATTTAGGGTGAACCTCCGCTTTAACTAATCATTTACCCAGACTAGGTGACTCAAATATATGACCTTTTAAGGTACACGTCAGATCTCCTAGCTCACCGGTTATACAATACACATTATAAGTGTAAACATAGGACATCTTCACACAATAGCAGGGTCAATTAGCACAGACAACAGACAGATGGCTGGAGGTGATGACATTAGCAACTCCTTGCAGTGTATGTCCCAACAGTATGAATCAGTCACTCTAATATGGCATATACAGGGACCCCAGGCATACAACTCACAAAAGAGCACCGTTCCCCCAAATGCCAGGGCCCATGATCGCAAGGCAAGAGGCTGGCATTCAGTCCCCTCCAAAAGCATCTGCCCCGGGTGAGTCTGTCACAATGTGCATATATATGATTTTATTAGAATAGAGCTACTTGAGATACGTCAACTATTGAGATATGTCAACTATTGCTGTCTTGGTCCCTCACACACTTCAAATAAAGTCTTGCCCTTTCTCCTCCTTTTTCTATATTAATATGCAAGTTATTGTCATAAAAAGTGTTTGGGGACCTGGGTCCTGCCCCAGGGGACATGTATCAATGCAAAAAAAAAGTTTTAAAAACGTCCGTTTTTTCGGGAGCAGTGATTTTAATAATGCTTAAAGTGAAACAATAACAGTTAAATATTCCTTTAAATTTCGTACCTGGGAGCTGTCTATAGAATGTCTGTAAAGTAGGGCTGTGGAAATTAACTATTAATTCCTCGATTAATCGATTCGGCTGCCTTTGATCGATCAAAATTCTTTTCATCGGTACTCACCTCAACGCCGGCTTCCGGGTCTTCAGGGAGTTCTGTCGGAGATCCGGTGATGTCACGGACACCGGCGGGGCTTGCCGTGTCCATCTGAAGGGCTCCTTTGCTACACTTCCCTCTATCAGCCTGGGATTCTACAGCCATCCACTGGGAGTTGTGATAGTTCCCTTCACGGGACATCTACATGCCAACGGACTGATGTTAACCCCTCCTCATCTGGATTCAGCAGTGATATCGTTGTACACATTTTTATACCAGTATCATACTTAGCTACACGTTTTTATGACTGCTTTTGCTACCGTTTGGTATTACTCGCACCATTTTTACAGTTTATGTAGCTACATGGATTTTATCTCCAGTGCAATATTTATTTTGTTACCTACTTGAAGACTATAAAAGTTTTAATGCTATTCCCATCGAGCGCTGCCTTGGTGTGTTTTTTGTATCCTGCTATCCATTTCTCCAGTGGTTGGTAGCTGCACTGGGAATCGGCCTGCAAGGAGATCAGCTAAAAGTAGTTGGATCTGTATGTGCGTTATAATTAATCAAAATTAGTCGATTAATCGATTTTAAAAAAATCGATTAATCGAACACAAACATTTTAATCAGTAACAGCCCTACTGTAAAGTAGTGCATGTTTCCCGTGTTTATAACAGTCTGCACAAAATGAAATTTCTAAAGAAAAACAAGTATTTTAAAACTACTCACGGCTATAATGAATTGTCGGGTCCCGTCAATACAGATAAAAGTCATTGAAAAAAAATGCGTTACCCCCAAAAATCCATACCAGACCCTTATCCGAGCACACAACTTGACAGGCTGCAGGAAAAGAGGGGGGACGAGAGAGCGCCCCCCCTCCTGAACCGTACCAGGCCACATGCCCTCAACATGGGGAAGATGTCCCTACAATTCATTATAACTGTGAGTAGTTTTAAATTACTTTTTTTCCTTTAGAAATGTAATTTTGTGCAGAGACTGTAACACGGGAAACATGCACTACTTTACAGGCATACTATAGACACCCCCAGGTACGAAATTTAAAGGAATATTTCACTTTTATTGTTTCACTTTAAGCATTATTAAAATCACTGCTCCCGAAAAAACTTTTTTTGCATTGATACATGTCCCCTGGGGCAGGACTCAGGTCCCCAAACACTTTTTATAACAAGAACTTGCATATTAACCTTTAAAATTAGCACTTTAGATTTCTCCCATAGACTTTTAAAGGGTGTTCCGGCTTTTCGAATTTGCCGTGTACACCCCAAATTGTTCGCTGTTTGACGAACGGGCGAACAACCAATGTTTGAGTCAAACTCATGTTCGACCCGAACATGAAGCTCATCCCTAGTAATAACTTTCCACAGTTTTTTTTGTTTACATTTGCACATTGCAAAATTTCACATATATAATGGCAACATGTTATGAAGTGCTTTACAGACAGGACCTGCACAAACCTAATACAGGTTAGGCTGCTGCCTGAGGGCACCAGACCATAGGGGACTCTAAAACCAGGAGCCCTTCAACATGTGCTTATGCCAACGCCAGCCTTGCTCACACGGACTTCTAACTAGCTGAGAGCAGGTCAGCCATTTCGCACAGCGATGCCCAGCACAACCCTGAGCTTTGTGAATGCAGTGAACTTTAGCCGCCGCTCTCCCCGCCCCTCCCTCCCAGATGAAAAGCAGAAGTCTTTGGTTTCCAATCTCCAGCACCTGCTTCTCTCCCTGCAGACCCCCTGCAATGAAGATCAATTTCCTCCCACCTGGGTGATACCATAAGCACCTCCATTGCAGCAGGGAGACAATGGCTGCAGAGCTGGGAGCTTGTGATTGAAGGGGGAAGAGTCAAGTGAGACCAGGGGGAGGGGCCAGCAGACACATGATGGGGAATGGAGCTAAGAGATCCTGCAGCCTCAGAGGAATTAAAGGCAAGGTGCTTTATTAACCACCTGTGTGACTGTCTTATTATACAGCCCTCAGTGCTGTAAATGTCAAGGGACAGAGTAGGGGAGATGCACACATAAAGACATAGATGGGGACAGAGAAGGGCACATAGATGGGGACAGAAGGGGACATGGGGCAGTCATAGAAGAGTACATGGAGACAGAGCAAAGGAGATAGCAGCAAAACAAAACATTTGGTGAGAGGTGGATAGGGCAATGGAGATGGAAACAGAGCAGGAGACATGGGGGTATGGGACAGTTAGAACAGGAAACATACGGACAGTCACAGTCTGGGTTGCTAAATCCCAGATGGATAGTTACAGACCATTTGCAAAAAAAAGGGCACTTTTCTCCTGTCCTTAACCCCCCGTTCACACGGTGTGATTTGTCATGCCATTTGACATTTCCAAATCGCATGAGAAGTCGCACCCTATTGTCGGCAAAGGAACAGTCCAACTAAGTTGGACTGAAATCGGACCTGAAATGGTGAACGGGGATGCACCGGACCCCTGCTGTGAGCAGCATGCGAAGATAGCGTGAACCCAGCCTTAAGGTTTTGCCTGGGTATCTATTTACTCAGCACAACCTCATCTTTTATATTTTACAAAAAAATGGGCAATAGCATGTATTCACAGTATGCACCCAAAAATTCAAGTGATTGTATTTTTTTTTTATAACAAACATGTCATACTTGACTGCTCTGTGCAAGGGTTTGCACAAAGCGGCCTCGATCCTCCTTTTCTGGGGTCCCTGGCTCCTCCTCTTTGAGTGCCCCCACAGAGAGCTTCTTACCCTGGGGACACCCGTGCTGCGTCCATTGACACAGACAGCAGGACTCGGCCCTGCCCTCTGGCTCCCATGTCACTGGATTTGATTGACAGCTGTGGGAGCCAATTGCCCTTCTGCTATCAATCTATCCAATGAGGACCCGAAATAGCGGCTGGAGCTACTGGGCTCATCGTTGACGCTGGAAAGATTGGGTTCAGGTAAGTAAAAGGGGGGCTCCGGGGAGGTGGCTGTAGCACAGAATGTTTTTTACCTTAATGCATAGAATACGTTAGACCCCTTTTACACTGAGGCGCTTTGCAGGTGCAAGAACGCTAAAAATAGGATTTTTGTACTCACCGTAAAATCCTTTTCTCTGATGTCCATGGACAGACACAGCTCCTTTAGTCTTGACAAGTGGGTTATGTTCCGTCTATTAGGAGAGGACTGGGCAGACATGTTAGATATACAAAAACATGTAATTATACCAAAGCTGAACAGCCCTGCCCAGGGGGCGGTCCCTATGGTCATAACCCCTCACCCTGCACTCAGCAGCTCAGTTCGTCAAAAAGCAGTACAAACTCAAACAGGAGGGGTGAGTGCTGTGTCCGTCCATGGACGGAAGGTTTGAGGGAAAAAATCTGTTTGGTGGACAAGAAAGAAATTCTATCTTGTACCCTGATGAAACCACTTTGCAAACCCACTGGTCAGAAAGCAGGGATGTCCACCGAGCTGCAAACTCGCAAAGGCGATCCCCCACCTGAGAGTCGGGTAGGGGTAAACCTTCATGCAGTAGCAGATTTTTTTACGGGCTTGTTTGGCTTGCGAACCCAGGGATGCATTTGTCCCTCAGCTAGCCCCTTGTCGGCCTGGGAACGCTTACCTGCGGGCCCGGACTGACGACAAAACCGCTTCTGAGCGGAAAAAGAGGGCCCAGGCCTGCGGCGTGGCTTCTTACCTTTTCTGGATTGTGGGAGCAGTGTGCTCTTACCCCCAGTGACATCCTTAATAATGTCATCCAGCGAGACTCCAAATAGCCTTCCACCCCAATAAGGCAAATCAGCCAGAGCCTTCTTGGAAGTCTGGTCCGCGGGCCATTTTAGCCAAATCAGGCGACGCAGTACCACAGCAGATACTGAGGCTCTAGAAAGCAGGGGAGCTGTGTCCAGGGCTGCATTGCAGACATATTTGAGGTCATGCACAAACTGGTCAGCCATTTCTACGCAGACCGGGGAAACCTGTTGTCTTTCCATCTCCTGGTGCAAAATTTTAGCCCATTCTGTAAGTGTCTGTGACACCAGAGCCGCAGTCAAAACTGGCCGTAATGCAGATCCCAGCATGGTAAACATGGACTGGGCCACTGCCTCGGACCTCCTATCTGCAGGGTCCTTAAATGCAGGGGTCCCCTCAACCGGAATAGTGGTTACTTTGTTTAACCGGCATACCGGGGGGTCCACAACCGGGGGAGATGCCCATTTTTTCAGAAGGCTCTCCTCAAAAGGGTAACGGACCGCCATGCGTTTTGGGACCGAAAAGGTTCTCTGCGGTCGTTCCCATTCCTTTTCTATAAACGTATCAAAATAAGTTACATAAGGAAACACCTTAGCAGTGCGGGTCGGCTTGTGGGACCCAAAAGGGACCGACACCTCAACAGATGTCCCAGCCGCATCCTCCAGTTTGAGGGTTTCCCGAACTGCGGTGATAAGTGCTCCAACAAGCGCCTTGTCCTGCGCTGACCCGGACACGGAGTCTTCCTCACTGTCCGTATGGTCCTGGTCTGCATACTCTGACCCTTCAGAACAGGGGTCCTGTTTCACAGCCAGGCCCGAGTCTTAGTCAGAGCTTTCCCCAGAAGATGGTGGGGGGAGGTGGCGTTTTTTTACCCCCCTTGCGCCCGCACACCGCTTCCACTCTGGCAACAAATGATTCCAGGACCGCCGACAAAGCGTCCACAGGTACCACAGGTGCAGGGGCACCAGTTTCTACCACCGGAATGTCTGGGAAAGAAACGCCAGCTTCTCACGCCATGCTGACCCACACACTTGACAGCCACTCAGGGAACAAGTCAAGGTACAAGAAAAGGCCCACCCTCCTAGCTGCCCAGACCAAGGGGTATTCCCAGAGGACTCACCACCCTGACCCAGGCACTGCTTCAGCGCTGCAGTCCGCTCTAAACTCCTGCACAGTGTGTGCCTAAGGTGTCTCTGATCTACTGTTTGCGCCATTTAGAATGACAAACCAGCGCTAGAGGATGGCTGCCAGTTACCTCAGGAAAAAAAAGTGAGCTACAAGAAAATGGCCGACCGCTGTATTAGCTATAGAAACAGCGCGGCTACAAGAAAATGGCCGCCAGCTGTATTAGCATTAGGAACAGTGCGGCTTCCTGAGGTAAAAATAAAAATAAAGGCCCCAAAAACACTGGGCCTCCGAGCGGAGGCCCCCCACAAGGCAGACCACCCAAACTAGAGTGGACCCGGACACACCGTGCAGCCCCCAGCCAGGACCCAGAGCCCCCCTCAGGGACCCCCCCCCCGGTGAGGTACACAGCAGGCCCAGCAAAGCATGGGGAGGAGGGATGGATGGGGAGAGAGGAAAGGGAGGACTAGAGACCCCTTAATCGACCACCCCAGGAATGCCCAGCTGTTCCATCCTGCCAAGACAGGAGGAACCTTACTTACCCGTCCCTGCGAGGACTGCTGGATGCATTCCTGACAGACCCATCACCGAGCAGTACGGAGTGGCTGTCGGCCACGGGCCACTGTGACTGGACAGCAGTAACCCGGTCATATGTGGGCCCCGGAGCATATAGCTCACCGGCCACCCCTGGAGCAAACGGGGTATATCGTGCCGGTGCTTTACCGCCGACACCCCCACCGCCCCACTGTGAAAGGGCTCTTAAGGTGAAAAATGCTGAGGGTTTACAATCCCTTTAACTTTAGTGTGTGAATTTACTGAAAGCTAGTGTTTCATAAACCATTGCACTAATATCATGTAACTTAAAAAGGTGGAACTGACAATATTTTGAGCAATATTCTGCTTACAGAAAATATAAAATGTTTTTAGGTTTTTAAGTAATCTTCAGGCTTAAAAGGATTTTTAAAGTGGGTGTAAACTCTCATGCATAATTTGTACCTATAAGCCTATAATTATGCCACGTACACACGACCGTTATTCATGTCATGCCAAAAAACGACGTTTTTCTCGTCGTGATTCCTCTCAAGCCTGCCTTGCATACACACGTCCATGAAAAAAAAACGCTTGAGCAAAGCGCGGTGACGTACAACATGTACGACGGCACTATAAAGGGGAAGTTCCATTCGAATGGCGCCACCCTTTGGGCTGCATTTGCTGATCCTCGTGTTAGTAAAGTTTGGTGAGAGACGATTCGCGCTTTTCAGCCTTGTGCTCTTCAGTCCGTTACCGCGTGACAAATGTGCTATCTCCATTCTGAACGCTAGTTTTACCAGAACGAGCGCTCCCGTCTCATACTTGATTATGAGCATTCGCGTTTTTTTTCCCCTTCGTAAAAGCGTACACACGACCGTTTTTCACAACGTGAAAAACTACGAGAAAAAATAGAGCAGGTTCTAAATATTTTTCAGGCAGTTTTCACGTCGCAAAAAATGCTATGGAGCATACACACGACCGTTTTTCACGACCAATCTAAAAAATTGCATTTTTCTCGTCATGAAAAATGGTAGTGTGTACGCGGCATAAGACTTACCTATAGGTACTGTAAATATCTCCTAAACGTGCGCAGCTTGGGAGATATTTACTGTAGATGCAGCCGGTGACGTCACCAGTAAATGCACTCTGAAGGTACGGCTACAAACCTGGAAGGAAGACCGGGTGAAGATGGAAGCTCTGTCAGCAGTGACAGCATGCTGCTGGAGGGCTTCGATCTAATGTAAAATTCACATAATGTGCTAGTATGTATGCACATGATGACTTTACCTTGCAGGTTGCAAACCCCCCGCCCCCAAAAAAAACACAGCACTTTACTACTGCTTTAAAACATGTAAACATAAAAATTTAAATAATAGCTCAGGGGTTTAACCTCTTGGCGCTCGCGCTATAGACGAAAGACGCCTACAGCACGGTCCTCAATTGCCGGGAGGGCGTACATGGACGTCCTCCTGTTTACTTCCGCATTGCGTGCCACCGAGGGGCGCGCATCGGGGGAAAGCCGTGCCCGCCGTGTCACGCGGCTGCCGATGCGCGTACCTGGCGGCCGCGATGTCCGCCAGGTGCCCGCGATCAGCAGTTACAGAGCCAGGGACGTGTAAACACACAGATCCACATCCTGTCAGGGAAAGGAGACCGATGGTGTGTCCCTAGGGACACACCATCGGTCTCCTCCCCTTGAGAGTCTCCTCCCCCCACAATAAGAATTACTCCCAGGGAACACATTTAACCCTTTGATCGCCCCCTAGTGTTAACCCCTTCCCTGCCAGTCACATTTATACAGTAATCAGTGCATGTTTATAGCACTAATCGCTGTATAAATGTGAATGGTTCCAAAATAGTGTCAAAAGTGTCCAATCTGTCCGTCGCAATATCGCAGTCCGGACCGCCGCCATTACTAGTAAAAAAAAAAGAAATGTCATAAATCTATCCCCTATTTTGTAGAGGCTATAACTTTTGTGCAAACCAATCACTATACGCTTATTGCAATTTTTTTTTACCAAAAATATGTAGAAGAATACACATTGGCCTAAACTGAGAAAAAAAAAATTGTTTTTTTTTTAAATTGGGAAAAAAATTATAAAAATTTCATTTGGGTACAGCGTTGTATGACCGCGCAATTGTCATTCAAAATGCGTCAGCGCTGAAAGCTGAAAATTGGTCTGGGCAGGAGGGGGGTTTAAGTGCCCAGTAAGGAAGTGGTTAAGTGGTAAAATAGCTGTCTTCCATTCCTAAACACTGTACCCTCTCTCCTACCGGGTGCAGCATGGAAGATTTAGCTTGTTTCACCTGTCAGCTGCCTGTAGCCAGTGAGGGGGCAGCAGGGAATGCATAACCCTCTTCTTATTTCACACTGCTGTTCTGAAAGGGAGGTGATATGAGACAGTGTGTGTGTGTGCCCCTCTATCTGAATAGACAAAAATCCTTGCACCGGCCCTGTTTACAGAGTACCAAGAATTATTCAGCCCTTTCTCCAAAGGAGGCTTACTGTACAATGTAATATCCTTAATACTAATTGTAGCACACATTGTATTGGATAGCAGGGGGATTCTGGTTGAGGTGTAGCTGAGCATTACTAGAGCAGGTGAAAGGAAAGAGTGGACAGGATCATATTCACAAACCAGTGGGAATGCCAAATGGGTAGACAAGGGATCAGAATGTAAAATGAGAACTGTAATGAGAAAGTAGTCAGCTGAGGGCAGGGGTCAGAGCTATAGAAGTGAATAAGTAGAACCCAAGAGTATCTAGTTTTTACTAGTGCTCTGGGTAGTGCAGATTGTGTTATGTTGTTATGTGGTGGGCACGGTTTGGTTTTAACCCTTACTGATGACATGACATTTGGCAGTAAGGAAGTAAGCGAACGATAACAAACAGTCATTGGCAATTGTCACTGATAGGTCTACTTTATTGAAATTGCCAGGGCTCATATTATGTGGTTAGTTTAGTAGCGCTTTGCTGCATTCCTTTTACCTTTTACACAATCTCTGCTTCTATGCTCCCTAAGCATTGTGTGTATGCTAAGAAATTCTGCTGCTGTCTGTTAGTATAACATCTGTAATAAATGCAGCTAGTGGCCCCTAGTGGCCTCTATGTAAAATTGGAATGACTGCCAAAAATATTTTGAAAGCGTTCAGTAAATGCAGCAGCACTGATACTTATTGGAATTGATTCAACATCAATGATAGTATCTGTAACCAAGTATTGAATAACAGCTTTACAGCTAAACCTGTTAGCTATACCACTGCTGCAAACTAAGCTGTCAGCTAGCTTTTAGTGAATACTGTTTCTCATAAGAGATGATTTGCAATGTCATTACTGAACCAGGACAATGTTTATACACAGTGGCGGTGCGTCCATAGTGGGCGCAGTAGCGCCGCCCCCGCTCTCCCCTGCACCGTCACTCAAGTCAACAATACATACATTCATGCATTGCATGAATGTATGTATTGGCGCTGCTGCCGCCCACTATTCAGATGGCCGGCTCCCTGGCAAGCGCCGGCCATCTGAATAACAGCAGTTGGTTGGTTTTTGGAAGTGTCTATCAGAGCCAGCGGCTCTGATAGGCTTCCCGATTACAGCCTGTTGGCTGTAATCGGCTTCCAAATAGTTAACCAGGGAACGCATGGGCTGTGCGTTCCCTGGTTAACATTGACACGCGTCTCAGCCAATCAGGTTCACCGGGTCTGGTTACCGGTAACCTGATTGGCTGAAGTGACATTGAGGGCGGGAGAAGACATCAAGGATGGAAGAAGACATGAGGGAGCGCGGAGGAGGACGGCGCTGACCCGAGGAAGGTAAGTGCCGGGCTGGGGACAAACTGGCTGTATTTGGGGACAAACTGGCTGCATTTGGGGGGAAACTGGCTGTATTTGGGGGACAAACTGGCTGCATTTGGGGACAAACTGGTTGCATTTGGGGGGAAACTGGCTGTATTTGGGGACAAACTGGCTGCATTTGGGGACAAACTGGCTGTATTTGGGGGGAAACTGGCTGTATTTGGGGACAAACTGGCTGTAATTGGGGGGAAACTGGCTGTATTTGGGGACAAACTGGCTGTATTTGGGGGGAAACTGGCTGCATTTGGGGACAAACTGGCTGCATTTGGGGACAAACTGGCTGCATTTGAGGGGGCAAACTGGTGGCGTTTGGGCACAGTGGCTGCGTTTAATGGGCACAGTGGCGGCAATTGATGTTTTTTTTTTTTTCAGTTTGTTTGCGCACCCACAAAAATTTTGAGCACCAGCCGCCACTGCCTCTGAATATCCCCTGCACCCCCATCTTTTACACTTTGCATGCTAAATTTAGCTGCAAAGTAAATGTAGCGCCCCCAATATTGGGGGGCGCTATGTGGAAATTTAGGGGTGGGCTCAGACCAATCACTGATTCATTATTGCTTCTGCTCTGAGTGTGATACTGCCTGGCTGTAGTGTTCTTTGTTGCCTGTAGGTGTCACTGTCACCGCCGGCATAGGTTGAACTACAGGGGGTATCACAGCACCTTGGGTGTCCTCTCTCGGCAGCCGTGCAGTGGGTGTGGTCAACCCGCTGTGCATGCTGGGAGAGGGTACATAAGGAGCAGACGCCATTAGGCGGGGGGCGTTCCAGGGGACCTTCGGTCCTGTAAGTGTGCCTCGTGGCCCGCATGGCACGAGGTGCACAAGTGTATTTGGGCCTCGGGCACCTTCAGCCCGAGGTTTCGATGTTGCAATGTAGGCCCGGCTCTGCTGGCAGGGGCCTACACCTCAGAGAAGAATCCCAGGCTGCCCACTTGTAGGGAGCCCACCTTTAGGAAAGGAGTCCAGGGGAGGATCAGTCCCAGAGGAGATTAGCGACAGTACTGCTGTCTTGGGAAGAGGTCTGGAAACTCACCTAACTTTTGAAGAGGGTCGTCAAGTGCATGTCACTGGCAGCTAAAACTCCTGAGGGGGCTGTTTAAATATTTGGATATCTCGGACAGAAAAACTGTCATCTGCACCACGATAGGTAGCTGCCTAGACTACTGCAACTCTCTTTATCTGAGATTTCCAAAGACGTTAGTGCAGAAGCTTCAACTTATTCAAAATGCTGCGGCTAGGTTACTCATGGATGTCCCGCTGAGGGATCATATCACCCCTGTCCTCTGCGCCTTGCACTGGCTGCCGGTCCACTATTGCACCTTATTTAAAGCTGGATGTATTATGTTTAAGATAATGAGAGGCCTGGCCCCAAGCTATCTCTGCTCTCGTTTTCATAAACTAGCTTTTGTTAGATCACTCAGATCTACCGGCAGAGATCTCCTCCATATCTCGGTGCCCAAGAAGATCAGGCATGGTGGTCGGGCCTTCTCCCACCAGGGTGCGGTTTTGTGGAATAGCCTCCCTATCGAGCTCCAGGAGGCCGCTACTATTCTGGTCTTCCGGGGGTTACTGAAGACTTTTCACGCAAGCCTTCCCTGCGTAGCCTCTCTCTTCCACCCTTTCTGCCGTTCTGTGCTGCTTTTGGTTCCTGGGTCCTCTTTTCCCAGGAACTCTGCTATGCACGTCGGGACCCTTCGGGGTAAGACCGCGCTATATTAAGATACCTCTCAACTCAACTCAAGCTCAAGAGGGATTCATCGTCTCTATTATCCGTGTTCCATCAGGATCGCTAGGATCGCTCTTAAAGGGACTATCCGGGTGAGCAATACCCACTCAGGCTTGAGTGGCGACGAAAGACTGACACTGAGCTCTAAGTGTTGCGTATCTGAACATTCCCCTACTTTCTCAACGTCCTACTCTCTCTCTTCAAGTTTACCTCAAGTATAAAGAATAAAACCTTGCTGATTGGGTTTTACTCCTGTGTGGACATTGGCCTTATTCTGAAAGATTTCTGCCTAGACAACGGAGAGAAGGGATCCACTCTAGAGAGGTAATTGCTGCAAGACCCAACAATAACACTGCTCGCTCCTCTCTATACACAGGGAGGGGATACCGGGCAAGTAGCAGGTGTGCCCCGCTATTGGTGGAGAAAAGTGGGGTCTGTGTGCTACATAAATAATTAAAAAGTTATCATAGTCTGTTGTAGCGGTGCACTCCGGGCACAAGTTCAACAGATTCACACATCACCTTGTTGTCTGACCCTCCATTCATCCATTTGTCTCACTCTCCCTCCTTTAGACACAATGAAGAGTCACTTGCATTACCTTGCCGTATTTTTTTTATTATAAAATGTTTCTTGGGTAGAGTTGGGTAAAGGTGTAGTGACATGGGATGCCCATAGATAATAGTACTTTAGTAGATTAGATTCTGAGGATAAGGCACAACACAGATTGAAGATAGGTGATCTGCGTCACGGCAGACTATTGCTCCCTTGTATGCTGTTCTGATTCCTGCAGAGTATTGAATAGTCACTCTGAATGACTTTCTGAGGCAATTTAATCAGTCATCCAAATGCTGGCCCTGTGTCCGGAGCTCATTCACACAGACACCCCCCTCCGACACCACAGTCCATCTACTTGCAAATGGTAACTGTGGGACTACTAGGCCCAAATAGTCCAGTGATATGGAAGTTGAGTTCCCCAGCCACAGCCTTCCATATTAAGTTTAAATAAGATTAGAGTCACTCCTTGTAATATCCTGCTGTGTAGGACTGACCGTGCAACATCCCGTCAAAGACACACCCTTGTGTCGTTCAGTTACTAGGGGCAACAGCAGATATTCCCAAGCTCCTTGAACAGACTCCTCTGGTCCCATCACTTGCTGTAGTGTACCCACTGACCTGTTCCAGGGTCCCCGGTCCATGGAAGAGTCATGGTTCAACCGCACAGTCCAGCAGTAACAGTTCCAGGTTGCTTGATCTTAGTTCTTAGTTCTTCCTATGCAGTGTTAAAGAAAGGTGGTCCTCTTCACCACTGTGTAGGCCCCAGACCCTCAGGCTGGGGCCTTGTCACACAGACACTACTGCTCCATTCTCTTTCCTCTCACGACTCCCCCCAGTGGCATGTTACCTCAGCTTATATAGCAGTCCCGCCCCCTGCCAACCTTCGTTGGGGATTGGTCAGAGCTACTATACAAACTGCCTGCCACTCAAGGCTTCCAGCTTAATGCAAAGGCCTGACTAAATTTA
Organism: Rana muscosa; assembly: GCA_029206835.1. NCBI lineage: Eukaryota > Metazoa > Chordata > Amphibia > Anura > Ranidae > Rana > Rana muscosa. The sequence continues at coordinate 746,906,014 of CM055116.1, read as the reverse complement.
CCTGCACTGACAGTTTAAAAATAATAAAAACACTATTTAGCACATACCAAAAGGTAGTGGGTGCTACACTGTAAATGTATAAATGAGGCTTGGAGCTGCCACCCCTACCCCTGCTACCTTAGGCACTTGCTAATGCAGGGTACGACTAGACTGGGAGGCAAAGGGCATTTACCCCTTGGGCCAGAACAAGGAATATAAGTTGGGCTGGTAGCTTTGAATGGAGATACTCCTCCATTCAGACATCAGTCAGAACAGCACCCACAATCAATGACAGATGATAGACGTTAAATAGCTACCTGCTCCCTCTTCAGAAATGTGCATAACAGTGCAGCACCATTTTCTTCTCAATGCAGAAGTCAATGCAGGAAAATGCAAAAATGTGCTATGCTAACTTGTTAGGAAAATGGAATGTCCATTTATGATCTTGACAAGGTATTTTATTTAAGCAAGACTATATACAATATCCTGAAGAAAATCAACCCTAAATATAGAAGTCCTGGAGAGTGGAGAAGTCAGCGGCGTAATGTGCATCGGCGTCTGGGTGTCCTTGGCTTGCTCGGCACTCTTTTGATATGTAGAGTTCGGCCAGGAAGCTGCTGGGCAGATGCAGACAGGAGCACTGTGGCTGGGAAAGCTGAACTGTTAGCAATGCGGTAGAACGGTGGCTGCTCTGTGTCCTCGACTGGCTTGGCAATCTCAGTTGGGATGAGGTGATGATGTCACTCCATAAGGGGGCGTGGTTATGCTTTTCCGGGCTCCACCACTTTGTCAAACCATAAGGAAAAGGGGAGTGGTCTCTAGTGCCTGATTTTATAGGGAAGATGGGTGGGAGTGTGGGTGGTGGCTCCTCTCTCATAGTCAAATTAGCTGATATCTCATGAAGCCAAGTTAAATGAGAAGTGTGGGTAGATGGGTTGTCATGCGTGCTTAAAAACTGTCAAGTCAAAATATTAAGGGGTCAAGACTTCAATAAAGGCATAAAGTAAAACAGGACATATATAAAAAAATATGAAAATGCACTGCTTCATCTAATTTCCTGACAACCTATAATTTTTGAAGATTGGAAAGAAAAAACTGCGCTAAAATTTAAACAAAAACAAAAACACAGGCAGCAATAATGGTGATATAAACACAAAACAACATAAGCAAAGAAAAAATTGCGCCAATAATGAATAATGGACAGATAAGAAAATTGTGTCCAGGGGCTGGGTTGTGTAAAGCAATCACACTAAACCATTTCACAGCCCATATATTGGATAAGGCACGGAAGTAAGTAATATTTAAATATTATCACCTTACCCAAATAATAAACCAATATATGGAAAATTTAAACCATACAAAAAATGCATAAAACCTGTAAAGGACTGAACCTTATCGGAATCTGGAAGACCCCTTTAACAAAGGGGACCCCCAGATCCCGCCCCCCCATGTGAATTGGTAAGGGGTACATTGTACCCCTACCATTTCACGAAGAAAGTGTAAAAAAATGTAAAAAAAAAAACACCCAGACACCTTGGAAAAGTCCTTTATTAAAAAAAAAAAAAAAAAAAAAAAAAAAACCCATTCCAGCGATGAAATCCAGTGTCCCGCGGCGATCCGATGTCCAGCGCTGTCCACATGAAACATCATTAGCTGAGCCTGAGCGGACCTGATGGGGAACTTCCTCCGCAGTGTATTAAATGAAAGACCCGCCCCTCCTAAAGTTCCCCATCAGGTCCGCTCAGCCAATGATGTAGGTGTAAGGCTAAGCGGACCAGATGCGGAACGTGAGAAGGGGCAGGTCTATTCATTTATTACACTGCGGAGGCAGTTCCCCACTGCTCCCAAAAAAACGGCCGTTTTTAAAACTTTTTTTTGCATTGATACATGTCCCCTGGGGCAGGACCCAGGTCCCCAAACACTTTTTAGGACAATAACTTGCATATAAGCCTTTATAATTAGCACTTTTGATTTTGAACGTTCGAGTCCATTGTATTTAATAGGGTTTTAAAGTTTGCGCGAACATTCTGGCTGTTCGCAGGTTCTGGTGCGAACCGAACAGGGGGGTGTTCGGCTCATAACTAGTAGTGGCTTTGCAGTTAATTTTTTTAACACCCTGTGTGCATAAGGACTTAAGATTTTTTAATTTTTATCTGTAGCTAATGTTATAAAATTATTATACATGTACAGTGAAATAAGTCCATGTCAAAAACATTATTTTTCAATTTGTTTTCATCCTGCTTATAAAATTTTCATATGCGCAGTATAGAAAAACATGAAGGTGGTAAAAGTTTGTAACAATGATTTATTATTCTGTATGGTCTAAATGTATCATCATTTTTAACTCAAAGATCAAAGGACCTGTATTTAGATATTGTTATCAAAGTAAAGGAATTGAAAGCAAATGTATATATGTTATTTTTAGCAGCAGCAATACTGATACCTAAAGCCCAACTCCAGGCAAAATTTTTATTTATATTGCAGTGCAATGTGCATCAATTCCCTTACTCCTCAGTCCTGATTTCAAACACCTCTTCCTAAGTCATCCTGCAGTGTAATGGATCAAAGTCACAGTTTCCTCTATGAGCCAAGCTAATATCCTGCTCTGGGGACCAGCCATTTTTCCCTGTCGGTTATCTTCTTGGGCACTGCCCCCCTCACTGCCCCCATGAGTTATTCCACCTCTGGATCCTATGAGAGAGGAAACGGGTGCTGGAGGTGGTGCCTCAACTAATAGGAGTATAGTGTCCACATCATGCAAACAGTGTCCAAAGGAAGGGTCCAAAGAAGGACCCCAAGAAGTAAAAAGAAAAAAAGTGACAGGTTGTCATGTAAACTTGGCTTCAGGTAAATATAATGGGCATTTGGAAAGTTTTCTTTTTTTTTTTTCATACCAGTTGATATTTTTTTATTTTATTGACATATTTTTTTTTTTTTATGGTTGAACTAAATGGACTTGTGTCTTTTTTCAACTTGACTAACTATGTAACTATGAGCTAACACTTACAATATTTTTTCTTCTTTCATCTAAACATTTTGCGGCCTATTTACTAAAGTAGTCCATTTCCACTTTCAATACAAGGCAAACATTAAGGAAATGCTTATTTATTGCAGGGACATCTAAACACCGGAAAAATTTATCTGGGAGGCATGAAAGTTGTTTGTACTTCATAGATGACTTTTCCTGCATTTAGAAAAGCTAATGTGATGAGGCCAAAAGAATACATGTCACACTGACACCTTGTGGTACATTTGGCTAATGCACATCATTGTGGTAATGCAGTTTTGTAATTCATCAAAGCCAGATTCTGGGTGTGTGGGATTTTTCTGTATTAAATGTGCACCAGATTTGAATTATCCCCACCTAAGCTATTAGTTTGGTGTTTAGGTTTTACTATTTCGCTGCTAGATACCCACTGTTTTACTGTCATAAAAAGCACATTTAATGCCAAGATTTGTTTGCATTTTTGCTGGATCAATTCACATTTGCTTCTGTATTGCCTAACATTTGGGTTTTCCATTCTTCATGGGAAATCCAGATGTAAGTAATATTGTTTGCATTTATTATATTAACCCCCTTGGCGGTATTCCCGAATCAGGCTCGGGGTGAGTTTTTAATGCTAAGAGCAGTAACCCCGAGCCAGACTCGGGCCGCATCGCAGTATCCAGGGGAAGATACTTACCTTGTTCCCTGCGATGTCTCCCCGAAGTGTGTGCGAGCTGTGTCTCACTCGATTCACACTGCCGGGTGCCGAGCTCCGTTCCCGAGCGACGTTGCGGCACACGGGGACGGAGTTCGGCGCCAAATTCAAAAAGTTAAAAACACAGTATAGATACAGTATACTAGGACACAAAAATACATTTTTCCCGTGGCCTTTCAAGCAGCAAAGGGGAATCAATGGTAGATAAAATGTAAATTTTATTGGAAAGGTTGCGATGACGCATATAGCATAAAAAGATAAATTCATGAATCTTATGAGCTCCAGTAATTAAAAAACCAACAATGGAACACAGAAATAATACAATTCACATACATATGGTGTACATTTAGGATAATGTGACATTACAAATGTAATGCATTACGATGTACTGTAGAAGAGACCCCGATGCATTTCGACCTCTCTAGGTCTTCCTCAAGGGGATTAAATTGTTCTATAGGACATCAAAAGAAATAGAAGATTATATATACGAATTAATCATGTTTCCTGCGTTTTCTGTCATAAAGAGTAATTGGAAAGGCAAATTTTTATACTATAATACAATATTATACTATTATACTATAATCCTACTGATTACAGTACTGTCTCAAATAATTACACATCCCCTTTGTCCCTAGTGGTCTGTCCAGTGTCCTGCATGCACTTTTATATTATAAAAACTGTTCTTTCTGCCTGGAAACTGGAGATTGTCCATAGCAACCAAAAAGTGTCCCTTTATGTCAAAAGTGGTTTTAGACCAGCTAGAAAACAGCGATAATAAATTAGAATCACTCGCAGAATTGAGCGATAGCGATTTGTGGGGAAATTCGTCATCAAACACTAAATCTAATGACAGCGACAATTCTGCAACTGAGCAAATTTCAGTGTTTTTGATTTGATTACATAATTGAATATTTTTTATTATAATTACATTACTAATTGTTATAATTATTTATAGATTTTGTGTTTCAAACTTTACCATACCCGGGATGTCTACTAGACTCTTGTTTGGTCAGTTTTAAGTAAGTAATTACTAAGAATTGCAGACCTACAATACATAACACTAAATTTCCATGCAAAATAATTGTACTGCTTTTGGTACATAATTCCAGACAGAATCATACCACCAGGGAGGTTAACAATGCAGGTTTATTATATTACCAATGTTGCATTAGTTTAATCTGATTACTTGGAAATTTGACTTTTTTCAATGGCAAATCACCGACTATTTTATTTATTTTACAATTTTTATTTATTTTATCATACTTCCCAAGTACTACTGATCCTTTTTGATGGCCTTCTGCATCCTGAAAAATAGAATTTTAGCCTAAAATACATCTTTAAATATGTCTACATTCATCCTCTGCAACTTGCATGGCTAAGATATAAGTAAGGTTTAACATTTTAGAATTAGTACTTTTGTTGCATAGCACAGAGGGGCATATATATATATATATATATATATATATATATAAAATAAAAGAAATGTTTCCGCGCTGGTTGCTAACACACCAAAATAGTGAAACGAAATGTGCATAAATGATTAAAAAATTGATCGAACCATAAAAGAAAATATCACTGATGTCTGTAAATGGTGCATATAAGCATACAGAGAAAGTGATAAAAACCCTGTAAATAAAGTGCCTGTGCAATATAGAACATGTGAATGTATAAATATACAAGTGAACATGAATAGATAAATAAATAAAATAATCCATATGAAACAAAAAAAATCAAATAATCCAAAGTGATATCAATATTCCAGTGTGAAAAAAATTCCGTAGATAAAAAATAAATAATGAGTGAAGAATATTATTCGTAAGCATATAGTCTCTCAAACTAGTTATCCTTGCTGGAATACGGTAAACAGATGTGCAAATGTCCTGATATATAGATGAAAATGTGAATATCTCCAAACTAAGGTCTCACAGGACTCTTACCTTCAGATGTATAAGTGTAGGCAAAATCTGTATACTCTCTCTCCTCTATACTGATCCCTGCAGCGTTTCTGTATGTTTCCTTCTCCTTCTCACCTCCACCGATACTGTTACTATGGTAATCCTAAAGGGGAGGGGGGAAGCGGGGAAGCGGGTCCAATGGGGTATTGGCTCCGGGATGGGGAGAGAGAGAGAGTCTCCAATAGTGTAGTATTATTAAAAATAAGGGAATTTATTTAAAATTGGTAATGCTCGTACATGCCAAAAGAAAAAAGCAAGCATATATCGCTTAAGCGGCGCGATTGCCGTCTTACTGTTAGTCCGGGTACTTCCGGTCTGTGGTACCTCTCAATCCCCCTACGGCGTTACGTCACGTACCTCGTGACTTCTTCAGGGGAACCTGATTGGTTGTTGAGGCAATGTTTTTATATGTGTATACCGGAAGTTGTTGTTCGCCCATTTTCTTGTAGTCTGGTGAATGTATATGGACGCCGCCATATTGCCAGTACTATAGAATGGCAAAAAATACGTAATGTACCTAGCTGTTTCCTTTATTTGGATACTAATCATCACTTATAGTAACATTAGGAGCGATGAGAAAAAATAGGTATTCGATGGAAAGCATATGGGATGTGCCATGTACCGACACCTACAGTTGGCCGACTGTATGTAAAGTGTATCACGAGACAATCAGATATAGTGCCATCTAAAGGGACCAATCTCCACACCGATAAAATTAAAATAGAATGATAGTTAAATATTATGCAATGTATTTAAAAAAGGATAGATAGAGAGAATTTCAATCTTATCCTGTAATAAAATATATAAAAATATATATATAAAGATATATATAAAAATTGGTATAAAATTATTTATAATGTTGTCACAGACCATAATATATAAATTGTGTTATGTTAGTCTCTGGCCTCGGGGTAAGATGATTGGGGGCTAAAAAGCATGTTTCTAATCTCAAGGCCTCCGCAAATCGAATATACCCTAAATTGTGACATAGATCATTGATAGTACATACAGCATTATTACAATGAGAAGATAAAATAGGTAAAAATTCAAATAAAAATAAAAATTGAATATGCATACATTAGACCATAGGATTACATCCAATATGTCATACTAGGTCACAGGGATTTGACCATGACAATCCCTAAAGTGGGATAATATGGGTATGTTCACAACTAATAAATGATAAAAAAAACTACTGGGAGTGCTGTTGGTGGAGTAATATATGTCTCTGATGTGGTGACTGGCTAAAAATTGCTCAAAAAACTATTTAGGTCAAATTCCACATTCATTCCACCAGGAACTAGCGTTCTTAAAGTGTGGATCCATTTTGATTCCTTTTGACTAATGGTCCTGATTTTATGGCTACCTCTCCAGTTAGCTTTATATTTATCTATCCCCCAAAATTGAAGTTGGGACGGATCCTGATTGTGGAATTGAGCAAAGTGTCTGGAGACATTGTGTTTGGGGAACCCACTGATTATATTTTGTACATGTTCTTTTATACAGACTTTTAAGGCCCTTTTAGTTCTACCCACATACTGAAGGTTACAACTGCATTGTAGTACATATACTACACCTTCTGTATGGCAGCCTATAAAGTCTCTAATTTAATATTTTTGTCCTGTATTGGTTCCTGTAAATTTAATCCGTTTGCCTTGAAATTTCTTCGCATGTCGGCACGCGTAACAGTTCCTACATGGGTAGAAACCTATCCCATTAAAGAAAGAGAAACTTGGTTTAGGTGGAGAGACTACTACGGATTTAGTAATCATGTTTTTCAATGTCGGAGCTCTTCTATAAATAATTTTCGGTCTCTCAGGTAAAATATGTTTGAGATCTTTATCGTTTTTAAGAATGTGCCAATGTCGCTCGATCAAACTAGATACTTCTTTATGTTGCACATTATAATCCAAGATTAAACAGGGAGCGTTCTGAAACGGGGGTACTTTCTCCTTATTCTGTAACATCATTCCTCTATCCATTCCGCCTACAGCTTGTATTTGTTTATTTATCCAACTACCTTCATATCATTTTTCAATAAATCTCTTGCCTATTAGGTCGGCTTGTTGTTTGAAGTCTTCTTCATTGGTGCAGTTCCTTTTAATGCGTACCAGCTGGCCTTTAGGAATATTATAAAGCCACGCTTTATGATAGCAGCTGGCTATTGATAAATAACTATTGGTGTCTACCATTTTGAAGAAAGTCTTTGTAGTAATTTTACTTCCCTCAAGTTGTAGAGTAAGATCCAAAAAATTAACTGTTTTCGTATCTATTGTCCATACTAGTTTGATGTTTTTATCATTATTATTTAACATTTCTAGGAAGCCTACTAGCTTTTCTTTACTGCCATTCCAGACGATGATGAGGTCATCTATATAGCGTTTGTATAAGGCTAGTTCTGGGGTGGTATTGGCATATACCGCTTTTTCCTCCCATTGTGCCATAAATGCGTTAGCCACGCTAGGTGCAAATTTCGCCCCCATGGCTATACCCGTACATTGTTTATAGTAGGATTGGTCATGCCAAAAATAATTGTATTTCAAACAGAAATCTAAACTCTTCAATAGGTATTTCCTTTGTTTGCAGACCAACTCGCTATGTTTTTTTAGAAGCCATTTGGTGGCATGACAGGCTTCATGGTGTGGAACAATAGTGTACAGGGATGTAACATCCGCAGTGGCTAGTAGAGTACGTCCTTCTAGTATTGGTATGTTATTTATTAATTGTAATATATGTTTTGTGTCCTTAAGGTAGGCCCGAGTAGGCCACAGTATATATATATATATATATATATATATATATAAATATATGTACTGTGACGTCTCTTAAGGGACGAAAACCATAAAATTAATTAAACATATTTTAAGGCCGGTCGGGAAGTGGTTAGATGAAAGTAAGATGAAAGCAGAGAGCTATGTACAGGCATACCCCACTTTTAAGTACACAATGGGTTTTATTTACTAAAGCTGGAAAGCGCAAAATCAGGCTCACTTCTGCATAGAAACCAATGAGCTTCTAACCCCAGCTTGTTCAATTAAGCCTGGTAATAAAACCTGGAAGCTCATTGGTTTTTATGCAGAAGTGAGCCTGATTTTGCGCTTTCCAGCTTTAGTAAATAAACCCCATTGTGTACTTAAAAGTGGGGTATGCCTGTATGCAGTTTCATAACATGCAATAAAAAAACAGCAATGTTGAGCATTAATGCATGTATTAAAAGCGGAACTTTACCCATAACAACTTGATAAAAAATAATGCTCTTTAGCAAGGAACATCCGGTCTATATTATTAATTATGCTACCAAAATAGTGTGCGTTGTATATTGCCTCCAGCATTGCTTCTTTTGATTTGATTGTGTTCTCAACCAAACTATCAAACCATCAAATGGCTGGTGTCATAACTGATCACATGTGCAGCATCATGGCAGTTGCAGATCAAACAGAAGCAGGTTCCTTGGCTGTAAAGGATAGGAGGTTTTACATGCAAAACAAGACAGTCCATACAGCATACGGAGACAATGGAATCAAGAACCACTGGAGCGTTTCACAGCCCTTACTGGTGCGTAGTCATAGCTGAAATAGGTGGGTTTATTTTTTTATAAGGCTGTCAGCAGATCAGCCTCTACAAACTCAGCAGTGCCTGAAAATGCCTAAAAACGGAGAGCAACTGAGCATGTGCAGAACAGGGTAAGACAGTGTATTACTGGATTTTACAGCATATGCACTTATTTTTAATGTTTTACATACCTGCAAAAAGGGGCCAGCTGTAATGGTCCATATGTAATTTTTTCAGTAATTGTCAATCTTTAGCAGCTGGAAGACATGCAGAAACAGTAGGGCTTGTACAATAGGTCTTGTGATGTTTGTAATCAAGCACCACTTTGTTTGGTAATGCAGTACAATATGGCAATGTGTGCAATAACCTACAGTTTGAAGAAATTGAAGATGGTTAGTACCAAGATACAGCAAAATATTAAAATGTTCCCAGCACAGATGCAGATAGATGGGACTGTTTTGTTCTATTTGGATCAAAGGTTCAAAGGAGGAAAAGTGCTCTGCCCTACCACGATGGCCACCACATATAACACAGACTATTCGATAGTTAGCCACAATGTACATGGATTTAACTCCCCTACTAAAAGAACTAAGGCTTTCCAGTTTTATCATAAACAGAAGGCTGAAGTCCTGCTATTGCAGGAAACTCATTTCTCCAATGTCTCAGCGCCCCGTTACCTCAATGGGAAGTATCCACAGTTTTACTTGGCAGGGGGTCGGGAAAAGAAGGGCGGTGTAGCCATCTGCTTTTCGAAACGGACCCCCTTTACCCCCATCGCTATCGTTAAGGACAAGAGGGGTAGATATATTATGGCAGTGGGGCGGCTCCATGACCAGGAGGTGTCCTTTATATCATACTATGCCCCGAATACTGGACAGCCGGAATTCTTTAGCAAAATGCTGAAGATTCTTATGCCCAAAGTCCAGGGTCAGGTCATTATGGGAGGCGATAGTAATATTCCCTTGGACAGAATTATGGATAAATCGGACTCCTCTAGACCAACATTGAAACGCCCACCGACTGGAAGCAGCAAGGTTGCACGTCTGTTTCATTTCTATGACCTCATCGACGCCTGGCGAGAAAATAACCCTACGGTCAGAGACTTTACACACTTTTCACAAGCCCATCATACTTACTCGAGGATAGACCACGTTCTAGTACGTACGCCTTTGCTACCATTTATTAAGTCGGTTAAGATTTTATCTACCCCTTGGTCTGATCATTCCCCGATAAAACTCTCTACTTCAGGGCTATGGACTAAATCTAGACCCTCCCCGTGGAGACTTAATGTGAGCTTGCTGAATGACCCTACAATCTTTTTAGAGATTCAAAAGGAAATACAGGAATACTTTAGACTTAATAAGGCATCGGACACATCCCCCGCAATTAACTGGGTAGCTCATAAAGCAGCGATTAGGGGCATATTGTTACAAGTGGCAGCCAGGATTAAACGCAATAGGGAACAGGCAAATAAGATTCTGGAAACTAACTTAGATAATTTACTTAGTGAACAGCACAGAAATCCCCTGGTAGATATAAGGCATAAAATTGACGAGGCTCGACTAGCACTAAATCTTAGCTTGACTACTCAAGCGGAGAAACATATTAGTTGGTCTAAGCACAGGTTCTATACGATGGGTGATAAACCTACCACAATGTTAGCTAGAAAACTGGTTCCTCGACCGTACACACCGACTTTGCCTAAACTACGACTATCCACGGGCCTAACCTCCCAGAACCCCGAACGGATAATTGGAGAATTTCACAAATTTTATGCTAAGCTGTATGGAGTGCAGGACAAGTTCGATTCATCTGAAGCGAGCACATTCTTTCGCGACTTACAGCTGCCTAAATTGACACAAGCCCATGCGGAACTGATGGACGGTGCTCTTACAGAGCCTGAAGTCAGGGCTGCAATCAAAACCCTACACCCTACCAAGGCCCCTGGGCCATATGGATTCCCGGGTCACTACTATAGGAAATATCACGATCTTCTGGCCCCACATCTCTGTACTTACTTTAATGACCTGAGAAGCGGCAGCAAGCTCCCCAGCCATGAAAATGTAGCCTATATAAGTGTTATCCCGAAACCAGGAAAGGACCATACAGACTGTTCCAATTATCGCCCAATTTCTCTGATCAATACGGATCTTAAGATTCTAACCAAAATACTGGCCCAGAGACTTAATACTTTTCTTCAGTGTTATATCCATCCTGACCAAGCAGGTTTTGTCCCGACAAGACAGGCATCGGACCAAACCCGCCGGATAATTAACCTTATCTCGGCAGTTCGGTCTGATTGGGATGGAAAGGGGACTAGGAGGGGAATGTTACTTTCATTGGATATCCAGAAGGCGTTCGATTCTATCTCCTGGGACTATCTTTTTGATGTTCTCACACGCTTTGGATTTGGGAGACGCTTTCTGGATCTCCTTCACATATTATATGATTCCCCCAGTGCCTCGCTAATGCTCAGAGGATATACATCCCAAACATTTCCTATCAGGAGAGGAACTAGACAGGGCTGCCCGTTGTCGCCACTATTATTCGCCCTGGCGATTGAACCACTAGCGCTCAAAATTCGCGCCTGCAGAGATATACAGGGCATTTATTGCGGAGACTATGAACACAAATGTTTACTCTTTGCGGACGACTTGTTGCTGACCTTGACCTCACCGATCACATCCCTACCTAACTTGTATGCTATTTTGCAGCCTTTCTCCAACATTTCCGGATTGGCAATTAATCATAGTAAGTCAAGAGCACTGAACTTATCTTTGCTAAGCTCCACTCAGGCTACGCTTGAAAAATCATTTCAATTCCGATGGGAATCCACAGCTCTCCCTTATTTAGGCATACAGCTGACCTCATCTATTGGTGAGTTGTACAAAGAGAATTATCCAGCCCTTTTCAAACGGCTAACAGCTGACATGGCTAAGTGGCAGGTTCACCCGCCATCGTGGTTTGGCAGACTTCACTCAATTAAAATGAATGTTCTACCTCGATTATTGTATTTCTTCCGTACCTTGCCAGTTTCATTGGCCCGTGATGACCTTAAACGATTCCAGAATAAAGTACTACAGTTTATTTGGGGTGATAAGAGACCCAGGGTGAATAGGAGCACTCTATACACGTTGAAGCGGAGAGGAGGACTTGGTCTTCCAGACTTATTAAAATATTTTTATGCTGCCCAGATAGCACAACTTACAAGGTTTCACTCCCAACAGGCACAGGCCATCTGGATGGCTATGGAATCTTATTCCTGCCGTCCCAAACCTATTTCTTATATTTTATGGCTCCCTATCAAGGAGCGACCTCCTATACTTTGCCCTACTTTATCCATGTCACTGGAACTATGGGACAGACTCTCCAGATCTCACAAATTCAAATCTCCTCATTCTCCACTGACACCTCTGCTTCAAAATAAAGCATTCACCCCGGGTCTCACTCCACTAGCGTTCGAATGGTGGACTAATAAGGGTTTTAAGTGTATTGCTGACTTGTGCGATCATAGAGGTATGCTGACCGAACGGACTATGGCTGACAGACATCAAATGCCTCCAGCGGAGGGTTATAGGTTCGCCCAAATCTCACATTATGTACAAACCCTGGCTCGCAAGAGCAACCTAGCAACCCAAACTCCCATGGAACATCTATGCAAAAATTATGATAAAATTAAAGGACATTTATCTGCTATATATTCGATATTGCTGAGTGTATCGACAAAGCTGACTTATATGGTCCAATGGGAGACCGACTTGCAGGAAACCCTGGATCTGGACGAATGGCATAGGATAGCCGAGACAGCATCTCGTTCGCTCGTCAATACTTCAATAATTGAGGCCAATTATAAGGTTCTACTGAGGTGGTATATGGTGCCGGTCAGACTGGCAACTTTTGTCTCAGGAGCTACCCCGTTGTGCTTTAGAGGATGTGGCCAGATGGGCACCACCTATCATATTTGGTGGACATGCCCAAAGGTCCGGAGGTTTTGGATCAGGGTGTATAATTTAGTTTACTCCCTTACCCAACTAAACCTAACTAAATCAGCTAAGCAAGCACTACTGGGGGGAGGAGATGTGGAAGCCTCCAAGTCCTGCAAGAGGCTCTTGACATTTATTTTTATTTCAGCCAAAATCACTATTGCTAGGAACTGGAAATCGGCAGCTCTACCATTCGATCAGCTTAAAGGCAAATTGTCTTGGTTGATGCTAAACGAACGCTTGACCGCTCTGGCCCAAGATAAAATGAAACTGTTTCATGGAGTTTGGGACCCATGGCTTCGTTACCTAACTAATGACCCGGGGATGTTTACAGCATAGCCTAGGGGATTAGGTTGAGATGTCTGGATGCTGAATCGGGGCTCCTCCCCCCCTCCCTCCCCCCATTCCCCCCTCCTCAACTGTCCTTTCCTTACTCTGTCTCCTTCCTTCTATTCTTTGTCACTGTCCTCTTTCCTCTCTTTTGAAATTTGTTTATTGTTTATTTTTGGAGTCAGATCCGGACCTTAGAGGTTTGTGCTGCTCCCTGTTTTCTCAGCTCCTACGGGACCATTGTCAGTCTGATCAGACCTCTGGGCTGCCCACAGGGCCGGCTGAGTTGCGCCCCCCCCGATAGATGGATGGGGGGGCGGCTCATCTGGGTGGACGGTTCAGATATGATCTGCGATGCTAATAGGGGTTAACGGCTCTACGGAGCTTCGGACTACTCCAAGGACCCCTACACTTGGTGATCTTCATTGTGTTACCCCAAATGTTGATTGTGACTGTACAATGTTATGTGGCGACTTTTATACATTTTGTATGACAAAACTTGAATAAAAAGATTGAAACACAAAGGAGGAAAAGTTATTTTAGTTATTTGGAGACCTTAGCCTCCTCAGCTAAGTATAAGCATACACAGTAAAGCAGAACGTGCAGGTGCAGGCTTGAGATACAGACATTGCCAGATCTGCTTGTATTTTATTCACCAGCAGATGTCTCTGGAGACATCTAGAAAAACTGAAACGAGAGCAATGATTAAACATTAATTACAAGCGGAAAAAACTCAGTGTGAAAAGATTGTATTTTAATGGCTGCAGTTGACATTAAACTCCTTGGCTCCCCATGAATGTGATGTGTTTTAAAGATAAAAATGTAGATTTTAATTTTTTTTTTAGTTTTCCTTGCTTTATAGAATATTTTTCTTTTCGACTTTAGATAAGAAATGTATGATCTAAATCCCTGGTTTTCAACCTGTATCCTGTGGACTACACATGGCCCTCTAGTATTTATTACAGTTGTGCTCATAAGTTTACATACCCTGGCAGAATTGATGATTTCTTTGCCATTTTTCAGAGAATATGAATGACACAAAAACATTTCTTTCACTCACGGTTAGTGTTTGGCTGAAGCCATTTATTATCAATCAACTGTGTATACTCTATTTAAATCATAATGGCAACACAAACTACCCAAATGACCCTGATCAAAGTTTACATGGTGATTTTGGCCTGATAACATGCACACAAGTTAACACAAAGGGGTTGAATGGCTATTAAAGTTAACCATCCTCACCTGTGATCTGTTTGCTTGTAATTCGTGTGTGTGTGTATAAAAGGTCAATGAGTTTCTGGACTCCTGACAGACCCTTGCATCTTTCATCCAGTGCTGCACTGATGTTTCTGGATTCTGAGTCATGGGGAAAGCAAAAAAATTGTCAAAGGATCTGTGGGAAAAGGTAATTGAACTGAATAGGAATTGAGAATGCCGATCAGCAGTGTCCAAACTCTAATCAAGAAGTGGAAAATGAGGGGTTCTGTTGAAACCAAACCACGGTCAGGTAGAAAAACTAAAATTTCAGCCACAACTGCCAGGAAAATTGTTCGGGATGCAAAAAAAAAAACACACACAAATAACTTCAGGTGAAATACAGGACTCTCTGAAAATATGTGGCGTGGCTGTTTCAAGATGCACAATAAGGAGGCACTTGAAGAAAGATGGCCAAGTCACCAGAAGAAAGCCATTACTACTACAATAGGCCAAACAGCACAGAGACAAGCCTCAAACCTTCTGGCACAATGTTATTTGGAGTGATGAGACCAAAATTAAGCTTTTTGGTTACAACCATAAATGCTACATTTGGAGAGGAGTTGACAAGGCCTATAATGAAAGGTACAGGGGTGGACCGCTGATGTTTTGGGGATATGTATTTTCGGACAGTTGTAAAAGACAACAATGTTTTACAAACTGTCAGTAAATTTAGTGACCTGACCTTTGCATGAACTTAATTTTATTCTCTTGCTCACAGATTTGACACTTTGCTGGGATTGATTTAGCGTTTCGGACCCCTGACTGAAAAAAAAAAAAAAAAAACATATGAGAGCTGTTTCACCTGCAAAAAGATTTTTTATTTTTTGTCCTTTTAGATCCGAGATTTACATAGCACTGCCACCAGGCCCGGATTTACTCCCTTTGCCACCCGAAGGCCGGGTCCTTCAATGCGCCCCCCCCACACACACACCACAATTCTCGTTCTTTATCGATGACTGCTACAATAGATCAATTAAAAACATATCTCCACACACGAGAACACTGAAAATAACTGGCTTTAATTGTACAGACTGAAAATACTCTGTAATGCAGAAAATGCCTTGCGCTGCTGTCAATCACATCCAATGACGTGGCGTGCCGGGGGGCGGGGCTGAGTGATACAGTGAGCGGCTATAGCCGTCGGCTGTATCACGGGAGCACGCCCGCAAGAACTAACCCATATGCGAGAGAGCTCACATGAAGGGGGTTAGTTCTTGTGGGGAGGAGCTGAGACAGCCGCCGAGGGACCCCAGAAGACCAGGTTTGGGGCCACTCTGTGCAAAACGAGCTGCACAGTGGAGGTAAGTATAACATGTTTGTTATTTTTAAAAAATAAAAAAATTGCCTTTACAACCCCTTTATTGAGCCTGTTGCACAAATCACTTTATTACACTTTATTTATGATATCTATGGCTGCTATGCATATTTATATAATCCAAATTTAGCACTATAATATTTAACTGGCTGCTTGTTTCTGCTTGGGCTTGGCACACGCGCACAATCGAACTTAAAGTCATCATCATGTGCGATTGTGCGTGTGTGCCAAGCAGAAGCAGCCAATCAAATATAGTGCTCGATATGGATTATAAAAATATGCATAGCAATAGCAGCCATAGATATCAAAAATAAAGTGTATTAAAGTGATTTGTGCAACAGCCTGTTGCACAAATCACTTTATTACACTTTATTTTTGATATCTATGGCTGCTATCCATATTTATATAATCCAGCACTATAATATTTAACTGGCTTCTTGCTTCTGCCTGGGCCTGGCACAGTGGCACACACACATACACAACATGATCATCAATCATCTTCAAGAGGTACCTGCTAGGCTGCACTCAGTGCTAATGATCCCTGCTGGCTGCTGCTGCCTGGGGGTTCCTCTTCTTTTTCTGGTGGTGGTGGTGACGTCACAGTCTCAGACCCCCGCTCCTGGCCTGAGGGAGATGATACCAGCCACGCAGAGAGGGTAGGGTTCCCCTTCTTTTTCTCGTGACTCGTGACTTGTCTCTTTTCCTCACGTCACGAGTCACGTCACTGATCACAGAGACCCCCGCTCCCGGCCGTGCAGTCAGCGCAGAGGAGGGTAGGCGGAGCATTAGGCTCGGACAGTTACCTTACTTTTTTACTCCACCAGGAAGTCATTGCATGTGCGCCTGTCTCTCACGGCCTCACACAGTCTAGGCAAAGTAGCAAGTGCCGGCGCCGCCGCCCGCCGGG
This sequence comes from Rana muscosa, assembly GCA_029206835.1. NCBI lineage: Eukaryota > Metazoa > Chordata > Amphibia > Anura > Ranidae > Rana > Rana muscosa. The sequence continues at coordinate 746,889,035 of CM055116.1, read as the reverse complement.
GCTATGTTAGTGCGGGGGGGCAGCCGCAAAAGCCGAGAAGTCGCCGCAGGAGCGGCGCTGCCCCTGCACCACTGCCGCCCCGAGGTCTGGCCTCGGTGGCCTTGTGGGAAATCTGGTCCTGACTGCCACACTGCACAACCCTGTCTGACAATGGAGGAAACTTCAGATATCACTTGCAGGTCTTTTCCCTCCCCCAGCCTGTGACTGGACAGTGAAGGTGGAGCATTAGAATAATGAGCGCATCCTTCTTTAATTATGCTCCTCCTATCAGTATGTTGCTTGTTAGCACATGAACACTGCGGCAGAACAGATTGACTACTTGGGCTGCTTCTCCTTCCCCAGTATAAGCTCTGCTGTCCAGGAGTTTGCAATAGGCTGATAGTAATGTGTCTATTTATTCTGTTATCCAGCCTGCCTTATGACATTTTTGGTTTACACCACATAAAATTCTGTCAGGGAAGAGCATGTTTATTACCATTGTCACTTCTCCTCTCCAATGGAAAGTGATATGCATTATGCAGCCTCAATATGATTACAATTAAGGATTGTACCCATGATCCTGTGAGATATTTTGAGATCTCAGAGAGCACAGCCCTAGCACAGCAAAAAAAAAACAAAAAAAACAACATTAGGTGAAATGAACTAAGGAGGAAAAGCAGGGAGTAAGATGGTTTATAGAAATGGCCAGTCAGTTACTTTCATTGTTTCTTATTAAACTGGCTGTTTGTATTACCTGCTTCTTATTCAGCTGTGAGGAGAAGTGGAGAACGTCATCGCCGTTCCTCAGCACAGCTAGGTAAACTGCTGCACAGCCGAGATAAGTGCGATAGGCACTACTGCGTCTTATCTCCCTTTAATAAATGTACAGCTTAGTCAGGTTAAGATATTTACACTGTTTGCATTGAGAAAAACACAAGTAATGATGCATTAATGAATACAGAGCTGCGGTAATTTGTGCCTTTTATATGTGCTTCAAGTTTTTTTTTTATTATTCAATTTTGAAAACATTTCAGGGGAGTTAGCTAGAGTCTGGCATCTTCCCAAGTATTATTCTGTAGAAACCATACTTTAATTTTTCTTGAATATTGGTTCTGACATTTTGTCATGTCTTGAACATCCAATCTCACACCTCCACTTTAAAAAAAAATTATGTTGGGCATATCAATTAGGAAAAAGAATAAGTCATTTTTTAGTAAATTACTCGATCTATACAGTATGCACTTCATAATGTATAGATTTTTTTTCTCTTCACAAACGGATTAAAAATGAGATTGTACATTATATGCACAACAGGTTTTTGGAACATTGTACAGTAAATTATAATAATTATTATAATTATTATTATATAGGATTTATATAGTGCCAACAGTTTGCGCAGCGCTTTACAACATGGAGTCAGACAGTACAGTTACAATACAATTCAATACAGGAGGGATCAGAGGGTCCTGCTCGTTAGAGCTTACAATCTAGAAGGGATCTACTTTTTAACCTGTTGTCTACCGCCCACCGTCAAATGACTGCGGGGGCGGAAGACTCTCTCGTTCTGACAGGATGTCATATGACGTCCTGCCTTTAAAAGGAGCTAGGGGGCGCCGGGCACCCGCGATTGCCCAGTAACCGAGCAGGAAAGTGGATCTGTGTGTGTAAACACACATATCCACGTCCTGTGAGGGAGGGGAGACCGATGGTGTGTCCCTTGTACATAGGGACAACAATCGGTCACCTCCCCCAGTCAGTCCCCTCCCCCCACAGTTAGAACACATATAGGAAACACATTTAACCCCTTCCTCACCCCCTAGTGTTAACCCCTTCCCTGCCAGTCACATTTATACAGTAATCAATGCATTTTCATAGCAGGGATCGCTGTATAAATGTGAATGGTCCCAAAAATGTGTCAAAAGTGTCCGATCTGTCCGCCGCAATATCGCAGTCACAATAAAAATCGCAGATCGCCGCCATTACTAGTAAAAAAAAAGAAAAAAAATGCTATAAATCTATCCCCTATTTTGTAGACGCTATAACTTTTGCACAAACCAATCAATATACGCTTATTGCAAATTTTTTTTACCAAAAATATGTAGAAGAATACGTATCGGCCTAAACTGAGGAAAATTTTTATTAAAAAAAAAAATGGATATTTATTATAGCAAAAAGTAAAAAATATTGTGTTTTTTTTTCAAACTGGACGCTCTTCTTTTGTTTATAGCGCAGAAAATAAAAACCACAGAAGTGATCAAATACCACCAAAAGAAAGCTCTATTTGTGGGGGAAAAAGGACGCAAATTTTGTTTGGGAGCCAAGTCGCACGACCGCGCAATTGTCATTCAAAGTGTGACAGCGCTGAAAGCTGAAAAATGGCTTGGGCAGGAAGGGGGTTTTCGTGCCCGGTAGGGAAGTGGTTAATTGATGTAATGTATAATATTACAATTTATAGACCAAGTTCTTTTTTTAGAAAATAAATAAATGTGTTTTTTTTTTATATCTGAACTGATAAAGTGTTTTTTTTTTTTAAATAAGTAAAAAAACATTTCAAATTGTCAGTTTTACTTCTATATAGCCTAATCAGCCATACATACTGTTAAAGTGTGCTTCAGCAGGGGTCATTGTTCCATTTTATCAGGGTTCTTATGTCGTTATAGTTTTGCTTTACCCTAAAGAAAGAAGAGAAATGTAAATTTTTTTGTAGCCAGGATTTAAAAAGAACCCTAGAGGTTGTACAGTATGCCAAAGAAGAAGAAAAGGATAAGAAATGGGGTACCCAGATGAAAATCACAAGGAACTTATGGAAATAAGCCTGCTCTGTGTGTTCTTTTCTATTTTAGTAAATAATTAACAGAGGTGAAGGTTTAACTAGCAATGATATTTTTCAAATAACCTAAAGAAGATATAATATTATATTGTGTGAAATAGTTATATATGCTGCACCTACTTGGAAGGACAGGCATTAGAGAGAAGCACAGATATGTATTATGCAATTTTTCTGCATATGCAATAAACACAATTGTTTTTTCTTATTGCAAATAGTACAGAACATGCCATAGGCGATGTAAGCACTGAGTTTCAAATCAGCACTGACAAGATGCACTCTCATAGCTGTTCATTTATGTACAATTTATAATAAAATCTTTGAATTTTTAGTTAGCTTACAAACCCTGTTTGTAAAGAAGAATTGGATAATTAATAAAGGAGTTCATTTACCAAAACTCAAGAGGGCAAGATCTGGTGCAGCTGTGCATAGAAACCAATCAACTTTCAGTTTTTTTTAGTCAATTAATTAATAAGCTGAAATCAGAAGCGTATTTGGCTACCATGCACAGCTGCACCAGATTTTGCACTCTCCAGTTTTAGTACATCGACCCCAAAATGACACACAGTTCTGCCTGTGTGAAATTACCTGGCGACATTTCATAAATTGCTCTTATTTTGGACATGCTGGGTCCAGTACTCAAACACAGATACAGATATATAATAAGCCATTTCTATTGCATAAAAGCAGGGGTCCTCCACTTTTAGTTCACACACAGTTGAGCCACTTTGAGGCTGATTTACTAGAAGCAGATAATCTAAACTAAATTGTATAAATATTTACTTTAATTATCCCATCACGTGAAAAAGAAAATTCTCCGATAACAGAAGTGGCTTCAAGAGCAGCACTGAAAATACCCAAACCCTTAAAAAACATTCTTGGAGGATGACCTAAAGTGGTATTAAACCCAAAACCAAACGTTTGCTATATTGCCACTTCCAATCCTTAAATGTGGTGTCTTGGTTTTTTTTTAAGACTTTTTTTTTATATTTTCACCTGGTGATCTGGCCAGTCTACAAGACAAAAATGTACTTGAGACAAAGAATATAGGCAGCTGTCTTATTACATGAATTAAGAGACCACAGACGGTATAGTAGTGTAATGTTTGGCAGCAGCAGAACAATTTTAATCATGGATAATAGAATAGGCCTAAATGATGTATGCCTTAAGGAGGCCATAGAGGAGTTAGTTTTCTTTTTTGTGTGTCCAACCAGTGGGTTGAATTAAACAAACTGACTGGATTCGCCGAACTTGCTCCATGTGAATAGGGGAATCCTTCCCACTAAGTTTTTGTATTCTGCCATCAAAACACACTGATCAGCTATAGCCTGAAGCACTGATCGAGTGTGCGAAATCCGACAGGGTGGCTGTACAGAAGTCAATCAGTAGTTGATGTCTATGAACTTCCCTGCACATACATTGCTGAACCGGATGAATTTTGATCCATGTATGGCTGGCATAACTTTTATCTTATATATGGGTACTCTTGCACTCCTTTTTTTTCAAATCACGCAGCAGCGTGCTACCAACAGAAAAAAGTTTCAAGGATGGATGGTCACAAACAAGTTAGTGCTCTACTTTGAGCACCCCAAATTAAAAAAGGCCCTATAGACAATAAACACTGATAAAAAAACACAAAATAAACTAAAACCCCAAAATACCACCCCCTAAAACAAAAGCTTGCAGCAAAAGGCTTGCAGCAAAAAAATGTGTGTTAAGGACAAGACAGCTCAAATCAACCAAAAATTAAATCAAAAGACAAAAAAGACAGCAAGGGGTTGCTTGCCCAGAGAGCTGGTGAACAGAATTAAATTTGTCTTACTGACCCAAATCTGTTGCTATGCAGTTTTTCATCTTTCCCTAAACAGCTTTCAAGTCACTGACACTATGGCTTCTCCATAGTGAATAGGCTAGCTTAACCAAAAGCGCCCTCATTGGCCCTCTGAAGTATGTTGGCCATAGTTTAAAGGCCATGCAGTGCATTATGCCACAAAGACAGTGGCTCAGATGAGCAGGCCTGCCAGGGGCAGCATACGGCCATTCTTACATCTATCAGAACACATTTCTATGTATAACAAAAGGTTCCAAATCGCTTCTATACCTAACAGTACACTATGGGCAAGTCTTCATTGTTGCTGTCCCAGTACACTTTGGGCTGTACAGAAAGATCTGAATTGCTAGGAAAGTAGGCAGACAAACTATCCTACTCTTCTAGATGTCAGATCTGGGTGTATTGATACAGAGTGGGCATGCTGTCTCCTTCAGATAAGTCACCTCGAGTCTGTGCTTTATGTGACATTTTATAGGCTATGAGGCCTAGCCAGTTGACTGAAGTAAAAAAAAGAGAGCGGCACAAGATAGGTAGCCTAGTGGGACAGAAAGTAAAAATCTTGTGTTGTCCACGGGGCAGCACAGTGCTGAATATTTAGAGCTGTAGGGGCATGCAGGATGGATCAGTATGCACAGAGTAATCATCGTGTTTATGCCCCTGGGCCTCCAATAGATATCGCCATAGCAGAGGTGATGATATTAAGACACTGATATTGTAGGGGCCCCTTTAGTTGCCATCTGACCCCCCTGGGTACTTAGGATTGGGACCCTCTTTGTGAGTAGTACCCAATAGGATCAGGTATAAAAAATTAGGCTGGTTTCAGCACCAGGTGGGGCTACTCTTTGATTATTTGGATGGTTCCCTGACAGAGGACACTATTATCTGGGGTAAGAGCTTTGAATTAGAAAAATATAGTCAATGGGACATTTCATGTAGGCTTTCCCCTAGAGGGGAAAACATACAGACTTCTTTGTTGTGAAAGTCTGTACTGTTGCATTCCTAGTCAGGAGGAATGCAGAGGTAGGTTTTCTTTTGGCTCTGTGTGCAGGTTTCAGCTCTTCTCTCCTATTGCTATTATCTAGATTAGCATTCTCAATCTTTTTTTTTTAGCTATGGTACCCTTGAAAAGTATGTAAAATCTTGAGGCACCCCAATCTAAAATGTGAAAAACATAAACATTATATATCAATGTGAAACCTGAGTTTGGGGGGATGTGATCAACCGCCTTGATTAAACAAATTTTACATCAGAGCCTCCCACTCTTCACGTCAAAGCTTTCCCCATCATATTAGAGGTCCCCTATCACATCAGAGTCCCCCCTTCCTGTCAGAGTCCTCTCATCACATTAGAGGTCCTGCATAATATTAGAGGCCCTTCTATACATAAGAATCCATATCACATCAGAATCCCGCTATCACACCAGAGTCTCCTCTTTACATCACAGTCCTCTCTTCATGTCAGAGTCCCCCCCATGGCAGAGCCCCCCAATCACACAGTCCTCCATCATAGATCCCTGTATCACACAGTTCCCTATCACAGAGCCCCAGTACCCAGTCCTCTCATCACAAATTCCTCAAATCACATATTCCTCTCTTCACATCAGAGCCATAACCTTTGGCTTCAACAGTGTGGCAGAGGATCTCTGCATGCTGAAGGCAGCCATGCATGCCACCTGCCCCAATTACTGACACTGTTCATCCTGCCCTATAGCATCATTGGTTGTTATGGTGCTGGTGGCCAGACCACCAGCCCCATGCAATGCACTATGCTGACCTTAGGCAAACTGGATAACATGCTTGTGGCAGCCTGGGGGGAACACAAATGGCACCTTCGTTGAGAAACACTGATCTAGATACTGCTGCATTTAGAGACATTTAAAACCTTGTTCAAACTATGTGCCACCATATATACGGTACTATTGCTTTGTTTATCAATAAAAATGAAAACCTTTATTCTTTGCATGGACTTGAGTTAATCTTTGCCAGAGGGGGACTGCTGCTGGGCTTGGAACTGTGGCAAGCTCAATAAGGGCCAGGAAAAGACAAGGGATGGAACTATACTCCAGCCATGCAAGGCTGGGTTACTCCCATGCTACCAAGGACTACAAGTTACGACATATTGGCCTGTGGTAGCAAAAGAAGGATTAATGCTGCTGCCCATGTGCCATGTTACACTATAAAACTGTTCACATTGATATTAATATCCGGTGTTTGTGTACTATGTGACTCAAAACTGATTACTAAAGAAATCTGTTGTTATATTACTTGCCAACATATTACCAAATCTTGATAACTTAGTAAATATATTTCCCTTTATATATATGTACAGTATACCTTCGCATATTTCTTGAATTTTGTGTACGTTTTTTTTTTTTTTGCCCTGCACTGAGATTAGAATAACAGGGCAATTCCTGGATTTTTGAACATGGATGAAGCAATCTATTTGCCAAGGTAAGGATAACTCATGTGTATTGATTTTAATGATGAAAACTATCCATCTTTAAAAATATGTTATAGCACAAGGACAGATGTTGTTGTGGAGCACTTAATGAACCACAACAATTCAAATTACAATAAAAAAGAATTGGAATAAGAAACAAGGCTAATTAGGGTGTGCTAGATAAGGTTTTTGGCAAATAGTTTTGCTTTATGTGGCATTATTTTGAACATATTAAAAACATTGTGTATACAGTATGCTTATTGCTTAGTATAACTTCAATTAGTAAAGGATTGGAGATCTGGCACTTAAAGTGGATCTATAACAATGAATCTCTTAAACCCGTTATGATATCTACTTTGCTATGTCTTAGCCCTTACCATGGACCAGCCTTTCTCAACCAGTGTGCCGCGGCACACCGGTGTGCCGTCAGAGGTTCTCAGGTGTGCCGCGGGATCAGGGGAGAGAAGGGCTGTCAGATGAGCCCGATCTCCCGATCCCCTGCCGAACTTTACATCGGCACTGTGAGAAGCTCTGTCAGCCTCAAAAGTGGAAGTAAAGTGCAGGGGAGTGTGCTGTGCTCTCTGCTTCCCCCTAGAGTGTAGTACCCGGCTGAATGAGGAATCTGAAAAGGTACTTTACTTTGCTAGAAGCTAGATTCGTTTTAAAAGGGCTTTATACATGTATGTGTGTGTGCATGTGTGTTTGTGTGTGTGCATGTGTCTGTATGTGTGTGTGTATGTTACTTTTAATCCTGACCCCCCCATTCCTGTACCATCAGAACTGCTTTTGTAGGGCTGGCTTTTCAGAGGCATTTTGACAGGCGGTAAAGAGGCATTATGTTGCCTCCTCACCACCTGTTTTAACCCCGTAAATGCAGCATCACTACACCGCAACCGCGCAATGCACACAGTTGCGGGGCAGTTGCAGTGCAGCCCCATTCACCCTGGGTATACCTCCAGCTGCAGCCACAGCATGTGTACACCCCCAGCTGCTGCCTCTGCAGCTAAAAGGGGAGGCGTTGGAGGTGGTAAAAACAGCTCAACCATGTGGTTTATCCACCCCTCCAACCTGACATGTGAACAAGCCCTTGGTTCACATCTGTGTGGCTGCGTGCTGCATATAGGGCAGCCCATTCATTTTAATGAGCTTCCCTACCCTGCCTTTTATTTTTAATTGGACTGCACCAAAAGCACCCCACATTTTCCAATGTGTGGGGCACCCTTAAGAATTAATGGCACCCCTAAAGAGCAGAGAATTTGTCTGTGTGTCAGGAACGAGTGCAATTTTGCGCGCGTTCCACAACACACAGTAACGTGAACCAAGCCTTGGACTGGGGTGCCTCAAGATTGAAAATACTTTTTGAGGGTGCCCTGACTGGAAAAAGGTTGAGAAACACTGCCATGGACAAATAATAAACAGCAGTGTGAACAAATCCGCTGTCCGGAGGCAAGATTATTGTCTTCCACCAGTGTACAGGAATCTGGTGATTTATGGATAATTTGTTTATATCTGTGATTTATTCAATTAAATAAACCATTAAAAGCTCCATTAGATGGATGAAAACGGATAAAAAAATGTTTACAGTTTATTTTCTAATCAGGTAATAATCATTTGTACAGTACTGTTTCTTTGGAAAATGCAATAAAGCTTTTGGTGACAGAAGAGTCACGATGCTGAGAGATGGCATGATTAAGAGGAACACATTCACTTAGATTCCTGCTGGATTTAATAATGTATAAACTTCAATATTTAATTTTGTTTTGCGTAATTTCTAGTTGCATTGAGTGTTAGTGAAAAATCAAGTGGTAAAACCTTACAATAAAAATACATGCAGTAGGTTGCAATCAGCTTGGCTTATATCATAGCAGTCACTGAGTTCCAAGATCAGTATTCTTCAGTAAGCCTTTCATGTGTTTCTGAAGTAACCTGACAACTTTTTTATTATAAATTATATCTATGTACAAAGGCACAATGGATTGCTCAGCTGCTTTCTGATCTATAAACTTTTTGTGTATTTAAAATGTATTTGAAGCATAGACTTGGACAGGCATTCACAGGACTTCTTTATTTAATCCCACACAGGAAATACAGGAATCAAAAATGCTAAAGAAATATATAGCTCTACCAGAAATATGCACAAGTGAACATATTACAATGCTTCCCCCTACTGGATGGAGGCAGTATAACACACTAATACATAACAAAACTCATTGCTTATGGCCAGTTTATCATCGTAGTACAGTACTAGTACAGTACTAGTGATAAAGAGAGTTTATTAATGCACAGTGTCACAAATAGATTGTGGTCATACATATGTCAAATATTTAAAAAAAAACAATAATGCATTGAAATTAAAATGTTGAAATGGCTGCATTAGTTTTAATTTTGTTGAAAGGCCTTTTCCCTTTGTTTTTTCATCCAGGGATCATGTGAACCTAAAAAAGTAACACACTTCCTGTCATAGGGTGATAACACTAACTCACCTTATCTATGGAGTGTATACATGTGCACACTGAAATATTTTGTTTCGAAATTTTGTTTTCGTCTGAAAAATAAATTTATTTAGTTACTCCCGAAATTAGTTTTTATTTATTTAGTTTTTCGTTAAAAAATCCATTCGTCCAAAAATCCGAATTAATTAAGGTCGAATCTGTCATTGAAGGCTTATGGTGTCTGTCGAATGTTTTAAGAAGATTCGACGGAGCAGCGAAACTGTACGACGCCGCAATTGTACATTTCCGGTCGAACGTTCCGCCTACAAGTTATAGTAGAATTCTAATGTTGTACGACTAGTAATAATTATATTTATTAATTATTATTACTAGTCAACCAACATTAGAATTCTTCTATAGCCTATGGGCAGAGCATTTCACCATAAATGTTTGCTCGCTGCGATCGTATGTTTTTAGCTACTTCGTCGAATCTTCATGTCTCTATAATGTCAAATCTTTTCTCTCTATGTCGAATCTTTTCTCTCTATGTCAAATCTTTTCTCTCTATGTCGACCGCAGGTTCGATAGACACAGATTGTTATTGTCAGAGTCATGTCGAATCTCCAATCTATATCGAACTGTTGTCGCAACGAAAATAAAGCATTTGTTTATGTCGGATCTTTCGGTTTTCGGATTCTGCACTTTCGTTATCGTTTGTTAAAACGATAACGAAAATACCTGAACTTCGGACGAAAATGCATTCGGACAAAAACTAATGCACATGTCTAATGGAGTGTCTGGGTTTCCACCTTAGGAAAGGAAGTGTGAGAAATACAGAACAATTCCCCCTCTCCTTATCCCCATTACATGGGGGGGGGTGATCTGTAGTCTATACAGACAACTGGAAGAAATGCTTTCTAATACCAGTCAGCAGAGGCAGAGAGCACAGTGAGTTATCATTTAACTAAGGGGCTGTGACAGGCTCACCAAGAGTGCCCGACTATGCCTGATCTTTCTGCCCAGCTGCTCCATTTGCAGAAGCCTTTATCACAGCTTCCATGAATGAAACAGAAATTATGAATGCAGGACAGGCAGATGATTGATAGGCCAGCCCCTTCCTCCCATGTCATTCATGGAAGCTGTAGTACAGCTTCTATGAAAAGAGGAGTTGGGCAAAAAAAGGTGGCCATAGTTGGGCTCTCTTAATGAGTGCCTGTCACAGCCCCCTAGTTCTTTTAACCCCCATTGCATCAAACGATAAGATTTTGGCAGTGGATTGGGGGGGGGGGTTCGAAGGAGGAAGATTTCAGTGAAAAGAGGACAAAACACCACAAGGGACACATCTCACTGAAGGTAATTTCTCTTGTGCTGATTTTTTTTTAGATTTTTTTTCAAATAACAATTTTATTGTGTTTTTCTACAAAGAAAATACAAAGGGATGTAAGACTTCAAAAAAAAAATGGAGTACATTACGTTTCCAGGTTGTCGAACAGAGACAGTAAGGTTTTATCCATATACTTGTAAGCAATAGCAGGCACCCAACCAAAGATGGGAGTGATGCAGAAATGCGTCATAGAAAAACAAAATCAAACATCCAGCAAACTATTCGGGACAAAGGGAGCCCTTAGAATACTCTCAGGGGAGAGCAAGAAAGAGGAAAAGAGGAAAGAAAAGAAGAGAGATCATCATGGTAGCTCATTCACCTGGTCACGGTGGATCCTCCCGAAGGTGCCACAGCCCCCAGACTTTGTCGTGGGCGTCCAGCTTATCCTGCAGCCTGGCCGTCATTTTCTCCATCAGCTCCACGTCTTTGATTCTAGCGTGCAAGGCCTCGGGAGTAGGGGGGATTGTTTTTCCCAGTTTAGAGCTATGAGACAGCGTGCAGCTGTGAGGATATGGCTTGTCAGTTTTTTGTAGGGTGGGATAAGCCGCAGCGGCGAGAGGCCTAGCAAGAAGAACTTGGGGGTCATGGGGATCGGCATTTCCAACAACCGTGACAACAGCTGCTGTACTTCGGTCCAGTAGGGAGTGAGTAGAGTGCAACTCCAGTAAATGTGAAGGAGGGACCCCCTGTCTTTCTGGCAGCGCCAACAGCGGTCTGAGCTGGAGGGGTATATGGCGTGGAGCAAATCAGGGGTCATGTACCAAAAAAGAAGGATTTTGTAAGTGTTTTCCTTGTACAGAGTGCAGAGGGAGCCCTTCGCTGCCCTAGACCATATGATCCGCCACTGTTCTAGGGGAATTTCCTCATTGAGGGCCTTCTCCCACCTAGTCATGTAGGAATGTTTACCCCTCGAATCCATGGAATAGGCGTTAAGTATTTTATAAATGGATGAGATTAAGCCCTTCTGGGCGGAGCCTGCCAGGACAAAGGACTCAAAGGGGGTTGGGGGGGAGAAGTGTAAGTCGGGAGCTATGGTCATAGCATAGTGGCGGATTTGTAGGTAGCTATAAAATGCCTGGCGCGGTAGGCCATATTTGGTCTGAAGTCTAGGGAAGGGTAATAATGTGCGCTTAACGGGATCCACTAGGTTCCCGAAATGAAATAGATTCCGAGACGTCCAGGGGTGCGACATTTGGTGGGAGAGGCTATCAGGCACTTTGGGATTACAGACGAACGAAGTCAAGAGCGAACGTTCAGAGTTCAACCCAAATGGACCCGCCACCCTGCGCCAGAGTCGCCTTAGCTGAGACATGGAGCCCAACAATCGGTCGGGGGGACCTCCGCACCCGCACTCCAAAGCAGAATATTTGGATGGGTCGGGGCTAGCCATATTTTCTCGATCTCCGTCCACCTGTTATAGGACCACTGAGTGAACCACGAGGCTATAGCACGGAGCTGGGTCGCCTGGTAATACCCGACTAGGTCAGGGACCGCCAAGCCCCCATCCGAACGCGCTGCCAATAGTACCGACCGAGGGACCCTATGTCTCTTGTAGTTCCAAATAAATTTAATAAGGTCAGATTGGAGGCTTCTCAGGTGTTTGTAGGGGACTGGGATGGGCAGTGTTTGGAAGAGGTAAAGGAGCTTCGGGAGAATCGCCATCTTAACTGAGGCGATCCGGCCGAATAGAGAAATGCGATGCTGCTTCCATTGCGTGATTAAAGTTCTAATCGAACGGAAGAGTGGGGGGAAGTTCTCCTGATACAGAGTAGAGAATTTTGAGGTGATATGTATGCCTAGGTATTTCAAGGTGGTATTCTTCCAGTGATAGGTAAAGTTGGCCTTCAGCTGAGCGAGTTCCGTTTCAGGAATATTAATAGGTAGGGCCTCTGACTTGGATTTGTTAATTTTGAATCCCGAAAGGGCTCCATAGCGGGCCAGTTCCGCGTGGAGATTTGGAAGAGAGATCCTAGGCTGCGTCAGTGAAAGGATAACATCGTCTGCAAACATGGAGACTTTAAATTCCGGACCCCGTACCGAGATTCCCCGGATAGCCGAGTTACCCCGGATGGAGGCTGCCAAGGGTTCAACGCAAAGCGCGAACAGCAGGGGTGAGAGCGGACACCCCTGCCGTGTGCCATTGGTTATAGAGAATGAGGGCGAGAGGGCAAAAGGGGTTTTTACCTGCGAGGACGGGTTGGAGTAGAGGTGTTGGATTGCTTGCAAAAATGGACCCCGGAACCCAACATGGCGGAGCGTCGCAAACAGGAAGGGCCACCCAAGCCGGTCAAAGGCCTTCTCGGCGTCCAGGCTAAGGAGCAGGGACGCCGATTTCTCCCTGTTCGCCACGTCCACCAGATCAATCACTTTCCTAGTGTTGTCGCCTGCCTGCCGGAGCGGCACAAAGCCCACCTGGTCCTTGTGGATGAGGGAGGGGAGGACCATATTTAAACGGATTGAGAGTAGTTTTGTAAAGATTTTTAGGTCTGAGTTCAGGAGGGCGATAGGTCTGTAGTTGGCACACAGAACAGGGTCTTTATCGGGCTTGGGGATCAGGGTGATGAAGGAGCGCTGCATATCCGCCGGGACATTAGTGTCTCGCAGGAAGGCATTAAAAAGTTTACACATGTGGGGAAGCAACAGGGGGAGGAAAGACTTGTAGTATTCATAGGGTAGACCGTCTGGACCTGGGGATTTGTGGGAAGGTAGGGATTTAACTGCCTGTTCTATCTCTTCTTCGGTGATCGGCATATTTAAGGCCGTTAGGTCAGAATCCTGGAGTTTGGACACTCCACTCTGGTCTAGGTACTGCGTCATGCGTAGTGAGAGGTCAGGGGAGAGGGGGCCGCTGGGGATGTCAGGATTGTTATAGAGGTGCATATAAAAGTCAGCAAAGGTATGGGCTATGTCCTTAGGATGAGAGTGTATGCTGCCGAATTTGTCTTTGATCTGGTGAGGCGTAGTCGCAAGGTGGCTATCCCGCAGCTTTCTCGCTAAAAGGGAGTTGGCCTTATTACCTTTGTCATAATAAACTTGTCGCAGTCTAATCAGAGCCTTTTCTACCCGACCTAGTGCTAGATCCTTTAGTGTCATACGCAGGTTCGTGATTTTTTTAAGAAGGGAGAGGGTGGGGGACGTCAGCAGCCGTCGCTCCAAGACCCCCAAGCTCCCTCTCGGCTCGCAATTTCGCAGCCAAGGCATCCCTCTTCAGAGCTGAGGATATCGCCATGCATTTACCTCGGATGACCGCCTTATGAGCCTCCCACAACGTGGAGAGGGACACGTCGGGTGTGGAGTTCTCCGTGAAGTAAAGTTGCAGGGTGGTGCTCATGTCTGTTTTGGACGGGAGATGTTGGAGGAGGAATGTGTTTAACTTCCAGAGACTGGGGAGCCCACGTCCAACGTAAGCAAGATAGGTGCGTGGTCTGACCAGGAGATCGGGAGTATCCGTGCCTCACGGGTCACTCGGAGCGTGGAGCTGTTGGTAAAGAAGTAGTCGATACGAGAATGGGTGCGATGCGGGGCGGAGTAGAAGGTGTACTGCCGATCACCCGGGCGGAGAGCCCTCCAGGCATCAAAGAGAGCATAACGTCTGGAGAGTTGGCGGAAAAGCTTCGAGTCCCTGAGGGCTCGAGCCGACGATGCCTGGGGGCTCACCACCAGGCGATCCGCAGTTGCAGAGTGGGCCAAGTTAAAGTCGCCCCCCATCACCAAAAGCCCATGTTCAGTTCTGAAGAGGCGGGCAAACACCCCTGACAAGAATCTATGTTGCTTAACATTCGGGGCATATAGAGCACAGAACGTGATCGCCTGTGTACGCCACAGTCCCCGAAGGATAACAAAGTGACCACGTGGATCACTATAATAACCAGAACAGGTAAATGGAGACCCGTGCTTGATCAGTATAGCAACCCCAGCTCGCTTGCGGGGGCCGGAAGAGGAGACAATCTGGGGAAACTGCCTGGATGCGAATGCAAATGACCCCCCCTTGTCAAAATGTGTCTCCTGGACGAGGACAACGTCCGCGCCCGACTGTCTAAACTCCCTCAGCGCCAGATGCCTCTTTCTGTCGGAGTTCAGGCCGTGTACGTTCAGGGACAAGACCTTAGCCATGGTAACGGGTGGGGGAGGGGAGGAAGTCTCTTACCTGGCTTGGCGTGGAGCTGACGAAGGCCAGGGGTCAGGGACCTGCACACCTCGGGAGACGGTCCAGGTGAGTTCCACGAACCGCGCGGAGAGCCACTCGATGATGAAGAAGGAGAGAGAAGAAAGAAAGACCAGAAAATAGGAAAAGAAAGAAAGTGAGCACATAGAAAACAATAGACAATTAGAGCAAATACTTGCATTTGACCTTGAAAGGCTAATAGGCCTAGGTCAATACGGTTTCCCAGGGATCCACCCAACCAAAGTCCACTAGGAAAGGTCAGGCGGATGCAAGGGAGCCCTAAGTTGGTCAGTGGACACGTAAAAACTCAACTAAGAGATAGTAAACACTTAACCAGGGAGGGGGGGCGGGGATGCAACAAAAAATCCTACTCTCACGAGACCCATCTGGGGCTCGCCCGTAAGAGAAACTGGGAATTTAAGCTAGGACACTTAAGAGGGGACTAGAGGTTCAAGAATGTCCAGGGCTGAAACAGAAGGCGAATCATATGGGCAGGCAGTTCAGTAAGGGGCAACATATGGGGAGAGTCTCAGCAGGTTCAGCCATTGCTGTGCCAAGCAGCCTTACGGGAAGCCCCATTATTTCGTGGGCGGTTAGATGAGGGGACTTTCTGCCAAGTTGCAGGTGGCGGGGGTGGCGTCGCCACGAGGTCCCACTCTGGTAGTTGGGGGACGGGCATCCCCAGGGCGTCACAAAAGGCAGGAAGATCCTCGGGATATCTCAATGCGGCCGATTTGCCCTGATGGTTTGCTGTTAGACTGAAGGGGAATCCCCATCTGTAGGGGATGTTCTCCTCTTGCAGGGCATGAAGTAGCGGTTGTAGGAGTCTGCGCTTCTGCAGGGTGATCCATGAAAGATCCGGGTACAGCTGCAAGGGGGCATCATGTAACATTATTTTGCGCGCCAGTCGAGCCTGTCGCATGATCTCTTCCTTCAAGGGATAAGAGCTGATCCTACAGATGATATCCCGTGGTTTAGAGTTGGCGCCTTTGGGGCGCAAGGCCCGGTGGGCTCTGTCCATTTCAATGTGCGTTGTGGGGGGCTTCCCTAGAAGATTGTTAAACACAGTCTGTAAGGAGTTCTTGATGTCCTCAGGGCCATCCGATTCCGGGACCCCCCTCACCCGGATGTTGTTTCTGCGCCCCCTATTGTCCAAGTCCTCCACATGACGTTGCATATCTCTCAGGAGGGAACGATGGTCTGCGCCTTGTAGTTGGGCCCTGTGAACAGCTAGCTTGGTGTCTTGAATGTCCTCCTCGGCCATTTCTACATGATCGGCCAAGTGCCTGAGGCCGGACTGTAGGGCTTGGATTTCTGAGCGGCACGTGGACTTCACGTCCTCCAACAGTTGTCTAAAGTCTTCCTTAGTAGGTATCGCCTGCAAATATGATTGCCACTGTGGGGGTGGAGGTTGGACGTGGGCCAACATGGGGTGTTGTTCTGGTGGAGGCAGTCGGGGTGACAGCGGCTGAGAGTGTGGAGTAGTGTAGCCATGCGCCAGGTACGCCAGCCCAGCAGGTTAGGCCCACTGATCGCCCCAGGATGGCACCTGGTCCGGCATGGGGGGCTGTATGGCTGCAGTATTAGGTGGACGTGGGGCAGGGGAGCAGCCTTTTTGAGAGCTAGTGGGAGCTGGCAGTACCTGCAGTGCCACAGGAGAGCTGGGGGCCTGTGTGGGAGACAGTCTCTGAGCCTCATGAGGGGGCGGTATAGGAGTGGAGGGTTGGAAGTCCTCCCGAGGCCTCACAGGCTCCTGAGGTGTCTGGACTGCAGGATATATGGGGCCCGGCAGAGTGGGGAAGTCCAGTGAGGACTCTGAGTGAGAAGGGGAGCCAGGGCTCGGTCCCTGCATGCAGGGGTCTGAAGCTGTCCGTAGCAGACGTGGAAAGGCATCTGAGCACTGAGTGTAGTGCGGGGGAGGAGGGGGGGGGAGCATGGCGGCCTGCACTCCTCGTGGTGTCGCCTCATGGAGGAGGAAATGGCTGGGGGTACTCACAGCACCTGACGTGGAAGGAGAGTCCGCGGTGTCCGAGGCCGGCAGGGATTCAGCAGATGTCCGGTCGGACGTGTATGCCGCCGGATTCTTCTGTGCGGAGGACCACGAGCGGGTCATGGAGGGGTCCGGCGCCATCTTGCTTGTTCTCCCGGGGGAAGAAGCAAGCTGTAGGAAGAAGTCCCTGAGGTCCGCTGCTGATCCGGGCGGAGGCTGGGATGATCCCCTGTGTTTAGTGGAGCGGGTGTTCCGGGATTTGCCCATCCTGGTGTAGCGAATTGTCCCCAAAAGTGACTATAAAGCTCGGGCTGGGAGAGAGCTGTGGATCTAAGCTGCCATGCAGGTCGGCTTCCGGACACGCCCCCCTTGTGCTGATTTTTTATTGTTTTGGTTTTAGTTTAGCTTAGCTAAACTAAAACCTTAGCTAAACTTAGCTTTAGTTAGACTTTTTAATTTAATAACATCAGCATTGTAATAGCAATAGAAAGAATAGTTATTTTTGACAATCCAAGCTTACTTTCATATTCATATTGTGAGTTCTGTGTGTCTACTAGCCATCTCTTTCCACAACTTCTTGGATCCCCTGCATGCATTGTGGCTTTTCCTTTGCAAGCAGCGATAATGTCACATTTGGTGTGTTTCTTGTACTGTGCCTCCTGAAAAAAAAAAAACTTTCAGCATTACTGCAATATAGCTGTAGTTCAGAAGGCAGACAATGTGAAATTGGTGACACAGCAGTGTATTTTCAAACTTCAAAATCATTTAGAATAATAGGATAAGACTAGAAATAATTCAATGCAAAAATTAATATATGATTTTACATTTTGACAATAGATACATTGGGGTGGATTTACTAAAGACAAATAGACTGTGTGCACTTTGCAAAGTGAAGTTGCTCTCAAACTTAGTGAAGCCCTGTACACACGATCAGTTTGACTGATGAAAACCGTCTGATGGATTGTTTTCATCAGACAAACCGATCGTGTATGGGACCCATCAGTCTTTTTTCCATCGGTTTTAAAAAATAGAACATGTTTTAAAATTATCTGATGGATAAAAAACTGATGGCAATTTCCGATCGTCTGTGGGGAAATCCATCAGATAAAAAACCCAAGCATGCTCAGAATCAAGTCGACACATGGTCAGTAGCATTGAATTTCATTTTTCTCAGCTCATCGGAGTGTTTTACGTCACCACGTTTGGAACGGTCGGTTTTTTGACTGATGGTGTGTGGGCAAGACTGATGGAAAACAGTTTCATCAGATTTCTGATGGACAAATCCATCAGACGAAAATCCATAGGATATCTGATCGTGTGTACAGGGCTTAAATGAGCAGAAGCTCTGCTGACTTCCACCATTCAATCACGTGCAAGCAAAAATAAAAAAAATTTTGTTAGTTTTTTTCATTCGATTGGGCACTCTTTCACATCCTTGCCGCTCTTACAGTAAAGAAACCTCTACGCAGTTTAAGGTTAAACCTCTCTTCTTCTAATTGTGGCCAACTCCCTTCCGCAAAAAAGTTTTATCCCTTCAGTTCTCGCAACCTTTCTTCATAACTAATATCCTCCAGTCCCTTTATTAGCTTTGTTGCCCTTCTTTGTACTCTCTCCATTTCCAATATATCTTTTCTGAGGACTGGTGCCCAGAACTGGACAGCATACTCTGGACTAGACATGTGCAATTCGTTTCGTTCCGAATTCGTTTTTTAACGAATTTCAACAAATTCGTTAATTCGGAAATATCCGAATTAACGAAAACTAATTTAACGAATTTTAACGAATATTCGTAAATTCAAATTTACGAATGTACGAATTTACGAATATACGAATTTACCAATGCACGAATTTACGAATGTACAACTATCCGGAAATTCGTACATTTGAATTTACGAATTTCCGAATATTCGTACATTCGTAAATTTGTACATTCGTACAATCGTAAATTAGTAAATTTGGAAATCTGAAATAATAATTAACTAATAACTTAACTATTACTAACTATTCAATTATAGGTATTGTAATTTCCTTTCAAATTTGGCTGTTAGTGAACTTAACGAAGTTACGAATTGTTTTCCGACATAATGAATGCCGTATCTAAACGAATGGAACGTAATGAATTAATAATAATAATAAATAACAATAATAATAATAAAAACGTTTTATTATTATTATTATTAATTTGTTCCGTTCCATTTGTTTAGATGCAGCATTTGTTATTTCAGGTTATGCGTAACTTCAGATAAATTTGTATTCGTTACGTTCGCTAACAGCCAAATTTGAAAGGAAATTACAATACCTATAATTTAATAGTTATTTTTTCAGATTTTCAAATTTTCGGGTTTTCGAAAATATCGAATTTCCAAATTTCCGAAATTACGAATGTATAAATTTACGAATGTATAAATTTACGAATGTACAAATTTATGAATGTACAAATTTACGAATGTACAAATTTACGAATATACAAATTTATGAATGTACAAATTTACGAATGTACAAATTTACGAATGTACAAATTTATGAATGTACAAACTTACGAATGTACAAATTTACGAATGTATAAATTTACGAATGTACAAATTTACGAATTTACGAATTGCGATCATAACGAATGACCCGAAAAACGAAAAAAAAACAAAAACGAATGAAACGAAAACTAACGAATTTTTTGGCAGTGCACATGTCTACTCTGGACCAAAGTCTTGTAGAGTGGGAGAATTATCGCTTTATCCCTGAGTATTCCCGACCACCCTCTGAATTCGCCCTTGTAGCAGGTTTTCAATCTATGTACTCACCTTATGGTCCATGTCAACGGACCTTACTTTATACAGTAAATGTTTATGGGGAACTGTGTCAAATGCTTTTGGAAAATCCAGATACACCACATCTACGGGCCTTCCTTTATCTAGATAGCAGCTCTCCTCCTCATAAAAGGCTAATAGATTGGTTTGGCAAGAAAGAATGATTCTTCATGAATCCATGCCGATTACTGCTAATGATACAGTTTTCATTACTAAAATCTTGTATATAGTCCCTTATCATCTCCTCCAAGAGCTTGCATACTATTGATGTTAGGCTAACTGGTCTATAATTCCTAGGGATGTAATTCATCCCATTTTTAAATATTGGTGCTACATTGGCTTTTCTCCAATCAGCTGGTACCATTCCAGTCAGTAGAGTGTCAGTAAAAATTAGGTCTGGCAATTACTTGACTGAGTTCCCTAAGTACCCTCAGGTGAAAGCTATCTCCCATTATTAATGATAAGCTTCCCAAGTCTATTTCTAATTCTGTCCTCTGTTAGCCATGAGGGTACTTCCTGTGATGTGTCATGAGGACAAACACTGCAGTTTTGGTTACTGAAGCTCCCTGATTCCCTCGTGAAGACTGAGGAGAAGAATAAATTCAATACCTTTGCCTTCTCCCCATCCTTTGTAACCAGATGTCCTTCCTCATTTTTTTATGGGGCCAATATGGTCTGTCCTCCCTTTTTTACTGTTTATATATGTAGCGGTGCCCTCACTGGGGTCACTACTTGTTCTAGCATCCACACATCACCCTGCTGGTCAGACATCCATTTTGGCACACTTTGTTGTTTTTATTAGGGGATTAAACTTGGATGGGGAAAAGGGACATGGGATGCCCAGGTACTGTAATGAATCTTTAGCAATGGAAATACATGTAGTTTGTATCCAAATCTGACAGTCTCTTCCACGTACACTCGCAGACAACGTGCACTCGCAGACCCTGTGCACTCGCAGCCTACATGCACTCGCAGACAATATGCACTCTCAGACAATGTGCACTCTCAGACAATGTGCTCTCTCAGACAATGTGCTCTCTCAGACAATGTGCACTCAGAGACGACGTGCATCTGCAGCCTATGTGCACTCGCAGACCACATGCACTCGCAGACCACGTGCACTCGCAATACACAGGTACACACAATACACAAGAATACATAATACACAGTTACTATTGATCCACACACACTACTTAGACAACACTCAGGTACTCACACTACACAGACACTTTGACCCCTGTTAGCACCTTCTGTTTTAAACTCTGTTTTTTAACTCACCACAAAAAAAAAGGTAAAATACTCACATTTTAGTAAGCATCAAAAGGCATTGATTGAATGATGCATAAGGATCGAGTTATAATGGCAAAGGCAAGACAATGTACACCAAAAAATGGTCTTGACCCTGCATGTTTGATTAAAAAGAACCTGTCACCTGAAATCATCACATTGGGGACTTTTTGTTCTCTATGTAATGAAAAAAATAAAAAAATTAAGCAAAAAAAAGTTACACCCAAGCATATAAAATTCCCACCCAAAATTTTCTGAGGCGACCCCACCCCCCATATACGCACATACGTACAAACATAAACGCACACTTTGGGGGTGCCTATGTGTGAAAATGCTAATTGCAATACACATGTTACATATCGCCGCGCACACTAGAGTGAGCGCAATAATTCTAGCACAAGACCTCCTCCGTAACACTAAACTGATGACCTCTGGGGGGCTTCTGAAGCCTTGCCTATAGAAAATACAGGGTACTGAAGTTTATCGCCATTTCACACAAATTTTATGTCAGGTCACCTTAGGCCAGGTGACAGATGCACACCGTTGGGGTCAGGAGTGCACCGCTAAGGTAGTATACCCTACGGCTGACTGCTGCTGATGGAACTCTGGGTGGTTAAGGAAGGTGGGTCCACTGGAGCACCAACACGGGTCCCACAGGGAGCTAGAGCATAAGATTCCCCAGGGCGCAGAGTCTAAGAGCCAGCAGGTGTTCACCAGAGCCTCTAGTGGTGAGGATGGACTGGGCTGCAACTGGCTCCAGGTTGCGGCCCCCAGTGTCTCCCAGCTCATGCTCACAGTAGGCTACAGGAGGATAGAGAGGAAGCAGCAGCTCAGGAGAACTAGAGATAGTAAGGGGATAAGCCAAAGGTCAGGGCGACTAGCAGATAAGGATAAACAAAGAACACGCCAAAGGTCAGGGTCACAAGCAGGCAGGCATAGTCGAGAACAAGCCAAGATCGGTAACTGAAATCAGACGTAGAAGACCCAGCAAGTCACACATGAATGCTAAACACACAATGTTGATCAGCACGGCTGGCTTGCAGTGCACTGGTTAATATAGAGTTCCCTGATAGGGCCTGGGATGGAGCCATGCTTTGAGGAGAGATTACTTAAGCAGCCAGGTGAGAGTGGCTGGCCTCTTAATCTGAGCACATGGAGAGGTAAGCTGACAGACAAACATTACTGGCATAACCCTGACATTTAAGGTTTGACATGTTGAGTATCTATTTACTCAGTGAAATCTCAACTTTTGCATTTTACCAAAAATGTGGGTAGTTTAGTGCATTTTTTTGCCCTACAATTCACTTAATGTATTTTTTACAAAATTGTGTTTCCTAGACCTTTGCAATACTATCTTTTGATATTAAAAAGATTGGAACGACCACTATTTTATTCTCTATGTGTGCAATGCAACAATGCAAAAACAGCTCTGGCAGCGAAAAGGTTAAATGGATAGATATCTAGTAATAAAACTAACTCTAAACTCTGGCTTACAAAAAGGAAATGGGTGCACTCTACATCTGGAAAATAACGGAAAATTTATTACCAAATACTTACCGTAATTTTCCTTTCCTGATGGACTCCATGGCAGCCTACGTGTGGGTTAACCCCGCCTCCTCTCCAATGCTATAGGACCCCATACCCATAAAAGTAAGCTCACCTCTCAGCACTGTGTTCCGTAACTAGCTGACTCTTGGACACTTACTTTCTTTCTTTCATTAATATTTTTCTTTCAGGGTGGGAACTCCGTCTGCCATGGAGTCCATCAGGAAAGGAAAATTACGGTAAGTATTTGGTAATAAATGTTCCATTTTCCTGACAGACTCCATGGCAGCCTACGTGTGGGAAATAACTAGCCAGACCACACGGGTGGGTATGCTGAACAGAAAAGCTTTAATTTGTCCTGTCAACCGACAGGATTCTTAACTAGAGTTGAGCGGGTAGCTGGATATTCGGGTTCGGCGGGTTCGGCCGAACTTCGGAAAAAAGTTCGGATTCGGGACCGAACTTTAACCCGAACCCGGACCCGGACCCGGACCCCATTGAAGTCAATGGGGACCCGGACTTCTGACGACTAAAAAGGCTCTAAAAAAGTAATGGAAAGGGCTAGAGGGCTGCAAATGGCAGCAAAATGTTGTTAAGAACATGGCAAGTGCTCTGCAAACAAATGTGGATAGGAAATAACTTAAAAGAACATAAAAAAAATTAAAAAATAAAAAAATATGCTGGAGGCCCCCTTTTCAGCAGAAGAGGTACAGGAAGTCATTAAGAACCTCAGAAACTCAACGGCACGAATCCACACATATGGTGGGAATGCCCCAGAATACGCCCTTTCTGGAATAAATTATTTAATTTAATGGATAAGCTAGTGGGAAAATAAAATACTTTGAAATAAAAATGTAGCGGGGTGCTAAATTTAAGGAAAGTGTTTGAGTGGTAAATAGGCTCAAATACCCTAATTCTGTAGGATTCATGGACCATTTTGTCCTCGGGGGACAGTATTGGTGTGCAGTTCCCTGCGGCCTACAGGTGGCGCCTTTTGTGTCCCCTCTTGGCAGTAGTACAGCGGGGCGGGGAACCTGCTGTGCATGCCGGGAGAGCATATAAAAGGGGCAGACCTTTGGCCTGGGGGCTGATGTCCAGTGGGGTCCGCGCCCAGGTGCCTTCGGCCTGGGTGCATGTGTTCCTGTTCCATCTCGGGCACCTTTAGCCCGGGGTGAGGTACTATCCTGGAGTTCTTGCTGCCCTGGGTATGGAGGCCTAGGGGCGGGAGTAAAGCCTGGAGTCCAGAGCCGCCTCGTGTAGGGGACCCTGTTCCAGGGAAGGGAGGATCATTCTGATGGACCGATGCGGGAGTCACGGTGAAGGAATGGTCTGTTGACTCCCTGGAGAGATCTCTTCCCCTTGATATGGGCTAGGTTCGTAGAAGGAGAAGCTCAAGGTCACCTTGACTGTATCAGAGGCCTTATTCAACCGGCCCATGGCAGGGGCCTTATACACCCTGGTCTGTGGCTGAGACCAAAGTTCTCCAGGCCCGTGGCAGGGGCCTTGTACACCCGGTCTGTGGCAGAGACCAACCCCAATGTCTGTGGCAGAGACCGTGCGCCAAAAACTGTTTGAGAAACCTAAGCAGTGAAGTGAATGTGCTACGTTTGTGCCTGGACCTCCTCCACACCTTAAGCTGTCCTGTTTCTTTGCTCTAACCTTTTCTATCTGAGTACAGTTTATTTTGCCATGAGAGAATAAGAGTTGGAGTTTCAGCTGGTGTGGACATTGACTTTACTGGCAATTAAAGGACTTGCCTCTACCTACAGTAGAGGTGAGAATCATCCTCTGGAGGAGTTTTGACTCCGGCTGTGGACACGGCCCGTCAAGTACACCGCTCAACCTCTTTATATAGGAGGATACGGGCTGGTAGTGCGGTGTGCCTTTCTCCCTCCTGCGAAGAGCCAACAACATAAAGGCAGGTAAGGGGGAAAGGATCTGTGCGCTACAAAAAAATAAAATAAAAATTTTAATCTTGGCCTAGCAGGACGAGGTCCATATGGAGTAGGAGGTTGAGGTGGCGGTGGATGTGGCTGTGTAGGTGGAAGCGGCGGTGGAGGAGGACGAGGTAGCCAACACTGGTTCAAAAATACAACAATGGCTGGGTAAGGCCGGTGATGTGTCGAATTCTGTCCCCTGTCGAATAGTGTCCGCCCTGTACTGCGCTTGCTGAGTATGTAGGACAAGGGGATTTCAAAAATCTCCCAAGACTAACGGCGCCTGCGTGTTGAGTTCAGGTGAAGGCCACACCATCCGTGGTTCAAGCCGAGCCAAGCAAGGCCGCGATCGAAGCGAGCCCGTGAGGGGCCCTGTTACTATGTGCTACCGTATGTCCTCTTGGATGGTGGGGCTTGAACCTGCACTCACAGCGCAGGCGCCGTTCATCTTCGGAGATTTTGTGAATCTCCTTGTCCTCTGTACTGCGCAAGCGCTGCGCCTGCGCAGTACGGGCCGGGCACAATCCGATGGCCGGACAGTTTTTGTCACAACACCGGTATACATGTCTATTCTGCACAAGGTACGGACAAGTCCTGTGGGATCCATGCCTGGTTCATTTTAATGAACGTGAGCTTGTCCACATTGGCTCTGGACAGGCGGCTGCGCTTGTCTGTGATAACGCCCCCTACCGTGCTAAATACACGTTCAGATAATACACTGGCTGCAGGGCAGGCCAGCACCTCCAAGGCATAAACGGCAAGCTCAGGCCATGTGCCCAATTTGGAGACCCAGAAGTTAAAGGGGGCAGACCCGTCATCCAGTACGTGTAGGCCTGTGGACACATACTGCTCAACCATGTTGGTGAAATGCTGCCTCCTGCTAAGACGTTCCATCTCAGCTGGTGGTGCTGGTTGTTGTGGCGTGCTGACAAAGCTTTTCCACATTTCGGCCATGCTAACCCTGCCTTCTGAGGTGCTGCCGGTGCCCCGGCTGCGTTGGCGACCTCTTCCTCCTCCTCTGCCTTCGCCTTGTGCTTCCACCGTACGCCCGCTGCCAGGTGGGAATGCCACCAGCAGCGCGTCTACCAGCGTGCGCTTGTACTCGCGCATCTTACGATCCCGCTCCAGTGAGGGAATTAAGGACGGTACGTTGTCCTTGTAACGGGGATCCAGCAGGGTGGCCACCCAGTAATCAGCACCAGTTAAAATGTGGGCAACTCGGCTGTCGTTGCGGAAACACTGCAGCATGTAATCGCTCATGTGTGCCAGGCTGCCCAGAGGCAAAGAAAAGCTGTCCTCTGTGGGAGGTGTATCGTCTGTGTCCTCTGTATCCCCCCAGCCACGCACCAGTAATGGCCACGAGCTGGTCTGAGTGCCACCCTGCTGTGAACATGGCTCCTCCTCCTCCTCCTCCTCCATCTCCTCCTCCACCTCGTCATCCTCCAGAACTGTGCCCTTTCTGCCGGACAATTGTGTACCTGGTGTTTGTTGGTGCAGGAACCCACCCTCGTAGCCACTTGTGAAAGACTGCCCTGAAAGCCTTTGAAATGATCCCGCTTCCTCCTCCTCCTCCTCATCCTCCTGTGCCACATCCTCTTCCATCATCGCACGAAGCGTTTTTTCAAGGAGGCATATAACTGGTATAGTAACGCTGAGAACGGCGTCATTGGCACTGGCCATGTTGGTGGAGTACTCGAAACAGCGCAACAAGGCACACAGGTCTCGCATGGAGGCCCAGTTATTGGTGGTGAAGTGGTGCTGTTCCGCAGAGCGACTCACGCGTGATTGCTGCAGCTGAAACTCCACTATTGCCTGCTGCTGCTCGCACAGTCTGGCCAGCATGTGCAAGGTGGAGTTCCACCTTGTGGGCACGTCACATATGAGGCGGTGAGCGGGAAGGCCGAAGTTACGCTGCAGCGCTGACAGGCGAGCAGCAGCAGGGTGAGAACGCCGAAAGTGCGCACAGACAGCCCGCACTTTCTGAAGCAGCTCTGGCATATTGGGGTAATTTTTAAGGAACCTCTGGACCACCAAGTTCAGCACATGCGCCAGGCAAGGGATGTGCGTCAAACCGGCTAGACCCAGAGCTGCTACGAGATTTCGCCCATTATCGCACACCACCAGGCCGGGCTTGAGGCTCACTGACAGCAACCACTCATCGGTCTGTTGTTCCATGTCCCTCCACAACTCCTGCGCGGTGTGGGGATTTTCCCCCAAACAGGAAAGTTTTAAAACTGCCTGCTGTCGTTTACCCCTGGCTGTGCTGAAGTTGGTGGTGA
This sequence comes from Rana muscosa, assembly GCA_029206835.1. Classification (NCBI taxonomy): domain Eukaryota; kingdom Metazoa; phylum Chordata; class Amphibia; order Anura; family Ranidae; genus Rana; species Rana muscosa. The sequence goes on along the minus strand of CM055116.1, from coordinate 746,862,136 downwards.
AGGTGTTACGCTGAATGGATGAGGAGGCGGTAGAGGATGAGGAAGCGGAGAAGGAGGAGTTAGCAACAGGAGGCAAACTGAAGCGCCCTGCAATCCTCGGTGGTGGAAGGACATGCGCCAAACCGCTATCTGCCTCAGGCCCAGCCGCCACTGCATTTACCCAGTGTGCTGTTAGGGAGATATAACGTCCCTGACCGTGCTTACTGGTCCACGCATCCGTAGTTAGGTGGACCTTGCCACAGATGGCGTTGCGCAGTGCACACCTGATTTTGTCCCCCACCTGGTTGTGCAGGGAAGGGATGGCTCGCCTGGAAAAGTAGTGGCGGCTGGGCACGACGTACTGCGGGACAGCCAATGCCATCAGGCTTTTAAAACTCTGCGTCTCCACCAGACGGAATGACAGCATTTCAAAGGCCAGGAATTTTGAAATGCTGGCATTCAGGGCCAGGGATCGCGGGTGGCTAGGGGGGGTACTTCCTCTTCTGCTCCAATGTTTGGGAGATAGAGAGCTGAACGCTTCCATGGGACATTGTGGAGATGGTTGGTGACCCAGGTGGTAGTGTTGCTGGCAGATCCTCTGTTTGCGGGGTGACAGGTGCCACTGTCACTACAGAGGTGGATGAAGAGGCCGAGACTGCAGCAGAAGAGGAAGCAGGAGGAGCCAGAGACCTTTCTTGGTTTTTGAGGTGTCTACTCCACTGCAGCTCGTGCTTTGCACTTAGATGCCTGGTCATGCAGCTTGTGCTCAGGTTGAGAACGTTTATGCCTCACTTCAGGCTCTGATTGCACAGCGTGCAAACCACTCGTGTCTTGTCATCAACACACTGTGTGAAGAACTGCCACGCTAGGGAAGTCCTTGGACCTGGCTTTGGTGTGCTCGGTCCCTTGCTGCGTTGGGCAGTAGCAGATGTACTGTCTAGGGGACGAATGCTCCGTTTTTGCACCCTGCTCCCTCTTCTGCTGTGCTGGTGGCTCTGTGCGACCACCGCCTCTTCCTCCGAACTACACTGGTCACCTGCATAACGTTGATTCCATGTGGGGTCGAGGACCTCATCGTCCTCCACATCATCTTCCACCCAGTCTTCACCCCTGCCCTCCATGTCTGTCTGCACAATTGCGAAAGCAGCAGCAGTTGGCACCTGTGTTTCGTCATCATCCGAGACGTGCTGCGATGGTCCTCCCATGTACCCATCATGAAACATAAGTGGTTGGGCATCGGTGCACTCAATCTCTTCCACTTCTGGGGCAGGGCTAGGTGGATGGCCCTGGGAAACCCTGCTAACAGAGTCATCGAAAAGCAGAAGAGACTGCTGCATGATTTGGGGCTCAGACTGCTTGGCTGATTTGCAAGGGGGTGAGGTGAAAGACTGATGGACATGGGCTTCAGGTGCCAACTCTGATCTTTCATCAGAAGAGTGGGTGGGAGACAATGTGAAGGAACCCGAGGCACTGTCAGCAACCCAATCTACTATCGCCTGTACTTGTCCTGGCCTAAACATTGGTACAGCCTCATTAGCCGTGACAAAATACCGCCGCAGGCTCGGTCGCCTACTCGCACCTGAGGAAGGTGTTTCACTTGTGCGTGTAGCTGGCACAGATCCACCACGTCCTCTCCCTGCAACAGGAGCTCCACCAGCAGCACCACGACCGGGGCCACCACGTCCCTTTGACCTTCCCCTCATATTTTCCAAATTTAGGATCTTGCCCTAAATGGCGTTTTTTGGAAGACCACAACACACCCACAGTACGTAATGGCTGAAACGCACAGCTACAGAACTGCAGAAAATGCTATTCAAAAAAAAAAAGGTTGTTTTTTTTAGTATAGCACAGTACAAGGAAAATATATAGAAATTGTTTATTTCACACACCTCCAGATGTGTATTTCACACTGCAAAATATTTTCTGTGGCCCTAAATGGCGTTTTTTGGAAGAGCACAACACAACCACAGTATTTAACCACTGAATCGCACAGCTATAGAAGTGCAGAGAATGCTATTCAAAAAAAATGTTGTTTTTTTTAGTATAGCACTGTACAATATATAGAAATTGTTTATTTTACACACCTCCACATGTGTATTTTACACTGCAATTTATTTTCTGTGGCCCTAAATGGCATTTTTTGGAAGAGCACAACAACCCCAACAGTATATAACCGCTGAATCGCACAGCTGCAGAGGCCAGAGAATGCTTTTTAAAAATAATGTTGTTTTTTCACACACCTCCAGATGTGTATTTCACACTGCAAAATATTTTCTGTGGCCCTAAATGACGTTTTTTGGAAGAGCACAACACAACCACAGTATTTAACCACTGAATCGCACAGCTATAGAAGTGCAGAGAATGCTATTCAAAAAAAATGTTTTTTTTTTTAGTATAGCACTGTACAATATATAGAAATTGTTTATTTTACACACCTCCAGATGTGTATTTCACACTGCAAAATATTTTCTGTGGCCCTAAATGGCGTTTTTTGCCAGACCACAACACACCCACAGCACGTAACCGCTGAATCGCACATCTACAGAAAATGCTATTCAAAAAAAAAGGTTGTTTTTTTTAGTATAGCACTGTACAAGAAGAATATATAGAAATTGTTTATTTTACACACCTCCAGATGTGTATTTCACACTGCAAAATATTTTCTGTGGCCCTAAATGGCGTTTTTTGGAAGAGCACAACACACCCACAGTATTTAACCACTGAATCGCACAGCTATAGAAGTGCAGAGAATGCTATTAAAAAAAATTTTGTTTTTTTTAGTATAGCACTGTACAATATATAGAAATTGTTTATTTTACACACCTCCACATGTGTATTTCACACTGCAAAATGTTTTCTGTGGCCCTAAATGGCGTTTTTTGCAAGAGCACAACAACCCCAACAGTATATAACCGCTGAATCGCACAGCTGCAGAGGCCAGAGAATGCTTTTTAAAAATAATGTTGTTTTTTCACACACCTCCAGATGTGTATTTCACACTGCAAAATATTTTCTGTGGCCCTAAATGGTGTTTTTTGCAAGAGCACAACAACCCCAACAGTATATAACCGCTGAATCGCACAGCTGCACAGGCCAGAGAATGCTTTTTAAAAATAATGTTGTTTTTTCACACACCTCCAGATGTGTATTTCACACTGCAAAATATTTTCTGTGGCCCTAAATGGCGTTTTTTGGAAGAGCACAACACAACCACAGTATTTAACCACTGAATCGCACAGCTATAGAAGTGCAGAGAATGCTATTCAAAAAAAATGTTGTTTTTTTTTAGTATAGCACTGTACAATATATAGAAATTGTTTATTTTACACACCTCCAGATGTGTATTTCACACTGCAAAATATTTTCTGTGGCCCTAAATGGCGTTTTTTGCCAGACCACAACACACCCACAGCACGTAACCGCTGAATCGCACAGCTACAGAAAATGCTATTCAAAAAAAAAGGTTGTTTTTTTTAGTATAGCACTGTACAAGAAGAATATATAGAAATTGTTTATTTTACACGCCTCCAGATGTGTATTTCACACTGCAAAATATTTTCTGTGGCCCTAAATGGCGTTTTTTGGAAGAGCACAACAACCCCAACAGTATATAACCGCTGAATCGCACAGCTGCAGAGGCCAGAGAATGCTATTCAAAAATAATGTTGTTTTTTCACACACCTCCAGATGTGTATTTCACACTGCAAAATATTTTCTGTGGCCCTAAATGGCGTTTTTTGCAAGAGCACAACAACCCCAACAGTATATAACCGCTGAATCGCACAGCTGCAGAGGCCAGAGAATGCTATTCAAAAATAATGTTGTTTTTTCACACACCTCCAGATGTGTATTTCACACTGCAAAATATTTTCTGTGGCCCTAAATGGCGTTTTTTGCAAGAGCACAACAACCCCAACAGTATATAACCGCTGAATCGCACAGCTGCAGAGGCCAGAGAATGCTTTTTAAAAATAATGTTGTTTTTTCACACACCTCCAGATGTGTATTTCACACTGCAAAATATTTTCTGTGGCCCTAAATGGCGTTTTTTGGAAGAGCACAACACAACCACAGTATTTAACCACTGAATCGCACAGCTATAGAAGTGCAGAGAATGCTATTAAAAAAAATTTTGTTTTTTTTAGTATAGCACTGTACAATATATAGAAATTGTTTATTTTACACACCTCCACATGTGTATTTCACACTGCAATTTATTTTCTGTGGCCATAAATGGCGTTTTTTGGAAGAGCACAACAACTCCAACAGTATATAACCGCTGAATCGCACAGCTGCAGAGGCCAGAGAATGCTATTCAAAAATAATGTTGTTTTTTCACACACCTCCAGATGTGTATTTCACACTGCAAAATATTTTCTGTGGCCCTAAATGGCGTTTTTTGCAAGAGCACAACAACCCCAACAGTATATAACCGCTGAATCGCACAGCTGCAGAGGCAAGAGAATGCTATTCAAAAATAATGTTGTTTTTTCACACACCTCCAGATGTGTATTTCACACTGCAAAATATTTTCTGTGGCCCTAAATGGCGTTTTTTGCAAGAGCACAACAACCCCAACAGTATATAACCGCTGAATCGCACAGCTGCAGAGGCCAGAGAATGCTTTTTAAAAATAATGTTGTTTTTTCACACACCTCCAGATGTGTATTTCACACTGCAAAATATTTTCTGTGGCCCTAAATGGCATTTTTTGGAAGAGCACAACACAACCACAGTATTTAACCACTGAATCGCACAGCTATAGAAGTGCAGAGAATGCTATTCAAAAAAAATGTTGTTTTTTTTAGTATAGCACTGTACAATATATAGAAATTGTTTATTTTACACACCTCCACATGTGTATTTCACACTGCAATTTATTTTCTGTGGCCATAAATGGCGTTTTTTGGAAGAGCACAACAACTCCAACAGTATATAACCGCTGAATCGCACAGCTGCAGAGGCCAGAGAATGCTATTCAAAAATAATGTTGTTTTTTCACACACCTCCAGATGTGTATTTCACACTGCAAAATATTTTCTGTGGCCCTAAATGGCGTTTTTTGCAAGAGCACAACAACCCCAACAGTATATAACCGCTGAATCGCACAGCTGCAGAGGCCAGAGAATGCTTTTTAAAAATAATGTTGTTTTTTCACACACCTCCAGATGTGTATTTCACACTGCAAAATATTTTCTGTGGCCCTAAATGGCGTTTTTTGGAAGAGCACAACACAACCACAGTATTTAACCACTGAATCGCACAGCTATAGAAGTGCAGAGAATGCTATTCAAAAAAAATGTTGTTTTTTTTAGTATAGCACTGTACAATATATAGAAATTGTTTATTTTACACACCTCCACATGTGTATTTCACACTGCAATTTATTTTCTGTGGCCATAAATGGCGTTTTTTGGAAGAGCACAACAACTCCAACAGTATATAACCGCTGAATCGCACAGCTGCAGAGGCCAGAGAATGCTATTCAAAAATAATGTTGTTTTTTTTAGTATAGCACTGTACAATATATAGAAATTGTTTATTTTACACACCTCCACATGTGTATTTCACACTGCAATTTATTTTCTGTGGCCATAAATGGCGTTTTTTGGAAGAGCACAACAACTCCAACAGTATATAACCGCTGAATCGCACAGCTGCAGAGGCCAGAGAATGCTATTCAAAAATAATGTTGTTTTTTCACACACCTCCAGATGTGTATTTCACACTGCAAAATATTTTCTGTGGCCCTAAATGGCGTTTTTTGCAAGAGCACAACAACCCCAACAGTATATAACCGCTGAATCGCACAGCTGCAGAGGCCAGAGAATGCTTTTTAAAAATAATGTTGTTTTTTCACACACCTCCAGATGTGTATTTCACACTGCAAAATATTTTCTGTGGCCCTAAATGGTGTTTTTTGCAAGAGCACAACAACCCCAACAGTATATAACCGCTGAATCGCACAGCTGCACAGGCCAGAGAATGCTTTTTAAAAATAATGTTGTTTTTTCACACACCTCCAGATGTGTATTTCACACTGCAAAATATTTTCTGTGGCCCTAAATGGCGTTTTTTGGAAGAGCACAACACAACCACAGTATTTAACCACTGAATCGCACAGCTATAGAAGTGCAGAGAATGCTATTCAAAAAAAATGTTGTTTTTTTTAGTATAGCACTGTACAATATATAGAAATTGTTTATTTTACACACCTCCAGATGTGTATTTCACACTGCAAAATATTTTCTGTGGCCCTAAATGGCGTTTTTTGCCAGACCACAACACACCCACAGCACGTAACCGCTGAATCGCACAGCTACAGAAAATGCTATTCAAAAAAAAAAGGTTGTTTTTTTTAGTATAGCACTGTACAAGAAGAATATATAGAAATTGTTTATTTTACACGCCTCCAGATGTGTATTTCACACTGCAAAATATTTTCTGTGGCCCTAAATGGCGTTTTTTGGAAGAGCACAACAACCCCAACAGTATATAACCGCTGAATCGCACAGCTGCAGAGGCCAGAGAATGCTATTCAAAAATAATGTTGTTTTTTCACACACCTCCAGATGTGTATTTCACACTGCAAAATATTTTCTGTGGCCCTAAATGGCGTTTTTTGCAAGAGCACAACAACCCCAACAGTATATAACCGCTGAATCGCACAGCTGCAGAGGCCAGAGAATGCTATTCAAAAATAATGTTGTTTTTTCACACACCTCCAGATGTGTATTTCACACTGCAAAATATTTTCTGTGGCCCTAAATGGCGTTTTTTGCAAGAGCACAACAACCCCAACAGTATATAACCGCTGAATCGCACAGCTGCAGAGGCCAGAGAATGCTATTCAAAAATAATGTTGTTTTTTCACACACCTCCAGATGTGTATTTCACACTGCAAAATATTTTCTGTGGCCCTAAATGGCGTTTTTTGCAAGAGCACAACAACCCCAACAGTATATAACCGCTGAATCGCACAGCTGCAGAGGCCAGAGAATGCTATTCAAAAATAATGTTGTTTTTTCACACACCTCCAGATGTGTATTTCACACTGCAAAATATTTTCTGTGGCCCTAAATGGCGTTTTTTGCAAGAGCACAACAACCCCAACAGTATATAACCGCTGAATCGCACAGCTGCAGAGGCCAGAGAATGCTTTTTAAAAATAATGTTGTTTTTTCACACACCTCCAGATGTGTATTTCACACTGCAAAATATTTTCTGTGGCCCTAAATGGCGTTTTTTGGAAGAGCACAACACAACCACAGTATTTAACCACTGAATCGCACAGCTATAGAAGTGCAGAGAATGCTATTAAAAAAAAATTTGTTTTTTTTAGTATAGCACTGTACAATATATAGAAATTGTTTATTTTACACACCTCCACATGTGTATTTCACACTGCAATTTATTTTCTGTGGCCATAAATGGCGTTTTTTGGAAGAGCACAACAACTCCAACAGTATATAACCGCTGAATCGCACAGCTGCAGAGGCCAGAGAATGCTATTCAAAAATAATGTTGTTTTTTCACACACCTCCAGATGTGTATTTCACACTGCAAAATATTTTCTGTGGCCCTAAATGGCGTTTTTTGCAAGAGCACAACAACCCCAACAGTATATAACCGCTGAATCGCACAGCTGCAGAGGCAAGAGAATGCTATTCAAAAATAATGTTGTTTTTTCACACACCTCCAGATGTGTATTTCACACTGCAAAATATTTTCTGTGGCCCTAAATGGCGTTTTTTGCAAGAGCACAACAACCCCAACAGTATATAACCGCTGAATCGCACAGCTGCAGAGGCCAGAGAATGCTTTTTAAAAATAATGTTGTTTTTTCACACACCTCCAGATGTGTATTTCACACTGCAAAATATTTTCTGTGGCCCTAAATGGCATTTTTTGGAAGAGCACAACACAACCACAGTATTTAACCACTGAATCGCACAGCTATAGAAGTGCAGAGAATGCTATTCAAAAAAAATGTTGTTTTTTTTAGTATAGCACTGTACAATATATAGAAATTGTTTATTTTACACACCTCCACATGTGTATTTCACACTGCAATTTATTTTCTGTGGCCATAAATGGCGTTTTTTGGAAGAGCACAACAACTCCAACAGTATATAACCGCTGAATCGCACAGCTGCAGAGGCCAGAGAATGCTATTCAAAAATAATGTTGTTTTTTCACACACCTCCAGATGTGTATTTCACACTGCAAAATATTTTCTGTGGCCCTAAATGGCGTTTTTTGCAAGAGCACAACAACCCCAACAGTATATAACCGCTGAATCGCACAGCTGCAGAGGCCAGAGAATGCTTTTTAAAAATAATGTTGTTTTTTCACACACCTCCAGATGTGTATTTCACACTGCAAAATATTTTCTGTGGCCCTAAATGGCGTTTTTTGGAAGAGCACAACACAACCACAGTATTTAACCACTGAATCGCACAGCTATAGAAGTGCAGAGAATGCTATTCAAAAAAAATGTTGTTTTTTTTAGTATAGCACTGTACAATATATAGAAATTGTTTATTTTACACACCTCCACATGTGTATTTCACACTGCAATTTATTTTCTGTGGCCATAAATGGCGTTTTTTGGAAGAGCACAACAACTCCAACAGTATATAACCGCTGAATCGCACAGCTGCAGAGGCCAGAGAATGCTATTCAAAAATAATGTTGTTTTTTTTAGTATAGCACTGTACAATATATAGAAATTGTTTATTTTACACACCTCCACATGTGTATTTCACACTGCAATTTATTTTCTGTGGCCATAAATGGCGTTTTTTGGAAGAGCACAACAACTCCAACAGTATATAACCGCTGAATCGCACAGCTGCAGAGGCCAGAGAATGCTATTCAAAAATAATGTTGTTTTTTCACACACCTCCAGATGTGTATTTCACACTGCAAAATATTTTCTGTGGCCCTAAATGGCGTTTTTTGCAAGAGCACAACAACCCCAACAGTATATAACCGCTGAATCGCACAGCTGCAGAGGCCAGAGAATGCTTTTTAAAAATAATGTTGTTTTTTCACACACCTCCAGATGTGTATTTCACACTGCAAAATATTTTCTGTGGCCCTAAATGGTGTTTTTTGCAAGAGCACAACAACCCCAACAGTATATAACCGCTGAATCGCACAGCTGCACAGGCCAGAGAATGCTTTTTAAAAATAATGTTGTTTTTTCACACACCTCCAGATGTGTATTTCACACTGCAAAATATTTTCTGTGGCCCTAAATGGCGTTTTTTGGAAGAGCACAACACAACCACAGTATTTAACCACTGAATCGCACAGCTATAGAAGTGCAGAGAATGCTATTCAAAAAAAATGTTGTTTTTTTTAGTATAGCACTGTACAATATATAGAAATTGTTTATTTTACACACCTCCAGATGTGTATTTCACACTGCAAAATATTTTCTGTGGCCCTAAATGGCGTTTTTTGCCAGACCACAACACACCCACAGCACGTAACCGCTGAATCGCACAGCTACAGAAAATGCTATTCAAAAAAAAAAGGTTGTTTTTTTTAGTATAGCACTGTACAAGAAGAATATATAGAAATTGTTTATTTTACACGCCTCCAGATGTGTATTTCACACTGCAAAATATTTTCTGTGGCCCTAAATGGCGTTTTTTGGAAGAGCACAACAACCCCAACAGTATATAACCGCTGAATCGCACAGCTGCAGAGGCCAGAGAATGCTATTCAAAAATAATGTTGTTTTTTCACACACCTCCAGATGTGTATTTCACACTGCAAAATATTTTCTGTGGCCCTAAATGGCGTTTTTTGCAAGAGCACAACAACCCCAACAGTATATAACCGCTGAATCGCACAGCTGCAGAGGCCAGAGAATGCTATTCAAAAATAATGTTGTTTTTTCACACACCTCCAGATGTGTATTTCACACTGCAAAATATTTTCTGTGGCCCTAAATGGCGTTTTTTGCAAGAGCACAACAACCCCAACAGTATATAACCGCTGAATCGCACAGCTGCAGAGGCCAGAGAATGCTTTTTAAAAATAATGTTGTTTTTTCACACACCTCCAGATGTGTATTTCACACTGCAAAATATTTTCTGTGGCCCTAAATGGCATTTTTTGGAAGAGCACAACACAACCACAGTATTTAACCACTGAATCGCACAGCTATAGAAGTGCAGAGAATGCTATTCAAAAAAAATGTTGTTTTTTTTAGTATAGCACTGTACAATATATAGAAATTGTTTATTTTACACACCTCCACATGTGTATTTCACACTGCAATTTATTTTCTGTGGCCATAAATGGCGTTTTTTGGAAGAGCACAACAACTCCAACAGTATATAACCGCTGAATCGCACAGCTGCAGAGGCCAGAGAATGCTATTCAAAAATAATGTTGTTTTTTCACACACCTCCAGATGTGTATTTCACACTGCAAAATATTTTCTGTGGCCCTAAATGGCGTTTTTTGCAAGAGCACAACAACCCCAACAGTATATAACCGCTGAATCGCACAGCTGCAGAGGCCAGAGAATGCTTTTTAAAAATAATGTTGTTTTTTCACACACCTCCAGATGTGTATTTCACACTGCAAAATATTTTCTGTGGCCCTAAATGGCGTTTTTTGGAAGAGCACAACACAACCACAGTATTTAACCACTGAATCGCACAGCTATAGAAGTGCAGAGAATGCTATTCAAAAAAAATGTTTTTTTTTTTAGTATAGCACTGTACAATATATAGAAATTGTTTATTTTACACACCTCCACATGTGTATTTCACACTGCAATTTATTTTCTGTGGCCATAAATGGCGTTTTTTGGAAGAGCACAACAACTCCAACAGTATATAACCGCTGAATCGCACAGCTGCAGAGGCCAGAGAATGCTATTCAAAAATAATGTTGTTTTTTTTAGTATAGCACTGTACAATATATAGAAATTGTTTATTTTACACACCTCCACATGTGTATTTCACACTGCAATTTATTTTCTGTGGCCATAAATGGCGTTTTTTGGAAGAGCACAACAACTCCAACAGTATATAACCGCTGAATCGCACAGCTGCAGAGGCCAGAGAATGCTATTCAAAAATAATGTTGTTTTTTCACACACCTCCAGATGTGTATTTCACACTGCAAAATATTTTCTGTGGCCCTAAATGGCGTTTTTTGCAAGAGCACAACAACCCCAACAGTATATAACCGCTGAATCGCACAGCTGCAGAGGCCAGAGAATGCTTTTTAAAAATAATGTTGTTTTTTCACACACCTCCAGATGTGTATTTCACACTGCAAAATATTTTCTGTGGCCCTAAATGGTGTTTTTTGCAAGAGCACAACAACCCCAACAGTATATAACCGCTGAATCGCACAGCTGCACAGGCCAGAGAATGCTTTTTAAAAATAATGTTGTTTTTTCACACACCTCCAGATGTGTATTTCACACTGCAAAATATTTTCTGTGGCCCTAAATGGCGTTTTTTGGAAGAGCACAACACAACCACAGTATTTAACCACTGAATCGCACAGCTATAGAAGTGCAGAGAATGCTATTCAAAAAAAATGTTGTTTTTTTTAGTATAGCACTGTACAATATATAGAAATTGTTTATTTTACACACCTCCAGATGTGTATTTCACACTGCAAAATATTTTCTGTGGCCCTAAATGGCGTTTTTTGCCAGACCACAACACACCCACAGCACGTAACCGCTGAATCGCACAGCTACAGAAAATGCTATTCAAAAAAAAAAGGTTGTTTTTTTTAGTATAGCACTGTACAAGAAGAATATATAGAAATTGTTTATTTTACACGCCTCCAGATGTGTATTTCACACTGCAAAATATTTTCTGTGGCCCTAAATGGCGTTTTTTGGAAGAGCACAACAACCCCAACAGTATATAACCGCTGAATCGCACAGCTGCAGAGGCCAGAGAATGCTATTCAAAAATAATGTTGTTTTTTCACACACCTCCAGATGTGTATTTCACACTGCAAAATATTTTCTGTGGCCCTAAATGGCGTTTTTTGCAAGAGCACAACAACCCCAACAGTATATAACCGCTGAATCGCACAGCTGCAGAGGCCAGAGAATGCTATTCAAAAATAATGTTGTTTTTTCACACACCTCCAGATGTGTATTTCACACTGCAAAATATTTTCTGTGGCCCTAAATGGCGTTTTTTGCAAGAGCACAACAACCCCAACAGTATATAACCGCTGAATCGCACAGCTGCAGAGGCCAGAGAATGCTTTTTAAAAATAATGTTGTTTTTTCACACACCTCCAGATGTGTATTTCACACTGCAAAATATTTTCTGTGGCCCTAAATGGCGTTTTTTGGAAGAGCACAACACAACCACAGTATTTAACCACTGAATCGCACAGCTATAGAAGTGCAGAGAATGCTATTAAAAAAAAATTTGTTTTTTTTAGTATAGCACTGTACAATATATAGAAATTGTTTATTTTACACACCTCCACATGTGTATTTCACACTGCAATTTATTTTCTGTGGCCATAAATGGCGTTTTTTGGAAGAGCACAACAACTCCAACAGTATATAACCGCTGAATCGCACAGCTGCAGAGGCCAGAGAATGCTATTCAAAAATAATGTTGTTTTTTCACACACCTCCAGATGTGTATTTCACACTGCAAAATATTTTCTGTGGCCCTAAATGGCGTTTTTTGGAAGAGCACAACAACCCCAACAGTATATAACCGCTGAATCGCACAGCTGTAGAGGCCAGAGAATGCTATTCAAAAATAATGTTGTTTTTTCACACACCTCCAGATGTGTATTTCACACTGCAAAATATTTTCTGTGGCCCTAAATGGCGTTTTTTGCAAGAGCACAACAACCCCAACAGTATATAACCGCTGAATCGCACAGCTGCAGAGGCCAGAGAATGCTTTTTAAAAATAATGTTGTTTTTTCACACACCTCCAGATGTGTATTTCACACTGCAAAATATTTTCTGTGGCCCTAAATGGCATTTTTTGGAAGAGCACAACACAACCACAGTATTTAACCACTGAATCGCACAGCTATAGAAGTGCAGAGAATGCTATTCAAAAAAAATGTTGTTTTTTTTAGTATAGCACTGTACAATATATAGAAATTGTTTATTTTACACACCTCCACATGTGTATTTCACACTGCAATTTATTTTCTGTGGCCATAAATGGCGTTTTTTGGAAGAGCACAACAACTCCAACAGTATATAACCGCTGAATCGCACAGCTGCAGAGGCCAGAGAATGCTATTCAAAAATAATGTTGTTTTTTCACACACCTCCAGATGTGTATTTCACACTGCAAAATATTTTCTGTGGCCCTAAATGGCGTTTTTTGCAAGAGCACAACAACCCCAACAGTATATAACCGCTGAATCGCACAGCTGCAGAGGCCAGAGAATGCTTTTTAAAAATAATGTTGTTTTTTCACACACCTCCAGATGTGTATTTCACACTGCAAAATATTTTCTGTGGCCCTAAATGGCGTTTTTTGGAAGAGCACAACACAACCACAGTATTTAACCACTGAATCGCACAGCTATAGAAGTGCAGAGAATGCTATTCAAAAAAAATGTTGTTTTTTTTAGTATAGCACTGTACAATATATAGAAATTGTTTATTTTACACACCTCCACATGTGTATTTCACACTGCAATTTATTTTCTGTGGCCCTAAATGGCGTTTTTTTGAAGAGCACAACAACCCCAACAGTATATAACCGCTGAATCGCACAGCTGCAGAGGCCAGAGAATGCTATTCAAAAATAATGTTGTTTTTTCACACACCTCCAGATGTGTATTTCACACTGCAAAATATTTTCTGTGGCCCTAAATGGCGTTTTTTGGAAGAGCACAACACACCCACAGTATATAACCGCTGAATCGCACAGCTGCAGAGAATGCTATTCAAAAAAAAGTTTTTTTTTTTTTTTAGTATAGCATAGTACAAGAAAAATATATAGAAATTGGTTATTTCACACAACTAGAGATATACACTGCAAAATATTTTTTTTGCCCAAAAATAGGTCTTTTTTGCGCACAACAAAGTGCCTTTTTTTTTTTTTGCAACAGCACAATAAAGTGCCTTTTTTTTTTTTTGGGGCCCAAAAATGGGTCTTTTTAGCAAAAGCACAATAAAGTGCCTTTTTTTTTTTTTCTGCCCGAAATGGGTCTTTTAGCAAGAGCACAATACAGCCACAGTATGGAATAGGTGTATCACTCAACGTAATGCAGTGCTGGTGCACTGAGCTTGCAACACAAACAGATAAATCTATGCAGATCGCTGAGCTATTATATCTCTCAATCTGGACTCCTATCTATATCTCTCTCCCTGAAAGCACAAACAGGATCCTGCCCCTACACTACACTACACTGTCTCTCTATCTTTTCTATCAGTAGATTGCAGAATCAGGACTAACTCCTATCATATAATTCTCTCCCTCACAGCAACAGTAGCCAGGATCCTTTCCCTACACTGTCTAAAAGCAGAGTGACGATCTGTGCTGTGTGCCTCTTGCTTATATAGAAGCTGGTCACATGCTGGGTCACATGTTGCACTGACCAATCACAGCCATGCCATTAGTAGGCATGGCTATGATGGCTTCTAAGGGCACACCAGCTAATCAAATGGTGATTGGCTGGCCCCTGAAGCATTTCTAACTGCACCATTAAATTCCCGAATCCGGACCCGAACCCGGACTTTAGCGCAAAATCCGGGTCCGGGGTCGGGAAAACGCCAAAATTCGGTACGGACCCGAACTTTACAGTTCGGGTCCGCTCAACACTATTCTTAACCCAAAATTAACAGAAGACAATGATGCCGGTTCAATGCAGTAATGGGCCATAAGGCCACGAGGCCGCTTTACAAATGACATCTGGAGCCACATGTCGGGCCGCCGCCCAGGATGCTGCCATCCCTCTGGTGGAGTGTGCCGTCACTGCCTGTGGAGGAGCCAAGCCCTTAGCCCTGTATGCTTGCTGGATTGTTTGAACAATCCATGATGCAATTGTCCTGGTTGAAGCTTTCTTCCCTTTCTTGTTTCCAGAATGTAGAACAAACAAATGATCAGATCGTCTGAAGGAAGAAGTAATTTGCAAATACTCCTTTAAGATTTCACCTATATCCAGGGGATGAGTTTCACTGGAATCTGGAGTCTTAAATGTAGGTAGAACAATTTCTCGATTCTCGTGAAATACCGAAGATACTTTTGGATTTGAACCCAACATGGGTATAAGGACTACTCGATCCGGGAAAAATGTTAGAAAAGGTTCTTTATGACCCAGAGACCCTCTTAGCCGAGGTGATGGCTACCAAGAAGGCTACTTTTGCTGAAAAGTCCTTAATGGAGGACGGGGAGGGCCCCGTCGTACTGAGTCCAGTCAGTGAGTCTAGAACGAGGGGAAGATCCCACTTGGCAAATCTTGGTTTCCTTTGGGGCTTAATTCTTGATGCCCCCCGAAATAATTGTCTGACTAAGGGATGGACTGCCCATGAGACCCCAGAGAAGGCTGACAAGGCCGAAACTTGTACTCTTAGAGAGCTAACAGATAAGGGTAAGTCTAGTCCAGTTTGCAGAAAACTAAGCACATCCTGAACTCCTGGATTTTTGAAGGACCTCCCAGAAGCAGAGGAGAACTCAACAAATTTGGCCCAGATTCTTCTATAAACCTTGTTGGTACTTGCCCTTCTTAAACTCATCAGTGTAGACATCACTCTAGAGGCGCAACCGAGGGATTCCAGCCCCTCCCTCTCAAGAACCAGACCGTCAGTCTCATCAGTGCCGGACAAGGGTGTAGGAGTGACCCTTGAGAGAGAAGGTCTGGCCTGAGAGGAAGAGGAACCGGGTCCCGGTAGCTCAGTTGGATCAGGAGGGGAAACCAAGGCCTGTTTGGCCAGTAAGGAGCCACCACTGTTACTTTGGCTGATTCCGCTTGAAGTCTCCTCAGGAACTTGAGGATTATCGGGACTGCTGATATGTTGGCCAGATTTTTCTGGGCACAAGTCATGATGGGCTCGACTTCTAAAATAAGTGTGGAATTCCGTGTCCCCCCTTGTCTCTTCACATATGACACTGCAGTAGTGTTGTCCATGCTGATCAATACCGATTCTCCTTTCAGAAACCGAGAAAAGGATTGGAGGGCACACCAAGCTGCCCGGAGCTCTAGGACATTAGAGCCTGGGTTGCGGAGGCGAGCGTCCCACCTGCCCTGAGCAAGGTTCTGACCACAGAGGGCCCCCCAGCCGGGACCGCTGGCATCGGTCGTGATTGTGACCCAGGAGATGGGGCAATGGAGTGACAGTTTTGCGAATTCTTGAGTTGGAGCCACCAGAAGAGGCTGTTCCTCATTGTTGCGGATATGTGGATGAGTTGACTCTTGTCCCCTGACTTCCATTGCTGGAGGAACCCTGACTGAAAAGAGCGTAACCTCCATAGAGCCCATTTGACCATGGGGGTCGTGGAGACCATTGTACCAATGATTCTTAGGCATTGTGATGCTTTCAGATTAGAAGCATCCAGAGCATGAGAAATCCTCTTCCGAATCACCGGAATCTTCTCTACCGGCAGGGAGATGGTGTTCTCCACTGTGTTGAACAGAGCCCCTAAGTAAATCAAACGTTGGGCTGGATCCAGGTGGCTTTTTTCCAAGTTTAGAAGCCAACCAAAGCTGGAAAGGGTTGAGATCACTTGTTCTCTGTGCACCAGCAGCTGTTCTCTGTTTTGAGATAGAACTAGGAGGTTGTCTAAATAATGGTAAAGACGCACACCCTTTAACCTGATGAGGGCCACTACGGCCAAGAGGACCTTGGAGAAAACCCGAGGGGAAGTTGTCAAACCGAACGGTAGGCAGATGAATTGTAGATGTTCCTGCCCGACATGGAACCAGAGGTACTTTAGAAAGTCCTTTGCCACTGGTACGTGGAAATAGGCGTCTTTCAGGTCTATCGAAATCATCCAGTCGCCTGGTTGGATGGCTTGTTGGATTGTTGACAAAGTCTCCATTTTGAATTTTCCGTGCCTTATGAATTTGTTCAGGTACGTCAAGTCTATTACCGGGCACCAGGCACCACATTTCTTTTGGACTAAGAAAAGGGGGGTGTATACTCCTTGGAACTATTCTTCCTCTGGGACACACACTACTACTCCCTGGGTTTTCAGCAGGTCTACGTAGGACAGTAAGGCCTGTTTTTGCTCTTCCCCACTTGGAAGATGAGATAAATCTGGGGGGAGGAATGCTGGAGAAGGACCATGCGTGACCTGACGACACTGTCCTGACGACCCAAAAGTCTGAGATTGAGGCCACCCAGACGTGCCGGAAGAGGAGCAGGCGTGCTCCTACCCGACCCGCCTGGGCGGGCAAAATCTCAAAAAGATTTAGCCTGATCACGATCACTGGACGCTTGGCTCTTTGCTGGCTTGCGAAAGGACGCTTGGCCTCTACTCTAGTTTCTTCTGAAGTCCCGGCCGGGTCTATAGGAGCGTGCTTCCCTCGAATGCTCCGGGCTGCGTCTTCTGAACTGGGGCTTCCTTCGACCCTGTGGACGCTTGTCCTGTGGAAGAAAGACAGATTTTCCGCCTGTGGCCTTAGCTATGGCGTCATCTAGTTTGTTACCAAACAGCGATGATCCTTCGAAAGGAATCTTACACCGTGTTTGCTTAGAAGACGGGTCAGCCTGCCAAGGGCGTAGCCATAGAGCTCGTTTAGCTGTAACTGAGGATAGCATAATCCTGGACAGTAGACGGATCAGATCAACTGATGCTTCTCCCAAGAAGGCCACCGCTAGTTTTAGCTCTGCTGCTGCTGAGTTACTGGCCAGTTCTTCTGAAACACCTTTAAGAAAGGAATCTACATTCTCCGTCCATGCCTCCATGGCCTTAGACACAGCTGCCAAGGCTAGGGCAGGTTTACAAGCTGTCCCAGCAAGACCGTAAATTCTTTTGAGGTCCTGATCCATTCTTCTGTCAAGACTGTCCTTAAAGGAGACTGCCTCTTCCAGAGGGAGCGTGAGGTGCTTAGCCAGACGCATTACCGCTGCGTCCACAGGAGGAATATTCTCCAGGTATTTTACCTCATCCGCCTTGAAGGGATACATTCTGGAGGCTTTATTTGACATTGAGGACTTCCTGTCCACTTAGCTCCACTCCTCGTCAAAAATGCCCTTTAGTTCGGCTAAAAGCGGAAAACTTGGGCGCTCTTTCCCCAGGCGCTTGAAAAAAAAATTCTGTTTAGCTGGGGGAGTAGATGGGTCTTCCCACATAAGGGCCTCTTTGACCGCCTTAATAAGCGGAGTCACTTGAGAGAAATCTAATTCCACACTCTCTTCACACTCACCAATTCTCCTTCCGAGGGAAGAGGCGAGGATGCGTAGGGCTGGGAAGGACCTGGGACTTCACGGACCACATCAGCCGGGGAGCCAGATCGAGTAGCGCTGGACTGGCTTTGTGCGTGGGAAGCATCCATCTCTTTTAGAGAACGTTGCACCACCTGTTTCACTAGAGACTAGATCCGTTGATCCTCTGTCTCTTTTTCCCCAACCGCATGGGCATAGCAATGGTTGCATAATGATTTGCCCTCTGGGACTCGTGAGCCACATCCCCAGCAGGCTCTCCGATCAGAATAACTGTCCTGGCGGTGGGAGCGGTGCCTGGAGGAGGAATGGGAGCTTCTCCTCTGGTGGTGAGATGCAGACGGAGAATCACGTCTGTGTTTTGATTTTGACGATGACGAATGCTGCGGCATGGCAAGGTCTGTGTTGATTTGATGATCTGCGAAAGGGCTAAAAAGGAAAAAAAGGGGAAGAAAGATAAGCCGTCAAGCAGCAATACTTGCGACTGAACCCCAAGCTCTCCCCCCCTCCCGCACATACCTAGTGCGTAAGGGCTGGCCACATATAAGCGGTGATTGGTCCATAACCTCTGGACTGGAGCGTCACAAGATAAACAGGTCTGATAAAGAAACCTACAGTATTATACAAAAAACATTAATAAGTAAATTGCCCCTTTAAAAGGGGCTCTACCATATAGCAAGAGGCATAACCATGCAAGAAAAAATGCCTCCC
This sequence comes from Rana muscosa, assembly GCA_029206835.1. Classification (NCBI taxonomy): domain Eukaryota; kingdom Metazoa; phylum Chordata; class Amphibia; order Anura; family Ranidae; genus Rana; species Rana muscosa. The sequence continues at coordinate 746,843,067 of CM055116.1, read as the reverse complement.
AATTAAAGGCACTGACCTGGAACACAGGGTGTTTCAGTTGCTTCTACTCTCCTGTTAGGGAAATCCCAGCTGACACAGGCTTGCAGCTGCTTTTAAAATCCCCGCCTTGTGACATCACCGCCTGTCTACACAGCACGCCTGCACGGTAGGGAAGCCATCAACAGCGCCTGCGCGGCCGCCGGAGGATCCGCTGAACCGCGCATGCGCGAACTAAGCCTCGCTCTGGAAGTGGGCACTGCGCATGCGCGAACGGCGGTGTCGCCCGACATTCGGGTCACCACTGCGAGCTGGGACGCAGAGCGTTCCAGCCGCCATTAGGAAGAGCAGGGGATGTATTAGGAAAAAACAAACAAATACATATAGCAACACAGATGCGACCGCCATGGAGCATGAAATAAAGTTGCAGACCTGCCAGCCGAGGACGTTCTGATCTTGGGCACACAGTAGCAACTCCATCCCAGAAGATCATGGTTGCTACAAGCTCTCCACCCGCCCATGGCTGGGTTCCGAGCTGCACCGCTAGAAGGTGTGGCATCCATCCATCCATCCGGGAATCTGCACAGACGTGCATGCTTCAGGTCCATTGGAGGAGGACAAAAAAGGAACACAGTGCTGAGAGGTGAGCTTACTTTTATGGGTATGGGGTCCTATAGCATTGGAGAAGAGGCGAGGTTAACCCACACGTAGGCTGCCATGGAGTCTGTCAGGAAAAGTAGTTTAACCTCCACATACAGAGAGACTTTTTTGTGAAATAGGATGCTTCAGGAGCTAGTTCCAGCTAGCTCAGTAGATTGTTTTAAAATAATAGCTGAATACATTCATACATGTGTAGCGATACCCTCACTTAAGAAGGCCGCAGATTTCGTTTGGGCCCTGAAGACAGCTCCACCAACCCCTGGCATCATACTCGACCCCCTACTGGCACAGCTAGTTCTGACAGCAATATGTATGTCTTATACTGTATGAGTAATTAAACATCAAGACAATAATAGTATAAAACGGGTATAAGATTTACTTAAGCTTTTGATAGAAATCAGGGGTTAACATTTCTCACAGTTCACAAAATAAATATATAAAGCAGAGCCCTGCAACACTAACACACTATGAATATGGAGTTAACAGCAACAAGTGCGCCACGTGGGCGACCGTTAGCTAGGCGTCCTGTGGCGCAGTAACCAAACAAATTAGAAAAACTGACCAGGCCTGGTTCTGATACCTACAACTTAGTCTATAGGGGATGATGTTCTTTTCTTCACCGGCAGGTCTTTAACGGTGGTGCACATTAACAGAGCATGATTTGTAATCCAATGGGAAAGGTAAAGATGGGGTAAACACTTTGCTATGTGAACTGAGTTCAGCTCTGATAAGGTTCTTCAGTGAAAGTATCAGGAACAACTTGTGGGCCACAGCAGTCTATAGGCCTATTAGCAGTAACAGTATATGGTTTGGGCGTACGCCCTCTCACCCGCCCGGACTGCGGTCCCAGTCCGGGAAGTTCCACCAACCGTGTCACACACACACACGGTGTCTCCAGCGATCGGGCCCCCGATCCAACGAATGCAGTAGTTAAGCGAAGTCAGATGCCACCCCGGCTCGCAGAGGGGTGGAAGGCTCTTTGGTGCTGCGCAAGACCTCAGGCTTCAGGCCTTGCACTCCGACATATCCGCACAGGAGGATCAGTCTCTGAAGTCTCGTGTCCCAAAGAGGCCGAGCCCAGCCTCGCCTCCTCCTCTTATAACCCCTCCCATGAGTCTCTGCGGTGGAAACATTGCCGAACAGGGTTCTGGGTAATGTAGTCTCTCTGCGTTAAAGGGGAACACCCCGCTACACACTCCCCCCACTTAAACTCTTTGGTCCCCAAAGATAAACCTTAACAAAGACTATGTACAACTCTAGTTAATTCTGCAAACGATGTTGGCATAGGGAATTCCCACCAAAACTGAGGGGTAGAATTCCCTTGCCCACAGGTCACATTATCATGGGTGGCCTGCCTAACTGTGCCAGAGAGTGAGTTGGGGTTGCCCTCCACCAAATGGACAGTGGAGGGATCCGGATTTTCAGCATTCCTCCTAGCGGTAACTACAGAGTCCTCTGAGCTATTCCCCATTTGTGGGTAGGTCAGCTTCCTAGGAGGCCGGATGACTCTTCGAGCCCTTTGCTCTCTTGAGATTTCTGGCTCTGGTGGCACAGGCTCCTCTTCCTCTGAGCAACTATCATGGGCATCTTCCCAGTAATCTGTAGAAGGACTAGATGGGATGAACTCTGTGGCTTCTGGGTTCAGTGTTCCATCTGGAGTTTCTTCAGTGGTTGGAAGATCTATAGTAGAAGTTCCCGGAGTTGGGGAAGGCCACAGCCAATCAAGTTCTTTTTCTTCACTTTCACTAAGTTGAGAGGCCTCTCCATCTTCGGTTCGGGAGGTCTGCGACCGAGTGTTCGGCCTAGGAGTATCCAGGATAGAGACCGGTTCAGGGGAGTCTCTCACGGGAGGTATCCTGACTGCCTCAGCAAGTGGGAGCAGGTGGTTTCGATGCCACGTCTTCAGTGGTCCTACCTTTCCTTCTGGCTTCAACTTGTAGACAGGTAGGCCCGGCAGCTTCCTGCAGATGACATAGGGTTCAGATCTCCATCTGTCTGCAAGTTTGTGTTTTCGAGGGACCCCCAGATTGCATAGCAGCACTCGGTCCCCGGGCTGTAAGTCCTGCACCCGGACCTTCAAGTCGAAGTTTCTTTTGTTTCGAGCTCCCCTTTGGTCTGAGGCCGCTTGAGCTTGTTCATAGGCTACTTTCAGGCTGTGTCTGAGCCTGTCCACATATCCTTTGTGAGATGTGGCTGAGGAATGGTCCAGAGAGGTGCCAAAGGCCAAGTCTACAGGTAGTCTCGCCTCTCTCCCAAACATGAGTCGATATGGGGAGTAGCCTGTCGCATCACTAATGGTGCAGTTGTAAGCATGTACTAGGGCTGCTATGTGTTTGCTCCAATTTTGCTTTTTCTCACTTTCCAGAGTCCCCAACATGTTAAGCAAGGTTCGGTTAAACCTTTCCGGCTGAGCATCTCCCTGTGGGTGGTAAGGTGTAGTTCGAGTCTTCTTGATTCCCAACGAATTCAGGAGTTTTCGGATCAGTTTACTCTCAAAGTCCCTTCCTTGATCTGAATGAAGTCGCTGGGGCAGCCCATAATGGACAAAGTACTTCTCCATAAGTACCTTGGCTACGGTGGAGGCCTTCTGATCTTTGGTTGGGAAAGCTTGGGCATACCGGGTGAAATGGTCGGTTATCACCAGAACATTTCCTAGTCCACTCAGGTCGGGTTCGAGGCAGAGAAAATCAATGCATACCAGATCCATTGGGCCTTGACTTTGTAGATGGCCCATTGGGGCAGCTTGATGGGGTAAAGTCTTCCTCTGGATGCATCGTGCACATGAGTGGCAGTACTCTTCTACCTCTGCCCTCATGCAGGGCCAATAGAACTGACTTCTGACAAGTTGAAAGGTCCTTTCAGCCCCTAGGTGGCCATGATTGTCATGCAGGGCAACCAGAACAGTCTCTCGATGCTTCTCTGGGAGGAACAGTTGCCACTTATCTTCTGAGTCATCAGAGGGGCCCCTTCGGTAGACCACTCCCTGATGTACCTGCAACCTGTCCCATTCTTTCCTCAACAAGCGAACTTCCTTTGAGGGGTGACGCAGGAGTCTGTTTGGATCCTGATTCTCCAGGGCCTCCAGGACCAATCTCCCCATGGGGTCTTCCAATTGGTCACACCTCAACACCTTCTTGGACAGTCTCGGCAGGTTGTCTTCTTCCAGTTGAGTCACTCCACAATAGTGTTTGGGGACCCCCACCATGGTAACTCCTATTTCCTCTGCTCTGGAGCCTCCTCTGGCTTGGAATTCAGCTCCTTGACAAAGGGCCCGCACCCCGTCCGGTGCCACTTGGGTCCAATCTTCTGCGTCACTGGTGGGGGCATGAGACCTCCTGGACAGAGCGTCTGCATCTCGATTCCCAGCCCCTGGCCTGTACTTTAGGCTGAAGTTGAACCCAGACAGTGCGGCCAGCCACCTGTGCCCAGTGGCATCCAGTTTGACCGTGGTGAAAAGGTAGGTAAGGGGGTTATTGTCAGTCTTCACAGTGAACTCCGCCCCATACAGGTAATCTTTGAGCTTGTCCACTACCGCCCACTTGAGGGCCAGGAACTCCAGCTTGTGGGTGGGGTAGTTCTTCTCAGAGGGGGTCAGGCTCCTACTCACGTAGGCAACAGGCCGCAGTTGTCCCTTGTGCTCCTGATAAAGCACTCCTCCCAGACTGTCATGACTAGCATCTACGTGTAGTTCATAGGGCTTGGTTGGGTCTGCGTAGGCCAAGACTGGAGCAGTGGTCAGGCTCTTCTTCAACGCCTGGAAGGCCTCTTCACACTTCTGATTCCATTGATCTCTGATGGACTCTCCCGACTTCCTGGGCCCTGAGTCATCCTCTTCTCCCTCTTGAGCAGTTCATTCAATGGTCTAGCAATTCGGGCGAATACCTCCACAAACCTCCTGTAATAGGAGCAGAACCCCAAGAAGGATCTGAGTTCTGTTACTGTGGTGGGTCGTGGCCAGGAGGTAACTGCCTCCAATTTCTCGGGGTCGGTGGCTGTGACGGATCTCGAATACCCCAGGTGGGCACATCCGCCAGACCTGTGTCTCCTGTCCTCCAAATGCACCCGCAGCCTGCAGATTCGCCATAACCAGCCCTTAACCCCTCAATCATGAGACAATCCACACAGGTGTTGAGGGTTAAACATGCAGAGCATCAACAGTTTATTAAATACAAAACATACACTTTTACACACAGTTAGGGACACTCCCCTTAGCCTTGTCATAGAGGGGGGGTAGGGGACAAGGAAGAACCAATGGGAACTGAACACTTGTACATTGAAACAGAGACTACAGATATACATAAATGGATTATGGTAAGCAGGCAACCCCTTAATACACATCCCCTGCGGAGAGATGTCTGCAGTCCAGACCATTGTCTATGTGCCATGACTCAACACAGCTAAACACAGCAACAAGAGGGGGGGTGGGGGAGAAGGGATGTAGCATTACATTACATTATCTCAATGCCAGCTTCTCCCAGAGTCTCAGTCTCTTCTGGGCCATAATCTGTGGGTAGGAGACCCGCCCTCAGTCCCTTCCAAAGCACACAGTGACAGTGGGTTCTGTCACATTTCTCCCCTTTTAAAAACAGACTAACCAGGTTCCTGACCCCCAACTGGTCTGGACCTGCGTTAGTCACAAACTTCCACCCCAGGCAACCAGGAAAAGGAAAAGTACGTCTCTGGCGCTGGGGAGCAAAATCGCACATACGGTCTCCCGTGAATAAAAACAGCCACTGCAGAGTGGGAACAGCTGTCCGCACTCCCGTGATCCGGGGCTGGGTTGCAGATATTGAGGGGAGCTGAATAATCCTCTGCCCCGATGCCAGCGCTTCAGCTTGTAGGGAACATAGGCTGGCAGTGCTATGCAGTTGGGGAGGAAAAGGTTCTTGCTTTTCTCCTGGAGTAGTTACCAGCCGCTGAGGAGGTATCTTGCAGGGACTATCTCCCAGACTCTCCATCTCTTTTTCTGATGCTGGGCAGAGGCCAACAGCGCTCTGCTCCGTAGCCAGCGATTCTGCTAGGGGGACATATACAACGGTAGAGTTCAGCCGCTGGAGAGGGGGAAGGGTTTTTCCCCCTCCTGGTTCTGTGACCAGCTGCTGAGGCGACTTCTGACAGGGGCTGTCTCCCAAACCCTCCAAAGACATACTGAGGGCTGGGCAGGGGCCCGTGGCACTCTGCCATGCAGCCAGCGCTTCAGCTGGGGGGATAAACACTGGGGTAGTGTCCAAGTGCTCGGCAACCAGCTCACTGAGGTCATCCCTCGGACTCCCTGGATCCAACTCTGAGGGTGGGCAGAGGCCAGCGGCACTCTGCCCCGTAGCCAGCGCTTCTGCTGGGGGGGTGAACACTGGGGTAGTGTCCAAGTGCTGGGGAAACAGTTTACTGAGGTCATCCCTCGGACTCCCTGGATCCAACTCTGAGGGTGGGCAGAGGCCAGCGGCACTCTGCCCTGCAGCCAGCGCTTCTGCTGGGGGGATGAACATTGGGGTACTGTCCAATTGCTGGGGAGGGAGAATTGCTTCCTCCACTCCCGTTGGGGATATCTGCTGTTGGGGAAACGGCTCACGAAGAGCATCTCTCAGACTCTCCGGGTCCAACTCTTTTTCTGATGCTGGGCAGAGGCCAGCGGCACTCTGCCCTGTAGTCAGCGCTTCTGCTGGGGCACCGGATTCGATAGTCTGGACTTGCTGCTGATCACCATTTACCAGCCTTCCAGCGCCCGTCTCAACTTCCCCTTCTGAGACCTTTATGCTTTTATCTTGTCTCGCTGCCTGGGAAACCTCTGGTGCATTCTGGCATTCTAGCACTCGCAGTGCCCTCTGTATCATTGCCGCTTCTTCCATTGCGGTTAGGACGGGAAAACGTAGGGGCACTCCTGGCCCCATTTGCTCTGCATCTTCGCGACTGTCCGCTATTTCTCCAGGACAGTCCCAGGCAATGGGAGCCATGCCAGGCTGCTGATCACCGTCAAACAGCCGCTTGTAGGCAATCTCGAGCTCCCATTCCTGCTCAACCAGGAACTCCAATTCCTCCAGGCCACATGCCTCTTCGGGAAGGTCCAGCACCTCATCTCGGAAGTCCAGGATGTCTTCCAGCCGCCACTCTTTGTCGCTCCCAAAGTCTGGGTCTCCATACATTTTTTGATGGAGCAGCCCCACGCTGCCGTAGCCAACGCCTTCTGTTGGGCTGCCATCTGCTGTACTTGGCCACAGTTCAGCCGCGAACCACCGGAGGGCTCTGTAGCTGGCGTCCAGCCTCATCTCCTCCTGGACCAATCTTCCGAGCTCCATCTTACACACATCTTGCGGTCGTTCCCTCAGGAACACCTCTCGCGCACGGTACTGCGTCCAGTACATCTCTGTGGAGGAGGGAAGGATCTTCCCCTGATGGTGCCGCTCGTGGCTTAGTGTCTCTTGCCAGAGTTGCCAGCGGATCACATCCTCCCAGCCGAGCATGGTGCGCTCTGTCGCTGGTCCCCGATGTTGCTTCCGCATGCCTTGCAGCCTCCTCCCGAACTCCGCTCTTATGCTGGCTGGTCCCCGTATTGCTCCTTGGCGGCTGCCCGGATCTTGAATCCTGGTGGTGGTTTGGATGTCCCCGACTGCAGGAGACATCCCACTGCTGCCACCACTGTGACGGATCTCGAATACCCCAGGTGGGCACATCCGCCAGACCTGTGTCTCCTGTCCTCCAAACGAACCCGCAGCCTGCAGATTCGCCATAACCAGCCCTTAACCTCTCAATCATGAGACAATCCACACAGGTGTTGAGGGTTAAACATGCAGAGCATCAACAGTAGACATGTGCAATTCGTTTCGTTCCGAATTCGTTTTTTAACGAATTTCGACAAATTCGTTAATTCGGAAATATCCGAATTAACGAAAACTCATTTAACGAATTTTAACGAATATTCGTAAATTCAAATTTACGAATGTACGAATTTGCGAATATACGAATTTACCAATGCACGAATTTACGAATGTACAACTATCCGGAAATTCGTAAATTTGAATTTACGAATTTCCGAATATTCGTACATTCGTAAATTTGTACATTAGTACAATCGTAAATTAGTAAATTCGGAAATCTGAAATAATAATTAACTAATAACTTAACTATTACTAACTATTCAATTATAGGTATTGTAATTTCCTTTCAAATTTGGCTGTTAGTGAACTTAACGAAGTTACGAATTGTTTTCCGACATAATGAATGCCGTATCTAAACGAATGGAACGTAATGAATTAATAATAATAATAAATAACAATAATAATAATAAAAACGTTTTATTATTATTATTATTAATTTGTTCCGTTCCATTTGTTTAGATGCGGCATTTGTTATTTCAGGTTATGCGTAACTTCAGATAAATTTGTATTCATTACGTTCGCTAACAGCCAAATTTGAAAGGAAATTACAACTATAATTTAATAGTTATTTTTTCAGATTTTCAAATTTTCGGGTTTTCGAAAATATCGAATTTCCAAATTTCCGAAATTACGAATGTATAAATTTACGAATGTATAAATTTACGAATGTACGAATTTACGAATGTACAAATTTACGAATGTACAAATTTACGAATGTATAAATTTACGAATGTACGAATTTACGAATGTATAAATTTACGAATGTACAAATTTACGAATGTACAAATTTACGAATGTATACATTTACGAATGTACAAATTTACGAATTTACGAATTGCGATCATAACGAATGACCCAAAAAACGAAAAAAAAAAAACGAATGAAACGAAAACGAAAACTAACAATTTTTTTGGCAGTGCACATATATAATCAACAGTTTATTAAATACAAAACATACACTTTTACACACAGTTAGGGACACTCCCCTTAGCCTTGTCATAGAGGGGGGGTAGGGGACAAGGAAGAACCAATGGGAACTGAACACTTGTACATTGAAACAGAGACTACAGATAAACATAAATGGATTATGGTAAGCAGGCAACCCCTTAATACACATCCCCTGCGGAGAGATGTCTGCAGTCCAGACCATTGTCTAGGTGCCATGACTCAACACAGCTAAACACAGCAACAAGAGGGGGGGGTGGGGGAGAAGGGATGTAGCATTACATTACATTATCTCAATGCCAGCTTCTCCCAGAGTCTCAGTCTCTTCTGGGCCATAATCTGTGGGTAGGAGGCCCGCCCTCAGTCCCTTCCAAAGCACACAGTGACAGTGGGTTCTGTCACAGTGGCCACCCCTTCTTCAGACACTATGTGCCCCAGGTAGTTCACAGAAGACTGGTAGAACCGACACTTCTCAGGCGAAAGTTTGAGTCCCTCCTCACTGAGTCTCCTCAAGACTTTTTCCAGCCTCTCCTCGTGCTCCTCCAGGGTTCTTCCAAAGACAATGACATCGTCCAGGTATACAAGGACTTCAATAAGGTTCATGTCTCCTACAGTCTTCTCCATGAGACGTTGAAAGGTAGCTGGGGCTCCAGACAGACCTTGAGGCATCCGGTCGAATTCAAAGAACCCCACTGGGGTTATGAAAGCTGTCTTCTCCTTGTCTTCTGGGTGCATAGGGATCTGATAGTACCCGCTTTTGAGATCCATAACGCTGAACCACTTGGCTCCAGACAAACTCTGTAGGGCATCCTCTATCCTTGGAGTGGTATACTGGTCGGGTATGGTTCTCCTGTTTAGAGACCTGTAGTCGATACAGAGCCTCAATGACCCATTCTTCTTCCTGACCACCACTATCGGAGAGGCATAGGGGCTTCTAGACTCCCGTATCACACCAGTCCTCTTGAGTTCTGCAAGTTGTTCCCTTAGATCCTCCAGATCTGCTAGTGGGACCCGCCTGACCCTCTCTCTAAAAGGCTTATCTTCCTGGAGGCGGATCCGATGGGTGGCACTCCTTGCACACCCCACATCAAACTCATCTTTAGAGAAGATCTTCTCCCATCTGTTCAACTGGGCCTTGGCTCTCTCTTTCCAAGCCCTGGGCAGATTCGGGTTTTCCATGGATATCTTCTCCCAAGCATCTCCTCCTTCACCCATCTCTGACAGGTTGACAGGGGCAGCAGGGCTCACCTGGCCCAGCAGCATCCTGGCTGGAATTTCCATGGGGCCATCTGTATTGTTCCTAACACTCACTGGGACTCTACAATGGGCCTTCTTTAGGGCCTTCAGCGGAATCACTTCTGGTATCACTTCCAGACCGTGGGACCCTTCCCTTGGGTCAGATTCCAACATGACAAAGGGTCCGGGCTGCTCCCAAGTAAGCTTCACAGTGGCTCTGAGACAGGTTACTTCACCGGGCTGCAACACTATCCCTCCTCTTCCAAGTCTCCACACCTTCCCTATCCCCTCTCCTGGGGTCTTCTGCTCTAAGATCAACCGTTGGTAAGCCGTCTTCAGCATGGGGTGGATCTTGGTGGCCCCTTCCCCTTCTTCTTTCACTATAGAGGTCAGAAGTCTTCGGACCAGATCCGTGTTCGTCCCTATTATAAGGGAACTCGTGTTGGCTCCCGGCGGCCGAGGGCACACAACCGCCAGGGTGTCAAACACTTCGGCTTTTACAGCCACAGATGGGTCAAAGATCATCCTGACAGGCAGATAGCCATCGTAGGGGAAGTTCTGGGTTCCAATCCCACATATCTCTAGTCCCTCTATCTTCCGGATGGGTAGGTGACTCAAGTGCTTATCGTAGAAATCTCTGTATAGCAGGGTCACTTGCGCCCCAGTATCCAAGATTGCTCTGGTGTAAACTCCCTCCACTTGAATGGATACTATAGGAGATGGGCCTACCAGCTTCTCCAGATATGGCCCGGCAGGGGTCGCCTTCTTTAGACTTTTTTCTCTTTGAACCTACTCTCGTCCAATCCCCTTTGGACTTCAGTCTTTCTTGAGTCTGGTATGCATTGACTTCCCTCCTTTTACTGGGTGTAGGGACCCGCTGAGGGATACTATTATTTTTCTTAGGTGTGCACCCCCTCTGGGGAGTGCTGTGCCTCTTCTGAGGGGTCTTGCCCCCTTTCTCTGGGGTGTATCTCTGTTGAGGAATGTTGTGTTTCCCCCGAGGCGTTTTATCTCCTGTTATTTTCTGCTTTGCTTTTAGTTTGGAGCTCACTGAAGGTGATGGGCACCCGGTTGACTCCTTCACCGGGGCCCTCTGAAGTTTCCCGCCGGCTTGCAGTTGTCTATTTTCTTCTTCTTGGGACTGGAGCATGTAGCCGCAATATGTCCAATTCCTCCACAGTTAAAGCAGACTATATCTCCCCATTCTTGTAAAGATGCGGGTGTTGAGGCAATTGGGAATAATTCCTTCCTTGGTACTCCTCTCTTGGGACCCTCTCTCTCTTTTTCCATCAGAGAGGTCAACATCCCTAACACCTTGGACATTTGAGCTTTTAGGGTGTCTATCTCCGAATCTCTTTCAGGGGTCATCACTGGATTGACTAGCACCTGTGCGGGTACAACATTTGTGTTAATCATCTGCTGGTCCTGTTGCAGCGCCTCCTCATCTCTGATGATTTTTATCAAGTCAGCATAAGTCAGCAACGTTCCTCCTCCTGAGGTTTTCAGGTGCAGCCAGACTGGATCCGAGCGTAGCGCTCCCTTTAAGACTTGCTTCATTCTTGCCGCATCTGTATCTTGGGGCTTCATCCCCTTCTTCAACACAATCTTGCACAACAACCTGTTCAGTCTTCTAACATACTCGGAAAGTTTCTCCTCTGGTTGTTGGAAAGTATGTTCAAATTGGTAGACCATCTCTGTCACCTTTTCCAATTGACCAAACTCTTCTTGCAGCATGGCTAGACAGTCTTGAGCCGTGCAATCTGCATTCCCAAACCGAAAACTTTTCACTGCTTCTGCTGCTGCGCCTTTAAGGCTTTCCATCACTCGTTGCCTCTTCTGTGTTTCAGGCACCTCCCATGCCTCTACTGCCTGCAATGTCTGCTCCACCCAGGTGTCAAAATCTTCTTCCCCTGCGGGGACAGGGAGCTTCCCTGAGAATGTCTTTAGTCTCCGGTAGCTAGTCTCTACATGCACCGTGCTTGCCTTCTGACACTTGGTTAGCAGATCCCCTATCGCACCTATCAGTTCTGGTGATATAGCAGTGACAGGTGCAGGCGCCACCGGAGGCGTCGCCCTGTCTCCTTTTTCCGGTGGGGTACGGGCCGCAGCCTGCGGTGATCCCGTTGGTGATGGTTCTTTTTTTTCAGTTACTGCGTGCGCCAACCTATAGGTTCTGTTGTCTGGCGTCCGCACACACTTGCGCTTACAGGCCTCTGGAATCCTGTCCCAGTACTCCACTAATGCATACTGATATGAGATGTCTGGGTCTGACTTTATCTCCATCACCCACGGTGTGTGATCTGGGGACACTGACTTCATTAACTCCTCTACCGTCTCAGTCAACCATTCCTCCCCAGGGAGGCTGATGACTATCGACTGGTTTGGCTCTGCGTTAGAGGCTTTGCACCATGCTTCTACTGTTTGTGGGTCCATGCCGGCACTTCTGGCGTTCACCTGCTGCATCAGGATCCCGGACGAGAACCCCCACGTGTAGCGATACCCTCACTTAAGAAGGCCGCAGATTTAGTTTGGGCCCTGAAGACAGCTCCGCCAACCCCCGGCAATATACTCGACCCCCTACTGGCACAGCTAGTTCTGACAGCAATATGTATGTCTTATACTGTATGAGTAATTAAACATCAAGACAATAATAGTATAAAACGGGTATAAGATTTACTTAAGCTTTTGATAGAAATCAGGGGTTAACATTTCTCACAGTTCACAAAATATATATACTGTATAAAGCAGAGCCCTGCAACACTAACACGCTATGAATATGGAGTTAACAGCAACAAGTGCGCCACGTGGGCGACCGCTAGCTAGGCGTCCTGTGGCGCAGTAACCAAACAAATTAGAAAAACTGACCAGGCCTGGTTCTGATACCTACAACTTAGTCTATAGGGGATGATGTTCTTTTCTTCACCGGCAGGTCTTTAACGGTGGTGCACATTAACAGAGTATGATTTGTAATCCAATGGGAAAGGTAAAGATGGGGTAAACACTTTGCTATGCGAACTGAGTTCAGCTCTGATAAGGTTCTTCAGTGAAAGTATCAGGAACAACTTGTGGGCCATGGCAGTCTATAGGCCTATTAGCAGTAACAGTATATGGTTTGGGCGTACGCCCTCTCACCCGCCCGGACTGCGGTCCCAGTCCGGGAAGTTCCACCAACCGTGTCACACACACACACGGTGTCTCCAGCGATCGGGCCCCCGATCCAACGAATGCAGTAGTTAAGCGAAGTCAGATGCCACCCCGGCTCGCAGAGGGGTGGAAGGCTCGTTGGTGCTGCGCAAGACCTCAGGCTTCAGGCCTTGCACTCCGACACATCCGCACAGGAGGATCAGTCTCTGAAGTCTCGTGTCCCAAAGAGGCCGAGCCCAGCCTCGCCTCCTCCTCTTATAACCCCTCCCATGAGTCTCTGCGGTGGAAACATTGCCGAACAGGGTTCTGGGTAATGTAGTCTCTCTGCGTTAAAGGGGAACACCCCGCTACACATGCAAAAGAATATAACTAGATAACATTATCTTTAATTATTAACACTAAAGATTGTTGATCCATAGAATATGTAATTGGCTTAGGGATTTTTCTTCTGTTGGAGCAAATTGGACCATGCTTTATATAGTTTTTTTTTTTTTATCCTTTTTCTGGATCAATTGTCGGTATAGGGTTCTGTATCTGGAGGTATTATTTTTTATTTATTTATTCTATTTGTTCATCTATGTCTTTTTTAACCTGACTTACTATGTAACTGTGTAAGATTTAAATTGTCACATTTTCAGGTGAAATGCTAAGTTTTTATTGGAAGAGAATGGCAAAATCTATAACGTTACCACTGTTTGATTTGTCTGGACAAATGTGATGAGACATGTGTCAATTTGTGAGAAATGGTGAGCTTTGTCACTCCAGTATCCACTGTTGACATAATTTTCGTACTTTACAATCTGCAAGTGCAGTCACATTGACAGTACACTAATTTTCCCCCAAGTGGCTAATTTGTTCATGATGAACCTGTCTTTCCCAAGGCCATTTTGATCAATTATGCCATTCTGTAGGCACTGCATTAAGATCAGATTCATACTACAGATCTATGTAGAAAGCCTTTTTTTGTTTTCTTTTATTCATTTAATAATGAATTGCTTATATCACATAATATCTTTTTATTATGCTGATATGGATTTGATCTTACAGATTTAATCTAAATCACTTTACTTGGCAATGCCTTGAGTCACTATTTATAGGTCATGCACCTACATACACTTGGTTGCTAAGCGTATGCCAATCAAAATTATTTGTGATGATTTCTGTAAAGGGATTGAAAAACCTTGCATAGTATGCTGATTAAAACAACAGTAAGGTATAAGAAATGGCTCTCCTGTAAGTTGACTGGCCCTTTGAAGTACGTCGTATTAAAAATGTAACACCAGGTACAATTGAAAGTAATCAAATTTAAATTGGTGAAGTGGGTGCTGCTGCTTAGAGATACATTAAATTACTATATCCATACAGTAAAATGTTTGGTGGGTGGCAAAGACTTAGTAAAATACACCAAGATAGGATATGGTTTGCTGCATACATCAGTCTTGAAGGCAATGTTTGGCTATCACTAAAGATTCGATTTAAAACATAACTCTTGTAAAAAAAAAAGAAAAATGAATAGCTCAATAAAAGATAAAAATTGGGACCGATGGATTCAGTACCTTTCTGGGGCACAAGATGGAAACCCCCTTCCTGACCTTCACCTAATGTCTCCTTTGTTTCTATACCCACCCCTTTTTTGATCTTATTCTCTTCTCAATAGCAAGTGAGGGTGTTACCTTCTAATTTCCTTTGTTTCTCTAAGGCTCCTTTCACACTAGCGTTTACGGATGAAAAAGGGACATACATTGGTCCCTATGAGATCGCGGGTGTCAACGGATGAATATCCGCTGACACCCGATCTCCTCCGTGTCTGTAATACTCCGATTCTGCAGACGGAGGAAAATCCTATTTTTCAATCCGTCTGCAGAGCAGATCGGATGAGCACGAACAGACGGTCCGTGTTCATCCGATCCCCCCATAGGGGAGAGCGGAGATCTGACAGGGCGGTCCCTGCGCAGTGTGCAGGGACTGCCCTGTCATCTGCCGGCTCAGCGGGGATCAACGGAGCGATCCCCGCTGAGCAAGGATCACGGATCCGTCCCATGTGAAAGGGGCCTTACATACTCTTTTACATTATTTGTTGCAGTATTATATGCCTCTGTGTGTCTGCAATGGAAAAGAGAGAGCAAATGATATTTTTAGTCTATTGAAGGTCAACTGACTTATTTACAAATCATACTAAGTTCTCGTGAGCAGATTTCATTGCCTTCTTTGTACTAATTAGAACAGGAATGTTGGTGAATGTAACCACAATGGTTTTCTATATTGGCAATGCTATTTTTTCTTGGAAGACTTAAAAAAAATTGTTGGAAAGAAAAGATACAAAAACAGCTTTTGGTGCAATGCTTACCTTTAGTCCAGAGTTGCCCCACTCAGTACTTCTTTTCTGCCTCTAGATGTTCTCTGTCATTCAAATGGATTGATGCTGAGTATTATTCAATACATTTTCTGAGCCGAGGCTGTCGTGGACTCGTCCTCAACATGTAACTGGATAGCAAATAGTAAGCAACATAGTGATGAGCTAATTCTTGGTCACTCTGCTTTCTCCTCCTATCAGCATGCTCCTTGTCAGCATATGAGCTGTGCTTCTTCTTCCTATCCCACTCAGTATTAGCCTCTTGCAGTCTTTGTGCAGCACAGCTCAAAATCAAATTCAGGTACTTACAAAGCTTGGAGATGAGTTATTAACTTTTGAATTGTATAAATTCTAAATGGCTGATTTTCACTTATGTTGGTATAAAGAGTTAAGAGGGCTGTTATAAAGAGAACATTAAAAAAATGTTGCATAAAACATGACAGAAAATGAAAGAAAAGATTGCATATTACGCCAGCTGAACAGTTGCTGATACAAGCAGGACAGGATGAATTGTTTGATTATGGGAAGTTAAAACAAACCATGCATATCTACGCAGCTAGACCTAATTGTTATTCCATGCTTTGTCCAAGTCCACCTACAGTCCAGAAATACATTGCTAGTCATTCAGTCTAGAATTCTAATTTATATGCTGAATTCAGGGAGCACATTGAATTATTGTATTAGAGCTGGATACAATATATTAACTTCCAAAATGTGTACACATCAAAGTATAACTAAAGGCAAAGCACTTTTTTAAGTTTTGGGTAGAGTGAAGAGGGATTAGAACACCTGTCCGTTTTTATTCACCCACTCTATTTGGGTTGACATCAGAACAATAGTAGAGCGGAAATCTTCCAATGGGGACAATAGTACTGGTCACCCTGGTGACACCCTGGGATTCCCTTACTTTGTAAGGGTTGCCGCTCACTTCCTAATTTGGCTATGGAACAGGAAGTGAAGGGAAATCTTTCTTATGGGGCACAGATGGCAAAAAAAACTGACATGTTTTATTACCCCTCCTTACTCTATACAAAATAAAAAATAAAAGACATGCTAGAGCATATGTTTAGTGAGCACATATTTCGAGCTATTATTATAATAGATATTTTAAAGAGGAACTAAACCCCCCCCCCCCCCCGGAAAAACGGGATAAAATAAGACCCTGCAAGAGAAAGGCATAATGAGCTAGTATGCATAGCATACTAGCTCATTATGTGTCACTTACCTGAAATCGAAGCCCCCGAAGTCCTCCTAGTTCCCCTCTGCCGCCGTATCCCCTCGGAGCTTCTTCCTGGTATCGCCGCTCCGGTGCTGTGATTGGCCGGAGCTGCAATGACGTCACTCCCGTGCATGCGCGGGGACCGGACGCTCCCGCGCATGCGCGCGGGACCGGCATAATCCCAGCTTGATCCCATTCATTATGCCGGGACGCTCAGTGCGCCTGCGCAATTGTCTATGACATCGGTGCAGTGTTTTCTGCAAATATCTCCTTAACCGTGTAGGTTAAGGAGATATTTCTTGCACCTACAGGTAAGCCTTAATCTAGGCTTACCTGTAGGTGCAAGTTGTCAAAGTGGGTTTACAACCACTTTAAGGAACTTTTTTGCATTTTCACATACTATGTAATAAATATACAGTTATGAAGATTAACCACTAGAGGGGGGGTCTGTATTTTACTACAGTAATTTACCACCTTGATTTGCTGGTGTTGTGATTAGCAGCCACATAGAGATGACATAGTTTTAATGAGGTTGATATAACAAATCAAGACAGTTTACAAAGTGAATGATAACTTTGGAAAGTGCATGCTCTCTTTGCAAAATGAATGTCAGTAAATAAGGTGAAGCTGTGTTCACTTTTATTGGCCACTTCTGAGTAAGGAAAATTTAAAAATAACATTTTCCAGTACATGACTGGGTATTTAAAGTGAACATGGCTTACTGGTTTGCTAGGTGAAAAGCCTCTACTCCTTTAGCAAATCTGCCACATGGAGTGGACACATTGAAACTTGAACTGGCTGATGCCTCCTGAAATTCTGCGTGTGTGTACGGGGCTTAAGGTGAGGTTGTGTAAGACAGTTTATTGTCACAGGTCATACACCATGGCAAGACTGAGCACAGCAACAAGATATACAGGCATACCCCACTTTTAAGTACACAAAGGGACCAGAGCATGTATGTAAAATGAAAATGTACTTAAAGTGAAACAATACTCTTTTTCACTTCTAGGGTGTAGTGGGGGATCAGGGGCTATAGTGGGGGTGTCAGGAGCTGTAGTGGGGGTTTTAGGGGCACACTGGAACAGAGTGGGCTATGCTCTCTGAGCTTCAGCTCCTCCTACTGCGGCTGCAAAATGTCTGTACAGTACTTGTGAGGCACTTTACATACACTCGCCGGTATGTCCTTACTCGCGAGTGTATGTAAAGTGAGTGTACTTAAAGCGGGGTATTCCTGTACAGATTTCAAAGCAGACTGGGGTTTCAAGATGTGCGGTTAAAGCTCTTTTGAAGAAGCACTAAGAAATGGTCAATGCTGAAGACCATAGACATCAGAAGATGTCCAGCAGTGCCATTAGCACATTACTGGTGTAAACCAGTGGGACCCAGGTACACCCATCTACTGGCCGCAGAAATCTAGCCAGAAGTGATCTTCATGGAAGAACTGTGATCAAAAAGGCATAAGGCTAAGTGACTCAACTATGCAGGAAAACATAGAAAACTGGGGTGCAGAAATATGACAGCAGGTGCTTTGGACTGATGAGTCAAAAATGTTTATATTTGGCTATAGCAGGAGGCAGTTTGTTCACCGAAGGGCTTGAGAGCAGTTCAGCAATTAGTGTCTGCAGGCTACAGTGAAGCATGGTGGAGATTCCTTGCAAGTTTTGGGCTGCATTTCTGCAAATGGAGTTGGAGATTTGGTTAGGATCAATGGTGTCCTCAATACTGAGAAATACAGTCAGATACTTATCTATCAGGCCATACAAACAGGGAGACATGTGATTGGCCCCAAATTTATTCTGGAGCAGGAAAATGACCCCAAACATACAGCCAATGTCATTGAGAACTGTCTTCAGTGTAAGTAAACAAGAACAATGAGTCCTGGAAATGATGGTTTGACACCCACAGAGCTGTGATCTCAACATCATCAGTCTATCTGGGATCACATGAATAGACAGAAGGATCTGAGGCAGCCTACATCCACAGAATATCTGTGGTTAGTTCTCCAAGATGTTTGGAACAACCTACCTGCCGAGTTTCTTCAAAAACTGTGTTCAAGTGTACTTAGAAGAATTGATGCTGTTTTGAAGGCAAAGGGTGGTCACACAAAATGTTGATTTGATTTGGATTTCTCTTCTGTTCATTTACTTTCCATTTTGTTAATTGATAAAAATAAACTATTAACACTTCTACTTTTTGAAACATTCTTTATTGACCACATTTTTTCCACACCTGCCTAAAACTTTTGCACATTAGTGTATGTGCAAATGTTGAAGCCGTGATACACAAAGAGGGGTGTTTACTAAAAATGGAGCACGCAAAACTGGTGCAGCTCTGCATAGAAGCCAGTATTGTCAAAGCCTAAGTGAACAAACTGATTGGCTACCATGCACAGCTGCACCCGATTCTGAGTGCTCCAGAAAGTGGTACACAAGGTATTAGGTATTGGAGGGGTTTAACCCCCTCCCACCTGGCCACTGTACATAACATAAATGGCCAGGTGGGCCTTTCCTTGATCTGAGTGGATGTTCAGAAATGTCCTCAAAATGAATACCCACAGCGCGCTCTCCGAGGCCGCGCTGCAGCACGATCCTGTGATGGCTGTAATCACAGGACACAGCCAAGCACAAATCAGGATATGGGCGCTGTGATTGGCCCTCCCGATCACGTGATAGCTGTGTCCAATCACAGCCTTCACAATGTAAACAGAGATGCACGTCTCTGTGACAGTTCTCCCCACTGAGCTCAGTGAAAGCTCATTGCAGGGGGGGGGGGATCTGCAGCTCTCTGTGTAAAGGTTGAATTTACAAAAAGAGCTGTCCCAGATCCCTCCACAAACAGTATACCAAGCGCCATGTCCGTGTCCCTATACACATATGTCACAATACCCCCATAAAACATCTGTACCAGTGCACAAACATCTGTCTGTCCCCATCACATCTGTACCAGTGCACAAAACTACTGTCAGTCCCCATCACATCTGTACCAGTGCACAAAACATCTGTCTGTCCCCATCACATCTATACCAGTGCACAAACATCTGTCAGTCCCCCATCACATCTGTACCAAAGCACAAAACATCTGTCAGTCCCCATAAAACCTGTACCAGTGCACAAAACATCTGTCAGTCCCCCATCACATCTGTACCAAAGCACAAAACATCTGTCAGTCCCCATAAAACCTGTACCAGTGCACAAAACATCTGTCAGTCCCCCATCACATCTGTACCAGTGCACAAAACATCTGTCAGTCCCCCATCACATCTGTACCAGTGCACAAAACATCTGTCAGTCCCCATAAAACCTGTACCAGTGCACAAAACATCTGTCAGTCCCCCATCACATCTGTACCAAAGCACAAAACATCTGTCAGTCCCCATAAAACCTGTACCAGTGCACAAAACATCTGTCAGTCCCCATAAAACCTGTACCAGTGCACAAAACATCTGTCAGTACCCCATCACATCTGTACCAAAGCACAAAACATCTGTCAGTCCCCATAAAACCTGTACCAGTGCACAAAACATCTGTCAGTCCCCCATCACATCTGTACCAGTGCACAAAACATCTGTCAGTCCCCCATCACATCTGTACCAAAGCACAAAACATCTGTCAGTCCCCATAAAACCTGTACCAGTGCACAAAACATCTGTCAGTCCCCCATCACATCTGTGCCAGTGCACAAAACATCTGTCAGTCCCCCATCATATCTGTACCAGTGCACAAAACATCTGTCAGTCCCCCATCACATCTGTACCAGTGCAAAAAACATCTGTCAGTCCCCCATCACATCTGTACCAGTGCACAAAACATCTGTCAGTCCCCCATCACATTTGTACCAGTGCACAAAACATCTGTCAGTCCCCCATCACATCTGTACCAGTGCAAAAAACATCTGCCAGTCCCCATCACATCTGTACCAGTGCACAAAACATCTGCAATAGTGCAATAGAGTACCATTGTGACAGTGTCTGCCGGTGGCTGATCAACATCTGTCAGTGTACCAGTGTCCCACCAATAAATAAATAAAACATTTAAAGTGCCCGGCCCCCCATGCTCCCGTGCAAAGGCAAATGCACACGTTGGTCCCGTATGCATCCGTAAACAACGATCGCACCAAACATGTGAGGTATTGACACGAACATCAGAACAATAATAATAGTTCTAGCACCAGACCTCCTGTGTAACTCTAAACTGGTAACCAGTAAAAGCTTACAAAATGTCGGCTATGAAGATTATCAAATACCGAAGTTTGATGCCATCTCACAATCGTGCGCAATTTTAAAGCTTGATGTGTTTGGTATCTATTTACCTGGCGCATTTTATATTTTACTGAACATTTTTTGGTCTTTTATTGTCTCTGTGTGCATTGAAATTCATTAAAATGTATTTATGCGTTAGTGTGTAAAATTGCATTTGAAAAACTGCTGCGCGAATACAGTGTGACATAAAAATTGGCAAAACTCACCATTTTATTCTCTAGGGCCTCTGCTACAAAAATATATAATGTTTGGTGGTTCTAGCAAAAAAAAAGATTTTTGCTTGTAAACGAATAGGGTCAGAAGAAGGCCTGGTCTTAAAGTGGATAATGGCTGAAGGTCCTATTTGGATGTTTTGCTTCTCTATGTGGCCAGGCTGTGAAAAAGTCTCGCACATGTGGTATCGCCATACCCAGGAGGAGTAGCAGAATGTGTTTTGGGTGAAGTTATGATTATTTCAGGTACTTATATAGCGCCGTCAATTTATGTAGCGCTTTACATCTAATATACATTGTCCATTCACATCAGTCCCTACCCTCAAGAAGCTTACAATCTAAGGTTCCTAACACACATTCATACATATACTAGGACCAATTCAGACAGGATCGGATTAACCAGCATGTCTTTAGAGTTTGGGATGCAAACCGGAGGACCCTGAGGAAACCCACGCAGGCACAGGGAGAACATGCAAACTCCAGGCAAATTTGAACCAGCAACCCTTTTTGCTGCTAGGTGAAAGTCTAAACACTACAGCACTGAGCTGACCCCAGTTGAAAGTATGCATATGCTGTGTGTGTGAGAAATAACTTGTTAATACAACATTTTTGTAATGATAAAATAATTTATTAATTTTTCCATAGAATTGGGGGAAAAAAATTACAACTTCCAAAAACTTGACATGCCTCTTACTAAATATCTTGGACTGTCTACTTTCCAAAAAGGGGTAATTTGGGGGGTATTTGTACTGTCTTGACATGTCACGGCCTCAAGAAATGAGATAGGCCATCAGCACCTCAGGTGTGATCAATTTTCAATGATTGCTACCATAGCTTGTGGACTCAAAGCCCTGGTTCACACTGGTGCGTTTTGACATGCGATTTGGCATGTCAAATCGCATGTCAAAACGGCGGTATTTGCCGCAAATTGCCGGCAATGGCAGCGTCATTATCGGTGCGACGCCGCATCTGCGGCACTGCACCGATTTCAAACAGTAGTTTCTGTACTACTTTTTGCAATTTTGGCCTGCGATTTACATTGACATCTGTGCAGAAACCTGCACAGATGTCCCTGTAATCGCGGACAAAATCGGGACTGATTAGCGGGAGTGAAATCGAGCGAGTTCAGCTGAACTCGCACGGCTTCACTCTCGCAGCCCAGTGTGGACCAGGGCTATAACTTTCACACAGACTAAATAATATACACTGATTTGGGTTATTTTTTACCAAAGAAACATAGCAGTATAAATTTTGTTCAAAATTTATGAAGAGAAATTACTTATTTGCAAAATTTTATAACAGAAATCAAAATTTTCGTTTTTTTTCATTTGTAACAAAAAATAGAAACCCCAGTGGTGATTAAATACCATCAAAAGAAAGCTTGATTTGTGGGGGAAAAAAATATAAAAACTTAATTTGGATACAGTGTTGCATGACCACAACATTGTCATTCAAAGTATGAAAGCGCTGAAAGCAGAAAATTGGCCTGGGTAGGAAGGGGGTGAAAGTGCAAAGTATTGAAATGGTTAAAACAAAAGGAGTACCAAATTTGTATGCATTATTGCAGTTTTCAGCATTATTGGAAGAAAAATATCAACATTACAGCAAACAAATATCAGTCTCCTGTAACATACTGTAGGAAATTTAGAGAAGAAGATGCTTACTAGTTACTTTAATTCTGCCCTTTCCCTGCATATATTGTAAACACTGCACATACTGTTGATTTAAATGTTTGCAAATCATATACGGTAGTGTGATGGAGTTTTGACTTAAAAGTGACAGGTGCCATATCATTCTGATCATTTGTGGAATTAGGGAAGATTCACTCTGGAAGTTAAGCTGAAAGTGTCCCTGTGCCATGTATTGTGTAGTGGATTGTCTGTACAGGAGCCGCGGCTGGTACAGTCAGGTAGTAAACTTATTAAACACCACCTGTCTTACCAGCTGTCACCATGATCAAAGCCCCCTGCACCTTCTCTTTAATTGTGATAGCTGTATACAGATGACATAGGTTGGGAAAAAGCTGGCTATGAAAACTTGGACAATCCCTAGAGTGCAACCCAGATTATCATAATTATGAAACAGAAATATCTGCTTTATTTCACATTTACATAAGGTTTCTTTTTTTTCGAAGATCCCATAATATACCTTAGTTTCAGCATTACAGGATTTGCAGAACCATGGGGAGAGAATGAGCTGAGCACTGTAATTTGGTGTTAGTGAATAAAAACTAGAACATTTAACAGTCAGGCGTTTCAGAGTTAAATAATATCAGAGAAGTAGTTTGAACTTAAAGCGGTGGTCCGGTCAAAAATAAATAAATATTTTTTTAACTGTTTAGAATTGCTGCCTAACATATTCCCCCTACAATCGGAATCGCTCCCCAGCCGTTTAGCTAACATTCTTTTTCACTAACCTCGTTTGTTACATCTCTTCATCTGGCCGTATCCATGGTAAGTGTGGGCATTGTGAAGCCCAGTTGCTTGTCCTTCCTGGAATTCATCCAGCGGTGCATGCTGGGTAAGCTACATCTCGCGCGTGCGCATTTGAACGGCGCTCGTAGCACTGATTGTTTATTTACGTAGCCATGACAACGGGTGACGACGGAGGAACGTCCCGCCCCGTTGTAACAAAACATTCATGCAATCAAAGTCCAATCACCCTTTCCAAGCAGTCTGTGTGCAGCGCTTGGATAAGGTAGTTAGACTCCTAAACAATACGTTTAAGATACAATAAGTTTAAGATACAACATTAAATCGTGTCATTTCCTGTAAGGAAATAACGCGATTTTATGCAAAGTACTGCCTAGATATTCCTGGGGAAATTAATGTAATCATTTCCCAGGAGGCAATGGGTGTTAGGACAGGAAGTTCTCTCACGGCGGACTAGGAACTAGGCAGAAAACGTATTCTGCCTAGCAACAGAGAGATAGAATTTTTTTTTTTTTTTATTAAAAGACAGCTTTTCATGTAAAGTTCATTTTAGGGTGGACCTCCACTTTAAAGGGGTTGTAAAGGTTTGTTTTTTATTTTCTAAATAGGTTCCTTTAAGCTAGTGCATTGTTGGTTCACTTACCTTTTCCTTCGATTTCCCTTCTAAATGTTTTTTTTCTTTGTCTGAGTTTCTCACTTCCTGTTTCTCCTCACTAAACTTCACACCATCATCCGAGCCGTGTTTAGTCAGCCAAAACAGCTTACTGAACAGCCACAGAGGAGGAACAGGAAGTGAGAAATTCAGACAAAGAAAACAAAGAAAAAAACATTTAGAAGGGAAATCGAAGGAAAAGGTAAGTGAACCAACAATGCACTAGCTTAAAGGAACCTATTTAGAAAATAAAAACCGAACCTTTACAACCCCTTTAACCAATATTTTCAAACATGAAAGTCCAGATGTTTAGAGCTTAGATTGTAAGCTCTATGAACAGGGCCCCCCTATTCCTTCTTTATTGAACTGTATTGTCATTGTACTGCCCCCGCGCCCAGATTGTTGGCGCTATATAAATCCTGTATAATAATAATAATTAGAGTCAAGCAGGTGAAATGCAAATATGTAAACTGTTTACCTGCCAATGTATTTACTATATTGTTCAGCAAGTCTTGATTCAGACACACTTTTACTATACGTCAAGGGAAAATGTATAGCCTACTTTTCCTTATTACATTTATTTTCAATATTTCTTTATTTGAGAGTTTGTCAAAAGATATACAGTACATTGGAGAGTTCAAACCATATACAGTAAATGAATGGGTCTTGGTAGCATGACTGACAGAAACTCATAAAAAATTATACAAGGTAGAAAGGCAAGGGCAATAACATAATGCACTTGACATTTTCACAAAATGTACATTATGCCAACTTCTCAATAGGAAGGAAGAAATACAGTACCCAGTAAGCTCAACAGTATTCGTCAGTCCACTTCCCATGGGAATAGGACTGGAGCAAATATGTTACAAAATGCTACACAACCCATAAAGTGAACCTAGCATTTACTGACAATACTGCTGTCCGCTAACCTGCAGAGATCTCCAAAGACATTGGCAATCAGCTCCCAGCACAGAAAGTTTCCTGCCACTAATATCTTATTTGTAGCTTATCTATGTCACATGATTAAACCAAAAGTTATTAGTGATTGGAAACTTTCTTTGTTGGAATCACTGTGGTTTAAAGAAGATCAGCAGCACTGTCACTAAATGCTGGTTTCGGATCCTGCTGCCCGTGCAGACGCAGTAAGAACCCAATAGACTATTATGGGCTAGGAGACAAGTTTCATGTAATCATTTCAACAGAATGCCAATGGAGAAGGGGGACAGTTGTTCAGATCAGCACAATGGGGAAGGGGTCATTTTAAAAATTCAGCTCGAATCAATCATAAGCCATGTATTACAGGACAAATCTTTTAACAATAAAAGCATGAGAGTTATGCACTTGACAACTATGCCTCTTTAGTCAGACAGTCAGTCCTCCAGCCTCTCAGGAAGCTTTACACACAGGAGTTGATTTGCTAAAACTGGAAAGTGCAAAATCTGGTGCAGATGTGTATGGTAGCCAATCACTTACTAACTTCAGCTTGTTTAATTAAGCTTTGACAAAAAAAAAAATCCGGAAGCTGATTGGTTTCTTTTCAGGGCTAAACCAGATTTTGTACTCTCCAGGTTTAGTAAATCAACCCAACTGTGTGTGTTCAAAGCGGAAGAGGGAGCCAAACATTTAAATGTTATTATAAACCCACTCACAGCCTCCATTACTGAAGCCCATTACTGTACTCTCTTGGCATAAGCTATACACAATAGGAGATCTTGTGCATTGATGTTTTGACACCCATTGAGGACTGCCTGTGTATGATCCTTGCATTTTCACCTTCCCCCGCTGTCCCAGCTTTACTATCTTGCTGCCTGCTGATCTTCTCTGCTTAGCACTAATCTATATCATACATGTGCAGCTGGCTGACTCTGTGAATGGTTGTATTTCCAAGCCTTTTAAATGCAGCCTATGGCTTAGAGACAGTCAAGCTTATGGATATGACTTGTGCTTTGCACCCCGGTTCTGTGTTGCATCATTGCATTTGATACTGTTTATCCCAGTGGAAAACTGTTCCACACCTGCATTGTGATCTATCAGAGCTCCCAGCTCAGTACTTCCTATTCAGTCCTTATTCTGAGGAGCGTTAGCTGCTATAGGGGGGGTTACCATCTACCACCCCCATAGTTATCATTCTCTGCTGCCAAAATCAGTGTGTGCTTGGGAGTATGCACGTGAGCCCGGGTTGTGTGTTTTTAAGTATGTGACAACGTTGTCATACTGGGTTTTAATTTGTGTGGTGAAGGTATGATGACTTTTTTCATATTTTGTGATTAATAACTTTTTAATAAACTTTAATTTTTCTAAAAAGATACCACAGTTTGTTCCTTAGGGAGTCCCTTTGATGGGCACTTCCGTGTGCTTTCATCCCCTCCTTTCTTTCCATTAAATATAGGCTCCAGGAACACCACCCATTGCTTTTGGTAAGTCGTTTGTTATAATTAGATATTTTTTCTGAGTGTACCACTGTTTTTTATTCCTCTTTAATTTTCCTTTACTGAAGAATCCTGGAAATATATTTACCTTCCTAACTCTATTACCTTTAAATATGGAGAGCTGCCTCTCCCATTTCTCTCAAGCTGCAGTGTTGTGTTTCTGAGCAACCATTTACCCGGCTTGAGTACTGAGAGAAAGTTTTTGCTCCTGTGGGCAATGGAGCATTGGGGGAGAAAAGAGAAGTTAAGTAAAAGCAGGTGTGGACTGGCCGGCATTTAAATAGACCTGTTGCTTTGCCCCATCTTGGTAAAGCACAAGTTCACTTTATCAGATCCTTACACTTTTTATCTGTGTTACCTTACAGTGTAGCATATTCACAGTTTACACTCTAAAGAAAACATTTGATTTGTGATTTCTTTGAAAATCAAAGATCCCTTGGCTCTGTTGGATTTTATAACAATTTGATTAATGAACAGGCCCAGACAGTTAATAAAGAAATTAAAGTGAAGGAGATAAAAGAATGCACTTGTTATTCTTTCTTTTTATTTCTAATGAGGCTAATTAAGTTGATTACTTGCAATCCACATCAATGTAAATAGAAGCAAGCTAATTAAATATTGCATTTTGGGAAGTAAAATGTGTGCATTAGAATTGTGCTGTGCAGTGGCAGAATTAAAGTGATGTAGTGTAACCCATGTAATACCTATGAGATTTAAGGTTGTGGGGTGCACGAACCAGATGTTCTTAGTGATTCCTGCTGCTAGTAATGTTCTCAATTGATAACAGGATTTTAAACTGTAAGACCTTGTTGCGTAGTGGATTGCTTTTCAGAGGCAGCTGATTAGTGATTTCCAGGCATTTGGAAGGTGATATTGGCGCCTCCTTAATGCCTGTTCTTTTTTTCTGATGCCAAGGGAGTATTTGCCTTGCAATGCTGTGCTGCAGACATGTGCCAAGCGATTCAATTGATATTGACTAAAAACTGAACTTGTCCTGATTAAGGTACTGCACATTATTTTAGGCTTTTCTAACATAAAGAACAAAGAGCAAGAAATAGAGTAACTGAAGATCCAGATAGGTTTAGATTCCAATATGGTAGGCACAGGATTTACATAATTACTTGTTAATTCGTTGACTCCCCACTTTACCTTTTCACATTGCAATGTGTAGTGAAAGCCATAATGTTATCTGATTATAATTAGTTCATCTGCTTAAGCTTCTGGGTATAAAGCTTACAGCGGAGAGGAAGATAGACATAATATTGTTTAATTTGAATGTGATAGGCACACAAATATGCAATTAAATGGATTTTATTACAGTCTACAGTACAATCCTTTAAAATGTGGATTATAGATTTTTTTAAATGAAAGAAGGTCAATAAAGAAAAATTAAATCTGCCTTATCTCTGACACACAATGTTCTGCTTGTGTCTGCTAAGATATTCATAAAGTAGAAATGAAGTAAAAATTTAGGGCATGATCTTGTCTCACTGAATGGACCAAATATTAATTGATGGATTTCATCCAAAACTCCAATTTTGATCACAATTCACATTTAAACAGCACATACATTTATAAGGTCAGGGAGCTTAGTTACAAGTAGGATTCATGATACCACAGCAAAAGATATTGGTTAAAAATTAGGTGTGAAAAAATACTGCAAAACTATATAGTCCTATCTCAGGTAGCTATATAATAAATAAAGTGTATTTTCCCCTACACTGTACCAACCTGGTTTCTTTCATTCACATAATAAGCTCCTTTAAGCTTCACCTAAAGTGGACTTCAACTCAAAAAATGAAAATTTGCTATCCAAATAATCCTATAGGGAACAAATAGACGTGTACTCAAACAATACCTTAAAAGATTTACTTTTTGCCTACATCCATGATTAGCAAGTCATAGAAAATTTAGAAAATTAATAAATAATGTAAAAAATAGGAAACATAGGGGGTGATTTACTATATAAAGGGTAAAAAACTGCGCTTAAAGAAAAAAGAGGATGGACCAGTCCAAAAAGCAGCAAAAATAAGTGGGATTAACACAAGTAAAAGTAGAGAGTAAAACTTTGCGCTAAAAAAGTCCAATTTGTAGAAATCAATTCAAAATCTCAACGAAAGTCCATATATTCCTTCCACAGAAATTTGAATCTCAAACAATGCCAGCTGACAGGTGCAATGAATGCTTACCAGATCAAAAACACAGATGGCTTATACCCAGCCAGGGCCTTTATCCCAGTGGGAGATAACAAAATCCTCTGTGGATGATGATGACTCTCACAACACAGATATGATCGATTACTAGATCCCACGGGCTTCATATAGTGGCATAAATTTCATGACATAGTAGTGGATTAGATAGAAAAAACAAACAACAATAGCGTAATACTGTTATGGATCACACCAGGTGCCTATATCTTAAAGCAATAGGCACCAATTGCTTAGACAACACCCGTGACTGAAAAACAACCAGTGCACCACCACCACCACAGGGAAAACCTGCTTACCAGATGCCTTTGGTTGTTGAGCATGTGGCCAAACCCAGCCAGGGCCTTTGGGGAGAACCGTCCACTAATGATTGAAAAGACTGCTCTAATCTTCAGACACCCCGCACACATCCGTAATGTCGTATTGGATGTTTAACAGAATCACTTCACTTGTCTTTATCAATGTTTCCAAATGTATCCGTATCTGATTTACTATAAACAGTGCGCTGCGCCAGTTCATACCTTAATTGGTGCGCCGGATAAATCCTTAATTGATAGCAGGAACCGGCGGTGCACTGCTATAGTAAATAAAAATTTGAGCGGCGCTCTATTCAAAATGAATGGTTCCCTATGGGAGCCCATTGATTTGAATAGAGGTCGTCCGGGAAGTCGGATGAAGACGATCCGACTCGCGGGGCGACTCGTGTGCCGGCTGACACAGGGACAGCGCGACTTTGTGAGGCAACTTGGACAAGACTTGAGCGTGAAGCAGCCGCTCAAGTCGTGTCCTAGAGGCGACTACCTGGCCGAGAATGTCTCCAGCGCGATGCCATTGCGCTGGTTCTCGGCAGCCTCGCGCTCGTTGTCCCGTGTTTGGTATGAATCATGAAGGGGAACTCCACGGCAATTTTTAATTAAAAAAACGGCATGGGTTCCCCTTCAGGAGCATACCAGGCCCTTAGGCCTGGTAGGAATTTTAAGGCGTAGGGGTCCCCCCTAAATCCAAACCAGACCCTTATCCGAGCACGCAGCCTGGCAGGTCAGTTAAGGGGGGGTGAGCGAGCGCACCCCCCTCCTGAACTGTACCAGGCCGCATGCCCTCAACATGGGGGGTGGGTGCTTTGGGGCAGGGGGCGCCCTGCGCCCCCCCACCCCAAAGCACCTTGTCCCCATGTTGATGGGGACAAGGGCCTCTTCCCGACAACCCGACCGTGGCCCTGGCCGTTGGTTGTCGGGGCCTGTCGGGGTCCCGGTCTTCATCGTCGCCTTCGGGGGTCTTTCTGCCGGGCGCCCCGCTATCTTCTTCCAGCTCTTTTGCTAGCGGGGGTCCCGGTCTTCATCGTCGTCTTCTTCCGACTTCGGGGGGGGGTCTCTTGTTCTGTTCTCCGGTGTCGTCTCCGCGCTCTCCGGTTCTTCTCCCACTCTCCGGTGCCTTCCCACGATCTACGGTTCTTTCTGCCTTCTGCCGGGCGCCCTGCTATCTTCTTCCAGCTCTTTTGCTAGCGGGGTCCCGGTCTTCATCATCATCTTCTTCCCTCTTCTCTCCGCCCGATGTTGCCTCGTCACTGTCTGCCGCTACATTGCTCTGTCCGCGGAGCGCACCCACTTATATTGGCATGGGGCGTGGTCACCGGGTGATGCCACCCGCTGACCCTGCCCCCGTATTACATCACAGTCCCGGGGAATGATGGGAAAGAAAGAACCGGAGATCGTGGAGAAGGCACCAGAGCGGGAGAAGAACCGGAGAGCGCAGAGACGACACCGGAGAACAGAACAAGAGACCCCGAAGTCGGAAGAAGACGACGATGAAGACCGGGACCCCACTAGCAAAAGAGCTGGAAGAAGATATCGGGGCGTCCGGCAGAAAGACCCCCGAAGTCGGAAGAAGACGACGATGAAGACCGGGACACCGCTAGCAAAAGAGCTGGAAGAAGATAGCGGGCGCCCGGCAGAAAGACCCCCGAAGTCGGAAGAAGACCCCCGGAGCTGCTTAATAAATTACTTTAAAAACCTGTGTTGTGTTTTTTATTGACTTTTTTTGCCACCAGGTGAATGGGTAGGGGTACGATGTACCCCATACTCATTCACATAGGGTGGGGGGCCGGTATCTGGGGTCCCTCCTTATTAAAGGGGGCTCCTGGATTCCGATAATCCCCCTGCCCGCAGACCCCGACAACCAACGTCCAGGGTTGTGGGGATGAGGCCCTTGTCCTCCCCATGTTGAGGGCATGTGGCCTGGTACGGTTCTCTCGCCCCCCCTCTTTTCCTGCGGCCTGCCAGGTTGCGTGCTCGGATAAAGGGTCTGGTGTGGATTTTTAGGGGGACCCCAATGCTATTTTTTTTAAGTTTGGCGCGGGGGTTCCCCTTAAAATCCATATCAGACCTGAAGGGCCTGGTACGGATTTTGGAGGGGGACCCGCAGGTCATTTTTTTTTTAAATTGGCGCGGAGTTCCCCTTATTTTCCATACCAGACCTGAAGGGCCTGGTAATGGAATTTGGGGGGACCCTACGACGCATTTTTTTTTTCATCAATGACTTTAAATGCCTTTTTGTTTTCCTTTAGAAATTTCATTTTGCTGGCGCACTGTTATATAACGGCAAGTTCAGAGCTGCGCCTGTTCAACTTATGCAAATTGATTTATGTGACTTGACATTCACGAAGATTTTGCCGGCGCAGTGTCCCGGCGCGTTTGAATGAGTGAGATTCCCACGCTGAGCACAAAAAAACCTGTTGCAGTTCTAAACCTAAATCCGGCGCAGTAGGCTGGTTCTGAAAAAGTTACTTTCTCACTCTATTTTGGCCATATTTGTTATTTGGGCAGGTGTCACTACACTTCCTCACATCACCCCATGTCACCCCCATTATATTGTCACTTCCAGCTTCTTTATATTTAGATTTTAAGATGCCGTGCGCCAGGTCCATAATAGCGCACTGAGCGCCTCCTCCCATCCGCCGAGAACACTATAGTAAATGGGAAATAGCACTGCGCTACCGGCGCAAATGTTTTGTACATACCAAAATAGCCGTTGCGCACGCAGATGCGCCAATACTAATGGCGCAAACGTTTCGTAAATCAGCCCCATAGTGTATATGACTCCTGCAGAGGATTATTTTTACACATTTCTGTATGCAATAAATCGTTTTTTAAATAAATATAAATACAATTTTATTAACCTCCACTAAAGAAACAGACGGTGAAGATTTTTCTTTTACATTATTTTGTGGAGAAGTGCCTCTTTACATTGCTGGTCAGTGAAGAAGGGCCCCAGTCAAATTGGTGGTCAGTGGAGAAGGGTCCCCTTGCATTGGTGGTCAGTGTAGAAGGACCCCTTACATTGGGAATCAGTGTAAAAGTGCCACCTTAAATTGATAGTGTAGATGGGATATTAATTCAATATTGCTTACTGGTCAAGAAACCTCTAGCAAGCTGTGGAGGAACAATATATTTCCACAAAACCCTAGTTGAGTAAGGCTGAACTATTGTGCATTCATGCAGTGTGAATCTAAGGCACTGCTGTCTGGGAGCCATTCCAAAATAAAGTTTATCACTTCTTTTGGGGAGCACTTCTAAATACTAGGTGTCATCTAAGCTTCTGTGCCTCTGTCCTCTTTGAGTTTTCATTTGTCTAGTGACATGATGGGTTGACTACTGCCATGACAGAAACTCTACTTTCTCAGCATTATTTGTTTTTTAATAAAGATTTAAGCCTGTAGAAGCCACTCAGAAGGTGAGAAAAATGTTCCACACTCCTTGAATGGTTTCATTCTCTATTATTTATTGCTCCGAATCCTGTAGCTATTTCATAGATCTTTTGAGATGCATGCTTAATACAAGTTGCGGCTTATTCAACTACTAGAAGACCAGTCCACTCAAGCAGTTTAAGTAAGAAGTATTTCTCCACTCAGCAGTGTGTTCTTACTCAGCTGTATTTGGAACAAAAAATAAAAAGTCCCTTGCACAAACACACTATATACAGGAAAAATACTGAAAGAGTACTAATAGTAATTTTACATATTCAGCCCAATTTGATTGGATATTTTACGGGTGACCTAGCAACCAATATTTTCACAAAGCGTCTGCCAAACAAATCCACAGATTAGTTGTATTGTATCTGTTGCACAATTTACCGGCCCACCTGTATTAATTTGGAACATGTGACACTGTTAGTGGGGACTTATTCTTGTTTGAATAAAAGACAAAACCACCACATTGTGTAAAAACAAATGGCACAGCACTACAAACTACTACTCAGTATGGAAACCGATGTGCTTCAAAACATGAACTAAACGTATTCCCGAACATAATATGTAATAATGTAATGTGTAGGGTGTAGCGCTGAGACCTGTCAGTGTTGGATGATTTGATCTCGAGGTGTATCCCTGCTCCTGGTTGTCAATACTGAAGTGTGGTTTTACATGTTTTTAATGTAAGTCACTGTTTTCATAAACACCTTTGGTTTGAGATAGAAACAGAGAGCACTATGTTTTTCCTTGTCTTTACTTGAGTTGCATTATTTAGTGTTTCCACGAGCTGGCCACTTTGAAGCAGTGAGTTCAATTCTCCACTAAAGCTCATCCCAGCTGTTTGAAAGTACCCTACCTTTTTTGACCCTTTTATAAATTTAAGCTCCAACATGGAAGATGAGAGGTTGCCACAAGAATTGATGGTAATTGAGTGAACAGATTTGAACATTTAATTTCTGTTTATTAATTTTTGATGGATTACTATAAAATTTCTTGTAGGAACCTTCGCCACTTTAACCCTTCTCTTCTCTATTCTGCTACTGACCACCTATATGACATAAACTCTCCCCTGTCCTATCCTTACCTGGCCACCTCTGTCTACAACAGTTCACTCTCATCATCACTAGATGCACTTGCTCCTCTAACCACACGCAGAATCAGGCCCCAACCGTTACAACCCTGGCAAACTGACAACACTAGAAATCTCAAGAGTCTCTTATCAACTAGCCAATCTAACAGACTGCCTGCATTAACCTGCAGAGAAGGCTGCTTAGCAACTACAAGTCCAGTGTATCAGCAGTCTATGAAGGATGTGGCATAGTCATATTTTGACCACTCTGGTACTCCTTAGGGAAGAAGATTATGTCCGTACCAGTTACAGAGTGACAATGGCTCAAGCTGCTGGATAAAAAAAGCAGTGTGCATATTTGCGATCCAGTCAGTGTAAAGGAAAAATCTTTGTTGAGCATAAATAGGAACACACAGCAGCCCTCTCAGGATAAATGTTGCCCTTGTTGGGCATGCAGAGAGTAAGTAATAGTAATATGCTAACATAAGTGTAAAATGCTATATGAAAAAGGGGCTAGACAACTGACCCCCTGATTCATTAGTGGATTGGTAGTAAAAATGCTTTATGTCCAGCCACAAAAGATGGAAAATCCTGGCTGCTAACATAAAGAGCAGCATGGTTATATGTTGTATTGTCCATTCAGAGTAAAAAAGTGCCCCTTCTAAAGCCTGGAGAAAAATTAGGGCTTGCTTCAGTCTACAAAACTGTGTCTGCCTATAGCCTGTTATCTTCTGTTGCCACAAATTTTCTAGCCAACCTGTCAAATTTGTATATGCTTTGCTGATAGAGGTATGCAGGTCAGGCATTATGACTACAGTGACATCATATTTTTTACTAAGCAAGCATACAGATGACAGTCATGGGACATAAAACAGTGGTCTTTAGATATGGGACACTGTCACGTACCTGTATTTAGAGCCTGAGATTATGAGGGTGGCCTCTTGCACAGTTCCTGTCCGAGCACCCCTGGATTTTGAGGTCTTCAGGGGTGAAGGAAAGGCAAAAGTGCCAAGGTGTAGACACTAGACATGTGGATTCGTTTTCGTCCGAATGCATTTTCGTCCGAATTTCTGGGATTTTCGCGTTCGTTTTAACAAACGATAATGAACGCGCAGAATCCGAAATCCGAAAGATCCAACATAAAAAATGCTTTATTTTCATTTCGTTGTGACAACAGTTCGATACAGATAGAAGATTCGACATGACGGTGAAAATAGCGAGCTGTGTCTATCGAACCTGCGGTTGAATGTGCCTAACCTAACTCTATTAGTCCAAGATAATTCGACATAGAGAGAAAAGATTTGACATTATAGAGACATGAAGATTTGACGAAGCAGCTAAAAACATACGATCGCCACGAGCGGACATTTATGGTCAAATGCTCCGCCCATAGGCTATAGAAGAATTCTAATGTTGGTTGACTAATAATAATAATTAGGAAAGTCGCTGCTTCCAACTTGTGCTTGTAGACCATACCATAGGTTTACAAGCGTGGCAAAATTTCATAGCGTAGTTTCTTTTTTCCTTTTCTATACTTACTTGGTATGCTGATGCCTTTCCTTCACTGGAACTAAGGGGCAAAGCCCAACCCCTGAAAAACAAACCCACACCATAATACCCCCTCCATCAAATGATTTGGACCAGTGCACAAAGCAAGGTCCATAAATCCATGGATGAGCGAGTTTGGGGTGGAGGATTGACTGGCCTGCACAGAGTCCTGATCTTAACCCGATAGAACACCTTTGAGATGAATTAAAGCAGAGACTGTGAGCCATGCCTTCTCGTCCACATCAGTGCCTAAACTCACAAATGTACTTCTGGAAGAATGGTCAAACATTCCCATAGACACACTCCTAAGGCCTTCCCAGAAGAGTTGAAGCTGTTATAGCTGTAAAGTGTGGGCCAACTCAATATTGAACCCTACGGACTAAGACTGGGATGCCATTAAAGTTCACGTGCGTGTCCCAATAATTTTCGTAATATAGTGTATATATACAGTATACTGTGTGTGTTTGTGTGTGTATATATATATATATACCCCCTCTACTTGTTTATCGTCATCCGATGGCTCTCGTCTAGGGGTACCTGGGTTTCCAGAGTGAGGTGCGCCACGGCCCATGTCCTCCCCATGGCTGTGGTTGAGGTGAAGGCCAATTTCAATATCTTCCTCGGACCAAATGTGCATTGGGTTGTGGAACTTAGCCTTGCTATGCTGGAATCTCCCTTTGCTCCCATTAACAGAGTCCATACACCGATCACAGTCCAACTCTCAGTTTTATTTCGTAGCTCCACAACAACAGGGTGATGGCAGGATACGGTGGGATGAGCAGGCCGAGGCACTATCCTGATTGTAGTCTCTACACCCCCTGTGCTATGACCAAGGGTTGCAGGAGTCTTGATTAGAACAACTTCGCTGCGCTCTTCATTTAAAAAAAAAACAGTAAAGTTAGCCCAATTTTTGGGGAAAATATGAAAGACGATGTTACGCCAAGTAAATAGATACCTAACATGTCATGCTTATAAATTGCGCACACTCATGGAATGGCGCCAAACTTCGGTACCTAAAAATCTCCATAGGCGACGCTTTAATTTTTTTTACAGGTTACCAGGTTAGAATTACAGAGGAGGTCTAATGCTATAATTGTTGCACGCGCTCCAACGCACGCGGTGATACCTCACATATGTGGTTTTAACGGCGTCTACATATGTGGGCGACTTACGTGTGCATTCGCTTCTGATCGCGAGCTACCGAGGACAGGGGCGTTTTAATTATTTTTTTTTTATTATTTTTTTTTTTTCTTCTTTACTTTATTATTTTTTTTTTACAATTATTTTACTTTTTTTTTTTTGGATCACTTTTATTCCTATTACAAGGAATGTAAACATCCCTTGTAATAGGAATGTGTGTGACAGGTCCTCTTTATTGAGAGATGCGGGGTCAATAAGACCCCACATCTCTCCTCCAGGCTGGAAAGCATGAGATCAGTGAATTTTTTTTCACTGATCTCATACTTACAGCCGCAATGGCGGCGTTGTTTACATTTGAGGACCCGGGCGTGACGTCATCACATCGCGCCCGGGCCTCTGACGATCATAGAGATGACTGGTGACCATCTGGTCACCAGTCATCTCTATGCTCGTCACGTGACCCACCAACGGCGCCGGAAGATTCGCTCCGGGTCCCCGATCGCACGGGAGAGCCCGGAGAAGCACCGGATGGCGGCGGGAGGGGGGGATGTCCCCTCCCGCCATCTATAAGAACGATCAAGAGGCGGAACAGCCGCTATGATCATTCTTATGGTGCACAGAATCGCCGGCACTTTAAAAGGATATCTGAATGATGCCTCTAGCTGCAGGCATCATTCAGATATCCCCCTACAAAGCCAGGACGTCATATGACGTCCACCCAGGATGGGAGATCCCATCTGTGGACGTCATTTGACTATGGCTGGGTAGGGAAGTGGTTAAGCTAGTGCATTGTTGGTTCACTTACCCTTTCCTTTGATTTACCTTATAAATGTTTTTTTTCTTTGTCTGAATTTCTCACTTCCTGTTTCTCCTCACTAAACTTCACACCATCATCTGAGTGGTGTGGAGTCAGCCAGAACAGCTTACTGAACAGCTTACTGAGGAGGAACAGGAAGTGAGAAATTCAGACAAAGAAAACAAAGAAAAAAAATATTTAGAAGGGAAATCTAAGGAAAAGGTAAGTGAACCAACAATGCACTAGCTTAAAGGAACCTATTTAGAAAATAAAAAACGAACCTTTACAACCCCTTTAACATTAACACATTAAATCTCTGTTTGTGTCAATGATATTACAAATGTTTGCATGCTTGACGTTAGGACTTTTCTCTAAAACATGGACAACCCAGCAGGGGAAATCTGCCTACCGATAGCATAAAAATGCTTTAGAAAAATATTCATATTTTATAAGCACTCATATCAATTTGGTAAGGAATTCACGGTTTACATATGGCCAATGTCACTAAAAGTACAAACCATATTTTGTATTGGAGTTCATTGCTACGGAAGTAAAAAGGAAATGCCGACTTTAATCTGTAAACATCAAAAATCAGTTACATAAAATGGAGCAAGCAGTGTATGATCTGAAAATAGAAGCATACATAATGAATCATCCTGAAATTCATTCATAAAGCATGGATGACTACATGTTGATGTACAAAAATGACTTTCATGTACATACCAAAGTGAGGAATGATTTCTCTCTCAGAACAGACAGAATATGTGATTGAGGGCACATAAGTATCACACATCCTTTTAACTAATAAAAGGGATAGTTGCACACTGTGCTCTGTAGAGAGGTGTAATCCCAGCAATAAATCAATGAGGGTCATCTAGTGCTGTGTCTCTTTCATGGAAAGTCATCTAGTGCTGTGTCTCTTTCATGGAAAGTCATCTAGTGCTGTGTCTCTTTCATGGAAAGTCATCTAGTGTTGTATCTCTTTTGCAAAAAAAAATGTGCTCCTTTCAATTTTATAGGGTCCAAAGCACAACAAATGAGAGGAAGGGTATTGGGTATAGTGGGATCAAATCAGAAGAATCAATGTTTTACAAATTTATGAATGGCCTGAAAATTTGCATAAATCTCAATATAGGTTAGGGAGTTTCATACAACTGAAGAGTTCAGGTGTGATTCCTGAATGCAACCAGGCAGACATGTAGGTGGGGAAATGAGAAGGACGTGATCACTATGTTCCTCCCATTCAGAAGCATATCGTAGGCTCCTTTCTGCTGGACACCAATGAACTTCAACAAAGTGAAAAAATTGGCACATTCCTCTTGTGAACAATAATGGATAGATGGGGGAGGGATTAAAAGCACCACTTTAACCACTTCAATACTGTGCACTTAAACCCCCTTCTTACCCAGACCAATTTTCAGCTTTCGGTGCTCTCACACTTTGAATGACAATTACTCAGTCATGCAACACTGTACCCAAATAAAATTTGCGTCCTTTTTTTCACACAAATAGAGCTTTCTTTTGGTGGTATTTAATCACTAGTGGGTTTTTTATTTTTTGTGCTATAAATAAAAAAAAAATTAAATTTTGTGAAAATTTGCCTTTTTTTCTTTGTTTCTGTCATAAAAGTTAGCAAATTAGTAATTTTTCTTCATAAATTTTGGTCAAAATTTATACTGCTACATATCTTTGGTAAAAATAACCCAAATTAGTGTATATTATTTGGTCTTTGTGAAAGTTATAGAGTCTACTAACTATGGTGCCAATCCCTGAAAATTGATCAATCTGATCACACCTGAAGTACTGACAGCCTATCTCAT
Organism: Rana muscosa; assembly: GCA_029206835.1. Classification (NCBI taxonomy): domain Eukaryota; kingdom Metazoa; phylum Chordata; class Amphibia; order Anura; family Ranidae; genus Rana; species Rana muscosa. The sequence continues at coordinate 746,804,354 of CM055116.1, read as the reverse complement.
TTCTTGAGATACTAACAAGTCATAAAAGTACAAATAGCCCCCAAATGACCCCTTTTTAGAAGGTAGACATTCCAAGGTATTAAGTAAGTAGCATGGTGAGTGTTTTTAAGTTGTATTTTTTTCCCACAATTCTTTGCAAAATGAAGAATAATTATTATTATTTTTTTACAAAATTGTCATATTAACTGGTTATTTCTCTCACAGAGCATATGCATACAACAAATTACACCCCAAAATACATTCTACTACTACTCCTGAGTATGGGGATACCACATGTGTGGGACTTTTACACAGCCTGGCCACATAGAAAGGCCCAACATTGAAGTAGCACCATCAGGCGATCTACGAGCATAAATTGCACATCTCATTTCTCAACCACCTATTACATTTTTGAAGGCCCTGGAGCACCAGGACAATAGAATTGCCCACAAAATGACCCCATTTTGGAAAGCTAACACCCCAACGTATAATCTATGAGGCATAATGAGTCTTTTGAACGGTTATTTTTTTCCAGAAGTTTTTGGAAAATGTGGACAAAAAAAATGAAAACGCATTTTATTTACACAAAGTTGTCCATTTATAAGATATTTCCAACACATAGCAAATACATAGCAAAAATGACACCCCAAAATACATTCTGCTACTCCTCCTGAGTATGGGGATACCACATGTGTGAGACTTTTACACAGCTTGGCCACATACAGAGGCCCAACATTCAAGTAGCACCATCAGGCGTTCTAGGAGCATACATTACATATATAATTTCCTGGCAACCTATCATTTTTGAAGGCCCTTCATGTTTCTAACACATAGCATGTACATATCAAGTATTACAATCCAAAATAAATTCTATTGCGGAAAGGGTAAACAAAAAAGTATTACCTGTGCTTTTAGTAGTGTCCACAGAAGAGAGCACTGTTCCAGGCAGCATGTCGGGGATCTGCTTAGTGACAGCAATAGTAATTATCCAGGCAGCAGGCAGGAAAATTGGTCAGCACAAGGATATTTTCAGCACAGCGAAAGCATTTGTCCATAGAAATTGTCCAGGCAGAGACAGCCAGCACAGCCATATTATTGGTCCTGGTTCATCGTTACCTGCAGACACTCATTATTGTACCACTCTCCAGCCCTTCATAAACATACTGCCTCTTGCTACAGCTAATTATTTGCATAGTCCAGGTAGCAGGCAGTGGTGTGGTCCATTCATGCGGCAGGCAAAGGCATGATGGCAGTAAGTCAGCAGCAGGCTGAGGGCGGCAATCGGGTAAGACCTGTGCACAGGGGCACAGGGGTAGAGGCTTTGACCCACCCAAATCTCTATGAAGCCCCTGGACTCCAGACCCTAATCCAGAAATTAAACCCGGAAAAAACAAAAAAATAGTTTTCTCCATCCGGAAAAACTATTCTGGAGCCCCTCACATATGTGAGACCCCTGTGTACTACAGTAGCAGGGCAACAGATCAGTCCAAGTGGTAGGCAAAAGCATAGTCCATAAAACAGGCCAGGGTCAGTACACGTGGAAGCAGTCCAAACGGTAGGCAGAGGCATAATCACAAAACAGGCCAGGGTCAGTTCACGTGGAAGCAGTCCAAACGGTAGGCAGAGGCATAATCACAAAACAGGCCAGGGTCAGTACACGTGGAAGCAGTCCAAACGGTAGGCAGAGGCATAATCACAAAACAGGCCAGGGTCAGTTCACGTGGAAGCAGTCCAAACGGTAGGCAGAGGCATAATCACAAAACAGGCCAGGGTCAGTACACGTGGAAGCAGTCCAAACGGTAGGCAGAGGCATAATCACAAAACAGGCCAGGGTCAGTTCACGTGGAAGCAGTCCAAACGGTAGGCAGAGGCATAATCACAAAACAGGCCAGGGTCAGTACACGTGGAAGCAGTCTAAATTGTAGGCAAAGGGCTTAATCACAAAACAGGCCAGGGTCAGTTTACGTGGAAGCAGTCCAAACAGTAGGCAGAGGCATAGTCAAAAAGCAGGCCAGGGTCAGTTCACGTGGAAGGCAGTGGCATGGTTATTTGGGGAAGCATGGAAAATGGTCAGCACAGATTATAAAAATGGTGGGGAAATGGTTAAAAATATGAGCTAATATTTTATGGATGTGTGATAAAATTCGAAGCATTCACCAATGCAAAGGCCAGGTTGGGAGGGACACCGGGGACAATGGTAGCTGGTATCTTTTCGAAGTCCTCCTTTGCTGCACACGTGACATCTTTTTTGCTGTCATCGGCCTGCTTCGGATGGTGGGATGCTGTACGGGAAGTGCCATCCATGAAGTCTGCTAACAGCATCAGAGCAAAGGTTTTCTTGGGGGGTCTTTGTTGATATATGAGGGATGTGACTACTTCTTCTGAGAATTGTAGGAAGGGGGCTGGGTTGTCTGTGGATTTGGTGTAAACTACGTAGGAATTATACATGGGCAAATGGATGAGATAAAGTGCTACCTTCTTGTACCAGAATCGGGACCTCCTAATGGACAAATAGGGCTGAATCATTTGGTCGTTGAAATCCACCCCCCCATGTAGAGATTATAGTCCTGGACACATGTCGGCTTTTCAATGGGACCTCGTCGTCTTCGCTGAACTACAACTGCAGTGTCATCATGAATGGTGGACATCATGTGCACGTCCCTGTTATCCTTCCACCTCAAGGCCAGTACTTCTTTGCACCTCAGTGTTGCTCTTTCCCCCCTTCGCAGCTTTTTGTTCACAATTGATTGTGGGAAGCCCTTCCTATTTTTCCTGGAGGTTCCGCAGGCCAGGGTTTTTTCGATGTATAAGTGTCTGAAAAAGGGCAGGCTGGTATAAAAGTTGTCCAGGTATAAATGATATCCTTTTTTCATAAGTGGGTAAACCAGGTCCCATACAATTTTTCCAGCTGTGCCCATGTAGGCCGGGCACTCAGGGGGCTGGAGCTGGGAATCTTTTCCTTCATATATGCGGAACGCATAAAGATTTCCCGTGATTCTCTCACAGAGCTTGTAAAATTTTACACCGTATTTGGCTTTTTTGCTAGGAATATATTGTTTTATTCCTAGCCGGCCTGAAAAGGGTACCAGGGACTCATCCACACATATATGTTTCTCGGGGACATAGAGTTCTGCAAATCGTTTGGAAAGGAAATTTATCAGTGGGCGAAGTTTATACAGTTTATCGTAATCTGGATTATTGGGGGGAGGACACTGGATGTTGTCATTAAAATGCAAGAATCTCATTATCATCTCATATCGGGTCCGACTCCTGGGCATTACATAAGAATATATGGGCATGTGGTAGATGGGTTTCATGGACCAATAGGCATGTCCTTGATTTTTTTTTGTAAGCCCCATGTTTATGGTGAGGCCCAAAAACATTTTGAACTCCTCCAAATCCAAATCTCTCCACTCAAATGGACGGGCATACGATGATTGGGGGTTGTTGGTAATAAACTGCTGGGCATATGGGTTTGTCTGGTCCACAATGAACTGCAGAATAGTGTCGGGCAAAAAAAGGTGAAAATAATCAACCTCTCTGAAATTTTGGGTGTTGGCCTGCACACCTGGCTGTGCTGTGAAAGGGGGAATAATTGGTGATCCCGAGTCGGAAGGCAGCCATGTTGGGTTGGCAAGACCATCTGGCATGTATGTAGCACTGGCTCTTGGGGGAAGTGACACACCAGTAGTTGGGGGAGTTAAATTTCCTGTGCTGGTACTCGGGTGTGATGTGGCAGCACCGGTACTGGTCCTGGGCATTTGTTCGCGGGGCCTTTCGCTGGGGGCAGCACTGGTGCTGGGCCTTTGTTCCTGGGGCCTTTGGCTGGCGGCAGCACAGGTACTGGGCCTTTGTTCCTGGGGCCTATTGCTGGCGGCAGCGCTGGTACTGGGCCTTTGTTCCTGGGACCTATTGGTGGTGGCAGCGCTGGTACTGGGCCTGGGAATATAATACTGGTTGCTGGCGGCTGCCTGGTTTCCAGAGTGTCGTGCCCTTTTAGGAGGGACCCATTCTTCAGCCGAATCGTTACTGTATTCAATCGGTTCAAATTCTGAATTTGATTCAGAATCAGAATTGGAATCTGATGAGAACTCTCCGGTGCTCTCAACAGTCATGGAGAGGATCTGGAATGCCTCCCCACTGGTATATACTCTTTTGGACATGGCTGTGTGGCGGGTAGCTGTGCGACAGGTGACAGATGGGTAGCAGGTGACGATCACTGATGGGCTGTGCGATGGGTGGCAGGTGACGTTCACTGATAAGTGATGATGGTGTGACAGGAGATGGTCACTGATGGGTGACAGGCCACGGACGGTGACGGGTGATGGTCACAGATGGGTGACAGGCCACGGTCACTGATGGATGATGGGTGCACCGCTGATGGTCACTGATGGGTGATGGGTGACAGGGCACGGTCACTGATGGGTGACGGGTGACAGGGCACGGTCACTGATGGATGATGGGTGCACCGCTGATGGTCACTGATGGGTGACAGGGCACGGTCACTGATGGGTGACAGGGCACGGTCGCTGATGGGTGACGGTTGCACCGCTGATGGTCACTGATGGGTGACGGGTAGTTCACTGATGGGTGACGGGTGACAGGGCATGGTCGCTGATGAGTGACGGTTGCACCGCTGATGGTCACGGAGTGGTGACGGGTAGGTCACTGATGGCAGTCTCTTATGTGACAGGGTACGGTCACTGATGGGTGACGGGTGACAGGGCAGGTCACTGATGGGTGACGGGTGACAGGGCAGGTCACTGATGGGTGGCGGTTGCACCACTAATTGATGGTCACTGATGGCAGTCTCTTATGTGACAGGGTACGGTCACTGATGGGTGACGGGTGACAGGGTAGGTCACTGATGGGTGACGGGTGACGGGGCAGGTCACTGATGGGTGACGGTTGCACCACTGATGGTCACTAATGGCAGTCTCTTATGTGACAGGTGCACTTATGGGGTGACTGTTGGGTGACAGATGACAATTGGGGGGGGCGATGGGACAGGTGTGGTGTTGGTGCAGACACTACTGAACATAGATCTGTAACTCACTGCTCCTGGCTCTTCTCTCCTCACACTGGAAACGGTGTGTGAGGAGAAGAAGAGCTGGCAACAGTTAGATACAAATCTGTGTTTACATTTACTGATCAGGCTGTGAATGGATCACAGCCGATCACATGGTACACAGCCCTGGCCAATGGCTGTGTACCATCGTCAGTGACGAGCAGTGTTCCCGAGAACACGCTGCCACCGACGGACACGCGCAGCGCGCTCCCGATCGCGCGCATGCAGCGTGTAACATGGGGCAGTACAATCTGTGATCAGCCGTGACTTTTTCACGGCTGATCACGGGGTTAACCGCACTTGCCGGCGGCTGTTCACCCCTGTTGGTGACGAGCGGTGTCTCGGTGACACGCCGCCACCGACAGTACAGGGATGCGCGCCCGCGATCGCGCGCAATCCCTGTTTAAAGGGAGGACGTCATATGACGTCCTATCAGAACGAGAGTGTCCTCCGCCCGCCGTCAATTGACGGTGGGCGGTGGACAAGTGGTTAAATGTAATCATCCTCACTGACTGAGAGTAAACAGTTGGGATTTACAACCAATGGTTTTTGATATTGGGAGGGTATTAATTCCAGGAAATGTTTAGCAGTCGTGTTGTATATTTGAGATCTTTTTGATGTTGCACTTTCTTATTTTGTGATCTCCTGATAAAGTTACTATAATGGCAAAACATGGTAGGTTGTGGGTTATCTTTGTGTATTTAAAAATTATAATTTGCTCATTTAGGAAGGAATAGTACTATATAGTAATGGCAAGTAACCAGTATGTCTATGGTCATGTCCTCTTTCTTTCCTTCCCTATAGATATGTAGCACACGGACATTTTTCCTGCCTGGCTCACTTGCAAGTCAAGTCACACCGTGCTATATGCCCGTACCCTCCTGTTTGAAGAGGCTAAGCAGTGTTCACAAATTTTGTGTCCTGCAGCGAGTCTCTATTCCCCCCCCCCCCCCCCAAAGAAGGCCAATGTCCAGAAACACTTTAACTCCAACAGAGAGTTTATTTTCTATTTGCTGCGTAGTAGACAGGGACAGATGGATGAAAGAAAGAATAAGTGTGATGCTGCGTACACACGACCGTTTTTCCCGTCGAGAAAAATTTCATTTTTTCCTTTGGACAAGAAAAACGATCGTCTGTGGGCTTTTTGTCGTTTTTCTCGACGGGAAAAACGGCATTAATCACGACGAGAAAAATTAGAACATGCTCTAATTTTTCTCGTCGTGATTCCCGTCGTTTTTTTCTGGGGCAGTTTTCCCATAGGGTCGTTTTTTTTCGACCAAAAAATTTTTTTTATTTAAAACGGCCGTGTGTGGGGGGAACAAGCTGTTCCTCGTTTTTCACGTTGATTTTCTCGACTGCGTTTTCACCGTCGAAAAAATCGATCGTGTATACGCGGCATGAGGGATTAGGTCCAAGCACAACTAGTAACTTTGTCGCCACTCGATCCCGAGTGGGTTTAGCTCACCCGGAAAGTCCTCTCTCACAGTCCTAGCAGCCGGTGTTAAGCTCGAACAGTTCTGTCACCCTATCCCCTCCAGGGACGGGTCCAAGAGATCCTCTAACCTCTGTAGAATTTAAAGAACCGAACAATGCCGATTGGGCACTCTACAGGTTAGCTTTCCGGATTAAAGAATCCTTCCCTCTGACAGGTCACCAGGCCTCTCCCAAGACAGCGATCTTCCATCACTCATCTCCTCTGTGGGACCGATCCTCCCCTGGCTTCCTCTCGGTCAGAGCGGGTACTCTCACCTGGGCACCCTGGGACTCCAATGGGCGAATTGTAGACCCAGTTAAAGGTACTGGGCCTACCTGGAACACTGCAGCCTCGGGCCAAAGGTGCCCGAGACTCCTCGGCCAGTCATCGCACCCCCCGAGGGGCTCACCCCTCCGGCTCGTCCAACACTCCCCTCCAACTCCCCTCTAAAGATGGCATCTCCCCCTTATGTACCCTCTCCCGGCATGCACAGCAGGCCAACCATGCCCACTGTACCGCTGCCTAGAGATGACACCCTAAGGCGCAGCAATGCCACCCATGGCTCAACCCTGACCTGATACGGCAGTGCCACCTACAGGCCACAGGGAACCATACACCAGGCAGCATCACATAGGCAGAAGCAAATACCTAACAATAAAAGCCGTCCGAGCCCGACTACCAGCTCAGACCAACCCCTAAATTTAGGCGCATAACACCCCTGAAAAGTAAAAAGGCGCTACAGATATAAAGTATTTAGAGAAGGATAGTCAAGTGCTGTACATTACTTGTGACAGTGTGTGAGGCTAGTTTGAAAACACACAGAATTCACACTAAGGCAGAATTGAAGCTCCGGAGTATTGTTTCTGATGCCGCGTACACTGGATCGGAATTTCCGACAACAAATGTTCGATGTGAGCTTTTGGTCGGATATTCCGACCGTGTAGGCTCCATCGGACAATTGCTGTCGGAATTTCCGTCAACAAATGTTTGAAAGCAGGTTCTCAATTTTTCCGACAACAAAAGTTCTTGTCGGAAATTCGGATTGTGTGTAGCCATTTCTGATGCACAAAGGTACTGCGCATGCTCGGAACCAAATCAACGCATGCTCAGAATCATTGTACTTAATTTTTCTCGGCTAGTCGTAGTGTTGTACGTCTCCCCGTTCTTGACCATCGGAATTTCCGAGCAACATTTGTGCTACCGTGTGTAGGCAAGACAAGTTTGAGCTGACATCCGTTGGAAAAAAAAACACGGTTTTGTTGTTGGAAATTACGACTATGTGTACGCGGCATTAGTGTCAATGTTCTCCATGTTTTGTCATTTTGGATCAGGGTCTGGAGTTTAGAGACTTCAAAGAGACTTGGGTGGAAAGAAGTCTGCAATCCTGTATCCAGATCTTATTGGAGACCTGCAGGTTGTGTGAATGTGCAGTGTCTGAGCATTCGTTATAAGCAAGCAACTGGCCATAGCCAGAGCCCAGTTAGGAGAGAGCTGTTTGCTCCAGCCAGAAGGGACATGTGTTCCTTCCAGTAGACAAAGGTGCTCTACTCGAGAGACTGCACTCCAAATTTGGCGAACGTTGAGGTGGCTACACAAGCCTGGAAACTGAGAGAGAGTCTGGGAGATTGAGTCAGCTAGGTGAGTCCAGAGTGCTGAGGATTTCCTAAGTCTCAGAGGAGTGACAGAGCCTGGGGTGTCAGGAGAACCTCTATTGAAAAGCCAGGGAGCGAGCCTGTGCTGCAGTGAGCAGCAAGTAAACCCTGTTGTATTGTGGACTGTAGGTGCATAAACTGTAGGCTCAGTGAGTCAAGAGAACCAGGAGAGCTGGGTGATACGGTCAAAGTGATCATAGAAAAGCAGCGGTTCTGCTGAAGTTGGGGCCTGCACTCCACAGTGAGTGTGAATGAGCCCTAAGCCCAGGTTCACACTGGGGCAGCGGGAGTGAAGCCGTGCGAGTTCAGCTGAACTCGCACGATTTCACTCCTGCTGGCAGTCCCGATTTCAGCTTGATTACAGAGACATCTGACACAGATGTCAATGTAAATCGCGGCTGAAATCGCAAAAAGTAGTACAGAAACTACTTTTTGAAATCGGTGCAGCGCCGCAGATGCGGCGTCACACCGATTAGGACGGTGCCATTGCCCGCAATTTGTGGCCAATTTCGCCAATTTGACATGCGATTTGACATGTCAAATCGCACCAGTGTGAACCAGGGCTAATACTGATTTAGCTTGTGGCTATGGGATGATATGTGTCTCTGGTAATGCAAGATCATTTGTGTTTTCTCAGCACCTGCTTCTTAAAGTGAACTGGTCTTGATCAAAAGCATAAAGAATGCTTCCTCTTTCAGGAAAAATAACATGTCAGGTGTTCATTAATTGATGACTTTATAATACTATACAGTTGCTCTTTTTTAACCCTTGGCTACCCTTTTATGCCATAAAACAGAAAATTGTAGCTGGAGAATTTTTTTTGTGGCAGAACACTGAATTTACTAGTTCAAGGGCACTAAAGGTCATGTGATGTCACTAACATGAAACTAGCAATCAGAAGATAGCAGCCTCCGTCAGATGCTCTTGAGTGCTTGTGTGTTGTGACATAATCACCGAGTCCTTATTAGTATGTGAACTAGCCACAGAAATAACTGAAAAAGTGCAGCAGCACTATTTACTTTGCACAGACACTGCATTACAGCTTCTGGAGTTGTTGAGCAAGTTAACAGAAAATAGACAGTTTGCTACCTATGCATATATCTTCAAAGCAATGTTATTATCTTACTAGTTTAGGTAAATACTAAATAAAAGAAACAGTATTGTCCATTTCCCCAGATCCTCAAAGCTGCACATCTATTTAGCTAGTAATAGTCACATTCAACTGGGCTTGGAATGTAATGTTGAGGACGTTTCACAGCTTATTCAAGCCAGATCTACTGATTCTCAGGAACATAACCCAGCATTTATATCCACACAGGTAGCAACCAATTACTATGGATTTTGTTAAGGCAGGTGTTGAATTGTGAAAGCACCATGTTCTAATTACATAATCCAGTCCCTTGTTATCATGGAGTCTACATAGTTGTTAAAGGAATAATTTCAGGAATCTGCATATTATAGTTACATTGGTCAGGCCTGGACCATTGTAACTATATATATATATATATATATATATATATATATATATATATATATATAACATACTTGTCCGATGTTGCTGGAAATCACTGAAGAAGACACCGCTACTTCTCTGATCTCAACTTGTTTCTGGGTCGCATGCATGGCTGGCCTGATGCCTTGTGAACACAGGAGGTTGGGCATTCAACATGGGCACCATTCAAAGAATACTTTGCATTTTCTCAATGAATACAAAGCGTTCTCTGGGTGCACAAGGTAGGAAGCGTGATGTCACTGCCCCTGTATCTCCAAATCATCCAATCAGAGTGCTTTCCATTTATTCAGGGAATGCAAAGCATTCTCTGAATGCTATCTATAACATGCTGATGCCTGGAATGATCCTTTAACCGCTTGTCGACTGCCTTACGTAGATATACGTCGGCAGAATGGCACGGGCAGGCAAAGCAACGTATATATATACATTGCTCCGAATCCGCCGCCTAGCGGGCGCACGCCGCGGTCTCCGTGCCCGTGCCCGCGGGACCTGTGGACTCGATGTCCGCCGGTGTCCCGCGATCGGGTCATGGAACAGCAGAATGGGGGGATGCCTTTGTAAACAAGGCATCTCCCTGTTCTGCCTAGTGACAGGACACTGATCGTCTGCTCCCTCTCATCGGGAGCAGTGATCAGTGTTGTGTCACAGTAAGCCCAGCCCCTACACAGTTAGAATCACTCCCTAGGACACACTTAACCCCTTCCCCGCCCCCTAACAGTTAACCCCTTCACTGCCAGTGTCATTCACACAGTAATCAGTGCATTTTTATAGCACTGATCACTGTATAAATGACAATGGTCCCAAAACAGCGTCAAAAGTGTCTGATGTGTCCGCCATAATGTTGCAGTCACGATAAAAATCGCCACCATAACTAGTAAAAAAAAAATAATTAATAATAAAAATGCCATAAAACGACCCCCTATTTTTTAGATGCTATAACTATTGCGCAAATCTAGCAATATACGCTTATTGCGATTTTTTTTTTTTTTTTTTTTTTTTTTTTTTTTGGGGGGTTGTTTTTTTTACCAAAAATATGTAGAAGAATACATATCGGCCTAAACTGAGGAAAAAAATTAGTTATTTTTTATATATATTTTTTGGGGATAACTATTATAGCAAAAAGTCAAAAATATTGTTTTTTTTTTCAAAATTGTCGCACTATTTTAATTTATAGCGCAAAAAAAAAAAAACCCAAAGGTGATCAAATACCATATACCACCAAAAGAAGAAAGCTCTATTTGTGGGAAAAAAAGGACGTCAATTTTGTTTGGTAGCCACGTCGCACGACCGGGCAATTGTCAGTTAAACCGACGCAGTGCCGAATCGCAAAAAGTGGCCTGGTCATTTGGCAGCCAAATCCTTCGGGGCTGAAGTGGTTAATCATTTGATTACCATGAATAAAGGTGTAATGTTAATGTACCTATTATTATGATTTAATAGGTGATATACTGCCCTCTCCCCCTTTTTGGTGTGTGGTCCTGGTTCTGCAATATATAACCCCCTGGGTTGGTCTGCATCCCTCAACATAACAGTGAGCCTCCCTGAACCCCCTTCCATTTCATTTGAATGTGAGTATTTGACAATTTTGATGAATTAGCACTAGATGTAATATTGTTACAAATTTCCATAAAATGTACGGTATATCTTCAAATGTAACGATTTGTGAAAAATTATGATTTATTCTTACAATGATATAGGATCTCCTAAAGGAAGCTAAGTCTAGCAAAACGCATTGAGATCAAAAACTTTGTTTGGATCCTCCTTCATTCAGTCCATTGATACCTGCATATCAATTTGAATAATCAATCTATTAATGTACCACATGTAAATGTCTGAGCTTTATATTGTAATTATGGAGGATATAGGAGTTATTTATAGCCCTTATGGGATGTTGTCACACATCCTATATGGATGTTAAAAGTTTAAAAAAAATGTTTTAATGTATGCTTTAGAAACTTTGTATATTGTTTTACTATGTGACATACTCTAGTGCTTTTTTCCTTTACATTAGGGTTATGAGTGGCAGCCTTTAAAGCGAAGCTCCACTCTAAAGTGGAACTTCCGCTCATCGGAACCCTCCCCCCCCCCCCGGTGTCACATTTGGCACCTTTCAGGGGGAAGGGGGGTGCAGATACCTGTCTAAGACAGGTATTTGCACCCACTTCCGGGAGTCCTCACTGCGGGAATGCTGCGGGTAGTGCGTCACTTCCCGCAGAATACCCGTTGTGTTCTGGGAGACACTCGGCTCCCAGGACACAGCAGGGACCAGTAAGAACGGCACAGCGCGACTCGCGCATGCGCCGTAGGGAATCGGGCAGTGAAGCCGCAACTCTTCACTTCCTGGTACCCTCACCGAGGATGGAGGTGGGGGCAGCAGAGTGACGAGCGATTGCTCGTCTTCTGCTGCCGACGTCGCTGGACTCCAGGACAGGTAAGTGTCCTAATATTAAAAGTCAGCAGCTGCAGTATTTGTAGCTGCTGGCTTTTAATATTTTTTTGTTTCAGGGGAGCTCCGCTTTAAAGTCCTTCCTTTCTCTATCTCTATAGAGGTATTGTACATAAAGGTGTAATGTGTTGAAGGCCCATCTGCTATGACCTTTCTAAGAAGCACAGTGCTTTCTCAACAGTGTCAGGAATGGTGTCATTACTGGGCTCACCTGCTGGTGGCACTGTTGCATTCGGCAGCAGTGGGTGTAGTTCTGGTGGCCACCAGCAGGTGTCTCCTCACCAAGACTTTCTACCAGCCATCAAGCACACCTGATCTGGGTCTGCTGGACTATATCATCCCGCCCTTAACCAAGCTCAGTGCTCCAGAATTCCTTCTGTAAGCCTGATCCGTTACCTGATCCGTTACCTGATCCGTTACCTGATCCGTTACCTGATCCGTTACCTGATCCGTTACCTGATCCGTTACCTGATCCGTTACCTGATCCGTTACCTGATCTGTTACCTGATCTGTTACCTGATCTGTTACCTGATCTGTTACCTGATCTGTTACCTGATCTGTTACCTGATCTGTTACCTGATCTGTTACCTGATCTGTTACCTGATCTGTTACCTGATCTGTTACCTGATCTGTTACCTGATCTGTTACCTGATCTGTTACCTGATCTGTTACCTGATCTGTTACCTGATCTGTTACCTGATCTGTTACCTGATCTGTTACCTGATCTGTTACCTGATCCGTTACCTGATCCGTTACCTGATCCTGATCCTGATCTGTTCCCTTACTTGTCCTGGACTCTGATCCTTGAACCCTGTCCCCTGAGACCTGTCCCCTGAGACCAGCTTCCAGCTCCCCCTTGCTGACTGCTCCCAGTATCTGGCCTTCTGCTCCCCTTGTCTCTCGTCCCTGCCTTGTTTATGTATGTGTGTTCCCTTTACTTGTATATATTAGTTAGATTAGGTTGTTTTGGGGTTTGTTGTGTTCTCTTGTATTCATTTCTTGCTTATGGTTTGCTGTTGTTTGATTACACGTGCGCCTTTATCTTTTAATAAATATATATATTTTCACTTACTCTGTTCCTGATTCCTTAAAGTGCAGCCCAATGATCTGATCACCTGTATTGGATGTCTGTGTGTAGCATCCCTGTGACAGAATTCTGGAGCCATACAATCAGATCGGCTGCACCTGGGAATTGGGTCTGAGCACTTGCTAAAATTACTAAGATGCAGGTGGACGATATTTTTTATCTTTCGCTCCTGGCAACAGATGACAGAGATTTCTGTTATCAGACACTAAGAGAATATACCAGAGAGCAGTTATTGGAATGCATCCGCATAGCTCACATTTTTGTGGATCAGGGCAATTTTGTGTTTGAGGATGTGCAAGCTTTGATTTGTATCTGTACAGAGTTGGCCCTGTCTGATGCCTCTAGTGGGGGTGACGATTATACACCTCCTTTTAATGCAGCTCAAGTAGAATCTTTGGTGTGGCTGTTGGAAGACGACTCAGCCTTTTTCCATGAGCACTACTCTGCTTGTCCTCAACAGGTGCTTGCAGCATGCATTGATTCAGTGCAGTCTCTGGTCAGAGAAGCAGTGTGCAAACCTTATTTTGTGAAACCCTTATTACAGGCCTGGTCACGTTTGTTGTACTCAGCCCCTGTCAGTTCCCAACCATCCATTTCTATGTCTAGATATCAACCTGCTGGGATGTCTTCCTCTCCTTTTCCCCCAATTTCTGAACAATACACCCAGCTAACAATGAAGTACCAGTACCCTGTCTCCTCCTGCTGCACTTACCCTGCTTTTACCCTTCTGCTTCTTCTCGGCTGCCTCCATCAGCTCCTTCAAAGCCCCCTTCAACGTCTGCACCCTCTGTTTCACTATCCCTCCGCTCTTCACCTCTACCAGCTACATCCATATACAAATCCTCAGTGGCAAAACCAAAGAAAAAAATGATTTTTTTTCCAACCCATTCAATCCTGCCACTATCCCAACCTGCCTCCACACCCACCAACCTGTGCCAGCCTGAGGTTCCCGTGCCAGCCTTCCAGCCTGAGGTTCCCGTGCCAGCCTTCCAGCCTGAGGTTCCCATGCCAGCCTTCCAGCCTGAGGTTCCCGTGCCAGCCTTCCAGCCTGAGGTTCCCGTGCCAGCCTGAGGTTCCCGTGCCAGCCTGCCAGCCCGAGGTTCCCGTGCCAGTCTTCCAGTCCGGAGTGCCAGAGTCAGTCCTGATGACGGTGTCCCAGTCGGTAGATCCGGTGTCCCAGTCGGTAGATCCGGTGTCCCAGTCGGTAGATCCGGTGTCCCAGTCGGTAGATCCGGTGCCCCAGTCGGTAGATCCGGTGCCCCAGTCGGAAGATCCGGTGCCTGTTTCCCAGCCTGAGGTTGTGGTGCCCGTTTCCCGGCCTGAGGTTGTGGTGCCCGCTGTGGTGCCCGTTTCCCAGCTTGAGGTTGTGGTGCCCGTTTCCCGGCTTGAGGTTGTGGTGCCCGTTTCCCGGCTTGAGGTTGTGGTGCCCGTTTCCCGGCTTGAGGTTGTGGTGCCCGTTTCCCGGCTTGAAGTTGTGGTGCCCGTTTCCCGGCTTGAGGTTGTGGTGCCCGTTTCCCGGATTGAGGTTGTGGTGCCCGTTTCTCAGTCTGTGGAGCCTACTGCCCAGCCTGACGTGTTCCCATCTGCTGCCCAGCCTGAGATGTTCCCGTCTGCTGCCCAGCCTGAGATGTTCCCGTCTGCTGCCCAGCCTGAGATGTTCCCGTCTGCTGCCCAGCCTGAGATGATCCCGCCTGCTGCCCAGCCTGAGAGGATCCCGCCTGCTGCCCAGCCTGAGAGGATCCCGCCTGCTGCCCAGCCTGAGAGGATCCCGCCTGCTGCCCAGCCTGAGAGGATCCCGCCTGCTGCCCAGCCTGAGAGGATCCCGCCTGCTGCCCAGCCTGAGAGGATCCCGCCTGCTGCCCAGCCTGAGAGGATCCCGCCTGCTGCCCAGCCTGAGATGATCCCGCCTGCTGCCCAGCCGGAGATGTTCCTGTCTGCTACTCCGTTGCCCGCTGCCCAGTCTGATGTTCCAGAGCCTACTGTCTTGCTTGGTGACCCTGTACCTGGTATCCAGCCTCACGATCTAGTTGCTGATGGTTCCACTCCTGATACTCTGCCTGGTGGTTCCTTTACCTCTGCCCAGCCTGATGACTCGGAGCCCGCTGCCCAGCCTGAGGATATGGTCCCTGCTAAGACCTGTTCCTGATGCCCAGCTGGCCGCTGATGTCTTCCTAATGGATGCCCTTTTTTCCACTATTTTAATCCTGCTTGTCACCCAGCCTGAATGTAATGCCCCTGCATGGTCTGCCTCCGATGGGTTCTTGTCAGCTGCCCTGCTAATTTTTACTTCCAAATCTAAACTTCCTGACCCTGGTGGTGGGATGCGTGCCCTATTTTCAGACTCTAGTGGCACGTCCCCCAGTGAACTAAAGGACTCTGGCCTAGGAAGTGCGAAGAAGTCTGCAGACGTAGTATGGAAACTTTTTTGGGTGTTTCCGCATCCACTCGGACTGTCCAACCAAGGGCTAAATGGAGTGTCCGGAGGCCACTCCTTAAGGGGGGGGGGACTGTCAGGAATGGTGTCATTACTGGGCTCACCTGCTGGTGGCACTGTTGCATTGGGCAGCAGTGGGTGTAGTTCTGGTGGCCACCAGCGGGTGTCTCCTCACCAAGACTTTCTACCAGCCATCAAGCACACCTGATCTTGGTCTGCTGGACTATATAAGCCCGCCCTTAACCAAGCTCAGTGCTCCAGAATTCCTTCTGTAAGCCTGGTCCCTGCCTGAACCTGAACCGTTACCTGATCCTGAACCTGATCCTGATCTGTTCCCTGCCTTGTCCTGGACTCTAAACCTTGAACCCTGAGACCTGTGACCTGTCCCCTGAGACCTGCCCCCTGAGACCTGTCCCCTGATACCAGCTTCCAGCTCCCCCTTGCTGACTGCTCCCAGTATCTGGCCTTCTGCTCCCCTTGTCTCTCGTCCCTGCCTTGTTTATGTATGTGTGTTCCCTTTACTTGTATATATTAGTTAGATAGTTAGATTAGGTTGTTTTGGGGTTTGTTGTGTTCTCTTGTATTCATTTCTTGCTTATGGTTTGCTGTTGTTTGATTACACGTGTGCCTTTATCTTTTAATAAATATATATATTTTCACTTACTCTGTTCCTGATTCCTTAAAGTGCAGCCCAATGATCTGATCACCTGTATTGGATGTCTGTGTGTAGCATCCCTGTGACAGAATTCTGGAGCCATACAATCAGATCGGCTGCACCTGGGAATTGGGTCTGAGCACTTGCTAAAATTACTAAGATGCAGGTGGACGATATTTTTTATCTTTCGCTCCTGGCAACAGATGACAGAGATTTCTGTTATCAGACACTAAGAGAATATACCAGAGAGCAGTTATTGGAATGCATCCGCATAGCTCACGTTTTTGTGGATCAGGGCAATTTTGTGTTTGAGGATGTGCAAGCTTTGATTTGTATCTGTACAGAGTTGGCCCTGTCTGATGCCTCTAGTGGGGGTGACGATTATACACCTCCTTTTAATGCAGCTCAAGTAGAATCTTTGGTGTGGCTGTTGGAAGACGACTCAGCCTTTTTCCATGAGCACTACTCTGCTTGTCCTCAACAGGTGCTTGCAGCATGCATTGATTCAGTGCAGTCTCTGGTCAGAGAAGCAGTGTGCAAACCTTATTTTGTGAAACCCTTATTACAGGCCTGGTCACGTTTGTTGTACTCAGCCCCTGTCAGTTCCCAACCATCCATTTCTATGTCTAGATATCAACCTGCTGGGATGTCTTCCTCTCCTTTTCCCCCAATTTCTGAACAATACACCCAGCTAACAATGAAGTACCAGTACCCTGTCTCCTCCTGCTGCACTTACCCTGCTTTTACCCTTCTGCTTCTTCTCGGCTGCCTCCATCAGCTCCTTCAAAGCCCCCTTCAACGTCTGCACCCTCTGTTTCACTATCCCTCCGCTCTTCACCTCTACCAGCTACATCCATATACAAATCCTCAGTGGCAAAACCAAAGAAAAAACTGATTTTTTTTCCAACCCATTCAATCCTGCCACTATCCCAACCTGCCTCCACACCCACCAACCTGTGCCAGCCTGAGGTTCCCGTGCCAGCCTTCCAGCCTGAGGTTCCCGTGCCAGCCTTCCAGCCTGAGGTTCCCGTGCCAGCCTTCCAGCCTGAGGTTCCCGTGCCAGCCTTCCAGCCTGAGGTTCCCGTGCCAGCCTGAGGTTCCCGTGCCAGCCTGCCAGCCCGAGGTTCCCGTGCCAGTCTTCCAGTCCGGAGTGCCAGAGTCAGTCCTGATGACGGTGTCCCAGTCGGTAGATCCGGTGTCCCAGTCGGTAGATCCGGTGTCCCAGTCGGTAGATCCGGTGTCCCAGTCGGTAGATCCGGTGTCCCAGTCGGTAGATCCGGTGCCCCAGTCGGTAGATCCGGTGCCCCAGTCGGTAGATCCGGTGCCCCAGTCGGAAGATCCGGTGCCCCCGCCTGAAGATCCGGTGCCTGTTTCCCGGCTTGAGGTTGTGGTGCCCGTTTCCCGGCCTGAGGCTGTGGTGCCCGTTTCCCGGCTTGAGGTTGTGGTGCCTGTTTCCCAGCTTGAGGTTGTGGTGCCCGTTTCCCGGCTTGAGGTTGTGGTGCCCGTTTCCCGGCTTGAGGTTGTGGTGCCCGTTTCCCGGCTTGAGGTTGTGGTGCCCGTTTCCCGGCTTGAGGTTGTGGTGCCCGTTTCCCGGCTTGAGGTTGTGGTGCCCGTTTCCCGGCTTGAAGTTGTGGTGCCCGTTTCCTGGCTTGAGGTTATGGTGCCCGTTTCCCGGATTGAGGTTGTGGTGCCCGTTTCTCAGTCTGTGGAGCCTACTGCCTAGCCTGAGATGTTCCCGTCTGCTGCCCAGCCTGAGATGTTCCCGTCTGCTGCCCAGCCTGAGATGTTCCCGCCTGCTGCCCAGCCTGAGATGTTCCCGCCTGCTGCCCAGCCTGAGAGGATCCCGCCTGCTGCCCAGCCTGAGAGGATCCCGCCTGCTGCCCAGCCTGAGAGGATCCCGCCTGCTGCCCAGCCTGAGAGGATCCCGCCTGCTGCCCAGCCTGAGAGGATCCCGCCTGCTGCCCAGCCTGAGAGGATCCCGCCTGCTGCCCAGCCGGAGATGTTCCTGTCTGCTACTCCGTTGCCCGCTGCCCAGTCTGATGTTCCAGAGCCTACTGTCTTGCTTGGTGACCCTGTACCTGGTATCCAGCCTCACGATCTAGTTGCTGATGGTTCCACTCCTGATACTCTGCCTGGTGGTTCCTTTACCTCTGCCCAGCCTGATGACTCGGAGCCCGCTGCCCAGCCTGAGGATATGGTCCCTGCTAAGACCTGTTCCTGATGCCCAGCTGGCCGCTGATGTCTTCCTAATGGATGCCCTTTTTTCCACTATTTTAATCCTGCTTGTCACCCAGCCTGAATGTAATGCCCCTGCATGGTCTGCCTCCGATTGGGTTCTTGTCAGCTGCCCTGCTAATTTTTACTTCCAAATCTAAACTTCCTGACCCTGGTGGTGGGATGCGTGCCCTATTTTCAGACTCTAGTGGCACGTCCCCCAGTGAACTAAAGGACTCTGGCCTAGGAAGTGCGAAGAAGTCTGCAGACGTAGTATGGAAACTGTTTTGTTGCATTGGGCAGCAGTGGGTGTAGTTCTGGTGGCCACCAGCGGGTGTCTCCTCACCAAGACTTTCTACCAGCCATCAAGCACACCTGATCTTGGTCTGCTGGACTATATAAGCCCGCCCTTAACCAAGCTCAGTGCTCCAGAATTCTATCTGTAAGCCTGGTCCCTGCCAGAACCTGAACCTGATCCGTTACCTGATCCTGATCTGTTCCCTGCCTTGTCCTGGACTCTGATCCTTGAACCCTGAGACCTGTGACCTGTCCCCTGAGACCTGCCCCCTGAGACCTGTCCCCTGATACCAGCTTCCAGCTCCCCCTTGCTGACTGCTCCCAGTATCTGGCCTTCTGCTCCCCTTGTCTCTCGTCCCTGCCTTGTTTATGTATGTGTGTTCCCTTTACTTGTATATATTAGTTAGATAGTTAGATTAGGTTGTTTTGGGGTTTGTTGTGTTCTCTTGTATTCATTTCTTGCTTATGGTTTGCTGTTTGATTACACGTGTGCCTTTATCTTTTAATAAATATATATATTTTCACTTACTCTGTTCCTGATTCCTTAAAGTGCAGCCCAATGATCTGATCACCTGTATTGGATGTCTGTGTGTAGCATCCCCGTGACAAACAGGTTCTCTTAATAACAGTTCAAAAGTTCCTTAGACATAATTTACATTCTCAGCACCTGCTTTTAACTATAATTTATTAATTGCAGGAAACCAGTGTGGTCTAGAGTATACATATGCTCCATTGACAGGGCTGTATTTATGATAGTAACCTTGGTGTGTCAGTGCCTAGGGGGAAAAAAACAAAAAACAGGAGGGCGCACCGACCTAGTGTATTACCAGATAAAATCTTTATTAAAATGTATAAAAACAGCAATGGTCCTACTCACAAGCAGAGCGTTAGAATGAGCTTTTTCTAGTGACCAGCCTGAATCATAGGACGACTGAAGTCAAAACTTGATGACCAGAGAGATGGATGGTACCTCAAATGTGCTGGACGGCTGACGCGTTTCCGGGGCGCACCCCTTTCTTCAGAGCCTACACAGCTTGTGGTATCCTATTCTCATGGCTCTCGTGCCTAGGGGGGCAGCACCAAGCCTCAATACTTGCAAACTATTTTTGTTAATTATTTTCCCACTTCTGCCCATCTCTGGACATTTGTGGATACATTCATCGAGATTAGAGGATGCAGACGATGTTAAGAGAAAATGTAGAAGTCTCTTTATAGTGCAGAAATGTGAAACAATCTCTGTTTCTTTTTCTGCAGTAAGTTACTTACTACGAACGCGCAGCTCACTGTGGAAATTCGGCAATGCAGAAGTGGGTTGCCCCTCCCCTCAATCAGCTGATTGCTGATGTCACCCCCGACTGGCCGATGAAAGTGGTCGGCATCGAGACCCAAAAAGCTTTTCTTCCATTGCACATAACTTTGACAGTATTTTAATTTTATTTCAAATGGGATAAACTACAGAATAAAATGTATACCTTTTATGTATAGTAAAACTACTTTTTTTTTTTTTTTTAATGAACACTGGTCTAAATAGAAAAAAAAATTCTTCATTATTAACATATTTTTGTCTATAGACCACACAGAATATAAAATAACTTTTGCAGGACAATATTGCCAAAAGTTAGTTAGACCCACAAAAACAATGTATTACACCTAAGTAACAACAAAGTTATGCACGGTGGGTGTTCTGTTCGCGTTATTGAACTGTTGTATAACACTAGTCAGACAGCTTAACAATAATTCAGAAGTCAAGAAACGTGAGACATCAGATCTGTATGTATTCTTTTTTCCGAATAACTTTGTAAAACTACAACATAAGCATAAACAAAACATATGTGTCAGTACATTAAACATTATACAGCAGCCTCACTCTATCAGTGAGAGTACTCACAGACAATTCCATCATTAGTCCAGGAATAGATTAAGAGCTCTTCTGCATGAAGTCTGCTAGATCCAGGAGCAGTCATGAAATGAAGGAAATACAGTTCCAGGGTAAAGGTTACTTACTGCCTTTCACTCTGAGGAAAATACCACTTCCTGTCAAGCTCTGGCAAAATAATAACTAACTCTGACCACTAGATGGCAGCAATGTCAAACTAACATTGCAGTATAATCTGTAACAGCACATTGCACACATTTACTATGAACAATATGGGCAGAAGAGGGGGTAAGCGATTTTTCGCAGGCAATTTTTTAGGGCAATAGCTGGTGTTTGCGCTTCAATCATCACGGCACCATGGTTGAAATGGCGTCAGTGTGATTGAAACACATTATTTCTATTATAATACTGTCATATAAAATGAAATAGTTCAACTCACCATAATGCTGAATCAGTGGGAGCCCTGAGTGTGTCACTTGCCACTGTGGCCTGCCACCAGATGCGGATTGTCACTTGCCACGTCACCTGCCACCAGATGTGGATTGTCACTTGCCACGCTGCCTGCCACCAAATGTGGATTGTCAACTGCCACGTCGCCTGCCACCAAATGTGGATTGTCACTTGCCACATCCCCTGCCTTCAGATGCAGCTTGTCACTTGCCACATCACCTGCCTTCAGATGTGGATTGTCACTTGCTTCGTCGCCTGCCCCCAGATGTGAATTGTCACTTGCCACGTCACCTGCCTTCAGATGTGGATTGTCACTTGCTTCGTCGCCTGCCCCCAGATGTGAATTGTCACTTGCCACGTCACCTGCCTTCAGATGCAGCTTGCAGCTTGTCACTTGCAATGCTGCCTGCCACCAGATGTGGATTGCCACTTGCCACGCTGCCTGCCACCAGATGTGGATTGCCACTTGCCACGCTGCCTGCCACCAGATGTGGATTGCCACGCTGCCTGCCACTAGATGTGGATTGTCACTTGCCACACTGCCTGCCAGTGCCAACAGATGTGGATTGTCACTTGCCACCCTGACTGCCAGTGCCATCAGATGTGGATTGTCACTGCATTGGTGGCAGCACTGGTCCATTTACCACAGGGGCAAACCTCTGTGCAGTAGTTGGTTCTGAGTGAGGGCAGGAGAGCAGTGATGTGGGGCAGGCGGTGACAGATGATATAATTTCTCTGCTCCCCGCCGCACCTCCGGCATTATAGAGTCCCGGTTGTGAAGGTGGAAGAGCAATGATGCAGGTCGGGCTGAGAGAGATGAGTTCATCTCTGCTTGCCTGTCTGCCCGCTTCTCTCATCCGCCCCCCCGCTCGCTTCTCTCATCCGCCCGCCCGCTCGCTTCTCTCATCCACCCGCCCACCTGACTCTCTCATGCCGCCCGCCCCCCGTTGTGGCCTGACTGCAGAAAGGCCTTGGCCTACTACCGAGTGGTTGGGGACCCCTGGTGTAGAAGAAGCTGCAAACCACAGTGCCATTCCCTAGAAGAAGAGTTAAGTCATGTATCCATACATGCACTAAGCACAAACAGTTTTTTGGTTATGGGGCTTATGTAGGTTAAACGTATAATGCCATTCAAACCTATTGCAGGCCAAAATATTAACCTGCAAAAGATTCTTTCTAATAGATCTGAGGATTATTCTATCAATATAATTTGTATAAGGTTCATCAACAGCGACAGTTAACTGTATATAGTGACATTAGGGTGTACTACTTAGCAAGTATCGTTGAGTATTAGGAAGGGATTACCTGTCATGTGGGAAAAAGTACATTTAATTCATCAACAATAGAGTTAAAATACCTGCCGAACAGTGTTTATATATTGTATGTGTAATCTCTAGAATGAAGGTCAGTGATAACATTTAATTCCTAAATCCAATTATTTCCTGCTTTTATCTTCAGAGATCAGATTTGGTGCAGTTTAACTTTACACTGTAGATAAATACCACCCTAAGGTAAAGATTAAATGTAACAAGTTCTGTTATATAAAAAAAGCTTACGGATCTCTGTATTAGGCAGCCTGTATTTCTTGGAATGTTATTATATTCATGTATTCCTGTCACAGTTTAACATTTTAGTTCAAGCAAATTATGTAGAAAATAAATCATGAAATCTACTACTTTAAACTTTAGGTAAACAACGGTAAATGGTAAATCTCTAAATATCACCTAATTGCTTTATCTTTCTCAAAGTCCCAATGTGCAAAATAATGGGACTACAGGGCTCAGTCAGGATTTAAGTCGACCTTACTAAATGCAAAAAATCATCTTCAACACCATTTCTACAATGGTCACTACTATTGAACTAAACTTATTAATACGTCTATTAACATTTGCTTACGTTTAGGTCTTTGGTAGCCCCAAAAATGAGGATGGTGTAGAAGACATTTATGTGCTTTATTTTTCTAAAATGAAGGTGCACCATATGTCTAAGAAACTTTTTTAATATGATGTGGTGAGGAGGAAGGGCCACAAAGAGAAGCTACTAGTCACAACTTTGACATGAGATTGCACTGGAATGTTTTATCCTTTTAGAACAGCCGTTCTCAACCTTTTTACTCCAGAGGAACTCCTAAAATAATTTTTAGGTCTCAGCTAAAACCAGTTCATAAGGGGCCAATGGCAAAAATGCCTCTTAAATTGATGATCATTTGCAGGATTGCAACTCTTAGGCAGTGGCGTCACTAGGGTTGGTGTCACCCGGTGCGAAAAAAAATGGTGTCACCCCCCAACAACTATAGTCCCCCCTCAGTACAGACCCCCCTCCACTAACTACAGACCCCCCTCCCACAGTATAGATCCCTTCCCTCAGTACAAACCCGCTCCACTAAGTACAGACTCCCCGCCATCAATATAGACCCGCCTCCCTCAGTATGAACCCCCACCTCAGTGCAGACCGCTCCATCAGTACAGACACCCCCACCTCAGTGCAGACCCCCTCAGTTACAGACACCCCCTCAGTTACAGACACCCCTCGTACAGACACCCCCCTCAGTACAGACACCCCCCTCAGTACAGACACCCCCCTCAGTACAGACACCCCCCTCAGTACAGACACCCCCCTCAGTACAGACACCCCCCTCAGTACAGACACCCCCCTCAGTACAGACACCCCCCTCAGTACATACACCCCCACCTCAGTACATACACCCCCACCTCAGTACAGACACCCCCACCTCAGTGCAGACCTCCTCAGTTACAGACACCCTGCTCAGTTACAGACACCCCCACAGTACCAGACACCCCTCGTACAGACACCCCCTCAGTTACAGACACCCCCCTCAGTACAGACACCCCCCTCAGTACAGACACCCCCTTGGTACCAGACCCCCCTCAGTACAGACACCCCCTCAGTTACAGCCCCCCTGGTGCAAACTCCCCCTAGTGCAGACCCCAGCAGTACAGACACCCCCTCCCCCCATCAGTAAAGATGCCCCCCTTACCTTACAGACCTCAGAACAGAGCGGCAGATACACACAGTGGTGTGTCTCTCGAGCGCGGGCTCCTCCTCCTCCTCTGTGGATGTAAACAGAGAGGAGGCAGAGGGGCCGGCGGCTTCCTTCCGCTCCGCTGAGGGACACAGCCGCAGCGTGAGCCTAAGGCACAGGGCAGCGGGCAATGTCAGTGTGGTGCCGCTGCGCTACCCACGGGTGTCACCCCTCTGGTGGGTGCCACCCGGGTGCGGCCCGCCCCCCCCACACCTGGCTAGCAACGCTAGTGCGTGTCGTCACATCATCACAGTGCAGTGTGATGATGTGACAGGCTGAGTCGCTCGCTGGCTCTGTAGGGAAGGGAGGAGGATTGGAATTTAGGAATAGGAAGAATAAGGAGCCGGAGGACACACACCAGGCGCGGCCGCGGCGCTGGAGGTGTTGTTCCAGGCTTCCAGCCCAGCGGGGTGAAATTAATCAATGAATGGGTCAGCTGTAAAAAACAAAAAAAAAGGGAGGGTGTCACCCCTCTAGCGGGTGTCACCCGGGGGCGGACCGCACCCCCCGCACCCCCTAGCAACGCCTCTGCTCTTAGGCCTCATGAACACAGGGCGTTAGAAAAAATGAGCTGCAAAGCCACTGCCAACGCCAGGAAAAAGCAGCTGTAAAAACTTGCTTTTGGTAGCTTTTTTCATTGGCGTTAATGCACGTTTAGATCCGCTAGCTTTTATAAGCATTTCTCTGCCCCTATTCGAAATCAATGGTTCCCTATGAGAGCCCATTGATTTGAATAGAAGTCGCACCAGAAGTCGGATCATGATGATCCAACTTGCGATGCCGCTTGTGCGCTAAGGATATTGAAGGGGAATCCTGGTCTAAATAAAATAAAAAAAAGAACCGGCGTGGGGTTCTCCCCCAAGACCATACCAGACCCTTCAGTCTTGTATGGATTTTAAGGTGAACCCCCACACCAAAAAAAGTGAGCGCTCCCCCCCTCCTGGACCATACCAAGCCATATGCCCTCAGCATGGGGGGGTGGGTGCTTTTGGGGCAGGGGGGCCTGCACTCTCCAACCTCAAAGCACCTTGATGGGGAAAAAGGCCTCTTCCCGACAACCCTGGCTATTGGTTGTCAGGGTCTGCAGGCGAAGGGCTTATCGGAATCTGGAAACTCCCTTTATCAAGGGGGCCCCCAGATCCCGGCCCCCCGCCCAAGTGAATGAGTATGGGGTACATTGTACCCCTACCCATTCACCCCCAAACAGTGTAAAAAAAAAAAACAGTACACAGGTTTTTGATAAAGTAATTTATTGAAGCAGAGTCTCTTCTCCCTCTGATTTCTTCTCCCTCCGGTGATGTCTTCATCCTCCGGTTCTTCTCCCTCCGCTGATGTCTTCTCCCGATGCCGGTACTCCTCTCTCTGCTGTCTTCTCCCTCTGTTGGTTCTCCTCTCTCTGCTGTCTTCTCCCTCTGCTGGGTCTCCTCCCTCCGCTGTCTTCTCCCTCTGCTGGGTCTCCTCCCTCCGCTGTCTTCTCCCTCTGCTGGGTCTCCTCCCTCCGCTGTCTTCTCCCTCTGCCGGTACTCCTCTCTCCGCTGTCTTCTCCCTCTGCTGGGTCTCCTCTTTCCACTGTCCCATGGCATTTTGGATCGAGATAGATATTGCTATCTGTGCCCCCTTTAAAAGATTTCCCTTCACTTCTTCTCCTGTAAAAACAGCAGGAAGTGAGGAAATCTCTCCAAAGTGAGATACATTTTCTCTTAGACTGCTGTCAGTGGAACAAGTGTCCATATTAGAGGATTTATCTTCTATTCCTGTTCTGATGACAACTTAAAATTTAGCATTTTCTCATTTTACCCAGTGGCAATAGTCTACAAGGCAAATGGACAAATAATATACAGTAATTGCAAAGAGCACAAGTAAATAAAACAATATTAAAGTTACTTACCTTGTTACTATGAATTTAATTATGGGAAAACACCATTCCTGAAATTCTGTACCTTCACAGGTTACTTGTGATTATAGTGTTACTAAACCCAGGAACCTGCATTCACAATATTTGGTCTCCCACAGTGCGCAGAACATGGAAATGCTATTATCCATATTTATCGGCCTATACACGCACAGGCATATAACACGCACCTTAATTTTAAGAGGTACGTTTCAGGAAAAAACTTACATTTTAAATAAAGAATTGTGAAGCAAAGTAAGGGTCAGTGCCCATCAATGCTGCCTTATCAGTGCCCATCTGCAGCCTCGCCATTGCCCATTAATGAAGCCTGATTAGTGCCCATCTGCAGCCTCGCCATTGCTCATCTGCAGCCTCGCCATTGCCCATCATTGCAGCCTGATCAGTGCAAAAATGCAGCCTTGCCCATCATGGCAGCATGATCAGTGCCCATCTGCAGCTTTGCCCATTTTTGCAGTATGATCAGTGCCAATCTGCAGCTTTGCCCATCATTGCAACAGGATCAGTGCCCATCTACAGCCTTGCCCATCATTGCAGCCTGATCAGTGCCCATCTGCAGCCTTGCCTATCATTGCAGGATGATCAGTGCCCATCTGTAGCCTTGCCCATCTTTGCAGCAGGATCTGTGCTCATCTGCAGTCTTTCCCATCATTGCAGTCTGATCAGTGTCCATCTGCAGCCTTGCCCATCGTTGCAGCCTGATCAGTGCCCATCTACAGACTGCCCATCATTGCAGTCTGATCAGTGCCCATCTACAGCCTTGCCCATCATTGCACATCTGCAGCCTTGGTTTTGCCGAAATAGACAGAGCCGGATCTCCTTTGTACTCGGCTTGGCTCACAGTCACGCTCAGTCCAATGGCAGGACATCAATGCTAGGAGGTGGGACAGGGCGTGACTGCGAGCTGAGCCGAGCTGAGTACACAGGAGATCACGGCTCTATTTTGGCAGCGCTCGTTCCTTTATTCCCCTCCGAGGCAGCCCTATATTGGCATATGACACGCACACACGATTTCCCCCTGATTTTAAGGGGGAAAAAGTGTGTGTTATACGCCAATAAGTACGGTATTTTAGTAAATATAAACTGCTAAATTCCTTTTCTCATCAGCAGTATATAGCAGGCTTGTGACTTTATCAGTGTCTGGTTAAAGCTTGTAGGAGGAGTTTTCTTTCTCCTCTGACTGTCCTATGAGGCTGCATGACCCCTGACCCTCTGTCTGGACAGTGCAGATTGGCCCCGTGCTGATCACATGCACCCTCCCAAGAAAAGAAAACTCTCTAGCAATACACCAAACTGAGCAAGTGCAGATTCCCTCCACTCTGAATGATACTCAGGCCTGGGGTCACGCTATTGAATGGTGCTCATTGTATGGGACCTAAGAACAGGATCATGATATTGAATGGCAGGATCACACTACAGTATTTAATGCACTCATACTGTGAACCCTAAGGCTGGGATCAAACTATAGACTGACACTCATTCTATGGACCATAATGCTGGTATCACACTCATTTTGAATGGCACCCCAGAGCAAAAAATGCATTGCACCATCACTGCCTCATCCTGAAACCCATAACAATGCACTATCATGTGTTAATTTCCTGAAAAAGGTTCAGGGGTAGTTTTGGCCACACTGGGGTGCATTGGCAAGCCATTCAAAATGTATTGGCTGCTTTACTGTAACACCTGTTGGAACAGCACAAAATTGTGAACCCAGCCTAAGGGTAAAAACAGGGATTAAAGTTGAATGAATACATTAATTAATCAATGTTTCATTTATCTCTGGAGTTCAAGGAAAAATAAATCTTCAAAATGTTCATAAGATATTCTATATAGCCTACAGATCAAGATGTGCCTATGTGTTTGTTCTCATGGTTTGTATACATAACATCACGTCTATAAACCATAGCCAACAGATGAAATATGTAATTCAATTGCATAAAATATACAGTTGTATATGATGTGTATGATCACAGAGATACTGAGCTATTTTATATCAATAATGGTGAGGAACAATGTTACCCTAATTGCATAATAACGCTCCAAATTATTCAGATTTATTTTAGCCTAGATACAGTGCTCAGCAGGATTGCCAAATTTAGGCTGCAGAAATGCTTTGATCATAATTCAGTTTAAAAGATTCTATTACTTACTGAAGTACCATATAACTTTCTTAGA
This sequence comes from Rana muscosa, assembly GCA_029206835.1. NCBI lineage: Eukaryota > Metazoa > Chordata > Amphibia > Anura > Ranidae > Rana > Rana muscosa. The sequence goes on along the minus strand of CM055116.1, from coordinate 746,776,079 downwards.
ATATCAGAAAGAATAGTAATAGTACTTACTGGTTAGATCAGTGTTTCTCAACTCCAGTCCTCAAGGCGCCCCAACAGGTCATGTTTTCAGGCTCTCCATTGTTTTGCACAGGTTATTTAATCAGTTTACCGTATATACTTGAGTATAAGCCGACTCGAGTATAAGCCAAGGTACCTAATGTTGCCCAAAAAAACCTCACTGACTCGAGTATAAGCCGATGCCCCACTGTTCCCTAGCTCGCTGTTCCCTGTAAATAGAAATTTTTACATTGTAATTATTACCTGTAAAGAAGTTGCGGCTGCGGCGTCCATCGTTCGAATTCCGCGGCGTCCATCGTTCGACTTTCGCGGTCTCTTACTGTTCCTTACTTGATAGGCGAGTCTCAGCAGACACTCTCCGCCTATCACGATCATTCTCTCATCCTTAGTTTTCCCAGCAGACACTGTGTTGGGTATTCCGCCAATCACAGACGTCTGCTGGAAAACTGAGGATGAGAGAACGTTCGTGATAGGCGGAGAGTGTCTGCTGAGACTCGCCTATCAAGGAAGGAACAGGAAGAGACCGCGGAATTTTGAACGATGGACGCCGCAGCCGCAACTTCTTTACAGGTAATATTTACAATGTAAAAATTTATATGACTCGAGTATAAGCCGAGGGGGGGACTTTCAGCCCCCAAAAAAGGGCTGAAAATCTCGGCTTATACTCGAGTATATACGGTAACTGCTTTAGTAATTCCCACAGCTGTTTCATCTGAGGGAAATCCTGAAAACATGACCTGTTGGGGCGCCTTGAGGACTGGAGTTGAGAAACACTGGGTTAGATACACGGTGAGAAAGTGTTAAATTATTTGCAACTGTATGCATGCCTAATAATGAATGTACACAGTGGATATGCATATGTGCATTCAGAAAACCTAGATGCTAATACATGCTTCCGAACTACTTTTTCTAAAATTAAGTTAATCACGTGGAATCCAAGATATTGTTGCCCATATAAGTGGCCCTAAATTTTAAGAATATTTCCCAGGTAGATTACAAACTATATGGTCAGCTAGGGGAACCAATCAGCAGGTGGGGCTGACTCGATCTCCGCCGGCCACCCGCAAACTTTCCCCGCAGTGACAGAACGGGGATCTACCTGTGTAAACAAGGAAAATCTCCGTTCTGACAGGGGAAATCACACAGATCCGTCTTTCTGCTATGCAGAAAGAGGGATATGTGTGTTTCACCAGTCACACAGTCCCCCATACAGTTAGTAAACACACCCAGGGAACACATTTACCCCTTGATCGCCCCTGATGTTAACCCCTTCCCTGACAGTGTCATTAGTACAATAAAAGTGCATATTTTTAGCACTAATTACTGTAATAATGTCTCTGGTTCCCAAAAAAGTGTCAAAAATGCCAATTAGGTGTCCGATCTGTCCACCGCAATGTCGAAGTCCTGATAAAAATCACTGATCGCCGCCATTACTAGTAATACATTTTTTTAAAATAAAAATGCCATAAATCGAACCCCTATTTTGTAGACGCTATAACTTTTAAGCAAACCAATCAATATTCGCTTATTGCTATTTTTTACCAAAAATATGTAGAAGAATACATATTGGCCTAAACTGATGAAGAAATTTAGTTTTTTTGAAAAAAAAAAATATATTTAATATAGCAAAAAGTAAAAAAATTAAATTTATTTTTTAAATTGTCTGCCTTTTTTTGTTTATAACGCAAAAAATAAAAACCGCAGAGGTGATCAAATACCACCAAAAGGATGCCCATTTTTGTTTGGGTACAGCGTCGCCAGGCAACGCAATTGTCAGTTAAAGCGACGCAGTGCCGTATTGCAAAAAATGGCCTGGTCATACACGCTTCAATAAATGTTCAATTTATTTTCCAGTCAAACTCTACCCATAGGAATATTCATATTATATCAACAACTCAATAAATCAATACGCCAACATGCCATATCATAATCTGATGGACTGGAGAACAATCAAATTCATGGCCAAAGCATCTCAGTGCTGCCAATCTTTCCAAACGATCCATAATTTTATGACTTGGCCAACTGAATCAGATTGATCAAATCTGATCAAAGCTGAGTCTAAATCAATCAGAAGGTGGTAGGCCCCTTAGTTCAAGAGTGCTGGATGAGGGGAGAGGCTAGTTGACACTCTGTATTAGTTAGTTATACAGACTATTGTATACCAAGGCTGAGAACTGCCATTATTCAGTATGCCTGTACCAAACTGCATTTTGTTTCTATATCCCTATTTCCATCAAGGGTATACTATTCTTTGTTTTTTTCATCATCTGTATGTTTGAAAAACCAAATAAAGATTTCACAAAAACAAAAAAAAAAACAATCAGAAGAGAAGTTATGACTATTTGTTTGTTTGCTGATTCAATCATGTTGATCCAGGCAATCAACACTGCCTGGATTACAAAATCGAAACATGTATGCCCACCATTAGACTTACAAAATGCAGTGTGATTTTGGTGGCATTGCAGACAAAGCTGTCTACCCAGGTAAAAAAGCCTCTGTGAGCGTCAGAAAAAAAGACGAATGTACTGCCTACTGAGTATTGTAATTTAAATAACACAAATTCATACGTTTTTTAATGGCAGCTACTTTGTTCAAATATTTTATTACACAGGTATAAAAAAATTGGAAATAACAGAGAGAAAATACACGCAGAAAATGGTGTAAGCTATAAATAGTAATAAGGTATTTTAATTTAAATAACACAAATTGTAATTGTAATTTAAGTAACACAAATTTATATGTTTTTTAATGGCAGCTACTTTGTTCAAATATTTTATTACACAGGTATAAAAAAAAAAAAGTGGAAATAACAGAGAGAAAATCCACGCAGAAAATGGTGTAAGCTATAAATAGTAATAAGGTATTCAAAATAGTAATTAGATACAATTATTCTGAAGGTTGTGTTTGTATATTCCTAAACATGATCTACGCTGGCGAGCACAAGAGTTATTACTCCCTGTTTAATTTTACCCTATAATTCTATGACTAGTTTAGAGTTTTAGAATGACTGTTGGTAAAGAGAAGATCTAATGTGACTACCAGGCTGCAATAAATCTTGTCACCATGAAGCATGCAATTTATCACAGGTTTCATAGCTTAATGTATTCATTGTCCCACTGTGCAGAGATATTTACTGTGTAAGATACAGGGAAATGTTCATTTTACCCTAGATTTAAACCACCCACCCAAACAAGTTGTACATACAGAATCAATTAATCGCTTCCATAATTTAATACAGTCAGTAAACCCATGTGCACAAAACATGGAGGTAATATTAATGAGGTAATATTGTAATATGCTTTAGGGTAAAACTGCACACCAAAAGAAAGAGATACTACAATATTATAGATCCATTGTGCTGGTTACGTAACATGTTGTTTATTATAATTTGTTTAATTAGGCATTTTTTTAAGAAGCTTTGGATTGCTCTTGATTCGAATTACCGTATTTTTCGCACCATAAGACGCACTTTTACCCCCCAAAAAAATAGGGAAAAGTGTCCCTGCGTCTTATGGAGCGAATACTGAGCAGGCTCCGCCCCCCCCATCGCCGCCGCCGTGTCAGAATACAGACACGCGGCTTCTCTGTGGAGGAGAGATGACAGGATGTGAGGAAGATCCTTGCTGGGGCATACCAAGGGGGAGCGGGGGGAGACGGTCTGCCCCAGGTGCCAAAACATGGGGGTTGTCAGTGTTGTTGCTATAATGGTGCACTCCGCACCCAGGTAAGTTGACACCCGCCAGATGTGACCCCATCCTGCAAACGACAAGAGCCCTGGATGGCTTTTTTTTTTCAGCTGGAACACCCCCGGCGCCTTGGTCTGGTCCAGTCTCACTTCCTGCCTCTCTCGACTTGCCGCTGCTGCTGCTGCAAATTATGTCCTCAGTCCTCCTTCCTAGCTGCTGCCCGGGTGTATCTGATGCTGAGAGCCAGCCAGAGGGGGTTGTGGATTGTAATGGCAGTGTCCTCCACTGCCTGAGGTGAGTGATAAGGGGGTGGGAGGTGTGGGATGGTATCCACTGTTCACCATTTGAGCTGTTGTTATATGAGAGGCTGAGGGGGTGTTTGTGTCTGCCCTGCCACCCTGAGCTGATCTGGGAAGGGGGGGGGTTGCTGTGTGTCCACCACCACCCAGGTATAGTGTAGCTGAGCTGATTTGATAGGGGGGCTGATATTGCTGTGTGTCCACCACCCACCTATAGTAGTAATATAATATTAAATATTTTAGTACATCATTTGGTTCAGAATATTTTTTTTCTTGTTTTTCTCCTGTAAAACCTGGGTGCGTCTTATGGTCAGGTGCGTCTTATGGAGCGAAAAATACGGTAGGTTAGAAAAATATGTATTATTGCATAATATATGTGTGTGATCAGGATCTTCCCAGAAGCCCCTTATTAACCTCATTATTTTACATTTTTTCCACAAGATGTAAAACACAACAGTAAAAAAAAAATATAAAAAAAATACTAAAGTGATAGTAAATAAATAATGATCAAATACAGAAAGGGAAAAAACAAAAATACAAAGAACACTAGCAAATCAACTCCATTATCTATGATTTCACCCAAGATTCACACAACCTTCCCTCAGGATTCACAATTTTTTCAATTGAATTCAATTTGAAAATTGTGTGATTATTTTATGAACAATGTCTGAATCTAGTGTGAAAACTTAAAAAAAAATCACTCCTAAATGAAACAAGCTAAATTACCCTAAACATACCCCTAAAAATCAGCAATGATGAGAATATAAAAAAAAAAAAAAAATCAGTAAATCAAGAATGTGGATTCCATTTTTTTTCTTCCATATTTTTGGGCAAAAAAACCCTACTAATGAGAGTAGTTGTGGGGTATTTATCCAGAATGTATGCTTTAGACTACTGGAGGAAAACAATTTCATGAACAGGAAAGCAAGTTACACCCTAAGAAGTTGCCCTGGATTGTCTGGATCAGCATGAGATTAGAGTCCTAAATTTCCATGAGCCATTGAAGTGGCCCTGAATACCATATAGGGCAGTGTTTCTCAGGCAGGGGGCCATCTGTATTCCTTGAAGGGGCCATTAACCCAGTTTGCCTGGATCAACGTCATGAGTTGCCATGGTGCAAGCAGGCCAGTCGTTTCACCATGGTAATGCATTATGTTAATCCAGGGTAGGTAGCATATAGGCCACCTTCAGCATTCAGGAGAAGATGGACGCCCAACCTCTCTAGACCTCCTTTACCTCCCATCAACTGCCACACTTCTGGAGTCAAAAACTAGGGCTCTGGTGTGAAGAAGGGACTGTATGATTGGGGAGTTTTGTACTGTACTCATGTACAGTATACTGAGCCTTGGTGTTTAGGGGGTTTGTGATGTAATCAGGGCCTCTGACATGCAGGGGTGAAGCTGACATGAAGGGGGAAGGAACTCTGATCGGATGGGGGTAACTCAGACATTATGGGGGACCTCTGATGTGATGGGGGGTCTTGTGTGAAGGAAGGACTCTGATATAAAAGGGTGGCTTATATGTGAGAGGGAGGCCTCTGATGTGATAGAGGAACCTCTTATATAAAGAGGGGCTTCTAATGTAAAATTAACTGCATCCAGGTGGTTGTGTGCATTGTCCCAGGCTCAGGTTTCCCACTGATTAGTTACAAGTTAAGTTAATATTACATTTTTTACATTTTAGACTGGGGTGCCTCGAGATTTTGCATACTTTACTCTGCAGGTGCTATTGATACTCAATTTTATATGTAGGTTAAAACACAGTCATTAACTGAAAAAGCAACAGCTGTGTAGGAGGCTTACAACTGTATGAGGAACAGCCAAACTCTGCTACTTAGGTGAGGCTGTGGAAGACAGTTTCATGTCACAGGTCATACACCATGACAAGCTTGAGCACAGCAACAAGACACATGGTAGTTATACTGCATAAGCAAAGTCTCTTCCGGGCAAAGATCTCAAAGCAGATGTGCTGTTTAAGCTCTTTTAAAGAAGCACACAGAAACGGGCAATGTTGGACAACCAAGAAAACGTAATGCAGCAGATGAAAGACACACCATGCTTACTTCCCTTGGACATCAGAAGATGTCCAGCAGTGACATCAGCACAGAACTGGCAGAAACCAGTGGGACCCTGGTACACCCATCTACTCTGCAAAAGTATGGCCAGAAGTGTCCTACATGGAGGAATTGTGGTCAAAAAGCCATACCTCTGATGTGGAAACAAGACTAAGCGATTCAACTATGCACAAAAACATAGGAACTGGGGTGCAGAAAAATAGAAGCAGGTGCTCTAGACTGATTAGTCAAAATTTAAAATATTTGACTGTAGCAGGAGGCAGTTTGTTCTCTTTTGTGTATTTACTTTCCATTTTGTTAATTGATAAACATAAACTATTAAGAGCCGGTTCACACAGGGACGACTTGGGAGGCGACCTCAAGTCGCCCCAAGTCGCGCTGTTTTTAAAACTAATGGAAGTGAATGGAGCCGTCTTAATGTACACGACTGCAGTCGCTCTGACCTCAAAAAAGGTTCCTGTACGACTTCAATCCGACTTCTAGGCGACTTGTAGGCAACTTGTACCCGTTGATTTCAATGGAAGTCGCCTCAGAAGTCGGATCACTGTCTTTACTGCAGCGACTTTTCAGGAAGTGAAAATAGTTTTTAGGGCAAACCCCTCCCTCCTCCCTCCCTTCCACAGAGCTGATTCAAGGTTGATTGGCCACTGGAATGTCTCCTGTCCTGGAGGAGACTTGTAAGTCGCCACATGTCGCACTGTGGTGCAGGATCAGGTTGATTCCAGGTCGCTTCCAGATCGCCTTGTGTTGCCCCTGTGTGAATCGGCTCTCACACTTGTATTTCTGAAAGCATTCATAATTGACAAAAACATTTCACATCTGCCTAAAACGTTAGCACCATATTGTATATTTATTGTATGATTTAATAAAGAATAGACAGGTACTCACAAGATGAATAAACATTAGTAAATTGCATATCAGATCCACGCCAGGCAGCACTATATTGTGTCCCACAGAAATGATCCACTCTCGTCTCCCCTGGTACTGACCTACCTGTATTTAGGGTGGAATATGTAACAGCGACTTCAACCTCTCCCCCCCCCTGCGGGTGGGCATCTTCTTGGGACGCCTGCTGTGTCTGTTTGAAAATACTGTGGCCGTGCAGGGCTCTGCCTTTGTGATTAGAAAACGACAAGGTCCGGCAGCCTTTGCAGCTGTCGGCTTATAGTAGTTACAATGAACTACCATGGTGCTGTTGAATGCTGTGGTAGTTCATTCATTCTTCCTGTCAGTGTGAGGTACGAGCAGACAGATATACTGAGAAGTCTGCAGGAGTCCTGCGTGGCACCCGCGATCTGCTGATCTTGGGTGCAATACTTTCCAGGCTCCAAAAAATAATAAATGCACATTTTTTTACTTGCAAAAAGATGTACCATATATACTTGAGTATAAGCCGAGTTTTTCAGCACATTTTTTTGTGCTAAAAATGCCCCCCTCGCCTTATCTCCTGGATTTTGGGGACCCGGTACCGGCCGGCTGTAGGTCCCCTGGACCCCAAAATTGGAACACATATAGCCCCACTCTGCAAAGTATGTTGTCCAGGGAACCTACAGCCGGGAAGCACCGATTTTTCAAAGCCGGGCCCCCCTTCCATAGACTCCCATGTTAAACGGTCATTTCTCCAGTGACTTTGGGGACCCGGTATCGGCCGGTCGTAGGTCCCCTGGACCCCAAACTTAGCACACATGTAGCCCCATTCTCCTCTACAAGTGTGCAAAGTTTGTTGTCTGGGGGACCTACGTCCGGGGAGCACCGATTTTTCAAAGCCGGGCACCCCTTCCATAGACTCCCATGTTAAACGTCAGTCTAGTCATGGACAAAGTGAGGCGTGGGCACAGTGAGGCGTGGGCACAGTGAGGCATGGACATGGACACAGTGAGGCATGGACATGGACACAGTGAGGCAAAGTGAGGCACAGTGAGGCATGCAGATGGACACCCTAGGCTTATACTCGAGTCAATACGTTTTTCCATTTTTTTGTGGTAAAATTAGGTGCCTCGGCTTATATTCGGGTCAGCTTATACTCGAGTATATGCAGTACATTTAAAAAACAAAAAAGGTAAACTTACCTTTTAAAGTACCCCTATCTTGATAAAAGTATAGAGGCTGAAAGGAATGTAATGTTTATTAGCGAAACATGCAGAGGGATTTTTCATGCAATGGGCAATTCACAATACTCTGGCAGTAAACGCACAGCAGTTTAATGCCTACCAACAGAATATAGATGAAAGATTACAGTGATGATAACCCCAGTCAAAGCCTCAGCCCCTACTACTATAAACATATTTTCTCAAAGTTTATTTAGCAGAGCCTTGGACAGATGCTACTTTGTTTTACTTGTCTATAACAAGAGAAATTGAAATCTAGTTCAAATCTCAGAAGATGCACAGTGTAGACGGTAGGTGGAACAGTGATTTATGACCACGGTGTTTCATAGCTGTACATAAATCTATTTACTGCTTTGTCTGTTGGTGAAACACCTAAATGTCATTGCCAATATGGGTGACATGACAGCCATAGTAATGCAGAAATACATAAAGGTTTTCAATAAAGAGACATTTTCTTCTAATATAGGAGCAAAATCACATATAAATAAAATCACTAAAGAATAATAATAAAAATAAGAATACTGTGTGTTGATAATAAAATAATAATAAACAAGGTATTAAAGAGAAAATGTGTACTTAAAGAAAATTGTTCAATGAAGCAGTAATCAAGGAAACAGTTGTGCTAACATCAGAAAGCCTGCTCACTTTATTCTAATCTGAGCAACACTTCAGTTGAGGATTAATTTACAACAGAGCAGCACAAGCAGCAGGAGAGGTAAGTATTCACTTTTTTTTTGACCTTCTCAAGTATACAGGTCCTTCTCAAAAAATTTGCATATTGTGATAAAGTTCATTATTTTCTGTAATGTACTGATAAACATTAGACTTTCATATATTTTAGATTCATTACACACAACTGAAGTAGTTCAAGCCTTTTCTTGTTTTAATATTGATGATTTTGGCATACAGCTCATGAAAACCCAAAAATCCTATCTCAAAAAATTTGCATCTTTCATCCGACCAATAAAAGAAAAGTGTTTTAATACAAAAAAAGTCAACCTTCAAATAATTATGTTCAGTTATGCACTCAATACTTGGTCGGGAATCCTTTTGCAGAAATGACTGCTTCAATGCGGCGTGGCATGGAGGCAACCAGCCTGTGGCACTGCTGAGGTGTTATGGAGGCCCAGGATGCTTCGATAGCGGCCTTAAGCTCATCCAGAGTGTTGGGTCTTGCGTCTCTCAACTTTCTCTTCCCAATATCCCACAGATTCTCTATGGGGTTCAGGTCAGGAGAGTTGGCAGGCCAATTGAGCACAGTAATACCATGGTCAGTAAACCATTTACCAGTGGTTTTGGCACTGTGAGCAGGTGCCAGGTCGTGCTGAAAAATGAAATCTTCATCTCCATAAAGCTTTTCAGCAGATGGAAGCATGAAGTGCTCCAAAATCTCCTGATAGCTAGCTGCATTGACCCTGCCCTTGATAAAACACAGTAGTGATGAGCCGAACACCCCCGGGTTCGGTTCGCACCAGAAGCCGCGAACGGACCGAAAGTTCGTACGAACATTAGAACCCTATTAAATACAATGGATGCAAACGTTCGAATTCTAAAGTGCTAATTATAACAACTATTATGCATGTTATTGTCCTAAAAAGGGTTTGGGAACCCGGGTTGTGCACCAGGGGACATGTATCAATGCAAAAAGAAGTTTTAAAAACGGTCGTTTTTCGGGAGCAGTCATTTTAATGATGCATAAAGTGAAAAAAAAAAAGTCAAATATTCCTTTAAATATCGTACCTGGGGGGTGTCTAAAGTATGCCTGTGAAGTGCCACGTGTTTCCCGTGTTTAGAACTGTCCCTGCACAAAATGACACTTCTAAAGGAAAAAAAAGCCATTTAAAACTGCTTGCGGCTTTAATGTAATGTCTGGTCCCGGTAATATGGATGAAAATCTTTAAGAAAAATGGCATAGCTACCCCATGACCCCCCCCCCCCTACCCCAGCCCATTACCAGCCCCTTTGGGTCTTGTATGGATATTAAGGGGAACCCCGCACATAAAATAAAAAAGGCCCTATATACTCTGAACAGCCGTATACAGGCGGTGCATACAAGACAGGGACTGTAGGTTTGTTCTTATGTAGAATCTGTTTGTAATTTTGAACAGGTACATTGTTTAAGTGTAGCTCCAGCCCAAAAATCTATTTTTAAACTTTTTGGAAAACATAGGTAAGGGTAATCACCCCTGTAACATTTGTTTTGCTGTCTGTGCCCCTGTTCAGAACATTTCACCTCACTTTCCGTCCCAATGACAACTGTTTTTGAAATGTGGTGTTTTTCTTGAAACAAGGATTGCTGATAAAGCATCAGTACAGAGGAGACACCTTTCTCCCATATTAATTCTTACAGGAGAGAATTTTCCTTCCAAGGGGTAGATTTCCTCTCACTTCCTGTTGTCTTCTTGCGTTTGCAAGTAGGAGTCGTTTGTAAGTTGGATGTTTGAAAGTAGGGACCTGCCGTATATACTCTGCAGAAATAGGCCCCTTAGTTGTTGGTGTTGGCACAACACTGTAAGCACTCACAGTTACTGTTGGTTGGTGCTGGAACGCCCTGCTGTCAACTATTATATCAGGAATTTTAATTACATATAATTGTTGAACAGTGGTAGTAAAAATTGGGCCTTTGATGGTGGTGCTGGTGCCACAACACTGTAAGCCCTGACAGTTACTCTTGGTGGGTGCAGCAATGGGCCCTGCTGTGAATTATTAGATCAAGATGTATAATTGCATGCCCCTGTTGAACAGGGGCTGAAAAATTGGGCCTTTCGTGGTGGTGGTGGTGGTGGTGGTGTTGCCACAACACTGTAAGCCCTCAGAGTTACTCTTGGTGGGTGCAGGAATGGGCCCTGCTGTGAATTATTAGATCAAGAATTGTAATTACATGCCCCTTTTGAACAGGGGCTGAAAAATTGGGCCTTTCGTGGTGGTGGTGGTGGTGGCGTTGCCACAACACTGTAAGCCCTCAGAGTTACTCTTGGTGGGTGCAGCAATGGGCCCTGCTGTGAATTATTAGATCAAGAATTGTAATTACATGCCCCTGTTGAACAGGGGCTTGAAAAATTGGGCCTTAGGCACTGGTGCCACAACACTCCAACCCCTCACAGATACTGTACTTGGAGCACAGCAATGAGCCCTATGGCAAATTATTGCTAAAAAAATTGTAATTACACGCCCCTGTAAAACAGGGGCTGAAAAATTGGGCCTTAGCCACTGGTGGCGGCACCCATAAACAAAAATGATCTTCCAAGCTATCATCATCAATCGTATCATTGAGGACTCGGAGGAGGAGGATAGCCAGTCAACATAACAGCACAGGCACTCAGCATCAGCATCAGTCTTGAAGGGATGTGACATGTTAAAATCAATTAGTCTGTTATATCAGCATCAGGTGTGTGGTAGCTGGTGGTGATCCAAGACTGGTTCATCTTGATGAAAGTCAGTCGATCAACCGAGTCGGTGGACAGGCGCACCCTGTGATCCGTGACAAATCCTCCAGCAGCACCGAATGTGCGTTCCGAAAGAACGCTGGATGCAGGACAGGCCAGTAGCTCAATTGCATACTGTGCAAGCTCTGGCCAGTGATCCATCCTCAAGACCCAGTAAGCCAGAGGATTTTCGGTGGGGAAGGTGTCCAAGTCTGACCTTGCCCCTAGATATTCCTGCACCATGTTTATCAGACGCTGGCGATGGTTGCTGGAACCGATCATACTTTGGGGCTGCGGACTAAAGAATTGTCTGAACGCATCGGTCAGACGGCCACCTTCCCCACCGCTCCTTCTTTGACTGGCCGAAGCCTCAGCAACTCGTTGTCCAGGACCAGGAGTTTGTAACCTCCCAGTCTCTGGGAACGCGTTGCACAGACCTTTCTGCAAGGCCTCCCGGAGTTGTCTCATCCTCTGCTCCCTCTGCGACGGTAACATAAGGTCCGCAACCTTACCCTTGTACCGTGGATCAAGGAGAGTGGCCAGCCAGTAATGGTCCCTCTCCTTGATCCGAAGAATACGAGGATCCTTCCGCAGACTTTGCAGGATCAGGGAGGCCATGCAGCGTAGGTTTGCTGAGGCATTCGCTCCGGAGTCCTCTGGGTCACTAAGGACGACATGATCCGCAGCCACCTCCTCCCAGCCACGTACAAGTCCACTGGTTTCTTGGGACTGTAAATCATCCCTAAAAGACTGCTGCTGATGATGCTGAGTGCCAGCCTCCACCTCCATGCTGACACAATCCTCCTCCTCCTCCTCCTCCTCCTCTTCCTGTGCGATGGGTGGGACAGAAGGAACACTGTCTGGGTAAAGGGGGCCTTGAGAGGCAAGGAAGTCCTCCTCTTCCTGCCTCTGTTCTGCCTCAAGTGCCCTGTCCATTATTCCACGCAGCGTGTGCTCCAACAGGTGGACAAGAGGTACAGTGTCACTGATGCATGCACTGTCACTGCTCACCATCCTTGTGGCCTCCTCAAATGGTGCCATGACAGTGCATGCATCCCTGATCATGCCCCACTGGTGTGGAGAAAAAAAACCAAGCTCCCCTGACCCTGTCCTGGTGCCGTAGTCGCACAGGTACTCATTGATAGCCCTCTGCTGCGTGTGCAGCCGCTGCAGCATGGCCAACGTTGAGTTCCACCTGGTGGGCATGTCACATATAAGGCGGTTCTTGGGCAGGTTCAACTCCTTTTGCAGCTCAGCCAGGCGAGCACTGGCATTATAAGATCTGCGGAAATGCACACAGACTTTCCTGGCCTGCCTCAGGACATCCTGTAAGCCCGGGTACCTGCCCAAGAACCGCTGCACCACCAGGTTAAGGACGTGAGCCACACAGGGCACATGGGTCAGTTGTCCCTGTCGGAGGGCGGAGAGGAGGTTGGTGCCATTGTCGCAAACCACCATTCCTGGCTTAAGCTGGCGTGGCGTCAACCACCTCTCGGTCTGGCCCTGCAGAGCAGACAGGACCTCTGCCCCAGTGTGGCTTCTGTCCCCCAAACACACCAGCGCAAGCACGGCATGGCATCTTTTTGCCTGCGTACTTGCGTAGCCCCTTGAACGGCTACGGAGCACCGCTGGTTCATAGGACAAACCACAGGAAGAGGCCATGGAGGAAGAAGAAGAGGGGGTGGAGGAGAGAGGTGTGTCACAACCAGTAGTAGCATTTTGGAGGCGTGGCGGTGGAACAACCTCCAACACTACTGCACCTTGTCCTGCATCCTTCCCAGCTGCCAAAAGAGTGACCCAATGGGCCGTGAAAGAAAGGTAACGTCCCTGTCCATGCCTGCTGGACCATGAGTCAGCGGTAATATGCACCTTACCACTGACCGCCCTGTCCAGCGAGGCCAAGACATTGCCTTCCACATGCCGGTAGAGAGCCGGAATAGCCTTCTGTGAGAAAAAGTGGCGTTTGGGAACCTGCCACTGAGGAACCGCACATTGCACAAACTCACGGAAGGGGGCCGAGTCTACCAACTGAAAAGGCAGCAGTTGAAGCGCTAGCAATTTAGTCAAGCTAGCATTCAACCGCTGGGCATGTGGATGGCTGGGAGTGAACTTCTTTCGACGGTCCAGCAGCTGGGGCAGGGAAATTTGCCTGCTAGAATCAGACGTCGGTGTACTGCTAGCAGAGTGGCCGCAAGTACTTGGCTGTGACACACCTAATTCTACACCTTCATTCCTCTCAGTGCATGTTTCAGAGAGGACTGAAGTTATAGTGGGGTTGGAGATCCCAGCTGATGCGGTGCAAGGAGAGGTCCGCTTTGTTCTTTGGTGTGGGTCTTTGAGGTAGGCTTGCCAACGAGCTGCATGGCAGGTCAACATATGTCTGGGCAGGCATGTGGTACCCAAGCGGCTGATGTTTTGGCCACGCGATATACGCTTGAGACATATGTTGCAAACAGCAGCTGTGCGATCTGATGCACTAGCCTCAAAAAAGGCCCACACCAAAGAACTTTTTGAATGACGGGCAGAGGCAGCGCCCTGCACAGGCGGAGCTCTGCGGTGTGATTCCGTCGGTGTACTGCCCTTACGCTGGCCACCAAAGGGCATCCTGCCTCGTTGGAGATGTGCCTCCTCCTCATCCTCCTCCTCCTCCTCTCTCCTATTAGGCACCCACGTGGAGTCAGTGACCTCATCATCCCCTCCCTCCTCATCACTGGAGCCAATCTGGCAGTATGCTGCAGCTGCTGGAACATGACTGCCAGATTGGTGTCCTTCTTGAGCATCCCCTCTGTCTACTCTCACGCTACTGCCTTCCTGTAGCTGGGTTTCATCATCAGACCCTTCGAAATGCTGGGCATCCTCCTGGAGCATGTACCCAACACTGTGCTCAAACAGTTCGGGGGACTCCTCAGGAGGAGGACATGGTGGGTCTAGGGAAGGAGTGACTGATGATGAGTCTGACATTGATACCAGGGAAGAGGATGCTTTGGCAGCTGCTTTGCCAGTACCCTGAGCCTGGGTGAGAGAGGATGAGGAGGAGGAGGAGGGCTTGGTCATCCACTCTACCAAGTCTTCGGCATGATGTGGCTCAACATGTCCAGCTGCCGAAAAGGACAAGCGTGTCCCATGGCCATGTGCTGATGACAATGCACCGCGTCCACGACCAGCACTGTTGCCCCCAGACACAGAGCCTGCTTGCCCTCTTTTATTGCCTCCTGACTGTCTGCCTCTCCTTGTTTGCCTTCCAGACATTCTAATAGATGGCCTGCAGGGAGATGGGGAAAAAAGCAATAAGGGCTACCTTCAGGTGTCCTTCTCTGTCCCTTTACTTAAGGATTTCTAAATATGGTTGAGGATGATTGCTTTTGCACAGAATAGCACAACGACAATTTCCCTGACTGTCCAAAAAACAAGGATTTCAAAGATGGTTGATGAGGAATGCTTTAGCACACTATAGCACAAGGAGAATTTCCCTCACTGTCCTTCCCTGTCCCTAGAAACAAGGATTATCACAGTGAAAGAAACTGACACTCTTCCTACCTATAGTTTTCTGTCCCTAGAAAAAATGTTTTTTTAAAGCACACTATAGCACAAGGAGAATTTCCCTCACTGTCCTTCCCTGTCCCTAGAAACAAGGATTGTCACAGTGAAAGAAACTGACACTCTTCCTACCTATAGTTTTCTGTCCCTAGAATTTTTTTTTTTTAAAGCACACTATAGCACAAGGAGAATTTCCCTCACTGTCCTTCCCTGTCCCTAGAAACAAGGATTATCACAGTGAAAGAAACTGACACTCTTCCTACCTATAGTTTTCTGTCCCTAGAAAAAATGTTTTTTTAAAGCACACTATAGCACAAGGAGAATTTCCCTCACTGTCCTTCCCTGTCCCTAGAAACAAGGATTATCACAGTGAAAGAAACTGACACTCTTCCTACCTATAGTTTTCTGTCCCTAGAAAAAATGTTTTTTTAAAGCACACTATAGCACAAGGAGAATTTCCCTCACTGTCCTTCCCTGTCCCTAGAAACAAGGATTCGCACAGTAAAACACACTGACACTCTCCCTACCTATCCTTCTCTTTCCCTAAACTAAAGGAATCCAGGTTAAGCAAGAAAAAATAAATGTCACTGTCCCTGCCTATGCTTCTCTTTCCCTGCTCCGGAACACACTACACTAGGCCGCCGTGCTGGTGGCCTTTTATAGTGTGGGGCGTGTACTAAACACCCTCAGCAATAATTGGCCACAGGCATCCTGCCTGTGGCCAATCATTGCTCTCCTCGCTGCCGGCGCTGTGATTGGCCAAGCATGCGGGGTCACAGTGCATGCTTGGCCAATCACAGCGCCTGGATGACACTGCGATGGCGTAGTGCATTGTGGGCCG
This sequence comes from Rana muscosa, assembly GCA_029206835.1. Classification (NCBI taxonomy): domain Eukaryota; kingdom Metazoa; phylum Chordata; class Amphibia; order Anura; family Ranidae; genus Rana; species Rana muscosa. The sequence goes on along the minus strand of CM055116.1, from coordinate 746,760,071 downwards.
TTCGCGTCACTCGAATTAGGCGCGAACGGCCCAAATCGTTCGATCTTCGTCGATCTTCGTCGAACGATCGAACAGCCGATGTTCGAGTCGAACGTATGTTCTACTCGAACACCGAGCTCATCCCTAAAACACAGTGGACCAACACCAGCAGCTGACATGGCACCCCAGACCATCACTGACTGTGGGTACTTGACACTGGACTTCAGGCATTTTGGCATTTCCCTCTCCCCAGTCTTCCTCCAGACTCTGGCACCTTGATTTCCGAATGACATGCAAAATTTGCTTTCATCCGAAAAAAGTACTTTGGACCACTGAGCAACAGTCCAGTGCTGCTTCTCTGTAGCCCAGGTCAGGCGCTTCTGCCGCTGTTTCTGGTTCAAAAGTGGCTTGACCTGGGGAATGCGGCACCTGTAGCCCATTTCCTGCACACGCCTGTTCACGGTGGCTCTGGATGTTTCTACTCCAGACTCAGTCCACTGCTTCCGCAGGTCCTCCAAGGTCTGGAATCGGTCCTTCTCCACAATCTTCTTCAGGGTCCGTTCACCTCTTCTCATTGTGCAGTGTTTTCTGCCACACTTTTTCCTTCCCACAGACTTCCCACTGAGGTGCCTTGATACAGCACTCTGGGAACAGCCTATTCGTTCAGAAATTTCTTTCTGTGTCTTACCCTCTTGCTTGAGGGTGTCAATGATGGCCTTCTGGACAGCAGTCAGGTCGGCAGTCTTACCCATGATTGCGGTTTTGAGTAATGAACCAGGCTGGGAGTTTTTAAAAGCCTCAGGAATCTTTTGCAGGTGTTTAGAGTTAATTAGTTGATTCAGATGATTAGGTTAATAGCTCGTTTAGAGAACCTTTTCATGATATGCTAATTTTTTGAGATAGGAATTTTGGGTTGTCATGAGCTGTATGCCAAAATCATCAATATTAAAACAAGAAAAGGCTTGAACTACTTCAGTTGTGTGTAATGAATCTAAAATATATGAAAGTCTAATGTTTATCAGTACATTACAGAAAATAATGAACTTTATCACAATATGCTATTTTTTGAGAAGGACCTGTATTTTAAAAAACTGGAAAAATTGGATCAATTATCTATAGTAAACAATTACATTTTTTAGCCTTATTTGAAAGAATAAACCTGATTGTTTGTTGCTATAGGTCAGTGATGGCAAACCTTTTTGAGCCCGAGTGCCCAAACCGCAACGCAAAACCAACTTATTTCTTTCAAAGTGCCAACACATAATTAAACCTACCAGCGGCTCTGTACAGAGGATGGGACTGATCATCCCTCTCTGAATGAGCCCTAAGAGGCCAAAAACGTACGATTCTGCCAGATTCGCTCAGAATGCAGGGTTCAGGAATGCATTGTGCTCAGAATGCACTGTGCAACATACACTGACCTACCTGACACATGCACTCACTTACCTGACCATTACACTGACCTACCTGACACATGTACTCACCTACCTGACACATGCACTCACCTACCTGACCATTACACTTACCTACCTGACCATTACACTCACCTACCTGACACATGCAATGACACCAATAATGAGGCACAATGTTTCCCAATGACACCAATAATGAGCAGTGGCGGCTGGTGCTCAAATTTTTTTGGGGGGGCGCAAACAAACTGAAAAAAAAAACATCAATTGCTGCCACTGTGCCCATTAAACACAGCCACTGTGCCCAAACACCACCAGTTTGTCCCCAAATGCAGCCAGTTTGTCCCCAAATGCAGCCAGTTTGTCCCCCAAATGCAGCCAGTTTGTTCCCATATACAGCCAGTTTGTCCCCATATACAGCCAGTTTGTCCCCCATATACAGCCAGTTTGTCCCCCATATACAGCCAGTTTGTCCCCCATATACAGCCAGTTTGTCCCCATATACAGCCAGTTTATCCCCCATAATACAGCCAGTTTGTCCCCCATAATACAGCCAGTTTGTCCCCCATATACAGCCAGTTTGTCCCCCATATACAGCCAGTTTGTCCCCCATATACAGCCAGTTTGTCCCCCAAATGCAGCCAGTTTGTCCCCAATATACAGCCAGTTTGTCCCCAATATACAGCCAGTTTGTCCCCCCATATACAGCCAGTTTGTCCCCCCATATACAGCCAGTTTGTCCCCCCATATACAGCCAGTTTGTCCCCCCATATACAGCCAGTTTGTCCCCATATACAGCCAGTTTGTCCCCAAAATACAGCCAGTTTGTCCCCAAAATGCAGCCAGTTTGTCCCCCAAAATGCAGCCAGTTTGTCCCCCAAATGCAGCCAGTTTGTCCCCCATAATACAGCCAGTTTGTCCCCCAAATGCAGCAAGTTTGTCCCCCAAATGCAGCCAGTTTGTCCCCCAAATGCAGCCACTTTGTCCCCCCCAGCCCTGCACTTACCTTCCTCGGGTCAGCGCCGTCCTTCTTCCGTCCTCTATGTCTTCTCCCGCCCTCGATGTTGCTTCAGCCAATCAGGTTACCGGTAACCAGACCCGGTGAACCTGATTGGCCGCTGGCTCTGATAGGCACTTCTAAAGACCAACCAGTCGCTGTAATTCAGATGGTCGTCGCTCAAGGGGCCATCTGAATAGTGGGCGGCAACGGCGGCGACAATACATAGGTTCATGCAATGCATGAACCTATGTATTGTTGTGAGTGACGGGCGCATGAGCGAGCGGGGGCGGCGCTTCTGCGCCCACTATGGACGCACCGCCACTCCATTAAAAAAATAAAAATAATAATAATTCTTAAAGGGCCCGTTTTTTTTTTTGGTGACTTCAGGAAGGAGGGGGGGCAGCGCCCGGGCGCCCCCTATGGACGGGCCGCCACTGATACAGATAGATAGATAGATACAGATAGATAGAGAGAGAGAGAGAGAGAGAGAGATACAGATAGATAGATCTGGCTAAGGTGGGGATATACTGTATGTAAACCATGGCTGTAGCAGGACACAGTGCTGGGACCCCTCGTGTAGTATACAGTCAGGAGATGATGTGTAATGAGCACATTGTCGGGTGAATGACTGAAGGATGATTCCCGGGGCACAGAAGAAGCAGGTCACCCTCCCTCCACACAGTCCAATCACAGATCACAGTACAAGGTGCTGCTGTATAGTGGACACTGGACAGACACTGACAGGGAAACACACTCACTGCTCAGATCACAGTACCTTGCTCAATGCTTCCTTCATTCAGATCAGGGAGCTGATTTCCATGCTGGCACAGAAAGTGAAAGCAGAAGTGATGTCGCCGCCAGGGGAAAGCACCGCCCATATCCTACGGCGGTGCCAATCCACAGAGAGATATGAAGGAGAATGACCAATGAGAGTGTAGAGAGGCTATGTGCAGTGCGCCACAAAGACTCACAAAACCCCGCAAATTAAGCGTCTTGCCTGCCTGCAATCACGGGATTGCACTGGCATGACGTTTTAAACAGCACTGTGGCCGGCGCCCGTACACAGTGCACTTAAAGGACTTTTTTTTTTTTTAAAGGAACATTTTTTTTTTTTTTTAAAGGGACATTTATTTTTTTGTTACTAGCTGTGGGGGGGGGGGGGGGGGGCGGCGCCCGGGCGCCCCCTATGGACGGGCCGCCACTGATAATGAGGCACAATGACACCAATGAGGGGGGTAAAATGTTTCCCAATGACACTAATAATGAGGCCAAATAACAGCAATGATGGGGCACAAGGTTTCCAAATGAAACCTATAATGAGGCACAATGACACCAATGAGGGGGGGGGGGAAATGTTTCCCAATGACGCTAATAATGAGGCCAAATAACAGCAATGATGGGGCACAAGGTTTCCAAATGACACCTATAATGAGGCACAATGACACCAATGAGGGGGGGTAAAATGTTTCCCAATGACACTAATAATGAGGCCAAATAACAGCAATGACGGGGCACAAAGTTTCCCAATGATGCCAATAATGAGGCCCAATGACACCAATGATGGGGCACAAAGTTTCCCAATGAGACCAATAATGAGACCCAATGACACCAATGATGGGGTACAAGGTTTCCCAATGATAGCAATAATGACGGGACACAATTCCCAGGACTGCTGTTTAAAATGTATATATTTTTTTTTCAATGAAGAAAAACTATAATTTCATCCAACAAAGTTTATGACAAGCAAGTGTATTGGCAAAGAGAAAATCTGCAAAGGCACTTTCTGGAGAGATTCCCAGGAAATCTTTTATTTTGGGGGTTAATCTGGATCCTAGACACAGGGCCAGGATGAAGGAGGTGAAACCAGACAGAAAGGAGTTTAAGGGGAAGGTACCTACCAGCAGTTGGTACAGGTATTGCATGGCTCCGGTCAGCAGGATGTACAGTAGCAGCTTGAGCCTCTGCCTCTAAGAAGCAGGACTCCACAAACAGAACTGATCTACACATAATGTCCACATCTCACCTGTCTTCAGTGTCTGTGTCTCCCAATCCGACAGCTCATTCCCGCCCGCACGTCACCCCTGATTCCAGCCGCATGGGAGCCGTGTTCTCTCTGTCACGCCCACCCCAGACACATCACTGCTGGCCCCAGAGACTTGTGGGAGCCGCGTCTTATCATTCACGCCCACCTCAGACTTGTCACCACTTTCCCTAGAGACCTGTGGTATACGTACTTCGATGAGGGGTGCGGTGTGGCCGAATCAGCTTCTATGGACGGATGGCCGGTCAGTGTGTGCTTTTCTCCTGGCGTGCCCACAGACGGCTTGCCGTGCCGGGAGCGGCACGCGTGCCACGCGTTCGCCATCACTGCTATAGGTAATGCCTAATTTTTCTTAATGAGCCAGGCCTTGCTAAAAAAAATCTACCACTTTACATTATTTATGATCAAAGTTAAAGCATGTGTAAACCCTCACCTTGTAAAAAGAAAAAAAAAACTTCAGTTTAAAATAGAGGTTTTTTTAACCGCTTGCCGACCGCCGCACGCACTTTTACGTCGACAGACTGGCACGACTGGGCAAATGGGCGTATATATACGTCCCCTTTAATTTGCCGGCCGTGTGGTCGCGCGCGTGCCGCCGCCGGTGCGCTCGATGTCCGCCGGTGTCCCGCGATTGGGTCACAGAGCTGAAGAACGGGGAGATGTTAGTCTAAACACAACATCTCCCCATTCTTCCTAGTGACATGTCACTGATCGTATGTTCCCTGTCATCGGGAACAGCGATCAGTGACGTGTCACGGCAAGCCACGTCCTCTAATAGTTAAAAGCACTCCCTAGGTCACACTTAACCCCTTCAGCGCCCCATACAGGTTAACCCCTTCACTGCCAGTGTCATTTTTACAGTAATCGGTGCATTTGCATAGCACCGATCGCTGTAAAAATGACAATGGTCCCAAAATGGTGTCAAAAGTGTCCGATGTGTCCGCCATAATTACGCAGTCGCAATAAAAATCGCTGATCGCCAACATTTCTAGTAAAAATAATTATTAATAAAAACGCCATAAAACCCCTATTTTGTAGACGCTATAACTTTTGCGCAAACCAATCAATAAACGCTTATTGCGATTTTTTTGATCATGTAGAAGAATACATATCGGCCTAAACTGAGGGGAAAAAATGTTTTTTATATATTTTTTGGGGATATTTATTATAGCAAAAAGTAAAAAATATTGATTTTTTTTTCAAAATTGACGCTCTATTTTTGTTTATAGCGCAAAAAATAAAAACTGCAGAGGTGATCAAATACCACCAAAAGAAAGCTCTATTTGTGGGAAAAAAAGGACGTAAATTTTGTTTGGGAGCTACGTCACACGACCGCGCAATTGTGAGTTAAAGCGACGCAGTGCTGAATCGCAAAAATTGGCCTGGTCTTTGACCAGCCAAAAGGTTTGGGGCTGAAGTGGTTAAAACCCATTTAGTTTAAAATCTTTTTTTTTATAAGTGATCAATTGACTTTTGTTCCTAGCTGCAAAAGGGGCTTGCAGAGATGGGGGTATATACTGCAGAGGGTTTGTCTACAGAAGACAAAGAAACAGCAGTACACTGATCTTCCTAGTGAAGAGCTGTGCAAGGAAATATGTCTGCAGGAAGCAGAGAAACAGCAGTACACTGAACTTTCCAGTGAAGAGCTGTGCAGGGAAACATGTCTGAAGGAGGCAGAGAAACAGCAGTAGACTGATCTTTCCAGTGAAAAGCTGTGCAGGGGAACATGTCTGCAGGAGGAAGAGAAACAGCAGTATACTGATCTTTCCAGTGAAGAGCTGCACAGGGGAACATGTCTGCAAGAGGCAGAGAAACAGCAGTACACTGATCTTTCCAGTGAAGAGCTGTGCAGGGAAATATGTCTAATGGAGGCAGAGAAACAGCAGTGCACTGACCTTTCCAGTGAAAATTTGTGCAGGGGGATGTGTCAGCAGATGTCTCACCGTTGGAGTAAAAGGAAGCTTTGCTCCGAAAAAGAAAGAAGCAAACTGACCATGCTGGAATGGATGTGCATCCACACCCTAGTGTGGTCAGTTTGAAATAGGAAAGCAGGGGGACCTGCAGGATCACCAGGTATTACCCACAAATGACATGGATGGTAACACAGACACATATCAGAAATATGAAATGGTGTGATAACATACTGTACACTTTAACATCAAAGTAAATGATATTCTGTTGAAAAGAATTAGTTTAGCATCAGCCTAAATATCAAATTAGTATTAATGTATTGCACATATAAATATACAGAATATTTTAATAAAATTCACATTTTTAAAATAAGAAAACCTTGCGGTTAGTTCAGGAAAATCTATGGCTGCTGCACCAAAAAGATCCTGAATACTGGACCAAAATGAAACACATAAAATATAAAAAAAAGTGTGCATATCACATTAGGTCTAAATCAACCCCTTTGTGCAACAAAATGATCAGGTAATAAAAGCATGTAAATTAGTAACACTTCACTTTTTCATAGCAAAACATATTCAAAATAAAGTCCATAAACAAAAAGAAAAGTCCAAATCCGCATGAAACATTCCAAGTGCCTTATAGTGCTCAGTGATGGACACAAATCGTGCTCCAGTGCTTTTCAATAAGGAGGACCGATGTTTTCAGCCAGCAAGATGGAGCAATGGTGTCCCCACACAGGGATCACACAGCCGGTTCTCCCATTTGTTGGAGTGATTTCAGTGAGTTGGGAGAACCAGCTGTGTGATCCCTGTGTGGGGACACCATTGCTACATTTTGCTGGCGGGGTCACCGACTCATTTGGATTTGAGATCATTCCTTTCCAGTAAGAGGCTTGGCTTGAGAAAAATCACTTTAAAGCGGAGGTTCACCCAAACATACAACATTATTTAAAAAAAAACAGTGCACAACGCACATACTGAATCGGCAAACCATTTTTTTTTTTTTTTAATTAAATACCTTATTATTGCCATCTGAAAAGTGATTTCCGATATTCCCGTCCCGCGGGAGTAGGCGTAGCTGATGCTTACCCCGGCGCCGCAATGCGTTGTGGGACATATTTGCAAAATGAATAGTGGAGCGCCGTGCCTTGAAATCTCGAGAGATTTCACTCGTGAAGTGACGCGTGACGACGGTCACGTGACGAGGGCGTCTCTAATGGCGCCATTTTATAAACTGGGATTCAGGTTGTTGACGACATTGCCATGACAACGGGGGCGGGAACTTTCTACGTCGCCGCCCGTTGTGATGGCAACCCTCAGTGTTGACGGTGCACAGCACCGTCAACACTGAGCATGCGCGGGATCGAGCGGAGAATGCTGGGAAGACAGCATTCTCTGCAATCAGAAAAGTAGGTGCTTGTGGGCTTTTATTGCCCACAAGCAAAATGGAAATGTCCCACAGAGGTTTTATAAGTCATCCTTGTGTCTGAAAACGGAATGGTGGCGGTTTGCACATTATGAACAGTGAGTAAGCAATTGCAATGGTAATGATCATTTAATGGGCCAAAAAAAACAAAACGAAAAGCCGCGAAACCTCCGCTTTAAACACTGGAGCACGATTCGTTTGTGTCCATCACTGAGCACCTTAAGGCACTTGGAATGCTTCATGTTGATTTGGACTTTTACACATTTTTGTTGCTAGTGTGTTTTTTTTTTTTTTTCCAATTGACAATTAAAAAATCTTTATTTTCATTCAGGACAATATGCAGTTCAAAGTGTGTACATGCATTTACACCAGTTTTAATGCATTTCAGATGAAAAAAAAGGGGACAGATTGTACTTTTGTTAAATGCACTGAAACTGACTGCACTGGTGTGTAATAGGACTATTGGAAAAAATGGCAAACACTACCACTGTGCATGCATTCTGGATATGGTTTAAGAACACACTGGAAAGCATCTGATGTTAATCCGCCCTAAAAGAACAAATGTTTTATAAAAAATTGTCTCGTTTTTACATTGACTAACCTACATATTTACGTTTAAATTAAAGTGAAAGTAAACCCTCCTATCATTTTCAGTCAAGGAAGCTGCCATCTTGGCCTCTGTTTAATCTTCAACTGCCATGATGCTGCACATGTGATCAGTTATGACACCAGCCATTGGATGGTTTGACAGTTTGGTTGAGAGCACAACCAATGTGACAGTTAGCATTCCCAGCATGCCGGGAATGTAACTGCTTTTTGAAACTGTTAAATCGATGGGTTTACTTTTGCTTTAATAATAAAAAACCTTCTGTTATGCAAGTAGGTGCTTGATGCTCAGTAAGGCAGGCCATCGAAAATGTGTCAATTCCCCCATCCACACACTTGATGTGGATGGGGGAATTCTCCTGCTGTACTATTGAATTTTGCCAGCAGGGAGCCTTTCCCGCCAGCAGAATGCAAAAATCAGTGTTGCCGACACTATAACCGGCAGTGCTAATCGGGTGAAAAAAACGGACAGGCTGGTTGTACAGAAGTTAGTTAGTAAAGAGAGGCTGATTTCTGTACAAGCAGCCTGCTCATAGATGGATCAAAATCCGGGCTGGTCCCTGCTGAACCGGCCAAAATTCGATCCATCTCTGGCCAGCTTAAATTGAAAGGGAAAATCAAACTGTTTTTCTAAAACAATACAAAAGTGTAATATATATGCGTTATGATCAGGGCCGGACTTACCATTAGCTTAACTGGGCTCAAGCCCATGGGCCCCACGCAATAGGGGGCCCCTGCCTGCAGAGCAGGGCCGGCGCTACCACTCACGTTGTCACCGAGATGTTCCCAGCCTGCAGTGCCACGCCACCCTAGCAGCGGCAGTGAGGGGAGGGAGCCCGAACAAAGAGAAGCGCCGGCCGGCCGGGGCCCTGAAGTGCCTGCAGGATAAATCATGGAACGAATGAGATGGATGGAAACCTGGCTGCATGTAAGTTCGGGCTTGGCGCGATTCCCCCGCTCGCCCTCCTCCTCCTGTCGGGATCATTTGTGAGGACAGGCAGCAGCGCTGCTCTCCTTGAGCCGGTGACCCCGCCACGGCGTTCGCACAGGTAGAGGAAAAACAGGCAGCACACTCAGTGCGGCCTGCACCCAGTAACCATAATAAAAAAAAAAAAAATTCTGCTGTCAAGTTTATATTGTTTATATTGCATTATGTAGTTACAGAGGTGGGGGGTGGGGGTACAGAGGGGAATAGATGTGTGGGGGGGGTACAGAGGCGAATAGATGTGTGGGGGGGTACAGAGGGGAACAGATGTGGGGGGGGGGTACAGAGGAGAATAGATGTGAGGGGGTGTACAGAGGGGAACAGATGTGTGGGGGGGTACAGAGGGGAACAGACGTGCGGGGGTACAGAGGGGAACAGATGTGGGGGGGGTACAGAAGGGAACAGATGTGTGGGGGGGGTACAGAGGGGAACAGAGGTGCGGGGGGTACAGAAGGGAACAGATGTGTGTGGGGGGGGGTACAGAGGGGAACAGATGTGCGGGGGGTACATAAGGGAACAGATGTGTGTGGGGGGGGGGGTACAGAGGGGAACAGATGTGCGGGGGTGGGAGTACAGAGGAGAACAGATGTGTGGGGGTGGGAGTACAGAGATGAACAGATGTGTGGGGGGTACAGAGAATAACAGATGTGTGGGGGGGGGGGTACAGAAGGGAACAGATGTGTGGGGGGGGGTACAGAAGGGAACAGATGTGTTGGGGGGGTACAGAAGGGAACAGATGTGTGGGGGGGGTACAGAGGGGAATAGATGTGTGGGGGGTACAGAGGGGAATAGATGTGTGGGGGGGGATACAGAGGGGAACAGATGTGTGGGGGGGATACAGAGGGGAACAGATGTGTGGGGGGGTTACAGAGGGGAATAGATGTGTGTGGGGGAGGGGGTACAGAGATAAACAGAGGTGCGGGGGCTGCAGCGGGGAACAAGCGTTTAAGGGACTGATGAATTGGGGTGATCTGAGGCCTGAAAATACAGAAATTTAGGTGATTTGAGGTGTGGAGGTTCAAGTTAATCTTTGTAAAAAAATAATAAATGCAGATCTTTTTGCAGGTAAAGAATTTGCATTTATTATTATTTTAGGCATTGTCAGTGTATATGTATGCTCGCACAGACAGGCAGTTACACAGTTAGCCTGTCTATATACTACCCTAGCCTGTCCATATACCTGCGTACCACGGCTGGCGCAAGGAAGCGAGCCGTTGCCGCCACTATTTGTTTTCAGGCCGGGTCCAGAGGTGCAGGTGTGGGCCTGTGGTTCACGGCTAAAGAAAAATCTCCCCCCCACCACCTCCACCTCCACCATCACCATATACAAAGGGGGTGGAGTCAGGGGCAGAGCTAATGGGGGGGGGGGCGCCAAAATGAGGTTTCGCCTAGGGTGTCAAAAATCCTTGCACCAGCCATGCTGCAGAGGCGGCTCTCTAATCAGGTAAAGGCTGGCGGGGTGAGCCGCGAGTGGGCCGGCGTTCTGTCAGATTAGCGTGACAGAAAGAACATCACCGTCGACAAACATTAAAAGTTCCCCCCCTGTTACACCCTCATCAGCGGCAGCAGCCAATAGCAGGCTTCACCGCTGTCCTAGTTGGCACCACATTGCATGATGGGAGATGTAGTTCTCTACAGCACACACTAGACTCGGCCGGGCTGTGCCTGCATGCTGCAGAGACAACACCTCCCAGAATGCACTGCAGGGCGGGCGCTCAAAGTGGACAGTCGGCTTCTCCTGACTGAGTCCTGCTTGTAGTAGGGGACAGAAGAATCGGAAGAGTGATCAACCAGGTAAGTCACCCTAAATACCTACCTATATCACCAGCACCAGGTCAGCGACAGTGCCTCATACCCCTGTCAGTGCTGCCTATATCAGTGCAATGCATAACTTTCTATACTGCAGATCAGTGCCTCATATCTCTTTCTGTGTCATGCATAATGTTATATACTGCTCCAGGTCAGTGCCTCATACCTTACTCATTGCAATTTTATCCTCAGTGCCTCTGTCAGTGTAACTTTATGGTCTGTGCCTTATGCCTCATTCAGTGCTAGGTGGAACTTTTTTATGGTAAGTGCTTCAGGCTTCTGTTAGTGCAAGGTGCTACTTTATGGTTAGTGCCTCATGCCTCACTCGGTGCAAGGTGCAACTTTATAGTAGTCCATGTCTGTTGCCTCTGTCAGTGCAAGGTGCAACTCTATGACCAATGCTCTCATGCCCTAGTCAGTGCCTCGCTAAGAGCCATGCATAACTATATACTGCATGAGTGTCCAATGACTCGCTCGGTGCAAGGTGCTATTTTGTGGTTAGTGCCCCCCTCAGTGCAACCTTTTGGTATGTGCCTCATGCCTCACTCACTGCAATGTGCAACATAATGGTCGGTGTCCGTTGTCTCTGTCAGTGCAGAGTCCATCTTTATGGTCAGTGCCCCCATGCCCCTGTCAGTGCCACTTTATGGTCAGTGCCCCCATGCCCCTGTCAGTGCCACTTTAGGGTCAGTGCCACCATGCCTCACTAAGTGCCATGCATCGCTATATAATGTATGAGTGTCTAATGACCCTCTCAGTGCAAGGTGCATTTTTATGACCGGCGTCCCCCATGCCTCTGCTTTCTTTCTTTCTTTCTCCCTCCATCCCTCATTCATCTCAGACTTTTACCACACCCCCTTCCGAGCCACCCCCACTATTTTGCGTGAACCACGCCCATTTTTGTAATGTATAGAAGTTAGGGCCCGAAAGTTACTCAAGCCCAGGGGCCCCTACTAGACTTGTGCACAACGGAAAAATTTGTTCCGTTTCGGTTCGTTTCTTTCCGGTCCTGTTGATTCGTAATCATTCGTAATTTTGCTAGACGGGATTTTTCGTGTTCGGACTCATTCGTATTTTTGCAAGCGACATTTTTCGTTGAATTTTTTGTTGCTTTATAATTCGTACTTTCGGTAGAGTACGTTGTTTTTCGTTGATTCTGGACACAACTCCTACTTTCGTAACTTTTTTTGGGTTCGTACTTTCGGTAGAGTACGTTGTTTTTCGTTGATTCTGGACACAACTCCTACTTTCGTAACTTTTTTTGGGTTCGTTGATTCGTAATTTTCCGTGTCTCTCTCACAACGACGCTGCCTATTATGCCTAATGTGCTTCGAATGGATTTGTACTTTTCTAAATACATTGCGGTTATTTGTAACGATTCGAAATCTCGTATTTTACTTTCGTTTTTAACATGCGGCTATAGGCTCCGCCCCTGTACACCATTTTGAGAGGGTTCAGCACGGTGAGGGAGAAGCAGAGAGCAGAGCAGAGTGAGTGTTATTGTGCTTCGAATGGATTCGAAATCTCGTATTTTACTTTCGTTTTTTACATGCGGCTATAACCTCCGCCCCTGTACACCATTTTGAGAGGGAGTTCAGCACGGTGTGGGAGAAGCAGAGAGCAGAGCAGAGTGAGTGTTATTGTGCTTCGTATGGATTCGTACATTCGTAACTTTTTCATAACGAATTATGCCGAAGACATTCGGGCATTCGCTATTTGCGGTATAATTTATTTCGGATTCGGTCTTATTCGTAATTGCTTTGTTCGGAAATTCGAATGCTTCCGAATGTCCGAAAGTTGCTAAATTCGGACGAATTTCAATTCGTTACGAAACGAATTGCACAAGCCTAGCCCCTACCACCCTAAGTCCTGCCCTGGTTATGATACTTAAGTATGTAATAAGATATAATAGCCCTGATTCATCAAACTGAAATAACACTTAAGGTAACATAAAATGTGCTCAGCATATGCTAAGTGGCCTCCCAGTTAAAATGATCTTGTTATTTTAGCATGCCTTAATTATCGGTTTAGCATTCCTCGTGCCGCAATGATTTTAGGTCAGTTTTGTTTTAAATTTTTTAACCACAAGAGTCCCAGGTTAATTAGCAGTTACATATGGTTTAGCAGTTATTTCTACCAGCAATCTTTTAAAGCAAAGATACTATCTGGAAGTCCAATGAAAATAAACCAAAAATTTTAAAACGCACTCAAAAGTCTTGTGACTTCAGAAATATATATATAAAAGAGTTTGTGCAAAGTAAGCAAAAAACAAAGTCCATCCGAGATTAAACTACAAATCCTTAAACCAGCCAATAGAATCATCAAGAGTAATTAAATGATAAGTTTACCTTTCTCCAAAAAATAATAAATGCATTGGCATTTAATATTTTTTTGTATTAGGAGCCTGTAAAGCATTGCGCCAGCGATCAGTAGATCGCTGATGTCATGCAGGTTCCATGCAGACTGTCAAGCCCTGTACACACGATCGGTTTTACCGATGAAAACAGTCCGATGGACTTTTTTCATCGGACAAACCGATCGTGTATGGGACCCATCGGTCTTTTTCCCATCGGTTTTAAAAAATAGAACATGTTTTAAATTTTTCCGATGGATCAAAAACCGATAGCAAATTCCGATCATCTATGGGCAAGTCCATTGGATAAAAAACCCACGCATGCTCAGAATCAAGTCGACGCATGCTCAGAAGCATTAAACTTAATTTTTCTCGGCTCATCGGAGTGTTTTACGTCACAGCGTTTGGAACGGTCGGTTTTTTGACTGATGGTGTGTAGGCAAGACTGATGGAAGTCAGCTTCATCGGATTTCCGATGGACAAAACCATCGGATTAGAATCCATAGGATATCCGATCGTGTGTACGAGGCTTTAGTGTATGGGCTTAGCCGTACATTCCGTCTGAGTAAGCTGATACTCGCTGACAGGAAGACTCAATGAACTACCACAGCACTCCACAGTGCCGTGATAGTTTACTGAGAACTACAAGCCAACAGCTGCTAAGCATGTCAGGGCTTGTAGTTTGTTCAGACACACAGAGCTCTGTGTATGAATGATGCAGTCATGTGGGCAGAGCCCCGGTTGACCACAGTGACAGCTAGTACAGGGAACTTCTCCCTATACTGCTGCCACAGGGAGGGGGAGGAAGGGGGTGGCGGAACATGTAACATGTTCACAAAAGAGCACTTATTCTTTAAAGCAGAGTTCCACCCTAAAAAGGAACTTTCTATTAACAGCTTGCCTTTAATGTAAAAAAAATAATAATAATTTTACTCACTTCTATCTGGCTGTTACTAGGCAGATTTCGTAATCTGCCTAGTTCCTGGTTCTAGGTGGTTCAACTTCCTGTCCTAAGACCCCATTGCCTCCTAGGAAATGATGACATTCATTTCCCAAGAGTCTCTGGGCATTACTGTGCCTAAAAATCGCCAAGCATGCACCTCTTCCTAAAAACCAGGAAGAAAAAGGAACTGGGCTTCACATGGCCACACATATGATGGATATGGCCACAACATGAGCTGGAGGATATAAGGCAAGTGTTTGCAATGATTTCTGGAATGATTGGGGAGCTATTAATATGTTTTAGGGACTATTTAATGTTATTAATTTTAGCTTGCAAAAAAAAAGTTATGCCCGGTACCCCGCTTTAAACACCTCTTGCTGTCTTTTTTGTTACGTAATAAACAGGAAAAATACTGCGCCAACCTTCAAATCAAATTTCTAGCAGCCTACACAACAACTTGACAATAGTGTAAAAAAATAATAATAAATAAAGTGTGGCGCTGTGTACAAACAGAAAAAAAAATATATATATATATAATGTCTGGTGACAATTGGTCTTTATAAAGACCCGTATGTCGTATTGAACCTTGATATGGTTCTGTGCACCTCTTAAGTGCAAAGTGCATGTAACGTGCAAAGATTTATAATGAATACAATGAGTGAAATAAAGTGAGATATATCACAAAATTGACTTAACAAAAAAAAAAAAACAACATGAATATCATGTGTGAAAGTGATCCACAATGTATGGTAGTGTCCAATTTTTTTGGGACAGAAAAAAGTATTTCGATGAATGCGTGGTCTGGTACCAACATCAACACTACATCAACACTACGTCAAGTGTATAATAAGTGGTAAGTTCGGTCCAGACTGGTTCCTTGGGTTATACGTTTTCTATGTTGCAACACTTAGAGGTGATGTTACCATTGGAAAGTGAGTAAAGGGTGTATACTCTTACCGGATGTTGTAGATCCAGCTCGCCGTATGGCGGTGAATCTATCAGGCTTGTGTCCACGCCAGGGACTGGTAGATATAAATCCTGGGGCCAATCTTCCCTCAGCGTCCTTCAACATTCCAGAGAGTGTTCACCAAGGCTTTTCCACCATAACTCTCACTTCCAATGCAATGAGTCAGTGTATGACACCAAATTTCTCCGTATGAGTGATGTCACCATGCAAAACATGAGAAAAAAATTCTCCACATAGTGTAAATCCAAATGGGATTTTATTTATAAAAAAATATAATAAGAAGAAATAACCCAATAAAAAGGTCTCACTGAACGATTTAACAATCCAAAAAACTTCTTTAGAAAACTTTTCAGGAAAAAACAAACCAACAAATCCAAAATGAATCCTCAAACAATCAGCAGCTCTGAATTTCAAAAATGCGTGGAGTGAGCACCAAGGCTGGCATGTAAACCCGACGCGTTTCGTCTAATGAGACATCCACTGGGGTACACGCCATCCTGGTGACCCCCACGCTATAAATAGGAAGAGAAATTACCTTAATTTGGCATCCCTGTGTACGAATGTGCATCTCCCTTCCGGGATCGGAGCGTCTCCGTGTCACATGACCGGGTTTCTGTGTCACATGACCAAGTCATGTGTGCCTTTTCGCCGAATCAGAAGGTCTAATGCGCCCTCGACGTGACCAACAGCGTCATCGTGTCATCGGCACGCATGTCAGTATAGTCCTCCGACGTGCCTGCGCGCAAGGCATACTGGCAGTTGTAGTTGCGCCGCAACTAAGCAGGGCAACCCAACCCGGCCAGCGTGACTCCCATCTCCGCCATTGAACGCAGACGTCACATGGATGCGACCACCGCAACCCCACGTGGGTGTCTCCATGTACACCATATCGCGCGCAAGGCGGATTGGGAATTGTAGTCGCAACGCAATAAAGTGGAACGATTCCACATCGCCAGCCTGTCTCCCTTGTAAGCCAGCAAGCACCCACAGCACTCGAGAAGAACGGCATACACCGTGTCAGGGTGATGCATGTGGAATTCCGACTATAATAAGTCTCTTCCCCAATGTGACTTTGAAATCACACAGCTTTAATACAATTAAACTACAATTAAAATTATATTATGGGTGTCAATGCACTATATCCCAGAAGGCAGGCACATTCTGTGCATGGACATACATATAAGTGACATCCATGCAACTGTATAACTTATACAAACTAAATCAGACCAGAAACCCTCTATATCCACAGTCTAATCTAAGATGGTATGTAAAACATGGTGAACCTAAATCGACGAAAGTCACTCATATGAAAACTATATAATAGCTATTTCATATTGTATTAAAAAGGGGGGTGATGGATGGAGCAATGAATGATAAGCTAAAAAAGGGAATGAAAACTGAAATAAATAAAGTTGGTAAAGATCAAAGAAAGGGGGGGGGGGGGAGGGGAAAGGGTGGATTTTCAAAAGGGTTAGTTATTAACATTATGCTTGGTTAATAAACGCATTAATGTCCCAATCAATGTTAAGTCCATGAGGCCTATAACATTTTAATTGGTAAATCCAATAAGTCTCAAGTCTAGAGACCCCTTTGACCCCAGACTCCCCCCTCCAATGGGGAACAAATTTGTCTATGATCACAAACGTGGTCCCTCTGGGATCTTTATTGTGTGATTCCAAATAGTGTCTCGGAACACTATGATTGGTTTTTCCTTTCCGGATACTGGTAAGGTGTTCACCAACCCTGATTGAAAACGTGCGAATCGTACGCCCTACGTATTGCTTCCCGCAAGGGCAGGTGAGCAAATATACGATGAATCGGGTCGCACATGTGGTAAAGTGTTTCATCTTGTATTCCATTCCTGTTGAGGTGGAACAAAAGGAGTCACTTTTCCGTCTACCGCACAGATTAACTAAACACACTTTACATTTCTTGCATGGGTAATATGCCTTCAAATGTGGAAAAAAGACAGGGATGGTGGGTGGATCTATCACATTGGGGGCAATCTGACCTTTCAGAGAGAAAGCTCCCCTATAGATTACACCTGCCCTATCTGGAAGTGAAGGGCCAAGAACATGATCATTTTTAAGGACATTCCAATGCCTCTGAAAAATGTCCCTAATTTGTTTATGTTGAGACGAAAATGTGGTGTAAAAAGACCATTTATATTTGGAATCCTGAACTGGTTTACTTCTCTCTACTAGTAATGAATCCCTACCGATGGTAGCAATGCCCGAACTTCATCGTCTATCAAATGTGGACTATACCCCTTATCAACAAACCTGGATTTTAAAATGTCAGCTTGATGGTAAAAGTCTGAAATATTAGAACAATTGCGTCTAATTCGCAACAGTTGACTACGCGGTACAGGCTTTAACCATGCTGAGTGATGACAGCTATCGACCGGAATGTATCCATTCCGGTCAGTGGGTTTAAAGAATGTTCTTGTCTGTAATTGACCATCACTAACAAAAATTTCTAAATCCAAAAAGTGCATACTTGTGTAGCTCGTTTCATAGGTTAAATTGATACCAATTCTATTGTCATTAAGGGTAGACATAAATCCACAGAGGGAGTCCTGATCACCCCTCCATAGGAGGAGGATGTCGTCGATGTATCGAACCCAGAGAACCATCTCTGGGCGATTTAAAACATAGACGACATCCTCCTCCCATTTGGCCATAAAAATATTGGCCAGGCTGGGAGCAAATTTGGCTCCCATCGCAACTCCCTTTTTTTGCAGAAAGAAGTCTCCATTGTACCAAAAATAGTTATGCGTTGTCGCAAACTGTAGAAGGTCCATGATGTATCTTTTTTGGGTTCCAGGCAGGTTATTGTCTCTAGACAAAAATAGTTTTACGGCTGCTAGGCCTAAATCATGCGAAATGCATGTATACAGTGAGCACACATCAGCCGTTACCAACAATATACCCTCACCATAATCTACCTGTTGTAATAGGGAGATGGTATGCCTAGTGTCCTTCAGGTACGATGAAATAGAGCGCACAATTGGTTGTAAATGAAAGTCTATATATTTCCCTATGCGGGAAGTCACAGAGTCTATACCGCTGATGATTGGGCGGCCCGGAGGATGGTTGGCATCTTTATGTACCTTAGGAAGGTAATAAATGATGGGGATCCGTGGGGCTACAGGTACTAGATAGCTTGGAGGGGGGAGTCTGGGGTCAAAGGGGTCTCTAGACTTGAGACTTATTGGATTTACCAATTAAAATGTTATAGGCCTCATGGACTTAACATTGATTGGGACATTAATGCGTTTATTAACCAAGCATAATGTTAATAACTAACACTTTTGAAAATCCACCCTTTCCCCTCCCCCCCTTTCTTTGATCTTTACCAACTTTATTTATTTCAGTTTTCATTCCCTTTTTTAGCTTATCATTCATTGCTCCATCCATCACCCCCCTTTTTAATACAATATGAAATAGCTATTATATAGTTTTCATATGAGTGACTTTCGTCGATTTAGGTTCACCATGTTTTATATACCATCTTAGATTAGACTGTGGATATAGAGGGTTTCTGGTCTGATTTAGTTTGTATAAGTTATACAGTTGCATGGATGTCACTTATATGTATGTCCATGCACAGAATGTGCCTGCCTTCTGGGATATAGTGCATTGACACCCATAATATAATTTTAATTGTAGTTTAATTTTATTAAAGCTGTGTGATTTCAAAGTCACATTGGGGAAGAGACTTATTATAGTCGGAATTCCACATGCATCACCCTGACACGGTGTATGCCGTTCTTCTCGAGTGCTGTGGGTGCTTGCTGGCTTACAAGGGAGACAGGCTGGCGATGTGGAATCGTTCCACTTTATTGCGTTGCGACTACAATTCCCAATCCGCCTTGCGTGCGATATGGCGTACATGGAGACACCCACGTGGGGTTGCAGGTGGTCGCATCCATGTGACGTCTGCGTTCAATGGCGGAGATGGGAGTCACGCTGGCCGGGTTGGGTTGCCCTGCTTAGTTGCGGCGCAACTACAACTCCCAGTATGCCTTGCGCGCAGGCACGTCGGAGGACTATAATGACATGCGTGCCGATGACACGATGACGCTGTTGGTCACGTCGAGGGCGCATTAGACCTTCTGATTCGGCGAAAAGGCACACATGACTTGGTCATGTGACACAGAAACCCGGTCATGTGACACGGAGACGCTCCGATCCCGGAAGGGAGATGCACATTCGTACACAGGGACGCCAAATTAAGGTAATTTCTCTTCCTATTTATAGCGTGGGGGTCACCAGGATGGCGTGTACCCCAGTGGATGTCTCATTAGACGAAACGCGTCGGGTTTACATGCCAGCCTTGGTGCTCACTCCACGCATTTTTGAAATTCAGAGCTGCTGATTGTTTGAGGATTCATTTTGGATTTGTTGGTTTGTTTTTTCCTGAAAAGTTTTCTAAAAAAAAGTTTTTTGGATTGTTAAATCGTTCAGTGAGACCTTTTTATTGGGTTATTTCTTCTTATTATATTTTTTTATAAATAAAATCCCATTTGGATTTACACTATGTGGAGAATTTTTTTTCTCATGTTTTGCATGGTGACATCACTCATACGGAGAAATTTGGTGTCATACACTGACTCATTGCATTGGAAGTGAGAGTTATGGTGGAAAAGCCTTGGTGAACACTCTCTGGAACGTTGAAGGACGCTGAGGGAAGATTGGCCCCAGGATTTATATCTACCAGTCCCTGGCGTGGACACAAGCCTGATAGATTCACCGCCATACGGCGAGCTGGATCTACAACATCCGGTAAGAGTATACACCCTTTACTCACTTTCCAATGGTAACATCACCTCTAAGTGTTGCAACATAGAAAACGTATAACCCAAGGAACCAGTCTGGACCGAACTTACCACTTATTATACACTTGACGTAGTGTTGATGTAGTGTTGATGTTGGTACCAGACCACGCATTCATCGAAAGATTTTTTTCTGTCCCAAAAAAATTGGACACTACCATACATTGTGGATCACTTTCACACATGATATTCATGTTGTTTTTTTTTTTTTTGTTAAGTCAATTTTGTGATATATCTCACTTTATTTCACTCATTGTATTCATTATAAATCTTTGCACGTTACATGCACTTTGCACTTAAGAGGTGCACAGAACCATATCAAGGTTCAATACGACATACGGGTCTTTATAAAGACCAATTGTCACCAGACATTATATATACTGTGTATATATATATATTTTTTCTGTTTGTACACAGCGCCACACTTTATTTATTATTATTGTCTTTTTTGTTGCTCCACACAAAATTAGGGAAATCTACAAACACACAAACAAGAAGAGTGTACACTAAGTGCAGTAGCATTAAAAGCTGTAATGTTAAAAATTAAATGCAAATTGGTCACTCTCAAAATTAAAAAAAAGAAAAGGCATGTACGCAACACTCCCCGGCATCATCCATGAGATGTGACATCATTCAGGAGATTCCCTACAACACACTGTGCCTGTATATAGAGCTCTTTTCTGTCCTTCAGCTGCAGCTACTCCTCCATCTGACAGGGCTGCTGTCCAGAACTACAAGTATGAATACAGAGAGGTGCCCATGCTGGGGAGTATTGAGTAAATGTCTTTTCTTTTGTCATTTTGTGAGTGGTCAATTTGCATTTGATTTTACCAGTAAAGCTTTTCTACTGCACTCAAGCCTAGTACACATGGGCTAAAAGTCGAATGGCATCAGCCGGTTCAATAGAAACTGGCTTACATTCGGCACGTGTGTACGACAGCCAGTCCGAAGGATCATATTTTAGGTAAAAAACAGCAGACAATCACATTGCATGCTCCAGATGACATTTGCATGTGCTGCAGAAAGCACGTACAAAGCTTTTTGGAATTTTGATGACACAAACCTGTGAAAATATTGCCAAATGCTAATCTCTTTCTGTGCAAACCCATCTGATTTTATCTTAATGTTATGCTAACAATTTACACAAGGAAATAATTAGTTCCTGTGTGCATTGCAATGTAACATCGAAAGTGGAAAGATTGCTCTCCTAACCTGGAATGCTAACTTTTACTTTGAGGAATACCATTCTTCTAAAAACGCCTCGAAATTGGTTGTCAGAAAGAAGAAAAAATACCCCAGCATTGGTGGGCAGTAGGATGCAAAAATGCCCTGGTGTCAGTGGTCAGTAGGAGGTAACTATGCCTCATCAGTGGGAGAAAAAAATGTCCTGTTGCCAGTGATCAGTGGGAAGATAAAATGCCCCAGTTTCAGTGGGGCGGAGATAAAATTTTATGCGCTCTTGAGGGAGCTGGGAGCTCTTCAAGTGCACTGTGAAGGACTCTGGATTGCTTGGGCTGTGTGTGGGGCTGATGTGTCTGTATACGCTCTGCATCAGGGTAGGCATTGATCTACAATGCCTCTGATTAATGCCTTATGGAGCTTTGCCTGTTGATGGAATGCTCAGCATTCAAGCATTGGGCACCTTCTTCCACTTTGTCCTGGACACTTGGCACTCTACTAGGCTTCATCCCTCCCAAAATGTTTTAAAGCCTTCAAGCTCCAGACCATAGGCGTAGCATAAGCGGTTGCAGGGGTCACAATTGCAACCCTGCCCCTAGCTCCAGGGGGCCTCTGTAGCCTCCCTGTCATATTATCATATCCTCCACAAAGTCCAGCTCCGATCTGCCCTGGGGCCCCACAGCCACGCTCCAGTACTGGGCTTCCACTTTTCCTTCCACAGTCCACATCCCTCTGTTCTCATTGGCTGGGGAGAAGCCATGAGTATTTTCCTGAATGGAGAGGAGCATAGGATGAGAACAGCCCAGGATGGGGAAGTGTCTGTGCTGTGAGCTAGAAACATAGAATGGTAACTGAGCTCAGCAAATTAAGAGGAGGAGAGTGCTGTCCTGTAGCCACAATGGAACCAATGTCACTGGTGAGGTAAGACACCACTCAGTGTCTCCTAGTCACCAGCTGGGATTCTCTGTACCTCCCCACTCGGGGATGTCCACTTACTCCACTTCCCTGACAACTGGGCAAAAGACACACATCTCCCCCAACACCTGCCAACACTGATAGAGAAAACTTCAGAAATTGCTAAAGCAAATGCCTTAACAACTCCTGAGGGGCTGCAGGCTCCAGATTTTGTATCACCCCCCCCCCCCGATCTAAGTTGCGCCCCCTGACCACCCCCTCTGCCCTGGATGCTATGCAAACGTTGCTTTCTCCGCTCACAATAAACATTCTGAAGGCCAACACTTTGCATTAGTGCGGACCCTGTGTCATTCCTACATCTATTTTCACAGTGGTGGGGTCTCACACTGGCACAGCTGCTATGGTGTTTATTCTGCCAGTGGTGTTAATTATATTGAGTATATATATTTAAAGCTGCATGAATTACATAACAGGTTGTGTAGGGAAACAATGAAGCTACTTTTTTCTTTATTTTTAAATAATTCTTAATAATTAAAACCAAGGATATAAATATATATTAATACTCAAAACCTGCTAACAAATTAAAGCTGAACTGTTGGATAAGCAAATATTGTCTATGTATTTTCTTATGACCCTAGATTTCCTGTGCTTTTTAAAGATAAAGAATAGCAGAAGCTATTTGCCTTCAGACTTTCTCTGATTGAAACTTGCACATAGTCTCGACAGGCAGACAAAAAAGGGGTTGTCATTTTAATGTAGCAGCCAGAAAAAAACATATTAAAGTGGAGTTCTGGCCACAGAATTATTATATTTTCTGGCATCCCATCATAATGCATTAATAATCCTAATAAACTTTATATATGTTTGCTAGTGGATCTTTATTTAATATTTATTTTCTACTTACTATTTAGAAATTATTGATTGGAGAAAGGGGGGGAGAGAGGGTTTGTTGGGACTTTATATGAGGTAATGGTTCAAATTACCTCCATCCCTGTTAATCGTATGATAAAGAAGAGAGCAGGAGAGAGCGGGACTTTGTATAAAGCATGTGCAGGAAAAGTTAAGATTGATTGGGGGTAATTAGCATATTTATAATACGTTGTATAATTAATAATTTATTACTCTCACATAATGCATCGTACATAACTATATTGCATTATGGAAGAAATCGATAAAACATGCACAGACATGGTAGGGGAGGGAATTGTTCAAACAGAGACCCGAATACATAGATAATAAACACAATAAGATATACTGCAGTGATACATATTTGAAGCATGAAGTTGGTAGCTCTACGCGTTTCACGACTTTGGTCGCTCATCAGGAGCAATCATGCATTGTGTTTCTGTAACGACATAAGCACATTTCAGGTTGATCCAGGGCATCTGACATTCAGGAGACAATGGTACTCACTAGGTAACCATATATTGCTGGCATGGAAGTGCAACCAAGCCCCATGGGCTGGGATAGCCCCTACCAGGGACTGTGGCAAGATGCTACACGACAGACGGCCCCCACACAGGGCACACCCAGGTCGGACAGGCATCAGGCAAGGAGTGATGTATGGACCAGTATCAGTGAATGGTGGTGGCTTTGAAGTAAGGAACAGATGAAGGGTGAGTGCTTGAATGGGGGTGACGATGAGAAGGGAGAATAAAGTGTATAAAAGGGGAAGGACAATAAACTAAAACTGTGAATAAACCAACCAAAATCAATGAAAAAAGTTGTACTAGGTGAGGAAGGAAAATACCCATGGAGTCATAGTGTGCTGCATGTTGATCTGTGGCGTGTAAAGAGCCAAATGCCTGAAACAACCATAGGTAGCGCCCTTATATAGGAGCCGCCGTCCAAGATTCCCACAAAAGCCACGCACGCAAGTGGGTGGGGAGGAGAGCCACCTACACCAATGCGGAAGAGCCGCCTGGTAGTTTGGCACCAGCTTCACTCCCCACACCACTCGTAGCTGTCATGCCAAACAGCCACACGGAGAGCAAGCCCCGTGTACGGCAATGAAAGGCGTGACGTCTGGCCACAGAATTATTATTTTTTCTGGCATCCCATCATAATGCATTAATAACCCTAATAAACGTTATATATGTTTGCTAGTGGATCTTTATTTTAGATTTATTTTCTACTTACTATTTAGAAATTCCTCTTCTGGCCACGATGATTGTGGGCATGTGAAGCCCAATCGCAACCTCTTTCTGGATTTACGATGGAGAGGTGCATGCACGATGCACCTGCGGCCGTAGCGCCAATTGTTTAGAAAGTTGCCATAACAACAGGGGACGACGGAGGAAGGTACCACCCCGTTGTTATGGCAACATAGATGTGATCCGCCTTAAAACGCATAATTTCCTGTCGGGAAATAACATTTCCCTGACTCCTGGGAAATGATGATTCACATTTCCCAGGAGCACAGGCGAGGGAGGAAGTGATGCGGAGTGCCGCGGACCCGGAAGTGGCAGATTAGGAGCTACTACATAGCAACAGGGTGTTTCTGGTAAGTAAAAATCCCCCCCCAAATATTTATTAATACTGTAAAAGGACTGTGAATATGTAAAAAAAGAAATCTGGGTGGAACTCCGCTTTAAAGTAAGTCTGGAGCCCCACCTGCTGTCTGAAAATAGGAATACAAAATATTCCATCTTTGGGCTAACAAAAAATAATGGGTTTATGTGCGTAAAGCAGGCCTCGCTGCACTACCCCAGCACATTGGCCAATCTGTCTCCAACAGTTTACGCTCTGATTCTGATTGGGAACCAGCAGGATTGGTTTCTGATCATGTGAGAGCCAATCACAGTATTTATGTTAAATAGATGTTGCATTGTCTTCTGACCTTAAAGCCCGCATAAAGTAATGTGACCAGATTTTTTAAATGAAATCCGGGGGACATATTTTTTTTTACTAGTAATGGCGGCAATCAGCGACTCTCTGCCCGTCGCCGCCACCTGCCTCACAGCCTTTGAAGTCTTACTCTCCGGGCCCCGGCTACTACTGGGTGGGGAGTGGAGGAAGATCACTCCACCAGGGAAGGCAAGGAGATAAGCAGGCAGGCGGCTGGCAGGGATTTGAGCCAAGGCAGAAGAACATACGAGTGGAGCTGGATGGGCACCCGAAACAAAAAAAAATATTTCCTCCACTCCAACCAGCACACGATCATCAGAAAGGGGCACAAATAATGGAAAAATACACCTCCCTAAGCTAGTAGGAGCGGCGGAGCGGGGGGTGTAATTTTGAATTTTTTTGTCTTTGAAATTTCCCCAGCCCCTGTTCAAATCCAATCAGGGGACAAAACTGGGGACAGACTTGGTCCAGGGACAGTGTCCTCAATCCGGGGACTGTCCCTGGAAACCGGGGTTGTCTGGTCACCCTAACTTAAAGGACTGTGGGAGGCAGCATGAAGGGATTAAACAGAAAATATACACAAGCCCCACTATACATTTCATTTACAGGCCACTTTAGCTTAATGATTAGGCCTCATGCCCACGGGCGTTTTTTCAGCCGCGTTTTTGAGCGTTTTTTACAGCTTAAAAACGCCTGTCCATGTTAGTCTATAGCTTCATGCCCACCTAGGCGTTTTTGAGCTGAAAAGAGCATAGGCGTTTGTAAGCTGTAAAAAAAACCCAGGGCCAGTGCGTTCCTCAGCGTCAGAACTAGGCAGGAAAAAACGCGAGCGTCAAAAAACGCGCAAAAACGCGCACTAACGCGCACTAACGCGCAAAAAACGCGCACTAACGCGCGGTCGCGTTTTTAGCTCCGACGTTTTTTTTTTTTTTTTTTTTTTCAAAAAAAAAAAAAAAAAATATTTACAATAACATGGACAGGCGTTTTTAAGCTGTAAAAAACGCTCAAAAACGCAGCTGTAAAAACGCCAGTGGGCATGAGGCCTAATAGTGGTCTCAAACTGGCGGCCCTCCAGCCTCCAGTTGCAGAACTACAAGTCCCATCATGCCTCGGCCTGTGAGAGTCATGCTTGTAACTGTCAGTCTTGCAATGCCTCATGGGACTTGTAGTTCTGCAATAGCTGGAGGGCTGCCAGTTTTTGACCCCTGATTTAGGACCATTATATTTTGCAGGGCAATAATGTATTCACTACAGTTTTCTCCAGACTTTGATACCAGCTTATTTCAGTAATTTATTACAGGTTTTTAAATGATCATGGAATCAAAGGAAAAATGGAATAAGCCATCCTTGTCTAAGCTATGCTGGGATGAAGCTGTTTCACAATGTTGCAGGGACAAAAGCAAAGGATTGCTTTCAGGGAGAATTGAAGCTGCAAGCTTTATATTATTCCTCACTTGACATAACATATTATGAGCTACAGCACTTTGCATCCTATTACATAAGCCTGCCTCTCGTTTTAAAAGTCTGTCAGTTTTTAATACCATATTGCGCATACAAATTTTATTTGAATCGTTACACATACTGCAATCTATTGGAACCTATTTATCACTAAAGGTACTTACTTTTTTTTTAAATAACCTCATGGGGATGGAAATCTGGGGTATGCAATTGCCCATTTGCTTTAACAGGTGCAGGCTTTGAGATTGTCATGTTATCCAGGCTTTTCTGCCTAGTTAGTCCTAAATCTTGTCCTGCACGGTTGTTTCATGTAAGAGACTGGTTAGACTGGTTTATATCCAGGTCTCAAAAACCTGGGTATAAACTGGGTGCAGTGCCTGAACTCATGTAGTACTCTCCCTGTGAGTGTAAAAAATAAAATGGAAATAATATCTATGTACAAAATTGCTTGTGCAACTTCTCAAAGTGGAATAACAATGCATGTTACAATGTGGTTTGTTACCTCAGTGTAATAATCTATCAACCTAATGTAAAATCACAATACAGTGAAACCTCGGATTGCGAGTAACGCGGTTAACGAGCGTTTCGCAATACAAGCATTTTTTTTCTAAAATCCTCACTCGGTTTGCGAGTGTTGTCTCGCAAAACGAGCAGGATTCAAGCCTCTGCGGTGTGCAGTACCGCATTTGGCCAGAGGTACGGGGGGCGCCGGAGCCGCTCGGAGCCGTTCGGTAATAATCAGAAGCACTCAGCCGAGCTGTCCCGAGTATTTCCAAGACTTTCCGACGCCCTTCACCTCTGGCCACATGCGGTATTGCATGCCATAGAAGTCAATGCGGAACAAATTATTTTCGTTTCCATTGACTTCTATGGGGAAACTCGCTTTGATATGCAAGTGCTTTGGATTACGAGCATTCTCCTGGAAGGGATTATGCTCATAATCCAAGGTTCCACTGTACTTCTAAATATCACAGTGATCACAACAATCCACATACGATATATATCTACAACTGTAAGATCAAACAGTGTACACAGATTATTCTCATGTTAGCAATTCTTCCCTCTGTCTACACACTCTTCTTCTGTTAAACTTTCCTTCTCCTGTGTCTGTTACAATTCATTCACAAAGGACAAATTCTCACCTTGTTTGGGGGACCTCATATACCTATACAAGTCTGACAGCATTTTGTACCGTTGTCTTTGGCTTCATGTAAAAGGGGGCGTTGTTTTTACCTCTCTTGAACGATTTAACTTTACAGCTAGAATCGGACGTTTAAAAACATCCGTTCATCCGCGTTTACATGCCGCGTTTGCGCTTAGGAGCGTTTAAAAAAATATATATATATTTATTTTTGTTCAAATTAAAAACTTCCGTAAAACGAAACACTGCTAAACGCGAGTTACCGTGTTTAACAGCGTTTACAAGCTGTTACAGGCATTTGACGTTTCAAATGCCTCTGAACATCGGTCCTGAACGCATTTTTTTGCGTTCCAAATTTTTTTTCTAAACTCAACTGCCTAGAAACTACTATAAACGACCCTGTGTACATGTACTGATAAGATAACATAGAGGAGAGTTCAGGGGCAGCTGAAAAAAATGCCCAACTGCTCCTAAATGGTACATGAAGCGTTTCCCCTCATTGGGTCATTGTCCTAAAATTCTGTGTCATTTTCATTTTCTTCTCATATTTCTAGGGCTTTAGGGTCTTTTAATTTCTTTTTCTAGGGTTTGGTCATATTATGTTCTTTTCTTTCCCAATCTTGCTCTGCCATTTGAAAATCTGGCTGTTTTTTTTTGTCTGTAAGATTTCTTTGGGATTGTGGACACTGCTGTAAACACACTACAGGTATATAGATTTTCTGATCACTGTGATATTTAATGGCATTGTGATTTCACATTAGATGGATAGATTAGTGGGCATTGAGGTAACCTAGCACATTGGTCTCCATTCACAAAGCGGTATCTACTGCTTTAGGAAATACGGTAAAATACCGCATAGCCTTTTTCCAAAAATTATTTGGCTTTAACAATAAAAAAGCTTCTAACATACCGCTTGTGGTATTTTTCCAAAATATTATTTATCTCATAAAACCATGCAGTATTTTAACTCTCGCAATATCCAGTGGGATTGGGACAGTGGAGAAGAATTAGGACACCTGCCAGTTTCTATAGCTATTAAAGAGGTGAAATCGTTCAAACCAGTTGCCTTCAAACTTCAGCCTGGGGGCCAGATGCGGCCCTTTGCCTGCTTTTATCCGGCACTATTTTCATCCACTGATACCAACAATAGGACATAATTCCCCCCACTGACACCAATGAAGGGGTCGAATACCTCCCATTGACACCTACGATAGGGCACAGTTCCTCCCAATGACACCAAAGATGGGGCACAATTCCTCTCAATGATACCAACAATGCGGCCCAATGACAGCAATGATGGTAAACAATTCCTCCCAATGACACCAACAATGGGGCACAGTTCCTCCCAATGGCACAAAAGATGGGGTGCTATTTCTTCCACTAACACCAAAGATTGGGCATTGTTTATTCCCACTGATGTTGGGACCTTTTCTACTCCTAATGGCCACAGTCCGGCCCCCTTAAAGTCTGAAGGAGGTCTGTTTAGAAATTTTGGAGACCCCTGGTTTAAACCATACAAACATGCCAACTCACTAAGTCAGTGCGGTCCCTGCAGCATATGTATTAATACAAAAGAAAAAAGATGACTAAAATACCAGTCAAAGGGAAGCTGCTTTCACGGGACACACATGGAGTATCAAAAACAACTAAGTTCAATTAAGTAAATACAAAATATCTTTATAAATGTCAAATATTGAATGAAAATAATATCAAAAATCACACACATATACTGTATAAATGCCCTTCTTCCACCAATAAAAAATACAACTTTGTCTTTTTTTTTTCTTTTTTTTTTTTGGTGGAAGATAGGTATTTATGTATTTGTGTGATTAGTGGAACTATTTTCTTT
Source organism: Rana muscosa (assembly GCA_029206835.1). NCBI lineage: Eukaryota > Metazoa > Chordata > Amphibia > Anura > Ranidae > Rana > Rana muscosa. The sequence goes on along the minus strand of CM055116.1, from coordinate 746,730,417 downwards.
CAATATTTGACATTTATAAATAGATTCACCCTCTCTATTTGTTCTGTTTACCATTAACATTGAAAGTGAAATGAAAAGAAAATTCTAAATTTTGGGTTGTCCCCAGAAAAGTAGTAGAGGGGAAATTTTCTAATGGGGATACTAGTTTTGGTGATCTTTGGGACCCCCAGGGATTCCCGTAATTTGCAGGGATTTCACCTTCCAATGGGACATAGATGGCAAAAAAACAAACAAAATAAAACACTGACAGGGGTTTAAACCCTCCATTGCTCTATCCAAACTTAAAATTAAAGTTTTCCCTAAAGTTTAAAGTTTTACCTTTAGTTACACTTAAAACATCCTTTTTCAACCTTTTCAACACAGAGGGACCCTCAAAATGATTAGTGTGATGGTCAGTGAGTAGAATGCTCTTTACACTTGTGGTCACTGGGAAGAATTACTCTCTTATAGATACGATAGCTAAAAAGATTAATGATGTCAGTGGGAAGATATCTCTAAGAATAATTGTGAAAAAGTAAAGTATCCCCACTCCCATACATATGATATATGTTCTAACAAGGATTGGACCATTGTGATGTGCATGTACATTGTATTATGTTTGGAGTGATTGGGAAGTTTTTTTTTTGCAGTGATGTATATGCTTGAATAATCATAAAAAGAAAAAAAGAAAATCTCGAAAAATCTGGTGAAACGACAGGAGAAAATAAGTATATTTTACTACATGTAATGGTGTGGATTTACTAAAGGCACATAGACTGAGCACTTTGCATGTGAAGTTGAACCGGAGCTTAGTAAATGAGGGGAGCTCTGCTGACTTCTATTATCCAATCACGTGCAAAAAAAAATGCATTTTTTTTTTCCCTTGCATGTGATTGGGTATTCTTTGTAAAGTGAAGCTTTTCCTCATGTACTACTGCAACTTGCAAATGGCAAAGTCTATTTGCCTTAAAGTAGAACTATAGGCAAAACGTTTTTTTCATTTTGTATAGACTATAGAGTAATGGAGGATTATAAATCCTGCCAGTTTATTTTTTATTTATTTTTATTAGTCCCCATTGGATGATTTCCCATCTATTACTTTTCTGGGCATAACCCAAAATTTGGGATTTTCTTTTAATTTCAATGATAATGGTGAAATAGAGAGGGTGAATTTCCCTAATGGGGGCATAGACAGCAATAAAAACCTGACGGGTGCTTTAATCCACTCTATCCAAAACTAAAAAAAAAATGTTCCTCTAGTTTTACTTTTATCAACCCCAATGATTTCCATATTTCCATATTTAGGTTTCTATGCATTACTGTTTAGAGAACTGATGCAAAAAGGTAAGGGCTACTCAAAGTTGTCTATTATATTATTACATTCCTTAAATACTGCATGCCTGGACCATTACTCAATTACTGCATGCACCTAATTCTTTATTACCTTCTGTGAATTTAGTTTAAGGCCTTTTTTTGTGGTATTTATCAAGTATTTTCAGTTTTTTTGCAGTAAATACTGCAAAATGGCATAGTGAATTGACAGTTTCAGGATCGCATGCAAAGTTTGGGAAAAATGTGTTTGGATGCCTAAATAACCTGTGATATGCTTTAAAGAAAAGAGCCCATTGTGACACTGAAAGGTGTTGATTAGCACTTTCTCACTGCATTATTTATATTGTATTTTTCACATTCACAGATTGAGTACTTTTTTTGCAGATGCAGATAGTAATTTTGTAGTGATGCAAGCTTGCATAGATAGATGATAGATCTGCAGCACTAGAGTTTTAACATTTTTAACAAATTTTATTTCCTGAGTCTTGTTTCTTTTTCTGTGTGAAGTAGCAGGGGCATTGCTAGGTGGCAAAAAGACCAGGGGCTTCAGCCCGAAGTCCAAGGCCGGAAACGGGGGGGGGGGGGGTGTTGGTGTATGAGACACAGGCTTTTTTTTTGGCTGGGCCGTGACCTACCCGACCTACATACACTGATTGTTGTGACCTACATACACTGAACTACATACACTGACCTACATGACCTACATACAATGACCTACATGACCTACATACACTGACGATAGTGACCTACATACACAGGCCTACATACACTGACCTACCTGACCTACATACACTGAAGGTAGTGACCTACATACACTGACCTACATACACTGACCTACATGACCTACATACACTGACCTACATGACCTACATACACTGACGGTAGTGATCTACATACACTGACCTACCTGACCTACATACACTGACCTACATACACTGATGGTAGTAACCTACATACACTGACCTACCTGACCTACATACACTGACCTACACAACCTACATACACTGACCTACATACTCTGACCTACATGACCTACATACAATGACCTACATACACTGACATACACTGACCTACCTGACCTACATACACTGACGGTAGTGACCTACATACACTGACCTACCTGATCTATATACACTGACCTACGTACACTGACGGTAGTGACCTACCTACACTGACCTACCTACACTGACCTACCTGACCTACATACACTGACATTTACATACACTGTCTGACCTACCTCAGCTCAGCCATGGTGTGCGGTGTCACAGCAGGCAGTCAGTCAGTCAGTCGTCAGAGGAGGAGCCGAGGAGGAGAGGAGAGCCGCCCGCCCGAGCGCCGAGCGGGGATGGGGCGGGGCGGCCACATTGTAATTACCGCTTTCTGGAGCCTGCAGCGCCTATGATGGACATAACACATCCCGCGGTCCCGGCATTGGACCAGTGGGACATTCATCATAGGTGTTGCAGGCTCCAGAAGGTGGGACCTGCTATGGCACTCGGCCGCACTCGGCAGGACTCGGCCACACTCGGCGCCACTCAGCCGCACTAGGCTGCACTCGGCCACACTTAGCCACACTCCGCCACACTCCGCGGCGCTCAGGATCAGAACAGTCCCGGCGCTCGGGGCTAACAATGGAGAGCTGCATGCCTGAGACTCTGGGCTTTTTGGGGACCCATTCGGGGCTCCAGCTCCCCAAGCCACGCCCTCCCGATGCCCCTTTGAAGGAGGCAGGGTCCTTCTTCAGGTGTCCACACAATATCTGCCTGGAGGTGGTCTGTAAAATTTTGCATGTTAACCAAGGTGAAAATTTCAGCCTTTTCCCTAAAGTGACTGTATGTTTAAAATAAGCACAGGTACTTTTGGTCAGCATAAAAATTTATTTTTTAGTAAATCAAAACAACTTGGTTTTATTGAACAAAATAATACATGCGCAGTAGTTTATTGTGAGTAAATACAAAAAGTGTTTTAGTATTAACAGAAACATTTTAAAATGATACTACAGTCTAGTTAAAAAAAAATAGGAAAGCACCCTCTTCTGCTCTTCTGGCAATCCCCTGCCAGCGCTATTGGCTTCTCCCTGCTTTGGGAGCAAGTTGTGTACTACAGACACACTCGTACATGTGCACTTCTGAGCTGAGCTGTGTGCATCCATAGACAAACACAACAACAATAAACCATGCCCCCAATCCCTCCTCACAGGAGTTTGACTGCAGCCAGAGCCTATGGCTCTCCTGCCCTCAGTTTCTCCTGTGAAAGCATGAAAGGTAGGGAGCAGTGCTGAAGACAGAGACAGCGCCGAAGTGGTGACAGAAGCCAGGTAAGAGCCCTTTCACACTGGCTGTCAGCCACGTTAGCGGCAAAGCGCTGCAAATTTTAGCGGCGCTTTACCGTTGTTTTAGTGGCGCTTTTCAGCCACTAGCGGGGCACTTTAACCCCTGATAGTGGCCAAAGAAAGGGTTAATAGTGCCAGAAAAGCATTTTACAGGCGCTTCGGCAGCACTGCCCATTCATTTCAATGGGCAGGGGCATCACACCCAAAGATGCTGCTTGACTTTTTCTAACGTCCTGCAAGTGCACCACCCCAGTGTGAAAGCACTCTGGCTCTCACACTGGGGCTGCAGGGGAGGCATTTTTCAGGCGCTTTACAGGCACTATTTTTCGCCCAAAAACACCTGAAAAGCACCCCAGTGTAAAAAGGGGACTAAGTGGGGGTTTTTTTTCACCTTAATGTGGAGTATGCATTAAGATGAAAGTGTTTAGACTTTAGAACCTCTTTAATTCAGATGTATCTTAAATAGGAATTTAACTTTTATATGTTTTTAGATATACATTGTGACAGCAGGAAGGTAAAGTCACCTGGTTGCATCCAGGGGGGTAGATATATTTCGCCCAGATTCAGGCTTTATGCCGACTTATACAACTAGGGAGTTGATGAAGCCCAGCTGAGGCTAGTGGGCTCATGGATGACTCATACCTCTAGGGAGAGTGCTGGGCGTCGTGCAGGCAGGGAGTTGATGAGACCAGCTGAAGCTTATCAGCTCATTTAAAGGCCTCTATAAAAACTCCCAGATTCATTAGGTGTTAGCTCATGCCTGGACCCAGACCTGTGTGGACTGTCTAGGGAGAGTGAACCCCTGTGCGGTGAGACAAGCCTGTGTGGCTATTTGCTTGGACATTTAAAACCAGTGACTTAGGGACTAGGACAGCACTAGGCTGATCCCAGTTGTTAGTTAGGAAACCTGTATGTTTAGTCAGAGGTCAAGTTGACCAGGATTTATTTTGTTTATGTTTCTTTTGCTTTGCTGTGTTTTGTCACTGTAAATAGAAAATAAACCGCACCTTTTTGATTTTGAAAACCACAACCTCCGTTTGCTGGGCCTGTTTTTGTGTGGGGAGCCCATCCCGGGGGTCACACACACCCGCTGCCAAGCTAACCCCCTCACAGTTGGTGGAGAACCAGTGGCAGTTTTTTTTAAGCCAGCATGGAGGAGATACTGAAGCAGCTGGCTCTAGCAAATGCCAATCAACAGCAGACAAATGCAGGTTTGCAAAAGAGCCTTGCAGCTCATCAACAGAGCCTTGCAGCTCAACAACAGAACTTCGCAGCCCAGCAGCAAGCTCATCAACAGAGCCTTGCAGCCCAGCAGCAGACAAACGCAACTTTGCAACAGAGTCTGGAGGCTCAGCAACAAGCCCAGCAGCAATCTGAGGCCCGCTTCATAGACCTGTTGCAGAAGCAAGAGCAGAGACTACAACAACAGATGGAAGCAGTAATGCAGCAACGTCCGCAGACCAGTGAGGAAAGCCGTCCCACTAATACCGCGTCCTTTGGGGTGAGTCGTTTATTGACAAAAATGACTGGAGAGGATGATCCAGAGGTATTTTTGACCACATTTGAAAGGACCGCTGAAAGAGAAAAGTGGCCTGAGGAGCAGTGGGCTGGACTGGTGGCTCCTCTGTTAACTGGTGAATCGCAGAAGGCTTACTATGACCTAGAGCCTGACCAAGCAAAAGACTATGTGATGCTAAAAGCTGAAATATTGGCAAGGCTGGGTGTCACCCAGGCTGTCCGGGCTCAGCGTGTGCATAACTGGACTTTCCAGCTTGGAAAACCCCCCAGGTCTCAAATGTATGATCTCATTCACCTGAGCAGAAAGTGGCTACAGCCAGAGACTTTGTCCGCACCAAAGATTGTGGAACGTGTTGTAATGGATCGGTTTTTGAGAGCTCTTCCTACTGCCATCCAAAAGTGGGTAAGCCATGGAGACCCAGAGACGGCCGATGGTCTTGTGGATCGTGTGGAGAAATACTTGGCTACAGAGAACCTGACGGCCTCTTCCAGAGACACTCGGACTTTCCACCCTAAGACCAGACCATCCCCAGGGGCGGATAAGAGGATTCCAAGGGGTGAGGGTGGAGAGAGTGAGAGGGTGGGAGCTCTACCCCAAGTTTGGCGAGAACAGCCTGGGAAATCAGCGGCTCAAGAGGCCGCAAGAAGGATCGTTTGCTACCGCTGCCGGCAAGCGGGACATATTGCAGCCAATTGCCCGGTTGTGGAGGAACCCATGCAGTGTGACTTTCTGACGGGCAGACGTCAGTCGCTGTGTGCGACAGTCGCATGCACTGCCATTCGAGGAACTGAGAAACATTTATGCAAAATGTGTGTTAATGGTAGAAATGTTGTGGTATTGCTGGATTCAGGTAGCCTTGTGACCCTGATAAAGGCTGAGTTAGTTAAAACAGAGGTCTCTGGGAATAGCAAGGTAGCTGTTATTTGTGTGCATGGGGACACCCGAGAGTATCCAGTGACTACAGTGTGTTTCGAGACCCCCAAAGGTACCCTCTCTCATCCAGTGGGCTTAGTATCTCAGTTACCGCATGACGCCCTTGTGGGAAGGGATTTTCCGAAGTTCTGGGAACTGTGGGATGATCCTGAGCCCCCCACTGGTGCCCCTATGTACCAGGAATGTGATAGCCAGAACTCCCCTGAGAGTGGTGAGGACTCTCCGGAATTTCCCTTATCAGTATTGGCAGGGGAGACTCAAGAAACTGGAGAGGAGCCCACCTCCTCAGACGAAAACCTACCGTCTGTGGAGTTTTCTGATCTTGAGGTTCACAGGGAAAACTTTGCCACAGAACAGTTGAAAGACCCCGCCCTAATAAAGGCACGGGAAAACGTAGTGAAAATAGATGGCGAGTTAGTGAACCCAGATAATACCTGCACTTACCCATACTTCAGCGTAGAGAAGGACCTACTGTATCGGGTGGCAAAAAGGGCAGAAGAAACCGTTGAGCAGCTTGTGGTGCCCAAACCTTACAGGAAGTTGGTGTTGGAGTTGGCCCATGGGCACATTCTTGGAGGTCATCTGGGGACAGAGAAAACCCGAGAGAGGGTATTACAGAGATTCTATTGGCCGGGGGTGATGAAGGACATAGAAAATTATTGTTCCTCCTGCCCTGTGTGTCAGAGGTCGGCCCCGATGCCACATTTCCGTAGCCCGCTGGTCCCTCTACCCATCATTGAGGTCCCGTTTGAGAGGATCGCCATGGATTTGGTAGGTCCTATAATCAAGTCCGCTAGGGGGCACCAGTACATATTAGTTATAATGGACTATGCCACCCGTTATCCAGAAGCGATCCCTCTCCGAAATACCTCGGCCAAAACCATAGCCAAAGAGCTATCTCTTGTGTTTAGCCGGGTGGGTATTTGTAAAGAACTGCTTACGGACCAAGGTACACCCTTTATGTCCCGGGTTATGAAGGAGCTGTGTAAATTGTTCAAAGTGACGCAATTACGTACATCTGTGTATCACCCCCAAACCGATGGGCTGGTTGAAAGATTCAACAAAACCCTAAAACAAATGTTGAAGAAAGTGGTGGATAGAGATGGAAAGGATTGGGACTGTCTACTTCCTTATCTGATGTTTGCTATTAGGGAGGTGCCCCAATCCTCTACGGGATTCTCCCCCTTTGAGTTACTGTATGGGAGACACCCAAGAGGGCTGTTGGATATTGCCAAGGAAACTTGGGAAAGTGAGAGTTCTCCCCACAGGAGTGTGATTGAGCATGTCGCCCTGATGCAAGACCGAATTGCACAGGTAATGCCCATCGTGAAGGAACATTTGGCCCAAGCGCAGTTAGCACAGCAGAGAGTGTACAACCGTGGAGCCAAGACCCGTACCTTTTCCCCGGGGGATAGGATACTGGTACTTGTCCCTACGGTTGAAAGTAAATTCCTTGCCAAATGGCAAGGCCCCTACGAGATAATGGAAAAAGTGAGCGAAGTGAATTACAAGGTCAGACAACCAGGAAGGCGAAAGCCCGAACAGATCTATCACGTTAATCTGTTGAAAGCCTGGAGGGATAGAGAGTCCCTAGTCGCAGACACTTGGTCACCAGCTCAAACTGGTTGCGTGATTCCTGAGGTTGGAATAGCAGCCACCTTGTCACAACCCCAACAACAGGAGGTTAAGGAGTTTGTGCTTCGCAACAAGGAGGTATTCTCTGAGCTGCCGGGACAAACATCTGGGGTAGAGCATGACATCATTACCCCGCCCGGTGAAAGGGTGAAGTTAAAACCCTATCGGATCCCAGAGGCCCGACGGGAGGCAATACGGGAGGAAGTACAGAAAATGCTGAACTTAGGGGTGATAGAGGAGTCCCAAAGTGATTGGTCTAGTCCCATTGTGTTGGTGCCTAAACCGGATGGGAGCTGGCGATTTTGTAACGATTTTCGTCAGTTGAACAAAGTTACAAAATTTGACACCTACCCCATGCCACGTATAGATGAGTTGATCGACCGGCTGGGAACAGCCCGATACATGACGACTCTTGACCTCACAAAAGGGTATTGGCAAATCCCCCTGGCCAAGTCGGCCAAAGAGAAAACCGCATTTGTAACCCCAGACGGGGCGTTCCAATATAAAAGAATGCCGTTCGGGTTACAGAATGCGCCGGCCACATTCCAGCGGAAAATGGACCAGATGCTGAGGCCCCATCGGAAGTATGCTGCGGCTTACCTGGATGACGTAATTGTCCATAGCACAGATTGGGCCTCACATCTGCCAAAAGTGCAAGCAGTCCTGGACTCTGTTCGGGAAGCGGGGTTTACGGCTAACCCCAAGAAGTGTACCATTGGGCAGGAGGAGGCCAAATATCTTGGGTACACCATTGGGAGGGGAGTAATAAAACCCCAACTCAACAAAGTCGAGGCCATCCAGAGTTGGCCACGTCCCAACAGCAAGAAGCAGGTACGAGCCTTTCTGGGAATCGCTGGGTATTATCGGCGATTCATTCCCCACTTTGCTTCTAAGGCTGTGCCCCTAACCAACCTGACGAAGGGGAAAGGGTCGGTCATGATTAAATGGACCCCCGAGGCTGAGGCAGCATTCCAATTCTTGAAACAAGCCTTATGTAGCCAGCCAGTGTTGTACTCACCCGACTTCTCTAAAGACTTTGTCGTACAAAGTGATGCGTCAGATGTGGGGTTAGGAGCAGTATTGTCCCAGGTCTGGAACGGGGAAGAGCACCCAGTCATTTACCTCAGCAGGAAGTTGAAGTCCCATGAGGTAAATTACGCCACCGTTGAAAAGGAGTGTTTAGCGGTGAAGTGGGCTCTAGATTCCCTTCGGTACTACCTGCTAGGTAGGCACTTTGACATGGTTACGGATCACGCTCCGTTAAAGTGGATGGCTCAAAACAAGGAAACAAATAGAAGAGTGAATAGGTGGTTCCTGGCCCTCCAGGAATTCAACTTCACAGTAAAGCATCGCCCTGGCGTTCAAATGGGGAATGTGGATGCTTTGTCTCGAGTACATGAATGCCTGATTGCTGGTGTTCCAACCCCGAGGTTAAAACAAGAGGGGGGGTATGTGACAGCAGGAAGGTAAAGTCACCTGGTTGCATCCAGGGGGGTAGATATATTTCGCCCAGATTCAGGCTTTATGCCGACTTATACAACTAGGGAGTTGATGAAGCCCAGCTGAGGCTAGTGGGCTCATGGATGACTCATACCTCTAGGGAGAGTGCTGGGCGTCGTGCAGGCAGGGAGTTGATGAGACCAGCTGAAGCTTATCAGCTCATTTAAAGGCCTCTATAAAAACTCCCAGATTCATTAGGTGTTAGCTCATGCCTGGACCCAGACCTGTGTGGACTGTCTAGGGAGAGTGAACCCCTGTGCGGTGAGACAAGCCTGTGTGGCTATTTGCTTGGACATTTAAAACCAGTGACTTAGGGACTAGGACAGCACTAGGCTGATCCCAGTTGTTAGTTAGGAAACCTGTATGTTTAGTCAGAGGTCAAGTTGACCAGGATTTATTTTGTTTATGTTTCTTTTGCTTTGCTGTGTTTTGTCACTGTAAATAGAAAATAAACCGCACCTTTTTGATTTTGAAAACCACAACCTCCGTTTGCTGGGCCTGTTTTTGTGTGGGGAGCCCTTCCCGGGGGTCACACACACCCGCTGCCAAGCTAACCCCCTCACAACATGTAAAAAGAAACAGCTTCATTTAGACCATTTTATTAATATGTGATAACACCTTGTTTATATGTATGGTGTCTAATTAATGATATACCAGGGACAGCCTTTCTTAATCCTCTGATTAGACTGTCGATTGAAAACATTAAACTCTCTGCAGTAGTAACCAGAGATCATGTGATCTAAGTTGCCCAACCTGGGGAGCAGCATTATTTTATTCAAGGAGGTACTTGTTTACTTAAATTGATACTGTAATTTGTGCTTCAATGTATACTAAGAAAACAAAGCAAAAAGCTTTGGGTCATATGCCTCTATCCCTATCCATATGAAAACAAAAAAACAAAAGTGGGACTTTGAATGAAGTATGTGGTAGCAAAATAAGTAGGATAATATGTATATATTATTATTTATATTTATTTAATGTTTATACATATGGATATTTATATATATATATAATCTTTGTATTGGTATACATTGAAATACAAAAAAATATTACATAATGATAAAAATTCCAACAAATTCATATAGATACATACATATTATAATATGCATTACATATAGTACCTATGTGGCCTATAACATCCAATCCCTAATGTGATTAGCACTAGAATAGCATGATTAAAAACTATGTATTTCTGTGGACATAAGATACATAAAAAAAACAGTATGATGTAAACAACAGATGATAGGTATTGAACACAGCTTCTGTTAGCTTGATGCGTTTTGTGGCCTTTAGCCACTCTTCAGGAGCAAGCACATGATATATATTCTGCAATTAGATGCATAAATGCCTAAATAATCGGATCAAAAAACGAAATCTATAGAGATTGGATTAGGAAGCCCCCCTATGTATTACTTACAAAAATAGTTGTGTATAGATGGTATGGTAATGAAAACTGGGAGCCCCCTGAGAACATCATTTCCGGGAACTGTGGTGATATGTTCCATGAAAGCAACTCACATAAAACATCCAGAATGAGTATAGATCCATAAACAAGTGATCCTCCTGTGTAATCAACATTTGGGCCAGAACCCGCTGTGAGGGACTTCTGTGAAAAGTATAGATATATATTATTTGATCCCCATAATACACTAAAACCCAATACTCACTAGAGTGGGGTTAAGTGAATGTATATAGCCAGTAGTAGAAGTGAAGCCCATATGTAATGAAATAAAGTATAAACAAAAATAAGGGAGAGTAAAAAAGTGTACCACCGGATGAAAACATATGCCAAAAATTAACTATAAAAAAGAGGGAACAAAAAATAAACTAAATGGGGCAAAAGTATTACCTGGTACAAAACATAATCATAACGATCCAAAGCGGTGCGTAGTGTCCAGTGTGAAAAAAGAGCAAACAAGCTAACTAAACCACCTGAAAATGATGCACCGCCAAGGAACACCCACCAACATCATGCAAGCATGAAAAATGGGAGGAGGGCGTCATCACCTAAGCAGCAAAGCCGCTTGGCAATTGGCACCAAACTACCCCCTGAATGCTCGCCGATGTAAAAATGTCAGCGTTGCAACGTCAATTATTTGACACGGCACGTCCGGTGTGTGGAGCGTGGTGTAGATGCGCAGTGCAAGCACACCTACCCATCCCACGTCGCAAAGGGCGGAAGAGGGGGGAAGTCCGCAGTGCAAATCGCAGCTTCCGGAAATGTTGAAGGATCAAGAGGCTTGACAGAATCAGACCACACCCTCCAAAAGCCACAGCCTGATTTGATGTTAAATATGTAGTAAGGGGGATAGACTACAACCCATAATGTGTAATAATATGTTTTAACAAGGGAAAAGGTGCAGAGGGAGGCAACATAGGGCCAACTAACAGGAATTGATGATACTAAAACTCGGGCTGAATGAAAAAAAAACTGACAGCTTGGGTCGGAGCTGTTGTACTAACAATCTGATTTTAGTACAGCGATCTCCCCTGCTTTTCTATTGTGTTCTGACAGGGGGACGGCCCCCCTGCCAGAACACTCCAGTCAATGGCTGAGAGCACTGATCGGGAGCCGGTCAGCAGACCTTTTTTAGGTCAATATCCTTCGACAGAAGCTGGCCGAATGGCTGGCTTCTGTCAGACCAGCCGCAGCACACACAGGCCGAATGTCGCCTGACATTCGGCCTGTGTGTACAGGGCTTACGAGGAAAGGGGGTTCTTCCATTATGCACTTTGTGAACGTGTAAGTATTTCTTTGGACAGCTTTTTGCAAGTTCCCTGAACTGAATATTCACCTACATTATGCAACTGTAGGTTTACTGAGCAGAATGAGTATTGGATTTTCCACTACTTACTCAAAGCATATCTGCTACAGAACTGTTTACATTTGGAATATGTGTGTTTTCTACTTATTGTCTGAAGAATTATAGTTTGATGGTCATAAAATGTACAGTTAACCCCTTTACGTGGGTTTTCTCCCACACTCGCCTTCCTCTGGATCAAATGTGGGTATAGAATTGTATGATATTTTTTATTTTATTTATTTTTATGGTTGAACTTGATGGACTTGTGCCTTTTTTTAACCTGTCTAACTACTGTATGTAACTCCAAAGACATTCTATTAGGGCAAATTTGGACAGAAACCAATTAACCTAAGCTGTGTACTGTATAAATGCATGTGAGGTAGGGACCATAGATTTTAAGCCCCCCCCCCCCCAAAGGACAGGGACTGATGTGATTGTACAATATATATGTAAAGCGTTGCATAAATTGTTGGCGCTCTATAAATACCTGTAATAAATTAACAATAAAAAAGCTATAATGAAGCAAAACAAATATGTATGTCAAAGAAAGCTTCCAGCATGCTGTCATTTTATATTAAACATAGAAAAATGTGAAACAAAAAGAGAACTTTTATATCACAGCAACTGTATTGTTCTCTAAAAGAAGAAAGGTTATCATATTTACATTTTCCAACCTGCATTGAAAACTCAGGAAAAATACTCTTGAATATGATAAATGATATTCCTAATAGTAAATTTACACGATCTAGCATCTGTTAAAGTTTAACGTGATATGCTATTGTGTTTTTCCTTAATTGTCATCTCTAAATGAAACTAGACTAGCATCACCCATTAAAGTAGACCAAGAGTCTGTACTTGCTGACAACAGGCACTTCTACAAGAGGTAATCTCTCTAGCACTTGACAGGCCTTACTTCAAAGCATTTCACGCTGTCACGATTCCTGAATTTCCCTGTGCTCTGATTATTGTAGAAGTAAAACCTCCTGAAAACTTTATGAAACAAAAAAAAAAAAAAGAACCTCTTGTACTAGATAAAGTATGGAAGAAAACCCTACTATCTTATCTTGTTCTATTTTTTTTTTTTACAAAAGTAATATATAAGTAGTGGTGAAACGGCAGCCTTAAATTCAACCTATAAAACATAGGTTGTCATGGATACAGTCATGCTGACGGCTATATAATAAATGTATGATGAATCTGACACTTTTTAGAGGGGTGCCCTTTGGGAAAAGATAAATTGAGTCATCCTGTTCCATAGTATTCATAATGTTTATGATAAAGATCCCATGTGAGTAAATATTAGACATGTTGAAGATGCCTGTAAAATAATAGCTATAGGCTATTTGACATACATACCTACTGAATATATTTGTTATGATTAGCTGTTAGCAGTGCATGCTCATTATGATCTTTGGAGCAGCGCTCAAATACAACATCATAGTCTTCTGGATCGACAAATCAATTCTAATCATGTTTTCCCTTTGGCCCTTTAAAGGAAACACAGTTGTTCATTAGCAATCTTTGAAAGATCTTTCATATGCTCAACACATATTCATACTTGAGTCAATTGCATGAGCAGAATTTGGGCGGTGCATTGGGAAAAAGCTTTCTGCCTTTATGATTCATTTTATTTCTCCACTGGTCGTTGTAGCAGTCTTCTCCAATGCATTGCCACTAAGAAAATGTCTTTGATATCATAATTATTACATTCTTATACAGTTGTCATACAAAGCCAATACAGTAATTCAAACATCATTTTTTCTTGATGAAAGGTCTTTTGTGTGTGACCACTTTTGTGCTGCTGATAGATAATCAGACAATGATCACAGTACTTATGGTGAGTACCATAATAAAAACAAATCACACAAGAAACTATTGATGAGTTGATAAAATTAAGTTGCAACAAAAGTTTGTGTGGCAACATTTTTTATCTGGTCTAAGAAATCTTTCAGCATGCTGCAATAGGTCAGGGACTATACCTCTTTCAGATAATTATTTCATATGCAGTATACTTACTGCAATGACTGCTGGCTGCCCATTTAAAGTTCCCAGACAAGCAAATATTATCTAAATACAATAGATATGTGTATTGTTATTTGCACTTTGGTTTGCTTTGCGTTTTGCTTCTGGATCTGTGCAGTTTTGCAGCATGAAACGTTGCTCTGTGCAGAAGTTTTCTGTAATTAAGACCAGTCACTGCTGACCTCCCTTTGTGCAGGGAGACTGGTTATGTATCCACCCAGATTTTGTCGTTTTTTGGGATAAGGGTCTTAGGTAAATAATTAGAGTCTCACTATATGCACCTCTGTCAGTGTTAAATGGTTTGTCTCAGCCTGCTATCTGCCATTTCTGCTACACAGTCTGGTCTGCTAATGGCAGTCCAACGGGACTCATAAAAACAGCCTGCTATGTTAATGTTAGACAGACTGCACCATACATATCATTTTGTTTTTGCCTTTTAACCACTTAAGCCCCGGACCATTTCGCTGGCCAGAGCACTTTTTGCGATTCGGCACTGCGTCGCTCTAACTGACAATTGCGCGGTCGTGCGACGTGGCTCCCAAACAAAATTGACGTCCTTATTTTCCCACAAATAGAGCTTTCTTTTGGTGGTATTTGATCACCTCTGCGGTTTTTATTTTTTGGCGCTATAAACAAAAATAGAGCGACAATTTTGAAAAAAATTCAATATTTTTTACTTTTTGCTATAATAAATATATCCAAAAAATATATATATATTTTTCCCACAGTTTAGGCCGATACGTATTCTTCTAGATATTTTTGGTAAAAAAAAATCGCAATAAGCGTATATTGATTGGTTTGCGCAAAAGTTATAGCGTCTAAAATAGGGGATAGAATTATGGCATTTTTATTATTATAATTTTTTTACTAGTAATGGTGGAGATCTGTGATTTTTATCGTGACTGCAACTTTATGGCAGACACATTGGACACTTTTGACACATTTTTGGGACCATTGTCATTTTTACAGCGATCAGTGCTATAAAAATGCACTGATTTTTGTGAAAATGACACTGGCAGTGAAGGGGTTAACCACTAGGTGGTGCTGAAGGGGTTAAGTGTTCCCTAGGGAGTGCTTATAACTGTAGGGGGGATGGGCTGTGTGTGACACGACAAAACCACTTTAATCTAGGTTATGGCACTGAGGAGAGTGGGGGGGGAAGGGTTTGGACACCTGCATGCTCCCAGTCCTAGGATAACAATGTTGTTCCTCCAATGCTAAACTAGCACTAGAACTATAACCATGACCCCCAGAATGGTAGGACTGCAAAGTGCATCAGCCAAGTGTATCAGCCAACATCACAAGGAAGTGTATCAGCCAACGTGTCCTCTGATCATGCATACACCATCAAGATTCGTCTTAGATTGGATTGTTCCCACTTTATGATTGGAGCCACCTTACTCAGCAAAGTCCTGCTGCAAATTCCTCTTTGCTTCCTAATCTTTTCTACCACTGTCCTTTTGTCAATATTTAGGGGACATGGCTTGACCCTTGACCACATGGGTGAGGTGTGAAGGGCACAGGATGCTGCCCTGAGTTCCAGTATATACAACACAACCTGAAAAATATCAAAGTTTCATCGATCCTGTGTAATAACTTCTCGTCAGTATGCCCTCCAACCAGTCAGGCTTGCATCTGTAGTAAGTTTGATCCACTTTGCGGGGCTGAAAAGAGTGGCAATTTGTGAGGTTCACTCCATAAGTCTACCACCACCTGCTGACCTTCATGGGACCAATAATGAATATCTGTTGTTCCAGGGGTCTGCTGAAATACTGTTGGAGATACCCCAATTGATAAGATTGGATGTACCGTTGAGGCAATATGTTCATATGGATTGTAGTGGTCAGTGTTCTCCTTGAATGTTTGAGTCCAGTGTTCTCCTTGAGGCACTGTGGCGCAGAATATGATCTAAAAAGGCCCCATTCACCCATCGTCAGACAACCAGTATCTTTCCCTTGATGGAGAAGTGATTGCGCAGTGGTCATGGCACTAGCTTAAAGCGGAGTTCCACCCAGAAATTTAACTTCCACTGATCGAATTCCTCCCCGCTTACGGTGTCACATTTGCCACCTTTCAGGGGGAAGGGGGGAGCAGATACCTGTCAAATCCAGGTATCTGCTCCCACTTCCGGGCATAGATTGCTGATTGTGTGGTGAACTACACAATGTCCAGCCCTTCTTCCTTCCCCCTGCTGTCTTCTGGGAGACACACAGGTCCTAGAAGACAGCAGGGACCATTCAGATCGCTCAGCAAGACTCGCGAATGCGCAGTAGGAAACAAGCTGTGAACCCGCAAGGCTTCACTTCCTGTTTCCCTTAGTAAGGATGTTGGCGCCTTCACCAGGAGCCGAGGGATGAGTCGGCTTTGGGTGAGGACATCGTGGGCTCCCTGGACAGGTTAATGTCCTTTATATTAAAAGTCAGCAGCTGCAGTATTTGTAGCTGCTGACTTTAAAAAAAAAAAACCTCAGACGGAACTCCGCTTTAAGGCCGGGTTCACACTGGGGTGACAAACGCTCCGACATTGGGAGCTCATGTCGCATGACGTGTGAAAATCAATGTTTCCCTATGGGAGCCGTCTTAACTGGTCCGACACATGTCGGTCCGACTTTGAAAATGCTCCCTGTACTACTTCGGTCCGACTTTGATCCGACTTCAGCCCATTGACTATCACTGAAGTCGGATCAAAGTCGGACCGCAGTCTTGCATGATCCGACTTTGGCATGCGACTTGTGCTCTGCTGCTCTTGAGGGGGAACTCCACGCCAAATTTTAAATACAAAACCGGCATGGGTTCCCCCTCCAGGAGCATACCAGGCCCTTGGGTCTGGTCTGGATTTGAAGGGGAACCCCTACGCCGAAAAAACGGCGTGGGGGTCCCCCCAGAATCCAAACCAGACCCTTATCCGAGCACGCAACCTGGCAGGCCGGAGGGGAAGAGGGGGGGATGAGAGAGTGGCCCCCCTCCCTCCTGAACCGTACCAGGCCGCATGCCCTCAACATGTAGGGTTTGGTGCTCTGGGGCAGGGGGCGACCTGCGGCCCCCTGCCCCAGAGCACCCTTCCCCCATGTTGATGAGGACAGGGCCTCTTCCCGACAACCCTGGCCGTTGGTTGTCGGGGTCTGCGGGCAGGGGGCTTATCGGTATCTGGGAGCCCCCCCCTTGATAAGGGGGCCCCCAGATCCCGGCCCCCCACCCTATGTGAATGAGTATGGGGTACATCGTACCCCTACCCATTCACCTGGTGGAAAAAAATGTCAAGAAAAAACACAACACAGCTTTTTTAATTAATTTATTGCACAGCTCCGGGGGTCTTCTTCCGACTTCGGGGGTCTCCGCGCTCTCCAGTTCTTTCTTCTGCCGGGCCTCCGCTATCTTCTTCCAGCTCTTTTGCTAGCGGGGCCCGGTCTTCTCCATCGCCTTCTTCTTCTCCCGCTCTCCGGTTCTTCTCTCGCTCTCCGGTTCTTTCTACCGCCGGGCCTCCGCTATCTTCTTCCAGCTCTTTTGCTAGCGGAGGCCCGGTCTTCTCCGTCGTCTCGTCCGGCTCTCCGTTGTCCTTCTGCCGGCCCCTCCACTACCTTCTTGCAGCTCTTTTGCTAGTGGAGGGGCCGGTCTTCTCCGTCGCCGTCTTCTTCTCTCTTCTCCTCCTCGATGTTGACGCGTCGCTTCCTCCCGCTGTAATACTGGCTGTTCGCTCCGCTCCGCATTAATATAGGCTTCTCATGACGTCACAGTCACATGCTCCCATGACGTCACAGTCACATGCTTCGGGGCCGGAGCATGTGACTGTGACGTCATGAGAAGCCTATATTAATGCGGAGCGGAGCGAACAGCCAGTATTACAGCGGGAGGAAGCGACACGTCAACATCGAGGAGGAGAAGAGAGAAGAAGACGGCGACGGAGAAGACCGGCCCCTCCACTAGCAAAAGAGCTGCAAGAAGGTAGTGGAGGGGCCGGCAGAAGGACAACGGAGAGCCGGACGAGACGACGGAGAAGACCGGGCCTCCGCTAGCAAAAGAGCTGGAAGATGTACCCCATACTCATTCACATAGGGTGGGGGGCCGGGATCTGGGGGCCCCCTTATCAGGGGGGGGCTCCCGGATTCCGATAAGCCCCCCGCCCGCAGACCCCGACAAGCAACGGCCAGGGTTGTCGGGAAGAGGCCCTGTCCTCATTAACATGGGGACAGGGTGCTTTGGGGTGGGGGGGCCTGGTACGGTTCAGGAGGGAGGGGGGCCGCTCTCTCGTCCCCCCCTCTTCCCCTGCGGCCTGCCAGGTTGCGTGCTCAGATAAGGGTCTGGTTTGGATTTTGGGGGGACCCCCACGCCGTTTTTTCGGCGTTCCCCTTCAAATCCAGACCAGACCCAAGGGCCTGGTATGCCCCTGGAGGGGGAACCCATGCTGGTTTTTTATTTAAAATTTGGCGTGGAGTTCCCCCTCAAGATTCATACCAAACACAGTGCCTGCTATTGGCGGGGATCCAAGTCGGATCCCCGTTCATTGAAAGTCGGACATATGTCGGCTTCATGTCGCAGGGCAAAGTCGGATCCAAAGTAGGACAGATGTCGTGTCGCACTAGTGTGAACCCAGCCTAAACAGGAATATACTGTAGGCATTAATTAAAAGATGAAGAACTGCTGAAAGTACTTAAACAATTTGAGGGTTTAATATAATTTTAGGTCGATGGGCAGCATTGAATAATTGCCCACCCTGCCAGAAGGATGTACTGAAATAGGATGCTATTCTTGTCCTGCGGCTCTGCAACATTTGTGTGGTTGAAGGGATTTTTGGGCTTCGCTGGAAAGCTATTGCCCTGACTTATTGTCTTTAATAGCCACTCATCTGTAAATGTTTCCAGCCAGCCCTGTTGAAAGAAAAATAACTGAGCTTCCACTGTACAGGCCTGGATGGATGCACTCACAAAATCCACTTCTCAGAACATAAATATTGATAATTTCAACAGGTTCTTCTGAATTCTCTACCTGGAATTTAGCCTTTAACCGCTCTTGAACAGTGTCTGGTGTGGTTGGAATGTTATCAGTTTTTTTAGGTCACCAGTCCTTGGTTATGTCCCCCAACATCCTGTCAGTTACTTTGGAAATAGATTTGTCTAGGGTGCCACCAAGCAGTGAATGGCTTTGGTATGGTTATCTACATCACCTCTGTTTGAAGGAAGAGTTTGCTTTGCTGTGACTACATACAGCATGGAGCTAGCTGACTGGTTGGAAAGCTCTGCATGCATTCCATTGCACATTTGGGTGCTTCTGCTGCCTGACAGGATGGTAAGGATGGTAAGTGTGGCTTAAGGCAGGCCTAGCATTTCAGTGAGGATACACCTCCACCATTCATAGCATCCTCAAAAGGTCTGGTAATATGGATCAGGGATGAATGGCATACACTGTACAGGACAGATCACAGCATAGCACCTCTTCTGGGAAGCAGTCCATCACAATTGAGGTATAAGCATCTTGGCAGTCAAAACAGTCTTTTTGTCAGGCTAACACCATTTAAATAACACCATTTAAATAACCAGTATGGGATACAAGGCAGCACACAATATACATTTTTTTTTTTTATAAATTCATTTATGTAATATTTAATGAATTTTTTTTATTGGATAATATCGGCCGCGGCTGTTTTATTGGTATAAACAAATATTATATTGTATAACTTTTATTAAAATATATTAAAAACATCTTATATCTCAAATTACCAAAATACAACCTAGCCACTACGGCTCAGGCTGATAACAAAACAATTTACACCATAAGGAAAAATAAGCAGAACCACATAAAAAGCCAAGACAAGGGAGTTGGGGGGTGGGGAGCTGTCTTCTTCAGTTCTTCTTGTCCAACTGTCAAAAAGCCTGTTATAAACTGCTTTTTTTATAGGGGTACCTTGCTTTTAAAATTCATTTATTGGTGGATAATCTTAAATAAAAGGACCTATCATACTCTAGTCTAATCTCATTTTTGTTGTAATTGGCTAATTTATATTGGCCAATCAAAATCGAATAATTTCAAAACTGTTAATTTAAAAACTTATTGCCGCTGCCTCAGATCCCATGAGGAAAGGGGGGGGGGGCCTTATAAAATGCTCTTTCCCCCCTTTATTCCCATGGGATAGAAGGCAGCACGCAATATACATATATATATATATATATATATATATATATATATATATATATATATTTTTATAAATTCATTCCAGACAAGTTATGTAATATTTAATAAAAAAAATTTATTGGATAATATCGGCCGCGGCTGTTTTATTGGTATAAACAAATATTATATTGTATAACTTTTATTAAAATATATTAAAAAACATCTTATATCTCAAATTGCCAAAATACAACCTAGCCACTACGGCTCAGGCTAAATGATATTGAAAAATTCTAAATAACAAAACAATTTACCCCAATCGACAGGAAGTATGCAAAGCATAAATACTGGCACCTAACCCCAGCCCGCGGCTTTTTCAATGCAAGTCTGGAAGTTATTATTCAAAATGTCAAGCCCAATATCCGACAAATGAATGCCATCAGCACGGTAAAGCCCATGCAAGCCATCCTCCAAATCTAAATGACGAAAAGAAAAACCATAAGACTGTATTAAAAGTTTATGAATATTTCTATTTATACGCTTTAGAATTTTCTCGAAAGGGTGAAAAAAGAAAGATTCCAGCCATCTAAGGCCTCGTACACACGGCCGAGATTCTCGTTGAAAAAAACATGTTGTTTTTTTCGACGAGATTCTTGGACAAGAAAATTGTCCCGGCCGAGTGTACACACGCTCGATTCAAAGAACCCGCGGTTCTTTGAATGGAGCGTACGCGGTGACGTCATCGACTACGACGAGCATGCGCTCATCACATTCGATGCCGTCGCCGCCATCTTGGTATACCCTACGTATGCCTAGGAAGCTACCGCGCATGCGTCAAATTCATTTCGAACATGCGCGGGCTTCCGGGAGGACAGGTAAGTGTACACACACTCGCTTTTCTCGTCGAGAAACATGCCGACGAGAATCTCGACGAGAAAATAGAGAGCAGGTTCTCTATTTTCTCGTCGAGGTTACTTGTCGGTTTTCTCGACGAGAAACCATACACACGAACGAATTTCTCGGCAAGACATCTCTGCCAGCAAGTTTCTTGCTGGTTCTTGCCGAGAAACTCGGTCGTGTGTACGAGGCCTAAGCCTCTGAATTTTCTCTGAAAAAACTATAACTAATTCAGGAAAAGACAATTTTAGAAATCGGTGCGTTGAATATCAAAAATCAAATCTAAAGTCGTAACTTGACTAATATCGTTGCCACCTAAATGGATAATGAGAATATCAGGCTGTGGCCAATAGGTAAGCAATCTTAAAAAATTCTAAATTCAAGTCGTCCCACCTCATTCCTCTCCAGCCACTCCAATAAACATTAAACGAAGAACCCAGGTTCAGATTAGAAGTATAAGTCCATGCTGATGCCCTCTTCTGGGCCCAATAGACAAATGAGTGGCCCGAGAATCCAAAAAATATAAGGATGATTTTCTAAAACAAAATTAAACAAAAGAATTAGGACGTATATACAATTTGTAAGAATCAGACCGCCATCTACCTAATTTTTTAATAAAGTCAGCATGAAAACCAATTTTTGCAGCAGCAGTGGCAGCACCGATTCTAAAAGAATGTGAAGAAAATGGCACATGGCCTAACTTTAAAAAATCCAAACATTTATGAAAAAGACAGTTAAATTGATATTTTGTCAATGGAGAACCATCGCAGTGAACAAAGAAAATATCATTAACTTTAGGGTGAACCAACAAATATTGTGTCAAGAGCCAAATTGGACAAACAGTACGCAAAGGACATTGATTCAAATAAATCCAATGCCATAAACGTCCGTTTTACTGCAAGGAAAAAAAATCCGTAAACGCCCATCTTTGACGATGACATTCTGAAATAGAAAGGTCAAGGGCGTATGCTTTGCAGGGGAGACAATCTCAGATATACGAAAAGCTCAGAAGAAAAGCAAGGAAAAAACTGATTGAAAAATAATAACTTCATATGCAGAAAAACAAACAGTTAAAGAAATAGAACATAACTTCTGCAATAAATCCATAGTGATAGGAAGGTGTTTGTCCTTACCAAACAAAGATTTTTTTATAACCTTTCAGCGCTTGCCGCACTGAAAAGAAACTAAAACAATGGGGTAACGAACTCAACTTTAGAAAAAATGAAACCCCAGACAACGTCTTATTAATATGAGACCATGAATATTTTTATGACATCAAGTGCCTAAGAAATATTAAAACAACCCCTTCAAAAGAAGAATTTCTCAAAATATTAGCATTTAAAAACAAAATCCATAACTTCCACAATGAAATATAATTTAACCAAGTAGAAGCAGCTAGTCAATGTTGAATATTTTCAAAAATTAAATCAGGTCCCATAAGTGAGGAAGCCCAGTCAGATCCGCTACCGGCATCAGATGATAAAAACTATCCATCTGGAACCGAGAAAGGGAGTCTGCCAATTCATTTTCTCTACAAGGAATAAACGTAGCTTTAATCCATATATTAAAATGAAGACATTTAAAAACTAAACATCGCAAAAGGTTATTGACCGGAAGAGACGTAGAGGAAAGACAATTAATAGCATAAACAACACCATTATTGTCAGTATGAACAAGCAAACGTCTATTCTGAAAAAACTGTCCCCACAATTCCAAAGCAACAATGATAGGAAATAATTCTAACACAACATTCTTACAAAAACCTTGAACAATCCATCTAGAAGGCCAACGGGAAGCACACCAGTGTGTCCTCCAAATAGAAGAAAAACCTATAGAGCCTGCAGCTTCAGAAAAGAGGGCAAAATCATCACAGGAAACAAATTCAAATTGCCAAATTGACTTACCATTACAATTCTGTAAAAATTGCAACCAAACAAACATATCTGCCTTAATACAGCTGGACAATCTAACATGAGAGGAAGGATTCTTCAAACTGGAAATAGCAGAGTACAATCTCCTAGAAAAAAATTGACCAATAGGAAGAACCCTCGTAGCAAAAGCCAACATCCCAAGTAAAGATTACATCTCCTTCAACTTAACTTTTTTATGCCTGATAAAACAAAGCAATAAATCAGAAATCTTATCCAAAGGAAGACGAAATTCCATATGCACAGAATCACCTAAGAAATCCAAACACTCAACTGGACCTACCGTTTTCTCATCAGCCAAGGGAATATAAAAAAAACTACAAACATCAAAGAATGAAGTCAACAAATATTTACAATCATCCATGTCCTTACTACCCATAAATAAAAAGTCATCCAAACAATGTAATATAAAATCAGAACCAGTCACTCGCCGAACTACCCATTCTAAAAAAGAAGAAAACGCCTCAAAATAAAAATAAGCTAAAGAACACCCCATGGGTAAACACATATCAATATAATACTGGCCCTGAAAATAAATACCTAAAGAACAAAAACAATCAGGATGAATAGGAAGAAGTCTAAACGCAGACTTAATGTCCGCCTTAGCCTTAGCCAACAAGGATCCTCTACCTAAAGAGCGAAGCCCATCAATCGCAGTTTCAAAAGACACATAAGAAACCGAAGACAATGACTGATCAATTTGATCATTCAAAGAAGAACCACAAGAATAAGACAGATGATGAATTAATCTAGCCTGAGGTTCTTTCTTTGGCACAATACTTAATGGGGAAATGCGCAAATTATCAAAAGGAGGTTCAACAAAAGGGCCCGCCATCCTACCTTCAGAAACTTCCTTAAGTAACTTACTAGCTACAATAGAAGAATGTTGCTCAGCTGAAGACAAATTGTTAACTAATTGATAACCAACACCCGTAAACTTTGGAAGCTGAAAACCTTGCAAAAACCCCTCAATTAAAAGAACTGCCTTCTGCCGATCTGGATAAATTGTTAGCCAAGGCAACATGTTTTCCATGTTCACTGGTGAGTTGGCTTTTACCTGTAGACTCCCTAGAGTGTTGCTGGGAGGAGGACGATCGTTTACGAAAACATTTTGAAACCGAATGTGATCCAGAGCAAAACACACATACATGTTTATATCTGCAGGATTGCAACCATTTACACTGGTTGTCATTGTATGCAAAACAAATTCCCTTCTTATAAGGCGGGTTAGTGGTAGAAGAAAAATAACTAGTGGATGGATGAGCTTGGAAAAGATCTAGGCGGGATGAATACGTTTAACCACAAACCCACATCTTTTACACCCCATTGTAAAGTGGGGTGAACACTTAATTTATGTCTGAAAGCCTCATCATAAATAAACCAAGAATAACCTCCAAAACTACGATAAGCTTCTAAAATAATGTCCATATGTTGGAAAAGTCCAGAACTCTTTTTTGGGTATTTTTCACAAAGAACACTAAAAAATGCTTGTAGCCAAGTGCATATAGATTTAGAATTTTTTTTATTTTTATCATCATCATTGTTATCATCACTTTTTACAATTTTATAAGCACAATCTTTAGAAGAAGGTAATAACGTTAACAAATCAATGTATTCACCTTTCCATATCTTCTGTTTAACACTCAAAGATAAATGAAATCCCAATGGCGATAAAACACAAGGCATTAACTTCCTTACCATACAAATGAGATCCACTTGTAGATGTAATGTTAGACATAGCAGGAGAATCAGTTGGACTGCGGATATCAATATCATTATTAACATTCTCAATATTAGTACATACCACTGGAGAATGCGAATCATGCACAGCAGACCATACAGAAGCAGCAGGATTAGGGATACTAACCGTAGATGAATGTCCAGAAACAGCCATACATGCAATAATAGTACTCAAAGAAGATGAAATCTCAGTCAATAAATGAACAGTATTAGACTCACCACGCAAAGCAGCTGTAGGATCATCAGTGGGCACAGACTGCTGTTGCGACTCTATGACTGGTATAGAGTGAGATGAAGTACCAGGTGAGAAGGAGCAGGAATAGTGGCGACTGGAGGAATGGACGGAGTAGAGCCAGAAAAAATGTCACTCCTGGAGATCCTATTAGAGGAATTATGAGGTGCGTCATACCTGCGCCGTTGATCAAGATCAGTGCGACCGCCTGTCACTGCCGCAGAGCTGGGATGTGTACGCTTACCCTTAGCAGAGGATGTCACTGTCGTGCGGCGTGACGCAGCTCTATGAGGAAGAGGGCTATAGCTCTGTCTTTGCACACGCCTTCGTTTACCGAGACCACGAAAGGAAGTCCCGCCTACTCGCTCATTCGGATCTCGCGATGACGGTAAAACATCAGCTGACACCATCTCTTCGGCTAATTCCGGCCCTCAATCGACATCAGGAAGACGAATTCCGGCATCATCCATAGTAGCGGCGGAAGCATAGAATGCAACGCCCGCAAGGGGGGGGGGCTTATAAAAGGCTCTTCCCCCCTTTATTCCCATTCTATTGACTCTTGTTAAAGGCTCAAGATATACACCACCAAAGGCCTGTTGTACCCCAGATTTACTGGTGTGGGTAGGGAGATATCGTCCTGGAGACAGGGGAATAAAAATGGAGTGTCCCTGTAGGGTGAGACTCAAATTTCAGATAAACATCCTGGAAGGTTGAGCAGGAGGTGAAGTCTACATATGTGTGATGTCATGGAGATGTCAGTAAAAGAGCTTGCATGCTGACTATCTGAATTTAGGCCTACTAAAGAAGATGTAGCTGCCATTCGCTGACGAGTAGTTTTAGGGTAATGTTATGTGAAACTTTGCATGCCAGTGGGTTTTGACATTTAAAATTACAATATAAAAATGACAGTATCTACATTAAACATGTAGAAAACATACAGATTCTAAAAAACATGCAGGTTTTTTTTTTCCGTAGAAGAGGCCCTCATCCTCCCAAAACTCAGCTAAACTTATGAAACTATTTTACTGAATAATATTTAAACACACAAAAAGCAGTTGGGCCGATTTACTAAAAGAGTTGAGAATCTTTACTCCAATAATAAAAGTGTGTCAATTATTAACTTCAGTTATCCAATTATTTGCAGATGAAATAAGCAAATTTGAATTTTCTTTTCATGTGATTGGATAATTGAAGTGAATATTCACACAATTTGTTGTGAGAAGATTTTTTGCCTGTTCAGTAAATCAGCCTCAGTATATATACTGTATATATAGATATATATGTAAATCTATATAGATCTATCTATATCTATCGATATCTATATAAATAGATATAGATAGGTCTATATAGATATATAGATATATCTATATATCTATAGATATATCTATATATACAGGTTTTGTTTTCAGGGGGAACTTGGTGGAACTCGGTTCCACCACCTCTGGCTCAGACCCTTGGGGGGGGGGGGGGCGCTGCTCACCACAATCACTTGTAAACACCGAAGTCCAGTTTCTGTGTTTACAAGTGACAGCTCTGCAATCTGTGTGTAAGCCCCCTGAACTCCGCACTCTGTATGTAATGCAATCCTGGTATTTAATGCCCCTTTAGGACCCTCCTACTGTTCGTGAAATTTGACTGACCACACCCACTATTTGATGTGATTTGGAGGGTGTGTGTGGGGGAGGGGTTTTGGGGGGTCGTGGTTGAGTTCCAGCACCTATTGTTTGAGAAAAAATGCCCTATATATATATATATATATATATATATATATATATATATATAGATATATATTAAGCCATGTTATAATTATAGGAATTTAAAAAACATTGTGAATTTCATCACGTGAACCACTGTAAGTATATTACGAGTATCTACAATGAGAAAAATCTAATATAAAATGATATAGCCACATGGGCTTTATTCATTTTCCTCAGTCTCAAAATAGAATAAAGAAACCTGCAGTGGGACCATTAAGGAAATGGTAACCTTGCATGAGCTGACATAGAATTTAATTGAAGGAAGTTGTTTTCCTATAATTATTCACACAGCTACCAAGCTTGTAAGTCTATAACTCGGGTGTATTTCAGATACTATTACCTTCTCTAAGCATAAACTGTAAACACAAACTATGAATGCATCTGACTTAGTAAGAGAAAAGTTTGTGAAAGAACTACACCATTTACGAGTTAACTCCAAAGCTTTGTGAAATATGTTTGCAGTTGAATAAAAAAAAAATCAGACCATGTTAATAATGGCAAATGTTTATACTTTTGTACAGTTGCAGTGTTTGCTGACTAGCATTTATACTTTATTTATGTGTTTTCACCTGACCACCACATATATACTGCAACTACATATAATGGCATCTATATGTGTCATGGGATTGTACACCCCATTAACACCCACCATACCATAAGAACATACCTCCTAAAATATAAAATAAAACATACAACAAGGATTGTGGAAAAGTTTAGGCTGCGGCCCCTTTATTGGGTTTAAAACAATTTTAATTATGAAATGAACTTTAACATTTAATACCAAACAGAATCGCTGTTAACCATTAACAGACCAACATGCTTAGTCACTAAGACTCAAGCAGCAATATCTTATACCAACCAAATACCAGTTTACAAACCACTGTCCACCCACAAAGTGGGCGACATTACCCAAAAAGATAGACCTTCAATATCAAACAGAACTGTTGGTAACCAATAACAGACCAACTTGCTTAGTCACTAAGACTCAAGCAGTAATATCTTATATAAAACAAGTAACAGCGTACCAACCACTGTCCACCCACAAAGTGGGCGACATTACCCACATAAAGGGGGACCGTGACGGGGGGAAATAAAGGGGAGGGAGGGTGGAAGAGCAGGTCAAAAGATCCAGAAGGAAGGCTGAGGAGAATCCAGAGGTGAGTCCAACTGACAGACCTGAGGTAAATGCTAACTCCGCCCAGTGACAGGGGAGGATATAAGTAAAACTCATTGGCTAGATGTTTCCCACCAAAGGATTTGTCACCAATCCAGTGCTCTACAGCTGAGGTAAATCTTCCTAACAGCAGGCAGCTTGTCACCTGAAACACAAAACAGAAAGAACCAGCAAAGCAGCCATAGAGAGACATGTACTTAACAATTATCATAGCCCTCTATTAAGAGTAAAATGTATTTATTAAACAAATGGGTGTTAGGGGTGACAATCCCATGGGGCCACTTCTCTATTTTATTATTTTGTGGCCCTGACTTTACACGTGCTTCTAATTGTTCCATCAGGAGTAATTACACCTCAAAGGTTTTTTTCCCTCCAAGATGAGCAGCTGCTAAACCCAGGTACACAGAAGATACTCTATATCTTATATCTTATAAGGGTAAATGCACATAGCTGGCTTATATTTGTTCAACAGAATTGCTCTATAATTTTTCAACTGAGCTGGCATTTAGAAGCCAAAAAAAAAAGGGTGAGATGCAGCAGCAGGAATAACCAGATCTTAATCTCTACTTTGAGACAAGTCAAGGCCCCATGTACAGTCTGGGCCCCAATTCCAAGGACATCCATAAAACAATGAGGTAAATTTGAACATGATACCAATACTTTGGTACTGGTACTGTTATACCAGGCACTTTACAGGCCAGCCCAGGCTCACCATTAAAAAAAAAAAAACTCTGAGCTTTAGTGCCTACTCACACCTTTGTAACACACACAGTTTTGTGTGTGTTACAAAATGTGTTATTGGGAGTTTTGTCATGCTGTAATGCACTTTGCAGTCAGATATAATACACAGGCTCTAGCTATCCCTCATTCACATACAATGCACAAAGGTGGTTTCTAAAATTTTAAGCCTTTGTTAGGACAGACAGTGTTCAAATGTAGTTTACAGCTTATAACGAAGAACTGCAAACACAGTACAGATAGGGTTAGCTAATACATCCAGGGAGTGAAGGGGTAAGGACAAGCTAGTGGCTGCAGTAACAGCCACAAGCTTGTGCTTGTTTTCTTCAGCTTGCTCCTGGCTGTAAAGTGAAAGTCATCCTGGCAGCTGTATAGTCACCTGATTGCCCTGTCCGTGGTTACCAAGCTCTCCCACTCATACCAGGAGCTCGGGACAACATCAGAGAACTTCAGGATGGTGAACTGGAGGAGACCAAGAATTATTCATTCCTCAATCTCCTCTGCGCTGAATAAAACAGAAAGTGACAACTATTTAGCATTTTCGGTTTTAGAGCTGTCAATTCCTGACCGATACAGCTTTGGAGGTCAGGGGAGACATTGCGGTCTAATTGACCCCCAGTGTCTCCATAGAGAGTACCTGTCACCTGCCCAATGCTATTACATAGAGGTATGTTAACCCCTTAAATAATAGTAATAGTTAAATAAAAATGTGTAAAATCCCAATAAAATGTATTGGAAAAAAATACGATGGGAAATTCCGATCGTCTGTGTGGAATTCCATCGGAGAAAAATCCTTGCATGCTCAGAATCAAGTCAACGCATGCTCGGAAGCATTGAACTTAATTTTTCTCGTCTCGTCGTAGTGTTTTACGTCACCGCGTTTTGGACGGTCGGAATTTAGTCTGACAGTGTGTATGCAAGGCTGATGGAAGTCAGCTTCATCGGAATTCCGACAGAAAATTTCATCGGATTTTATTCCATCGGAAATCCGATTGTGTGTACAAGGCATAAGTGTTTTCCCAATTTCCAAAAAGTTTAAATACACATTAAAGCATAACTGCACTGGGAAATGTTTTCTAGCAATTTTTTTCTTTTTCTGTACTGTTTGGTCCACATACGCAGTTCAGTTTAAATTCATAGCATGTAGGATGCCGAGAGTGGTGTTGGGTGCCAGGAAAATTAACACTTGTGGAAAAATACATAATGACTGGCCACCCAATGGGCAAAGACAGAAGTCACTGAAGATGACAACGGTGGCAACCGAGTGGTGACTGTGACTGTGATATTAGAGGAGGGGCAAACTATGGAGTAAGGCAAGTAGCAAAGTCACATTGCAGTTTTATAGACATAATAATAATTATTGCTAATAATAATAAGAATTGCTATTTCTTTCATAAAATAATATTTTTACTTATGTTTTAACATTTTTTACACATCAGTTCTGCTGATTTTCTTCAGCCTATTCTAGCCTCCCTCTGTCTACAAACACCTACTCCAATGTTGGTCACAATGTTGTCATAAACCAGCCTCCTTACAACAGTAAACTCTGTCTACACAATTTGTGTCAGCTGTTAATTTCCAATAGGGTTGCATGTGACAATTGGGAAACATTTATCACCCCAAAACTGGAAGCGCCTGTACTATAGCCTTTATGGCATGTTTACCAGGTATTCATTTAATGAATGCTGCAGATTTAAAGCAATTAAAAATGAGATTTGCAATTTCATAACATGTTTAACATTGTATGAAATTTTAGCAATTGGGTTCATCTTTAAAGTTTAATTATGTCTGTATGGCTTACCATCTTCCTCTTTTTGTCACAGGAGGCACCTCTGAGTCATACATTTTCTTATCTTCACCATTCTATAGTCAATGCTGCAGATCACAAATGTTATATATGCATATTAGGAAAGAACAGATCCTCAAAATGCTGGGATACTGAAATTCACATAACTCTCCCTTCATCTCTACAGAAAGCAGACATTACTCATATGCTAACAACAAATTATTTTGGATGTAAGATTTACAGGTAGAGGCCATTAGCATATTGTGGCAGTACCTCACTGAAGGTACAAACGATATACTGTATTTATAGCTTGAGCATGCCTATGTATTTTGCTTTTTTGGGCTTTATCTGAATGGCTGCCAAAAAAGTTTTCATTTTTGATAGAGCAGGGAACAGCCCCTGCTTTAGATCCTGTCAGTTTATTTTTTGCTGCCTGTTTCAAGTTGGTGAGATTTTCTTTCATTCCCTGTCCTGGAGACACATTAAGAAGTGATAGGAAACATCTTCAAACTGAGGGGTCCTTTCCTCTTAGACTGTTGTCACCATTGAAAGATTTTTACTCATGCTCTGGTAACAACTCTAAAATGATGGATAACCATCTCTTTCAGTGTCATCACTGACTGAATTATATATTCTGAACAGTATTATATATACTACACTAACTGCACTATATACTCTGCACTGTATTATACATACTACACTGACTGCACTATATACTCTGAACTGTATTATATATACTACACTGACTGCACTATATACTCTGCACTGTACTATATATACTACACTGACTGACTGTACACTCCACTAACTACCCTGTCTAATCTCTATTCATTCACTATATATATCCACCGTGTAAGTAGCAACCTTATATAGTGTGGGGCGTAGACCTGAGCCATGATTGGCCAAAGGCCCTGCCTTTGGCCAATCATGGGTCTCACAGCACATCGCACTGTGATTGGCCAAAGCATACAGATCAGGTGCATGCTTTGGCCAATCAGCAGTTGTCAATGCACTGCGATCTCGAACGGACACACAGAGAGCTTACATGTATTACAAGTGCTATCACAAGCATGAGACTGCAGGCTTGGCTGGCTTATATCAGGTTTGGTCTCCACCCAGAGACTTTCCACAATAATCACCTTGCAGTTGGACAGACAGACAGACAAGGAGAATGTCACAGCCAAAACCAGGATGCTGTGATGGAGCAGAAGCGCATACACTCCTGGCATAAACAAACAGAAGGTAGACATAGTCCCTGCTCTCCCTACTCCACCTGGACCTCTCCCTATTGCTGACACTGTCTTTGTCAGACAGGGAACCTGTCCCTACCATGCTCATAAAGTGCTCATTGAATGTATGCACTCTCTTGTGCTGGTTTTAAAAAAATATATACTAAACTTAATGCCCCATACACACGATCATTTTTCATGCCGTTAAAAATGCCATTAAAAAAAATGGCCATTAAAAATGATCGTGTGTAGGCTCCAGAGCATTTTTAACGACGTGAAAAACGGCCATTAAAAATTTCGAACATGCTATTTTTTTTTTCACGTCGTTTTTCATGTCGTTTTTTTTAATGGAGATAGCACATTCGTCACGCAGTCACGGACTGAAAAGCACGAGACTGAAAAGAGCGAATCGTCGCTCAACAAACTTTACTAACATGAAGGGTGGCGCCATTCGAACGGAACTTCCCCTTTATAGTGCCATCGTACGTGTTGTACGTCACTGCGCTTTGCCTGATCGTTTTTTAAAATGATTGTGTGTACGCAAGACAGGCTTGAGAGGAAACATGAAAAAAAACGACGTGAAAAACGGCAAGAAAAAAAATGGCAAGAAAAATGATCGTGTGTATGGGGCATTAGGCTTTAAACTGTACATATCCCTTAATAAAAAGTGTAATATATCTTCAGCTCTTTAAAAATCTACATAAAAGTGTTCATAAGAACTTACAGATTTCTGCGGCATTTATTTTTGGGTGTTTTTTTTTAGAAATTAGTACTGTAACTATTTAAAAAATCTGTTCCATTTGCCATGGTGATTTTTTCCTCCAATCCTGGTCACATAATTCAGGTCCACAGGTCGGCCTCATTTTATACCTAAGATTTTTCTACAGTAACAACTACTATGTTGATTGCAGCCCAGATTGCCATCTGTATTAGGCAAGGGTTTATTAAGAGGCCAAAAAATAAATAAATACAGGCCTACTAGTGCTTAATTCCTATGTAGAGGCCTGAAGGGGTGTACAGATGAGGACGTTTCTGTCCTTTGATTTTGTGAACTGGTGGAGGGGTCCATTACATTTATTGATAATTTCTGAGAATCAGCCTGATACAGATCAGATCTTGATCCATGCAAATTGCTATGCGTACCTCTGTTTTCAATGTATTGATTTTTTTATACCAGTCATTCATTACAGGCCATTGCACTAGATACATTCATTCATGAGACCTCCATTCAGTGAAAACAGGACTACAGTTCTCTATGACACTCTCTTAGGGATTTCTGACACATTACACATCAGCAGAAATCTTTATACTACATAAGACATACACTATGCGTCTTCATTATTTCTTACATATTCAGGTACAGCTAGACAGCCTTTTGAAAAAGGATATTTGGTCTAAAAATATGTGTTGCAGCGTAGCAGGTGATCCTTACTTATGTTTTTCTACAGTTTGGAAAATGTAAGAAAATACAGGTATATAATTGAAGTCAATTTCAATAGGTTGATTTATAATCAATTTAAATCTGCTACTCTATCCCCTATAAATAGCCTAACAAAAAACATATAGTTTAGGGGTATATTTATAAAAGTTTTCACATGAGATGCACACAACTTTCACTTATATTTTTTTTCTAATTGGATTCAATTAGGAAATGTGTGAATCCTGGATGAAAGCAGTATGAAAATATTTATATACTGGTATATCTTTCCCAGGCAAAAATGGCGTTTACCACCCAGATTTTGCATGATATGTGGACACATCTATTTAAAATCATTAATCAATATGTGTAAACATAACCAAAAAGAAAAAAAAGAAAATTGAAGAAGAGAGGACCACGAAAAAATAACATATAGAAAAATATATAAATACAGTACTAGAAATATTTAACAAATGTGTGGTGGTGGATATAGAAACACAACTCCAAGGGAGAAAAAAAACTCTGACAGGACTTTGACACCTGAGGAGACCTCTTTCCTTTTGAAGGGACTCAATTTTTGCCCACAAAGACATTTCAACTTTCTTGAAAAAGTTCTGGACATTAATAAGTTAATTTGAAATGTTGCAATTAAAAAGCATTACTTTAATGTGGAGAATGATGGCAATATTTGTGGAGAAACATTGAACCCTGTATCTAACGATCTAGTGAGTAACACCAGCACACACAAATGTAAACATTTGTGTGTGATTGGGGAATTGGAGGATCTGTCCTGGGAGGGTGGAATACACTCCAGTTTAGATACACGTGTTGATTTTACTCAGTCTATCACTTTAAAAACTAGATCGTATTTTTATCCTGTCAGTGCCCGGTGCCCTGAAATGGAAACAATTTCAAAAACTTGTTGAGAGAGATCTCACTACTTCAGTTGCATGATCATCTATGGGTCTGGGTCCCCATCAGGACAATCTTTCACACAAAGAAAGGAAGGCAGTCAAAAGACTGGAGAGCGATTATCTATTGTTATACGTAAATCTGATAAGGGGGGGACTGGTAGTAGTGATGGGAGTAGACACATGTAGGCATGAGGCTGAGAGACAATTGTCTGACACCCGTACTTATTTGAAATTAAAAAGTGACCCCACTAAAAAAAAAAAAAGTTACCGCGACAGTTTTGATTAATGAAGGGGTTAAATAAGCTGTGTTTGATGGTAAATTAGCAGGATTTGGTTCCAGAACATCCTATGGTTTCTAGTTTCTACCATCTCCCCAAGACCCATAAAGGCTTAAACCCACTACAAGGAAGACAGATTATTTCTGGTATCGGCTCTTTGAATGAGAGACTGGGGCAGTGGCTGGACACACTATTTCAGCAACTAATGTCCAAACTCAAAAAATCAGAAAATGCTGCGCTAAAACATGAGACTATAGGGCTATGAGGAATGATCTAGCCCAAAAGTGGATAAACAATGTGATAAATGTGTACCAAAATAACACAACTTGAGTGATATGACAAAAAAATAACAAATGTGTTAGACCAAAAACAAAACCTAGTGAAGGAAATCGTTCTCAAACGAAAAAATAGGCATATGTGACATACCATATAACGTGAATACCAAATAACACTACTAATCAGGAAATCAAAAAGTGACAAGAAAAAAAAAAATGTTAATAAAAATCCATGAGGTAAAGTCTAATGCCAGCAAATGAAACTGGAAAATCCAGATATAAACCAAAAGGGATTCCAAAGAGAGTGATGAAAAGTGATGAAAAGTGAAACTTCTTCCCAAGAAAACTGTGGCAGGTTTCAGGTGTGACGCTCAAGTGAGTAGTAATCCTGCTTACCAGATGGTTGTGACTGTATAGAAACAGTCTCACCCAGCATAGGGAATAAGGCTTCCCCGCAGCCTATGGATCTCCTTATCACTGGCTCATCATCTGACATGTATTCAAAATAGAAGAAATAAAAATCTCCATAGTGTAGTATGTAAGACCAAAGATTTATTTAAAAGGTAAGGGTTGCACTTACAGAATCAAAGAAGTTGGTCAGCAGAAAGCAGCAATGAACCACACAGCGGTATAGCGGTAAAAACAATCCGGGGGCCGGTGACGTCATCACGCTTCTACTACACGAGAGGTAGTGCTATGGAACACAGGAACCGAGGAAAGGTTTGGAAAGATGCCGGATTGGTTTCGCCGCTATACCGCTGTGTGGTTAATTGCTGCTTTCTGCTGACCAACTTCTTTGATTCTGTAAGTGCAACCCTTACCTTTTAAATAAATCTTTAGTCTTACATACTACACTATGGAGGTTTTTATTTCTTCTATTTTGAATACATGTCGGATGATGAGCCAGTGATAAGGAGATCCATAGGCTGCGGGGAAGCCTTATTCCCTATGCTGGGTGAGACTGTTTCTATACAGTCGCAGCCATCTGGTAAGCAGGATTACTTCTTACTTGGGTGTCACACCTGAAACCTGCCAGTTTTCTTGGGAAGAAGTTTCACTTTTCATCACTTTTCATCACTTTTCATCACCCTCTTTGGAATCCCTTTTGGTTTATATCTGGATGTTCCAGTTTCATTTACTGGCATTAGACTTTACCTCACGGATTTTTATTAACAATTTTTTTTTTCTTGTCACTTTTTGATTTCCTGATTAGTAGTGTTATTTGGTATTCACGTTATATGGTATGTCACATATGCCTATTTTTTCGTTTGAGAACGATTTCCTTCACTAGGTTTTGTTTTTGGACTGACACATTTGTTAGTTTTTTGTCATATCACTCAAGTTGTGTTTTTTTGGTACACATTTATCACATTGTTTATCCACTTTTGGGCTAGATCATTCCGCATAGCCCTATATTCTCATGTTTTAGCGCTGCATTTTCTGATTTTTAATTTTGCGATAGTTTTTTTTGTATTGAACTATTAAAGTGGTTGTAAACCCACTTTGTAAACACCTACAGGTAAGCCTAGATTAAGGCTTACCTGTAGGTGCATGAAATATCTCCTTAACCTACACGGTTAAGGAGATATTTGCATTTAACCACTTTGCGCCCGTCATACGACTTTTGACGGCCGCAAAGTGGTTCTTAAATGCCGGGAGGCCGTCATTATACGGCCTCCGCTCCTTCGGCCAATGGGGGGCGCGCAAACGCCGCCGGCGGCACGCGCGCGCCCGGCGCATCACTAAGATGCCGATGCGCGTGCCTGGCGGCCGCGATGTCCGCCAGGCACCCGCGATCGGCCTGTACACAGACAAGGACATGGATCTGTGTGTGTAAACACACAGATCCATGTCCTGTCAGGGGAGGAGACCGATGCTGTGTCCCTTGTACATAGGGACACAGATCGGTCACCTCCCCCAGTCAGTCCCCTCCCCCCACAGTAGCAATCACTCATAGGGCATACATTTAACCCCTTCCCCGCCACCTAGTGTTAACCCCTTCCCTGCCAGTCACATTTATACAGTAATCAGTGCATTTTTATAGCACTAATCGCTGTATAAATGTGAATGGTCCCAAAAATGTGTCAAAAGTGTCCGATGTGTCCGCCGCAGTATCGCAGTCATGAAAAAAATCGCTGACCGCCGCCATTACTAGTAAAAAAAAAAAAAAAAAAATGTCAGAATTCTATCCCCTATTTTGTAGACGCTATAACTTTTGCGCAAACCAATCACTATACGCTTATTGCGATTTTTTTTAACCAAAAATATGTAGAAGAATACGTATTGGCCTAAACTGAGAAAAAAATTGTTTTTTTTTTAAAAAAATTGGGATATTTATTATAGCAAAAATCAAAAAATATTGTGTTTTTTTTCAAAATTGTCGCTCTTTTTTGGTTTATAGCGCAAAAAATAAAAACCGCAGAGGTGATCAAATACCACCAAAAGAAAGCTCTATTTGTGGGAAAAAAAGGACGTCAATTTTATTTGGGAGCCACGTCGCACGACCGCGCAATTGTCAGATAAAGAGACGCAGTGCCGAAAGCTGAAGTTTCGCCTGGGCAGGAAGAGGGTATATGTGCCCAGTAAGGAAGGTGTTAAAAGCGGCGACGCTGACGTCACGTGCATGCGCATGGGGTTAACCCCATTCACAAATTCGGCTAGGTCGCAGAATTTGACGACGTAGCCGAATTCGACAGCTCACGCGCGCATGCGCGGAGTCACGTCTTCGCCGCTCCGGCCAATCACAGCGCCGGAGCGGCGCTGTAATTGGCTGGTGCGGCGATACCTGGAAGTAACATTCCGGCTATCGCCGCAGCGATGGGTGCGGCTGAAGAGGGAGACGAGGACGGCTTCGGGGGCCCCGATCTAAGGTAAGTGATGCATAATGAGCTATTATGCTAGTCATATTAGCTCATTATGCCTTTCTCTTACAGGTCGTTGGGAAAAAAAAAATGGGTTTACAACCACTTTAATGCTAGCTGCTTCCCCTTTTTTATCAATCACTATTCCAATCCACTTCATTTAGTGCAGCTTTAGCCCTAGGGCTTCTTTTTCTCTAGTGTCCAAACTCCCCAGTTATCTCAAGGACACTAACCCTCTTCTACTCTTCTAAACATCGCAAGTGATACCCATTTAGAAGAGCAATCCATGTGGATCACTTGCGATGTAGCCAACCTCTACTCTTCCATTCCACACAAACTAGCTATTGATGCAGTTAATCTTTATTTCGAACATTACACCAGCCTTACATCAGATGTTTGCATGTTTGACCTAGATGTCTTACAATATCTGTTAACACACAATTATTTTTTCTTCAATGGGGATACTACTTGCAGAGATGTGAAGCTGCGATGGGGGTGAAATTTTCACCCTCACAAGCTAACCTTTATATTAGTTGGTGGGAGTGGTCCCGTATTTATGGCGTGGGAAACCCTTTTAGACAAATTATTAAGATTTTTTACTGCTACATAGATGATCTAATATTTTTTGTAGATGAACTAATGGGTACTGTGGATTCCTTCTATATTATTTAAATGACAATGATAAACATTTGCATTTTACGGGGCAGGCAGACAAAAAAGAGATTTGCTTTCTAGATGTCCATCTTTGTAGTGGTGGGACCAGTGTTAACAGAAACCTGTATAGAAAGCAACTCTCTGTTAATACCCTTTTAATGGCTAAAGCGGGATACCCACAGCCCACGATCAAGGGTATCCCTGTCGCCCAATTCTTAAATGTGAGGGGAGGGGCATGAAATGTCCCCGCCCACCACACATGGAATGCTGGCAGACTTAACAGTATTTGTTAAAACCAGTTTTTGACAGTTTTTATGCACTTACCTGTGATTGGTGTAAAGGGTTAACGGTCCAGTGGCACGAGTCAAGACCTATAAAAAGAAAAAAGATGCGTCATATTAGTCACTGCCGGCGGGGATCTACAAGAAGAAGCACACTCCCTCCCTTGTCGCGGCTCATATTATGTGGTTTTTGTCCTTTTCGATTGAAAAGGGACTTTATTGTTATGTACATTTAGCTTGAGCTTTCATAGCTAAGCTATATATATATATATATATATATATATATATATATATATATATATATATTGTATTATTATTTGTATTTATTAAATACCAGAATTTTGATATATATATATATATATATATATATATATATATATATACGGTTGATAATATATAATTTATATATACCTATAATAAAGGCCATTAACATCCACACGCATTATTATTTTATTTTAAAATTATTTTATATTGAAAGTTTAAGTAATGAGTTCTGACCAGCATTCCATGAGAATTTGCCACATTTGTAGTGATCAGCAGACGTTTGAAAACGACGCACAGGCTTTATATTAACGTTTCCTGTAGGATACCCAAGATGGATGCTGAATAGAGTATTATCTATCACCAACTCCAGAGAGAGGAAAGATCTATTAAAGGGAAAAAAATCTAACTATCTCAATATAAAGAGATATAATAATATGCAACCTTTGCTTACTACACAGTTTAGTTTGGATTTTGGTGAAATCAAGAAGATTGTCAATAGATATCTCCCTATCCTTTTTGAGGACCAGATTTGTGCTAATCATTTAAAAGATGGGATCAAGAGAGTACCCAGGAGCCCCCCCCCCACTGGGGAACTCATTGTCCCCAATCTTCCTCAATCCAAGCAGAATACAGTCTACCACATGGCTTCACTTCAAGGGCAACTACTGCTGTGGTGGCTCTAGTTGTCTTTGTTGTAAACATATTATTATGGGCAATATTGTTCGCTCCTACTCGACTGAAAAGGAGCATAAAATACAGTCTTTTTAAAATTGCAACACAAAGCATGTGGTGTACATCATTACTTATAAGCCATACTAAATATACCACGTGCAGTATATAGGCCATACCACCAGGCGTTTAAGGGAAAATTTTATGAACACCTGTTCAGTATTGAGAAAAATCAATCCACTAATGTTGCAAGCCACTTCATCAATAATCATGCTGGGGACATTTTGGCGGTGGGGGTCCAGATTCTAGAGAAGGTCCGTCCGCTTAAAAGAAGGGGGAGATGTATTTAGACTTCTCCG
This sequence comes from Rana muscosa, assembly GCA_029206835.1. Classification (NCBI taxonomy): domain Eukaryota; kingdom Metazoa; phylum Chordata; class Amphibia; order Anura; family Ranidae; genus Rana; species Rana muscosa. Next base: position 746,690,807 of record CM055116.1, on the reverse strand, counting down.
TAAAAGAGAAGTCTTTTGGATTTTTCATTTCAGAACACGTATACCTTATGGTTTGAATTATGAATGGGAAATGACTCACTTTTTTGCCGTTTCTCTTTCTTTAATGCCCATTTTTTTCTTTGCCCCTTTCTATTATGCCCCCATCACAAAATTTTTACATGAGGTTTTTGACTATATGTGCCAAGGCCATTAGTGTTGGGCAAGAGTAGGCATTTGTTAGGAAGGAGAGTTTTGGTCGTATATTTATGTGTTTATTGTTATTTTAAATTTTTCTTTTTGGCAGTGATTGTATTTAATATATATATATATCACCTCTAATTGGATCACTGTCACTCTTTACTGCATCAATAATTTTGTTACAAATTATCGTGCTATTTCATGTTTGTGTACTGTGTGGGGTGGATCTTATGCACACATCATTACTATGCTGCAACAGTTGATAGTTTTTTCCCCCTTGGTGTTGTGCATCTATATACACCACCACACATTTGTTAATTGTTTCTAGTATTTATATATTATTTTTACACAGTGTATGTTATTTTTTTGTGATCCTCTATTCTTTGAATTTTGTGTGCCTGCTGCGAATAGTAAACATGGTGGTGCCAAGGAGAGTGGTGCCAAAAGGGAAATGGTACTGAAGTTTCTCTTTAAGCACTTGCTTACTGGGCACTTATACCCCCTTCCTTTCTAGCCCAGTTTTCAGCTTTCAGCGCTGTCACACTTTGAATGACAATTGCATAGTCATGCAACACTGTATTCAAAGAACATTTTTATAATTTTTTCACACAAATAGAGCCTTCTTTTGGTAGTATACAAATCCCTTTCTAAAAGACCCCAAATCCCTCCTTTGCACTTCAAAGTATTCAGATCGCCGAAAACGGCGATTCTGAATACTGTATACTTTTTAAAATCCGGCGCCATTCGCAGCGGAGTAAACCGGAAGTGACGTGTTTACATTCAGGAGACTGGCAAAAAGACGTTTACGGCTTCATGCCAGTCTGTCACAAGGCGCCGGAAGCGACGGATCGCGGATCGGGTCTCCCGGTGGGACGGGAGGCCCGGTCAGAGCGGTGACAGGCGACAGGAGGGGGGGATGTCCCCTCCCGCTCCTCCGGTATAACAACCGGTATAACAATCACCACGGTATGTTTTATTTTTTTGCTAAAGAAACTAAAAAAAAATCATAGTTTATTATAAAACTTTGCAAACAGGTAATTTTTCTCCTTCAATGATGTGTGCTGATGAGGCTGCATTGATGGGCACTGATGTTCACTGATAGGCTGCACTTATAGGCACTAATAAGCACTGATGAGGTGACACTAATGGGCACTGATAGGTGGCACTGATGAGGTTGCACTGGTGGACACTGAGGAGGAGGCACTGATGAGGCTGCACTGATAGGTGGCACTGATGGGCTCTGATGGGCAGCACTGAAGGGCACTGAGAGGTGGCACTGATATTCAGCACTGATAGGCAGCCCTGATGGGCACTGATAGGTAGCGCTGATGGTCACTGATAGGCGACAATGATGGGCACTGATAGGCACTAGTAGGTGGCACTGATAGGCAGCACTGATAGGTGACACTGGTGATGAGGCACTGATGGACACTGATAGGTGGCACAGGTGGGCACTGATTGGCAGTAATGGTAGGCACTGATTAGCAGCACTGGTGGGCACTGATTAGCAATACTGATGGGCACTGATAGGTGGCACTGGTAGGCACTGATTAGCAGCATTGATGGGCACTGTTTGGGACCAATGTCCCTGTAACAGAAGCCGGGTTCCCTGCCTTCTTCCTTTCTCTTCACGCTCTCAGCATGAGAAGAAAAAAAGCCAATGACCGGCTCCTGTTTACTTCAGTGATCAGCTGTCATTGGCTGACAGGTGATCACGTGGTAAAGGTCCACTGATATTGTCCCTTTACCCTGTTCTGTTATCAACCAAGCCCGAAGGACTTGGCAATCACAGAGCGCGCCGCCTGCGCGCTGCAGGGGGCGGCTGAGCAACGCAATCATGGGAGGACGTCTATTGATGCCCTCCCAGCATTGGAGGCCCACGCTGTAGTTGTCTTTCGGCTATAGAGCGAGCGGAAAGATGTTAAGTAGCTGGAAACAGAAGGCTACAAACCAGTGAAGCAGGCCATAGGCAGTTTGAATCTTTGCCGGTTCAGAAGGGATTGGACAAGATTCTAGCCATGTATAAGATTGTACCCAGGTTGATTGATCGATTAACTTGGGTACAACCAGCCTGTCGGATTTTTCATGCAATTACTGCTTTAGCCCTCCATGAGGAGAACAATATAGCTCAGTTGGAGTTGGGGTGGTTGCAGGAAAGAAAATCACACCATCTATAGTGCCTGATTTATGCTTTGTGCAAGTATTTTTGGTGCTCTAAAGCAGGGGTCTTCAAACTATGGCCCTCCAGTTGTTCAAGAACTACAATTCCCATCATGCCTAGTCATGTCTGTGAATGTCAGAGTTTTACAATGCCTCATGGTATGTGTAGTTCTGCAACAGTTTAAAACAGGACATTTATATTAGATTGGATTTTTTAGCTACCCAAAATGTCAAACCTTAACATTTTTTGGGTCTTTGAAACAGCAGCAAACTTTGCTTCCATCTGATAGCACACTTTTTTTATACACATTCACGGGAGCTGGGAGTGTATGTAAACACACTACCCGACTGCTGCTGCATGACATACTGGGCTCTATTCACAGAACCAGATTGCATGTGGTATTTAGGTGTTTTCCCAAATTCTGCATGCAATCCTGAAAATGTCAGTTCACAATGGCTTTATGCAATATTTATCGCAAAATTTACCAAATGGCCTGTTATTGATTAGGCCGGGCCCCCACACCATTTTTTTTCTTAATTTTTATTGCCGCCATTTTTTTTTACATTCAGCTATCAGCAGGGAAGCAACAAGCATAACAGTTACTGGATGTTAAGGATACCTGCGGTCACTCGCTCCTTAACAACCAGCTAGTGACAGCCTGTGGTAAGGACGTTGTTTATCGCCAGTGGTAAATTACCGCAGGCTTTCACTACTAAAATACTGCATGACTTTATAAAATAACTTTTTAGTGAATGGTAAAAACTTTTTTTTTAAATGCTGTGCGATATCTTACTGCATACTTGGATACAGTAAGATACCGCTTTGTGAATGGAGCCTACTGTACATTGGTGGCAGAGAAAGTGTTAAAGCTGATATCTAGGCATTAAAAAATATGCAGCTCTGTAATTAATAATACATCATTAAATGTAATTTTTAAATGCAAGCAATGTAAGTACTGTACACAAATTTGGCATCAGCTTCTTTCAGTGTCTTTGCTGCAAAGCTGGAGTGTGAGACAAATAGTATGCTTCTAGAAGGAGAAAGCAGAGTAACAGAGAGATAAGCTCATCATTGTGCTGCTTCTCCTTTTAACCATGCAATCACAGGACGACCTGGACTCAGGGCATAGTAATGATTTGAATGATGCTAGTTATCAGTCTGAGGACCTCTAGTGGTAGAAAGATATCCTGCAGGTAAAATCTCTGTATTGAAGGTGAATATTGCAGCAAAAGCTAGTTTTGTTATCTTATCTTTTAATGGGCTGTTAATTTTTGTCTTTTTTATTTTTGACTTATTTTTGACTGGAGTTCTGCTTTTACATGACCTACACTGTGTAAGCTTCATCAAAAAGGCAGATAGTGAGCAAAGTCACCAATATTGCTTGTCGATTCCCTGCAGCTAATCTTTCTACCATTTCCAACTTATCATGCTTAGTTCCGCACGTTGTCTCTGTGTCAAGGTGGCCATCTTGGTAGAAGGCTTTGCTACCCCATATCAAAGCTGCCCCCCTGATGACTAGTAATCTGATAAGTGAAGCATCAGAAGCAGTTGAGGAAGCATTGAATGAGGCAGATGTAGGTATGTCCTTGCACTGCAGCATTTTCTGCAGTAAAAACAATTAGCAACACAGTAGTGGTATCACCAATTCCCAGTGCAATTCTCTTGAGACTAGAAATCAGGAACAGAAGTGTCTCAGCTAAATTAGAATTTTTAGATATACAACTATGTGGCTTAAGGCACAGGTGTGCCTTGGCAGATGAAGTACACTGCTTTCTAAATTAAATAGTAAGATAGCAATCTTCACATTTAGTTGAGTTTAGGTCTATTTTAACAATGACATTTAACAATTAATTAATAATTACATTTTCTATTTTTACTTATTTCACAAAATTAAGTAGCCATATTAAAACTCTTAAAGAGTCTTGATAAAATATGGGCAATTAAAACACAAATTATATTTTATGCTAGGTACTCTGCTAAGGAGACATTAGCTGGGTATGGAAGAAAATGATTCTATCAGTTAAGAACATGGTTCATCACAGTAAATGTTCATTAGTGCAAGAGGTTCTAATGGCAATAACAAGGGAAATGGAAAAAAAAAAATTACTGAATGATATTCAAAAGGTATTACAGAAAAAATTATATAGAACAAAATTTGGATCCAAGACATTTATTTAACTGCCATTGTGGGCAAGAATGGCAACATTTGCAACAGTTGTGTAGTGCACTGTATTTCTAACTGCAGATGCTATGAAGGGCTAAATGTAATGGACATATTTTTTTTCTTTCAACTTTAATGGCTGAGCAACTGTGTGTGTTAATAATGCATTATCTTTCTACATTAGGAAAGCTGCAGAGTAATCTGTGCTGTCAGCACCCAATAAACATGAACAAGACTGGCCACACACCAATTATTATTGTCTTTGATATTTACTAGGTAGTCTGAGTAGTGAAAGTGGGGGGAAAAAACTGCGCTAAACCCAAAACAAATAAGTGAAACAAGCAGCTAACACTCAAACAAACAAAGTCTAACGTAAATGGTGGAAAAAATTGTGTAGCGTTAATAATAATGTTAGTGTATAAGAGTAATGATAGGTATACTCAAAAGCACAATGTAAATACTTGGTGAATAAAAATCAAGAGAATTGGGAAAACAAATATACATAACACAATATAAAAAATAAGTGATAAAAGTCCAATTGTGAATGTAAGCTTCAAAATGTGATATGGAGTGAAGTCCACATAAGCAGAAAGAAGGCAAAAAAAGCTTCTTCCTATTAGGGTCACACCAAATAGTAAGAGGGAGAAAAAGAGTTGCCTGTAGTCCAGTGGTGTATTTAGGTTTTGTGCTGCCCTAGGCCTGACTCATGCACCCCCTAATTTAAATATGACCCACCCCTTCCTGTCAATGCCACACCTCTTCCTGTTTAAGACCCGCCCTGTCATCTGTAAACCAGACCCCTTCCTCTTTAGGCTCCACCTCTTCCTCTCCCTATATTAAAAGTGGGTACCAAGTGAAACCTCATCAGTGCCATCAATGCAGCCTCACCAGTGCCCATCAGTGCAGCCTCACCAGTGCCTACCAATGCAGCCTGATCAGTGTCCACCAATGCAGCCTCACCAGTGCCTAAAAAGGGTCTCCAATTGCATTCTAATTGTCCCTGGTCTGGGGGTTCCCCTCGCCCCTCTCTCTCCAATCAACACAGGGGATGGGCCAGGAGGAAGTTGCGATATGTAAGGATGCTGTGGAGGTGGGTACGCAGAGCATTAGGCAGATGAACGGGTTTACACACAGTTATACCTCTCAGCTTTTTCCTATTAAACTTCTTAGGAACAAAGTGGATGGATGGGAAGGCATCGGCTATTGGCAGCTTTCTTTTTCTGGCTGCTGGGTTTTAAACTTCCCTCTCAAACATCCAGGGCCATCTTAGTAGCATCATGGGACCCTGGGCAATGTAATGCACTGGGGCCCCTACAAGTCTGCAATAATCTTTGCACCTACTCTCAAGTATTACAACCCACTATTACTAAATGCAACTCATTCAAATAAAAAGGGTCTGTGCTGCAGCATTTAGGGTTTTAATACAGGTGGTGAGGAGGCAGCATATCACCTCCTCACTGCCTGTCAATTGCCTCTGAAAATAAATCTGTGTGTGGATTGTTATTCAAAGGAGTGGCAGTCTTTTTCAATCAGAGCAGCAGAGGGGGGCATTAGCGTAATTGTCTAGGAGGAGGTGGTGTTTAAACGTACTCACCAATTTTCAGCCTCTAGTGTGCGTGTACTCCAATTTGCCACTTGTCCTGCACATCTTAAGGCTACTTTCTCACTGAGGCAGTTTTCAGGTGTTTTAGCACTAGAAATAGCCTCTAAATAATGCCTGAAAACCACTGCTCCATTCATTCCAGTGTGACTTTTCACACTGGAGCAGTGCACTTGCAAGACATTAAAAAACGTCCTGAAAGCAGCATCTTTGGGGTGGTTTGGGAGCGCTGTATACACCGCTTTTAATCCCTTCTTTGGGGTTAAAAGCACCCCGCTAGTGGCCGAAAAGCACTGCTAAAACGACGGTAAAGCGCAGCTAAAACGAGCAGCGCTTTACCGCTAATGCAGCCGTGGTCCAGTGTGAAAGTAACCTAACATACACACAGAAAGTATGTCTGTGTGTGCATCAGAGGTCGGAGTATGGATGCAGCTGATGGGGCAGGCACAACAGAGATTGGTGGTGGGGCAAAATCATTGGCTTTTTCAGCAAACTGCGCTGTTCACCCGAATAGAGACATGTGTAGTTAAAAAGACAAGAAAAGAGAAAAATAAATATCCGTCAGTCTGAAATGTAGTCAGCAGGATGGACACTAAAATCCAGACTGATCTATAATGAGAAATAACACTTCTTCATATGCCAGAAGGCAGCATTAGCCATACAGGTAGCTATGAAAGGTAACCACATATACAAGCAGACAGTAAGGTGTTAAATGCCATTGATTCCAGAAGCGCCAGCCTGCAGATATTGAGCTGTAAGGGCACTTTCACACTGAGGCGCGGGCGCGTCGGACGTAAAGCGCCGCTAGTTTTAGCAGAGCTTTACTGCTGTTTTAGCAGCGCTTTTTGGTCGCTAGTGGGGCACTTTTAACCCCAGCTAGCGGCCGAATAAAGGGTTAAAAGCGGCGCTGCCAAAGGGCTTTGGTGGTGCTGCTCATTGATTTCAATGTGATCACGAATATAAAAAGGTATAAAAAGCAATGTGGGGTGCAGTAAATGCTGGCCCGATGCGTTTCGACACAAAGGGTCTTCACCTGGGGCACCCTTTGTGTTGAAACGCATCGGGCCAGCATTTACTGCACCCCACATTGCTTTTTATACCTTTTATATTTGTGAGCACTTTTTATATTTGTCATTTGATGTATGACATATTCCAATAAAACCTACTTGGTTGACCTACACCATTTGGAGCATCTTTCCATATTTTTTTCCATCGGAGCCCGTGAGGAGTTACCCCGGTGTATATCCATCCTGACCTTGCTGCACCTGCGGTGTTCGTCAGCTGAGAACTGGGGACCCTACACCTCGATCCACCGGACCATCCTTCACATACAGCATTAGATCAAGATCATCTAGGATTTCAAGCTCTATTGACCCACTGTCGTAAGACATGTGTGTCCATCTCAGCTGGTAAGAGTACCTCATCTACTTATCCCTGAAGAGTTTTAAGAGTGACTACAGGCAACTCCTTTCTCCCTCTTACTATTTGGTGTCACCCTAATAGGAAGAAGCTTTTTTTGCCTTTGTTTTGCTTATGTGGACTTCACTCCATATCACATTTTAAAGCTTACATTCACAATTAGACTTTTATCACTTATTGTTTATATTGTGTTATCTGTTATGTATATTTGTTTTCCCAATTTTCTTATACACTAACATTATTAGCGCTACACTATTTTTTCCACCAGCCTGAGTAGTGTGCATACTCAGTAGTATTATTTAACAGCCTTTACAATTTATATCCAATAAGGCAGGGTCTCATACTATGCAGGTATTCGTGGCTTTGCAATATTTGCAATCTACCTCACAGATCACATTCTTGCAGTAATAGAGTACCTGTAATGTCTGAGTCTTTCTGTAATATTGATAGAGATTCCAGTATAAGTCACAACATTGGATTTCCTATTTCTGGTTAATTCTCATCAACTGTCCTATACATTAAGTTGTTGTAGGTGTTTGTTCTGTTTGGGCTACTGATGAAAAAGTGAAGGAAAAATGGTCAAATATACTATTATTTTTTATTTTTTATTTATTTAACTGTACATTTTTATGTCTTTACTGTGAACCACCAGCAATAAAAGAAAAAAAAGAAAATTAAATTCTGCTACTCTTGACATTCTTGGGGATATTTGTTGTTTGTGCCCAAAGTAAGGCTAAGGAACAATAGTGCATATTTTGCTCGTGATTTTTTTTTATACTACCTGAACACAGGGGAGTTGATCTACTAAAACTGGAGAGCACAAAATCTGGTGCAGCTCTGCATAGAAACCAATTAGCTTCCAGGTTTTTTGTCAAAGCTTAATTGAACAAGATGATGTAGGAAGCTGATTGGCTGCCATGCACAGTTAAACCAGATTTTACAATCTCCAGTTCTATTAAATAAACCCCAAAGACATTGACACTAACACTTGCACTAAATACAAAACCCTTTATTTTTCTAACTTCAATTCACTAACACTGACATTAACACTGACTAACACTAACTTAGATTAAATCCTGATCAAACTTTTTTACGCTTACTTTTTTCAGCAGTGTTTTTTTTTTTTGATTTTTTACACAGACCTTTCCTTTAGTCAGAAGGAAAAATACAAAAAATAGATCTTGGAGTAGGAGAAATAATACAAGAGCTGTTTATAATGCTAGCAATCACTGTGATTGGTTATAAGACTGTAAGACTGACTCCTAATTGGCACTATGAGACCATACTTTCTCACCAACAGCTTAGTCTCTGTCCTGGGGCACATGATAGAGAGTACTCACAGCACACACACACATGCCAAATATACATGGCACCACAAAGAAAGTCCACTTCCATAAAGACACATGTATGGTACAGCATCAAGAGTGATTGCACCCATGATGAACCCATAAACCACCCTAGGGTGCTGCACCACCACAGTTAAAAGCTGCTTTATATGACCTTGTCACGTACCTGATAGGTGAGCCTGACTTATAGAGGAAGGCCTCTCGTACAGCTCTGGCTCGTGGACCACTGATAGTGAGACAGCAGGCCCAGGAGCACAGTGGGGTAAGAGTGCCTATGATCAGTCCAGAAGTCTGTACAGGTAGAAGCCAGGAACTCACGAGCGGGAAACAGACACAGCAGGTGACGGGCAAGCGAGATGACAGACAGGCTGGCAGACATGGCAAGAGACAAGTGGAGGTGCACCACCGGAAGCAGGACTTGCAGCAGGCTGGAAAGCTGGAGCAGGATCAGAGGAGCCGGGTTGACAACAGACAGGCAGATCAGGCATAGACAGCAGGCAGAAATGTAGTCAGGTCACAAGCAGGTTTGGCAACAGGTGCTGAATAACAGGAACTGGAGGCAGAGATCAATCCGTAGGAAGCCAGAGGTCAGGGCAGGAAGCAGGCAGAGGTAGTCGGGAGCAAGCCGGATCAGTATCAGAAGTCACACACAGAAGTAACAGGATTCAGGTAAACGCTGTAGACCAAGCAGCAATAAGTCAGTGTCACAGCTCTGTTTAAATAGGCCGACTGGCGCCAGTTCTGGTGACAGGTGCGCGTGCACGCACAAGCACGTGCACGTGCACACGCATGCGCATTTGCAGAAGCGCTTGTGGCCATTCTGAGCGTCCTTGGTTGGCGCCTGCACACAGGCGCGCGTCGGGTCACAGCAGCTGTACCTTGCAGACGTCTTTCCTGACAGACCTAAAGCTAGTTCCTAATTCAAGTTTATGTTATGATGCTATTGCAGGTTCAGCCTTCTATAGTAACTTATCTAAAAAGCTAAAGCTAACTACCTCTAGTTATTTCTTTAACCACAAGAACATTCTTACTGTGCTTTCTATGTACCCCTTATGGACCAGAGAAAAACTGAAATTTCAGCTATAAGCCTTTTTGATTCGGTGAATGTAATTTCTTAAAATACTGAAGTTATAGATGTAAGTATGTTTTTTCAGGGCAAATAAGGTTTCCTGTTAGCAACATTATTTTGCAGACAAAAAAAATATGCAATATGCAGGCTCATACCCTCAAGGTCTATATTAGGTTAAACCACCATTTTTGTGAAGAGGATAAAGTTTGGTGTTAACATGACACTTGTCTTTGGCTTTTATTTGTTTATAATGAAAACTTTACACCTTTGGACACCAAGTCATTTAGATTCAGCCTTTACTGTGCCTGCTCAGTGATGGTCCTGATTCTCACATGACTAACTCTCCAGTAAAACATGATAGATAGCTCTTTCACTAACAGGTCAACCATGGCAATCTGAGAAACTCTAACAAAGTACAGAAAGGATGATGTTTCTAAGGAAATCAGTGGGGAATTTGACCCTCTGTGGTCTGTTCAGCTTTAATAAATTAGTATATTTCACAGCACTGGGCTTTGAATACTTTAGTGAGTCAGAAACTGGTGTTAATAAAGAAAACTGTTGTATTAACCTAATGAACTTAGGAAAATGTGAATACCAGCAGAAGTTTGGGGTATTGATTACTAAAGGTGAAACTATATTATACTTTTAGTGAACATTGTGTGTTATACATGAATGTTGTACTATGTATAATGTTTCCAGTGTTTCTTTATACAGGTTTGGAGATTTTCCCCCAAAGATACATATGGCTTACATTATTTTCAGTTAGTCAGACCTAACTTGTGAGCTTACACATTTGTCACCACAATTTTAAACTTTTTTAAATAGGATGCACAACTTGCTTATATACTGAGCTATCATGTCTTCCACCGTGCACATACAGTATATAGTTGCAAAACATTTTTATTGTTTTTTGTTGCCATTTAAACACAGCTAGCCTGAAGCCAGTTTAAGCTTTGTTTACTTTTTCAGTGATCTGCAGATGTTCCTATGTTAGGGTTATTGATTGCTCTTGCCTGCTAGTGTTGAGGAGGCTTTAGTAGTCACAGTGAACTGAATCAATAGTTCAGTTATGAATGTTTATCCTCCACAGGCAATTAGTGAGGATTTAGCACAATGGTTGGTTAGAATAATGGCGAGTGAAGGTAATAAAGGTTTGCCACAACCTTACAGTGTTCTCTTCTCCCCTAGGATTTGCTCTAGGTGAAGCTGAGTTAAAAAGTTCCTGATATGAGAGTTTTATGCTACTCTAGGCCCTGTCCAGAATGAGCTGCAAATGAAAGATATTTCACTGCTGGGATCTTGTTAATAGGGAGCTGTGCAGTGCTGCAACTGTGATATTAAAAGAGATTTCCAAGAAAAAGAAGAAAGCACCTGTGGATGACCACATAAAGTGTAGCTGAACTAGACACAGGGGAAAGCACTAGAACCTCCCTGCTGATCTACAGTTTGGAGATCCTGTGCTGCTCATCCACATTGTGTTATGAATTCATAAAGAATGTTGTAGACATTTTTAGAATTCCCTCACACCTCTGCACAATAAATGTTGATGTGGGTGACAAATTCATGTATCTATATGGAACATGTACTTAAATCTGTCACATGGAGGGAGGTTGGCCCCGAGGACCAAGTGGCAATGCTGTGGACACTCTGTCCCCATACATGTTTAGCCTCTTGATAGCTAGGGCACTGTTGGATCTGCAACCAAGAGTATTGTAACAACTTTAGACTCGTCCTTGGTCCCATTCAGCTCAGGATGTGACAGCTGAAAGTAAAAAAAAGGAGTGAGGATGCTGGTTGATGCCATTACGCAAATTTGGCCATGCCATAGCTGGCCAATGAATTCAGCCAACATCCCTGTCCCTTTGTTTACTTTCAGCTCTCAGCCAGGGAATTGTCTAGCCAGGAACTGAAAGGGGATGGGCATGAGTGACTTGTTGTTAGGAAGCCATTGTCCTATCCGCCCATGAGTCCTTTGTGGGCTTTGTGGGATACTTTCAAGCACATATGCCTAACTGTACTGTAGACATGTGCGTTTCGTTTCATTCCGAATTAATATTCGGACAACTTTTTCGTTAGTCTAAGATTCAGATATATCTGAATACCAGAATTACAATATAGAATGCTCCGAATATCGTAAATGAAATTAGTCCGAATTTCGTAAATTCGGACTGAAATTTGAATCAAATTTTACATTGAACTCCAGTCGGATTTTAACTACACATATTGCTGAAATCAAAGACTGTGTGTGTTATTAGAGTACCATTTCGAAATAATGCTGTTTTTGATAAGCCAAAGGTGATTTAAAGAGTTATTGTAATCATTGGATTAAGATTTTTTTCTTGTTTGTTCACTTTGCTGCATTCAAAACGAAAACAATATAAATTTATCGATTTGAACGTTTCGAACCAAAAAAATCAGTAAATTCAAAGAAAATTCTGAATACGAATTGAACGAATCAACCGAATTGAACTAAACAAAATAACTAGATTAACGAATCAAAACTAAACTAATTTTTTCGTCATGCATATGTCTATGGTACTTCCTTTCTGTACACTGACTCAGCATTTTTCTTAAACACTGGTTATTTTTACCAAAGAAATGTAGCAGTATAAATGTTGGCCTAAATTTATGAAGAAAAGGTACTTGTTTGCAAAATTTTATAACAGAAACTAAGAAAAACTTTTTTTTTTTTCAAAATGTTCACTCTTTTTTCATTTACTTAGCAAAAAATTATGGAACCCAGTGGTGATTAAATACCACCAAAAGAAAGTTCTATCTATCTCAAAAAATGATAACAATTTTGTTATTTTATTTAGGTACAGTGTTGCATAACTGAGCAATTGTCTTTCAAAGTGTGACAGCGCAGAAAAAAATACCCCAATAATAGCTTTCCATGCTTTTTTCTGCACTGTTCCTCAGTGTAGAGGCAGCCATCTTGGTAGAAGAACAGAGCCTTGTTTGCTCATGTAAGTACTTTGGAACTCTCTGGAGCTTGCCCAGAGAATCTGGTGAGCCAGTTTGCTTGTCAGGTTTATGAGCTTACAATAGTTTCCTTCAGCTCCTTAGCTTTATTACAATTTCCTCCTCTGTTTACATGTGTAATGTCCTCCCCTGTCACCGGCACTGCTAGTCACAATGCTGTCACTTTCTTAGCTTCTATGTGACTTCTTTCTGTCTACATTCCTATTATTCCTCTTCCAACACTAAACTTCCAGTTGGCTGACAGTCTCCTTCCTACTATATTACATCACCAGACGTCAGGCACTGAGCCCACACTGCTTCTCCATGTGTCTAAACCCCCCCTCTGTCCACATCTCCAGTGTTCTTCCCCTGACACCATACTGCTGGTTGACTGCCTTTTTCCATGCCCACCTATGACCCACACATGCAATCACGTTATCCTCGTTGTCTCTGCATCTTTCACTCCTCTAACTGTCTTCCTCATCCCTTTCCTATCCTCCATTGCATCTCTACTCTTCCTCCCAGATTGCAACACACACACACACCTCCCATCCCCTCAGGCCACCATTACCAAATCCCTTCTATTTTAATTCCCCCCCTCATTAACTGCAGCCCTGCTTTAAATTTACCATCATTCCCAATACTCCACTTACCACACCTATACTTCGCAAAATGGAAACCCATTGAAGATGAGCCCATCCCTTTGAGAGGTGGTTTACAATCACACAAGCTTGTTTGACTCCATACTTATGGTATGAGAGTCCATTAGTTCTGGTAAGCATGCATGGTTTTCATATAGTGTTGGATCACTGAATGGTCTCGTGTATCACAGACTGTCACTTTTAAATATACCAAAATGTTTATGGTGATCTTTGGACTTGTTACTTGGACTGTTACTGTGGTGTATACACCTTGGACTTTATTCATCACTATACTTCTTAGATTTCATTTTTATTTAGCAGTTAATTTTGATTTTTACCCATCAATTTATGCATATAATTATTTTGTTTGTTTTATATGAAGCGCTGCACTGTTATATGTATCTACACAGTTATTTCTCAGCACTCCACACTGGGACACAATTTTTTTTAGACACAAAGTCCAGACAAGCGACAAGAAATCTCCCAAAATTAGTACCATGGATATAGAGGCATTTTTCTTTCCACTGACACCACCCAACGTAGGGGATTTATTTTCTTCTGGTGTTACCACCAATGTTGGGGCATTTTGTTTTTCTTCAGGTGACCCCACTGATGCAGGGACAATTTATTTTTCTCCCATTGACACTGTGAATGTAGGAGCTTTTTATTTCCACCACTGTTAGCCCTTTATTTTAACCCACAGCATACTATGTCTACTGCTATTAAACTCAATTAACTGTGGTGCAGAAACTACCAATATATCTATTTTGGTGCAGCACACACCAGGGGAAGCTGCATGCACTGCTAAAATTCCTGCCCTTGCTCCACCCCCAATCTCAGGCCCATTGAATTGCAGAAATTCTCAAGTATGCTCCTGTCAGAACTGCACCCGGATGACTAGTGATCTGATGACTAGTGAAGTAAGAGAGAGAGAGAAAAGGACAGATCTTTGCAGGTCCTCAGGTGAGCAATACAGCAGAATCATCACAAAATCTCACTTCGAATTTTATACTAACCGCATTTGAGTATGTAATATGAGGACCTAGATAAACTATAAAAATTGTCTGTATGTAATCAGAAAGTCTCTTTTGCATGCTTTAGTGAATCTAAAGGAGATTTTACAGGAGGATTGTAACAGGTAACATACAGACCTTTAGATGTTCTCATGCTGCATATATACAGTTTTGAGGCTATAGGCACAGCCACATGACAACAAGTACATTGCTTCTTCTTAGGTAGATATACTGTATATTAAAATTCTCCCTTTAGCAATGCAAATGTCTACCTTTTAATTATATATACACCCACTTTAAGTCTACCCTGGCTAATCAGACTGATGATCTATTAACACATGAATGCAGTGTGCTGCAGCATGTGCACGTTTGTGCATTTAGGCGTGTTGCATCAAGCTGCGTTATGCAGCTCATTCAAAATGAATGGGCTGTAATGCACCCCAAGGCACTCATTTTAGGTTATTCATTTTTTCAGCGCAGCATGCATTGTGGTGCTCATTAATTCATTCTAACAAAAGTGCTTTTTTGGCTGCATGATGGGGTGGCATTTAAAATGAATAAATACTACAATATACTAGATTTTGGTCCACCATGAGTATGTCTACAGTAGTTCCACAAAGTACAACTTACTCATAGGAATGAATGGGCCCATGGAGCACATGTGCAGTATGAATAGGAGCATTCAGGACCTTGTAGTAGGCAAGTTCCCTTTAAGCAGGAGAAATGTAAATATTTTCCCAGGTGGGTTGCACTCAAGGGGATAAATAGTTAATTTGAATTATTCTACCAGCCAAAGAAGTTCTAATTCTGTTCATCCAGACATATCATCCATGTAATCCTGCCAGGCTGGATCACTAGGTCCTTAACCTACTTGGCAACATTAGCACAACATGGTAAAGAAAACAGCCCCAGACTTCTGATTGGATGATAAATGAACATCAGGAAACTGGTCAAGCATTTATTCTGCTCACAACATGACCACCTCAATGCAATTGTGACATACAATGTCCAATACTGGAATGTACGAAGCATTGCACTCTGGACTGCATGCCATATAATAGAGGAACACCACCAGAATAACTTTCCTGTTTTTTACAAAGATCATAGATAACAATTTTCAATGGGATAATGAACGTTAGATCTGGATTGTTAATGAATTAATTAATTGTTTAGCCTGTTGCATCTCAAACTCCACCCTTACCCCCATACTGATAATTTCACAGAATGTTGTGAAACACCTTTGGGACAGACATATATACAGCATTCAAGGATGGCTTATGCATCCATCAAAAACCTTTGCAAGATGTATAATGTGTTGACAACAGCACCAAATTACTACTGCATCCATATAATATTATTGTCTCACTATGGTAATTGCTGTCAGGGAAGAAATGCAACATGGTACCTGTTGGGGTTTATATAAATACAAAAAAAAACATATATATATATATATATATATATATATATATATATATATATATATAAATAAATAAATATCTCTCTATCTCTCTCTCTCTCTCTCTCTCTCTCTCTCTCTCTCTCTCTCTCTCTCTCTCTATATATATATATATATATATATATATATATATATATATACATACATACATACATACATACATATGTATGTATATATGTGTGTGTGTGTGTGTATATATATATATATATATATATATATACTGTATACATTGTCTGTAAGCAAATCCATATTCATGGCACACATATGCTGCCTTTCTAATAGACACACATGGGCTCTTACTGTTAACTATTAAGTAGATAATACTTGATCTTTGCTGTGCTGACAGGCAGTTATTTTAAATCATAACCATATGCCTGTCAGCTAGGTGTAAATAGACAATTATGTAACATATGGGAATCTTTTAAATTATACATTCAAATATAGACTATAAATGAATGAGGAAGCCCTTACACATAATACATTATAATGGCAGCAACTCAGAATCAATGTACAACATGAATTTATACAAGATAGATCTGTGCTTATTTTCAGGGATGAATGTCACAGCTTATATTAAAGATAGATAGATAGATAGATAGATAGATAGATAGATAGATAGATGCTGATGTGTAGGCATCTAGTCTTGATGGCTTTGATTCATGCATGTGATATTTGCAGAGGTTCAGTAGCTTAATGAGATGCAAAACATAGCCCATTTTATAGCCTTAATGGGAATTAGCCATTTCACACTGTGAAACAAGTAGAGATATAAAAACAAATAAAGAGCTTGCCAGATAGAGTTTAATGCAGTCAGAATAAATGGCATGTGTGTGTAGTGGAAGAAACAGCATGTGTATCTGGAAACAGTGAAGGAGAGGAGGAGGGGGGTGAAGGAGAGACACAGGAGATGGAGGTAGATTCCTTTTTTTATGCAGGCTACCCCTCTCCTCTAAAAGAGTGCAACCCTCCCCTGAGCAGCAGGCTGATTGGAACCATTCAAGCACATTTGGTATGCATGAGCACTGCTGCTTAAAGAAAGGAGGTTGATTTTTTTTTTTTTAAGGAGGATCAGGAGCTACAGAAAATCCACTTTTCCAGCCTTCCAAGTTCCAGGGAGCATCAACTGCACGGAATTGCTACAAAGCTGGAATGGACATGTTGATGAGCATGGGATATCAGAATCGCAAGGGCTCTTTTGTTCTTTAGATATCTCTTAAGGTTTATTTTCCCAGTGGAATATTACAAAAGGTCATGAGTCAGACTGATGCACCCCGGCCTCTAAACTGGACCATTCGGAAGCTGTGCCATGCTGCCTTTCTGCCTTCTGTTAGACTTCTAAAGGTATGAATGCTCAAGACTGCTGACAGTATTCATGAGCAATTAAAATATTACCATGTAACTGCTTTTACTCTGTCTTGTGTTAACTTTATTTCTCTTCTTCAGCATGACAGGTTACTGTGTGTCTGTAGGCATGTAGCAGATAATTTGCTTATCAGTCAGTTTGGGCATTTGCAAGTAGGGTTAAAACTGGCGTAAAAGAGAGAACAATGCTCTTGTGTTTCTATCTGATAGCTGCTCTCCCTGAGTCATAGAAGCAATGTATTTAGATCTCTGATTAATCCAGGTCTAAAGCTGCAGCTAAATGATTTGAAAACCAGAAGTATTTCCTTATTGCTTTGGGACATATGTCACAGAGGGATAGTTAGAAGATCCATTTTCAGAGAACAAAAGACTGTCACGCTTGATATAACGCTTATTTCTTAGGTCACTGTATCACCCGGGGAGACCAGAGAGCATCAAATGTGTGATATTTCCTCCAGTACCTAAAGGGTTACTGCTTATTCTAGGAGTTAATCTTGTATGACATATGGAAAAATAATGGAAATTGATGAAAAGTATATTTTATTACGCAGAAGCAAAGGTGACAATAAAAGCCATGGACCATGCCAGTGAAACCATTTCATTTCATCTTTGCTTTTCACCAACCTTAGAATTGTGGTGTAATACATCTTACTGTCAAGACCCACTTCCATTTAAAACAGAACATAATGCTGTGCCTGTGTACCACAAACTTGCATGTCATTAAATATTTAACGATGCTAGAAAATGGAAGTCTGTTATAAAAATAGTTTATTCTAGCACAAAGCCACAAAAAAAAATCATAATCAGGGCCAAACAAACAAAAAAATTATTTAAAACTTTTTATTCAAGAATATGTATAATATGTGTAAATAAGGAGTATACGGTATAAACCATTTGTTTGTAATAAGAACACAGCATATCACAATACTCCTTGCAGCTAGTGACCCATTTAACCCATTTCTGTGCTGTCAATGTATAATTATGTTTCTGTTTAACATCTGACACATTAGGTATAAATCATTCAATTTAGTGTGGAGTGCTTTTCACAGTAGATCGATATGCCTGGTTGGTATTTCTAATGATATAGGAATTTCTATCAGTGCTATAGAGGGGCAGGTCTTCATGAGATGTATTCTGATAAGCCTCAGATCTTCAGAACAGCAGCCAGACAAACTTAGAGTATGCCAGGTCTCTGACAGATGTCAGCGCAGTAATGACAAGAGGCTATTCCAGGGGACGTGATCACGCTGAGGAATTAGGAGTGGAGAAAATGATGACATGTAAGCTGAAATAGAGTAGTAAAGACATTCCGTAAATAAGCAATAGGAAAATATAGAATGATTGTTTTTGGTCAATAGGATTGCATCGTCACCTATTTTACCAATGAGCACTGAACCTTTAATAAACAGGTTAACTTGGAAGTCTCACCTCTTTCAGTGTTATCCTGTGGAGTCTGCTTGCTAATAGGTGTAAAACATCTGTCACTGGAAGTGGAGTGAAAGCAGCATATATTATAATCATGAAGAGAATGATTACTATTTGCTATAGGAAGACTTGAAAGGAAGTCATTACGTATTAACAGGTTTTATATTTATTTGAGTGCTATAACCTATTATATTCAAGTTTATTAACTCATTCAGACTTGGAAGAAGATTATAGCTTGTCATCATCAGTTCACTTTTATGTAATATTTTACAAAGTGATACAGTTAGAAATGGTTTAACTCTCTGGTTGACTTCACTATCCTTTCTGGAGCTATATTTTGCATTGTGGCATGCTACTATATGACGACCACCCATGGTATATAGGCTGTGTAAGGTTGTGCATTTTCTGCAAGTAATCAGCAGAAGCAAATTTTGCATTTGTGTTTGAACAACTTGACATTAACAAAGCATATACAGAACCTGTTGGAAGATGACAAGGTCTGCCATGGACAGATTGTTTTTTTCTTGGTTGTTTTTTTTTTTTTTTGGTATGATGTTGATACCTTTTGGCATGGATAAAGAAGAGAAATATTTTTAGGGCTGAAGGTTTAAAGCTTAGGTAAGGGGCTATGTTTAAGTGGTAGGTACCCTGACCAACTGTGTTGCATAATGTTTTAGTCAATGACCTGGAACAAGTGTTGGTGGTCAGTGGAGAAGTGCTTCCTTACCTTGGTGGTCAATAGATAAGTACCTCAGTATTTTGTTGGCTAGTGATGAAGAGCTTCCTTACATTGGTGGTCAGAGTAGTGCCCCCTTACATTAGTGGTCAGTTGTGATTGGCAAATCTGGTTTGGGATTACTCGGCCTCTGCTAGCGCCTGTACTCTGTCTGGGACTCACTAGGTTTGGGGAAACTGGCAGCTGCCCTAAGGCACATGCCCATAAGGTCTATCAATGCACATGTTCCTTTAACAAAAACTGCCTATGCAAATAAGGGATGTCTGTGGATGAAAACAAGCTATGTAGATTTGACCAAAATGTAACAATGCTCTTGCTATAGGTTTAGGCCATTTACATACCTCATGAAGCCTGACCTGAAAACTCCCAGGATGTTGCTAGGATGTTGCTAAGTGCAGCCTAGCTGTTCACCTTCACCCTCACTGGAGTGAGCTGTTTCTCTGACTCAAATCTCTTCACGTGTGCTTTCTCTCCCCTGATTCAGTAGCTCTGAGCTTAGCGTCAGAGAGCTCACTCCTGTGATTATGAAGGTGAACAGTAATAGCTAGGCCTCGCTTAGCAAGATCCTAGCAATCTCCTTGGAATTTTTTAGGTCAGGTTTCATGAGATACGTAAATGGCCTGCACTTATAGCAAGGGCATTATTCAATTTTAATCAAAGGCGCACAGTTTGTTTTTATCTACAGATGCCCCTTATCTTCAAAGACAGTTTTTTTGTAAAGGTAAACTAACAGTATCAGTATGTGGGTAGTACTTGTTTTTGTCTGGCTTATTTAGGTGGACGTCCAAAGATAAATTTTACCACACATACCAGTAAACAACACAACTAGCATGACGAAAGGATAAATCTAAATACATTTTAAGTTTATAATTCCTGATGAAAATGTATTTATGAACATACCACTAAATTTAGCAGCACTGTAATAGATTGTCTACATTAAAATCTTGTAAAAATTCCAGCTCCATCATCTTTTTACAGATTATGCCTCTAGAAGCATGATATGTAGCAAGTAATTGGAAGTATACATAGACATTGTTGTGAGGCATGTATTGATTCAGTTGCAGTTAGCACAGAGGAAGGCATTGGTGCAGTGATGAGGGAAGTGGGGGCATGTGGGAGTGGGGGCAGGAATAAAGGTCATGCGCAGTGGTGAGAGCGGGGGTTAGTGTACGTGTGTTGTGAAACAGAGGGGGAAAGGATGGAAATCTGCCAAATTGAAGGTGCATTGAGGGGAGTTAAGGCACAGTGGTGGAATGGTTTAGGGCACAGTGGTAAGAAGGTGGGTACAGGCACACTGGAAAGGAGAGAGGGTGCTGGCATGGTGGACAATGGGCATCAGGGGGTTGGTTGCAGTGGTGGTGATGAAAAGGGTAAAAACCTAGAAAGCCATGACCAACCACAACACTCCTGCTGCAGAGACCCCTGTGGATGTCCTGCATGCTGGGTTTGGCTGTTGTGGACATGTGTCAATATGTGCGGTAGCGACACATTGGCATCATCTTCTTGCCTCTCTTGTGCATTTGTTAGGTACTGGCTCCACTTTGGGTTCTCCCAATAACTCTACACTACCCCCAGAACAGACCTGGCTTATAATGCTGCTGATCGCCTCTAGAATGCAGTGATCTTCACAGAGACTACAAATCAGCTCCCAGCATAGGAAGTCCCTCATCATTTATAACTTATCTTTGACTCCCACATGTTACATCTGCTAAAGAGTCGCAAATACATTATTAGTGTTGGGAGACTTTCTGTGTGTAGGATCAGCATCACTGTCAATAAATGTTGAGCCTGGATCCTATAACCAACAAAGGCACAGTAGAACACCATAGACATCTGTGGGGTTCTACTGCAAACAGCCCAGTCACAGAACATTTCTTCCAGCTAGCAACTCTGCCACTACATACTCTACAACTGCCCCTCTGTCCCTACTTCCTCTTGTCGCCTTTGCAGGGACATGAAGAGAAGAGGAGAGACTAAGCCTGGAGTTTTTGGGCTCTGTTTTTTTCTGTTTTTAACGCATACTGTTAGACAGTTAAATTTGGTTGGTCACAGGCTGGTTGGTAAGTTGAGCTTTGAAATTCTTTGGTTTTATTTGATATGCATTTGCCCTTCCAGTGCTCCTTGCTGTAAAGACCAGTTATAGGTGGGGGCAGTGACCTTTTTTTGTATTGCTAACATATTGGTCAGGCAACGCACTGACACCTTTGCTGCCATTGTGCAATGTGCTGGGTGTTCAGTGTGTTCCTGCGCCTTTAAGGAGGGTTGGGCTCCCTCCAGAGTTTTGCTCTTCAGTTAGGGTCTGCAGGATATAGGGTGCCCTTCCGGGGAATGCAGTTTATGCATGTTTTTGCAAATGTGGGCAACTAAACCCCTGTTTTTAATGCATACTGTTAGACAGGTTAATTTGGTTGGTCGCAGGCTGGTTGGTAAGATGAGCTTGGAAATTCTTTAGTTTTATTTGACAAACCAAATATTAAACCTGCTCACCACCTTTATTATCACAGAGCCCTTCCAATGTGGTAAACAACTAGCCATCATATAGAAGTCCAACATCCAAATGTGTTCTTTATTTGTTTTACTTTTAAAGGTAAACCTTGTATTTGAAGTGTGGCACCTCTGTTTATGAATATGTGATGGTGACTGCGCTGTGACGGAGGGAAAAGGAATTAGGTAACCTAATTACCTTATCACTCCTCCCTCCTAAACTATTAAACCTTCTATCTATACTAATATTTTAAACATGCAATCTCTATATCAGGCTTAAAGTAAGTGTGAAGCTAAAACTCAATTTTAATTCCTCCTTATTTTTCTTTTACAAAAAATATAGGCTAGAATATGTTCCAACAATTCAGAAATTAGGTAGAAATCACCACACCTGATACTCTTTCCTTATTAAGAAGATGGATTGTCAGTTTAAATACTTATTGATATTTGTTTGACCTTATCTAAATATTTCAGGTGCAGGAAAACTGTGCCAGTGTTTTATTGGGTAAATAGCTATTGCCACCTTTATATTGAATTGTATAGTGTTACTAATAACACCATAAATTTCTTTCTCGTACATCACGGGACACAGCGCGACATAGTCATTACTAATGGGTTATATAGATACCTTCAGGTGCTGGCACTGGCAACTTCCAAAACCGGAAGTACCCTCCCCTATATAAGCCCCTCCCATCCGGGAGCACCTCAGTTTTTTTGCCAGTGTCTAAGGTGTTGGCCAAGAAGAAACATGTGTTTTTCACTGAGCTTGCGTACAGGTTCTTTTGGGCCTCAGTAAGCTATTCCGGATCCGACCAAAAAAGCTTCATAGCTAAACGGTCAGTACCCGGGCCTTGCAGAGAAGAGCAAGGTTTTGCCTGTAATGCTTCTCTTAGGAGAGCTGGACCCTGGGATCCAGAGCTCTGGTCATACCCATGACCAAGATGTTTTCTGTGCAGGGTGCTATACAGGTCCAGGGGAGTGGAATCCTTGGGAACCCGGTCCCTGAAGGTTTAATTACAATGCCTGCCGTGATAGGTGAAGTTTGGGCTTCTGTGGCCAAACAGAGTCCTGCGGCGGGGAAAAGGTAAGTGGGGGCCCCTCAGGAACTTGGTTCTATTGAGGGGACCCCCAAGCCTAATATGTCTTTCTGCCTGTTACCTAACGGTATTCCCACTAAATATTATGCATGCCTGTAACTACTAAAAAATGTAATAATTTTAATAGTGGTCAAGAAAAAAAAAAAATAATAATATACTGCGGTACCTGTGTTAATCAACTAGAGGCCGCTGTGGAACGTTTCTTGTCATGTGGACTAGTTCCTTTTTATCAGAGCAAGTCCAGGCAGATGGTGAGTTCTCTTGTGGGAAACTGCTTCCTCTGCCATGTTGCAATGCTCGTCCATCCCCCGGCCTGCGGCAAAAGGGGCCCTGGCTCTTGTCCCTAGTTTCCCTTTTCAAAATTAGCGCCGAAGGCGCACGTGGCCACGCGCATGCACGCGCCTCTATATATAGAGGTGAGCCGGGAAAGGGGGCGGAGCTTGGGGGATGACGCTCTGTGCGCGCCGCAGCGCTTCTGCACATGTGCGGGCGTCCCAGCATGTTAAAAACCACAATTATGTGTTGTGAGCTGGCTATGGAGTGCAGAGACAGAGCTGGCAACATTTAAAAAAGGCATACAGCCAGCGGTTGATGCAGGCATCCCCATAGAAAGGCACATTAGTAGACACCAACTGTTTTTATAGCAGCATTTGTGCTAGACTATTGTCAGTAAGTGGTGTATTTCGGCTGGAATACCTCAGCTTTGGGCTTAGGAATAATGCCGTCTAAAAACTCTGGGACTAAAAATCCCAGGAAGCATAGGGGGTCTCCATCGGGCTCTGAGGATCTTGGGCATGCTTCGGCTGCACCAGTCTCCCCTGAAGAATCAGAGGTTAGTGACCGTAGAGCACCCTCAGGAGTACCTGGTACTGTGGCTGTCCTCAGTTCACCTGCTCCTGTGTATGTAACAGAGGAGGTTTTTTCCTCAGCTCTGGGAGGGCTGGAAGAGAGATTGTCAGCATTGATCGCTGCTTCCCTGTCACAGGAAAAAAGCGCTCGATCTCCGTCTCCTCCCTCAGAGTGCCTGTTAGCGGAGCAACAGTCCCATACAGGGATCAACCTACCTGAAGGGGATCAGGATGAGGTTGATTCTGTTGTAGAGGAATCAACAGTGGAAGAGCCATTCTCAGCATCACATGCTGAAAGATTATGGGTTCAGTCCCTGACTAATATGGTCCGATCAGCATTTAAAATGCCCCTTGCGGAGCCATCATCCACTTCTGTCTCCTCGTTGGGGTCGCTAAAAGCTCCCCAGACTGTTTGTTCCTTTCCGATCCATCCTTTACTGGAAGGGCTCATTTACCAGGATTGGGAGCATCCTGATAAAATATTTACTCCTCCCAAGAGATTTCAAGTGGTCTATCCCATGGAGGATAAGTTCATCAAAAAATGGAGGGTCCCTACAGTGGACGCAGCCATCTCTTGTGTGAATAAATCACTGACATGTCCAGTGGATAATGTCCAAATGTTCAAGGACCCAATAGATAAAAAATTAGTGTCCTTATTAAAATCTGCTTTTGCTACAGCAGGATTGGTGACACAACCAGCAGTGGCAGCTATTGGGGTCTGCCAAGCAGTGAAGGATCAGTTGAAACAGGTCTTAAGGGACTTGCCAGATCAGCAGGCTCTTGCCCTAGCTGATCTACCTAGAGCCTTATGCTTTGCGGTGGACGCTATAAAAGATTCAATCCATCAGGCCTCCCGCCTTACGCTGTCTGTAGTACATATGCGCAGGCTTTTATGGCTCAAAAACTGGTCTGCTGAAGCTCCCTGTAAAAAATTGCTGGTCAGCTTCCCATTTCATGGTGAACGCTTATTCGGGGAAGACCTGGACAAATATATCCAGAGAATTTCCAGTGGTAAAAGTACACTTTTGCCGGTTAAAAACAGAGTTAGAGGTCCCTCTTTTAAGAGGCCTGCTTCTCCAGTCCCTAGGACATCGGCTGTGAAACAGTTCCGACGGCCTCCTCGGTCAAATCCCGGAGGTAAAAATCATGGACAATTGCAGGGTAACAAGAAGCCCTGGAGCAGGAGAGGTACAAAACCTCCCCCAAAGTCAAATGCATGAAGGGTTGCCCCCACTCAATCGGGTGGGGGGAAGACTTCAGTTGTTCACAGAGACCTGGCGGGACACGATCAGAGACAGATGGGTGCTCTCCGCAGTAAATCTGGGATACAAATTGGAGTTAAAAGACTCCCCTCCTTCCCACTTTATAAGGTCAAACGTGCCAAGGGATCCCCAGAAGAGAGGATCCCTCCTGTTGGCACTAGAACAATTATTGCTCCAAGCAGTAATTATAGAGGTTCCCCTGGAAGAATGGGGGTTCGGGTTTTACTCAAACCTCTTTACAGTCCCGAAGCCAAACGGGGACGTGAGGCCCATATTAAATCTAAAAGGGCTAAACAAATTCCTACATATCAGGACTTTCCGGATGGAGTCGATCCGATCGGTGGCCACTGCCCTACAAGGGGAGGAATGGTTAGCCTCGATCGACATCAAAGATGCTTATTTGCACATTCCCATCTTTCCAGCCCACCAAAAATTTCTACGCTTTGCGGTAGAAGGGCGCCATTTTCAGTTCAGAGCCTTACCCTTCGGTCTGGCCACAGCACCACGAGTGTTCACAAAAATTCTGGCCCCATTATTGGCCAATCTAAGAACACGAGGTGTAACGATAATGGCATATCTAGACGACTTGTTGCTGATAGACCACTCAGTGGAAAAACTAGAAGTGGTTGTTCACGAGACAATCAAGTATCTGGAATATCACGGTTGGATTATCAACCGAGACAAGTCAGCCCTAAAACCAGTCAAAAGTCTGGAATACTTGGGGCTAAGGCTGGATTCAGACCAGAGAAAAATTTTCTTGCCTCAAGAAAAGGGGTCGTCTTTGAGAGATTTGATCCACTTAGTGGGTACAAAAAGACAGCCATCCATACGCCTGTGCATGAGGCTGCTGGGAAAAATGGTGGCATCATTCGAAGCAGTACCCTACGGTCAATTCCATTCAAGGAATTTGCAAAGGGCCATACTGTCAGCCTGGAACAAAAAAGTTCAGGCCCTAGACTTACCAATGTCCTTGTCCCCTTCCGTTCGCAAGAGCCTCCGCTGGTGGTTGGTTCCCCAGAATCTGGAAAGAGGGAAATCCTTCAGTCCGATTTCTTGGAAGGTGGTCACTACAGATGCCAGCCTTATAGGCTGGGGAGCAGTACTGGAGCAATGGTCTCTCCAGGGCAGATGGTCGGATGCGGAAAAGGCCCTGCCCATCAATCTCTTAGAGATACGAGCAGCCCGGTATGCCCTAGTAGCATGGACATCCAAACTCCAAGGGTCCCCTGTCAGAATTCAATCAGACAATGCCACAGCAGTGGCATATATCAATCATCAGGGGGGCACCAGGAGTCGTGCAGCCCAGAGGGAAATAAATTACATCCTGAAATGGGCAGAAAGATATGTCCCAGCCATATCTGCGGTATTCATTCCAGGAGAGGAGAATTGGAAGGCGGACTTTCTAAGTCGCCAACAATTATGCCCAGGGGAATGGTCCCTTCATCCCGAGGTTTTCCGGACAATATGTCAGCGGTGGGGAACACCGGATGTAGATCTGCTAGCATCCAGATTCAACGCAAAAGTGGACAGGTTTGTCTCTTGGACAAGGGATCCCCTAGCTTGCGGCTCAGATGCCCTAGTGTTCCCTTGGGATCAGTTCAAGCTGATATATGCATTCCCACCGCCACAATTGTTACCTCGATTACTCCGCAGAATCAGGGTAGAAAAGAAACCAGTGATTCTGGTGGCTCCAGCGTGGCCCCAAAGAGCATGGTACGCGGAGATTGTAAAGATGTCTGTGGGGAGTCCTTGGACCCTCCCACATCGTCCGGACCTGCTTTCGCAAGGACCGATATACCACCCTTCCTTACCAGCTCTAGGTTTGACGGCCTGGCTATTGAAGCCCACATTCTAAAAAAGAGAGGGCTCTCTAATTCTGTGGTATCTACCATGATCAATGGCAGAAAGCCGGTATCCAGGCAGATCTACTATAGAATCTGGAAGGCGTACATCGCCTGGTGTGAGGCCAAGAAATGGCATCCACGTAAATACGCAATAGGTAGGATTCTGGACTTCCTACAATGGGCTGTAGATAGGAAGCTTGCCTTGAGTACTATCAAGGGTCAGATTTCGGCCTTGTCAATATTTTTTCAAAGGCCCTTGGCTTCGCATTCACTAGTCAAAGCCTTTATACAAGGAGTGATGCGTATTAGTCCTCCGGTTAATATTCCCATATGTCCATGGGATCTAAACTTGGTTCTGTCGGTTCTACAGAAACAACCATTTGAACCATTACAGCATATTTCTTTGGTTCTTCTCACCAGGAAATTGATTTTTCTAGTAGCCATTTGTTCGGCTAAAAGAGTGTCGGAATTAGCAGCTATGTCCTGTAAGGAGCCATATCTGGTTATCCATAAGGACAGAGTAGTGTTACGTCCTCATCCAGCCTTTCTTCCTAAGGTGGTATCGAGGTTTCATTTGAACCAAGATGTGGTTCTTCCTTCTTTTTTCCCCAAACCTACTTCGGTAGAGGAAAAGTTATTGCATTCTTTGGATGTATGGGAGAAAAAGAAACCCTGGACATACTCATGAGCTATGAGTAAGCGTCAATTCGTGACGTGAAACGCGTTAGCCACCCTTCCCTGCATGCACACTATCTGCATTTGTTGTTTTGGATTTATGGATTTATTTTGAATTTTGATTTTTTACCTGAAATTTTGGAATAAATAACTGTCTATACAGAGTGCGGCAGTCCAGGGTTTCTTTTTCTCCCATGCATCAGTGCAGAGCCAGCACCTGTGTGAGTGACCGGGCGGATGCAGCTATTTGGTGAATTCTCAAGCTTTTGAGCGGTACGTTTTTCCATTCTTTGGATGTAGTAAGAGCAGTTAAAGCTTATCTAAAAGCCACTGCTCAGATTCGCAGAACGGATACTTTGTTTATTCTGCCGGAAGGCCCCAGAAAGGGTCAGGCAGCATCAAAATCTACTTTAGCCAAGTGGATTCGACAGGTCATAATGCAAGCCTATGGCTTGAGAAGGAGACCGCCTCCGTTCAAAGTTAGAGCGCACTCCACGAGAGCAGTTGGAACTTCATGGGCAGTGCATCACCAGGCCTCTCTGGCTCAAATCTGTAAGGCCGCAACATGGTCTTCAGTACACACGTTTACTAGGTTCTACCAGGTGGACGTTAGAAGTCAGGAGGATGGGGGGCGTGGCGACCGGACTCCAAGATGGACGCTTAGCTCTGGAGAAGTCAGGAGGATGTCGCCTTTGGGCGCAGTGTGTTGCAGGCCGCAAAAGATCCTCATGTCTGATAGCGCTCAGCTTATGTATGGTGTATCCCCCCCCTCGTTGGGCATTGCTTTAGGACATCCCATTAGTAATGACTATGTCGCTCTGTGTCCCGTGATGTACGAGAAAGAAAATAGGATTTTTATAACAGCTTACCTGTAAAATCCTTTTCTTGGAGTACATCACGGGACACAGAGCTCCCGCCCCTCTTTAGGGACACTTATTGCTTTGCTACAAAACTGAGGTGCTCCCGGATGGGAGGGGCTTATATAGGGGAGGGTACTTCCGGTTTTGGAAGTTGCCAGTGCCAGCACCTGAAGGTATCTATATAACCCATTAGTAATGACTATGTCGCTCTGTGTCCCGTGATGTACTCCAAGAAAAGGATTTTACAGGTAAGCTGTTATAAAAATCCTATTATTTCAGGTGCAGGAAAACTGTGCCAGTGTTTTATTGGGTAAATAGCTATTGCCACCTTTATATTGAATTGTATAGTGTTACTAATAACACCATAAAACAGATGGACTTGAAGGTTGTGAGAATGACAATATTTTCCATTTGGTGTAGATTCTAGCTTAAGAAACAGGTTATGTATGCAAATTTAAAGCGTTAGCCCAGCAATATGGATTTCAGTTTTGGTAGATCCCATAGAGTTAAACCACTTGATAGTTTCGTAAATCTTTGCAATTGAGTTGCTGAGGACAGGTGAAGTTTGGGTTTACCACTGCCATAGATTTGTGGCGAATCTCTGGAATTTGCATTAATAGTGAATTTTTGGCTTGAAAGCTTTGCAGGTCCCAGAATAAGTAACAACCTAATGCATTGCATATCAATTTCCCCTGATTCACAAGAGCCAATATATAAAAAGAATGAATAACCCAGCCACCTTTTTTTCTATAAAAAGGTGGGTTCACAGCAGCAA
Organism: Rana muscosa; assembly: GCA_029206835.1. NCBI lineage: Eukaryota > Metazoa > Chordata > Amphibia > Anura > Ranidae > Rana > Rana muscosa. Next base: position 746,661,435 of record CM055116.1, on the reverse strand, counting down.
TATTGTTAGTGTGTGTTGGATCTGTTTGACAGAGCTGACAATTCTGTGTAGGAAGAGAGAATTTTTTTCCTTTTTTCAAATTAATACAAGTCCCTTATGACAGTGCTTGGCTTCCCATGGCTTTTGTTTGATGATATATTATGTTTTACAAAGGACAAGAATTGAATAACAAGACTCATTCTCCTATATATTTAAATTAGGTTCAAGAACTTTAAGCAAGATTTGCTTAACTGTTTGAGGACAGAACCCAGGATAATACACTCATTCATATTTCTTGCTGATTCCATTATGAGAAGTTTCCACACTGACGAAGCTGGGTCTCCAGCGAAATGCGTTGACGTCATACAGACGTGCGCCAGACATCACTTGTCACGAGAACCACACCTTTCACTGACCCTGTGAGCAATGCGGGGCGCCTAACTCCCATATGAGAAGGTGGACACAGTTTGAGCACAGCGGAGGTACGTTGGCCGCGGCAGACAGCTATAGCAAAGGTAATTCTAATGGCACACCCTGCTGCAGTACCTGTTTGATATCCCAGAGGTGGAACAATCTATCCACAGCCTCCTAATATTTCATACAGATTATGATATATAATTGGAATGATTGGAATGTGAGTATCTGAGTGTGACGTCTGGCTCACTTTTTTTTGTTTTTTTGAAGAAAACGTTGTCTCTTTTTAAAGGTATGGTGGGCGGTTCCTATTTATACTCAAGTTTAATTTGTAGTCTTTGTGCTTCCAATAAAGATTTTTTGTAATTTTGCATCCTGACCTGAGTCTTGAATTTGTCACTATACCCCAGTGGCTCATGTTTATGGTACTTTGGGCAGTCTTTATTGTCTGCCTTATTTCTGTATGTATTGTGTTTTGGCCATAGAGCCCCACTTCAAATCTCATTTAGTGAGTGGGTAAGTTACATAAGGTATCTTTCTGTATACCTCACATTTTTTATGGTTCCCTTGGCTTTTTGTTTTACCACTTAGAAGTTTCCACTCTACTTGTTGGATTCCTTTTTTTTTTTTATAAAGAATGCAACAAGAGGAGCTAGAATATGCAAAAAAGGATGGAAACCAAGTAGAAAGAAAGTCTAGAATTGGGGCAAGGGGATCTTGCTGCTGGAATATGAAAGCCATAGAGTAAGCCAGAAGACATCTAACTCCATCTATAACTAACATTAGTTTTGGGTGGACTTACCCTTTAACCGCTTGCCGACTGCCGCACGATGATATACGTCGGCAGGATGGCACGGCTGCTCAAAAGGACGTATATATACGTCCCCTTTAAGAAACGGCATCGCAGCCGTGCATGCCCGCCGCGGGCTCCATGACTCCGACCGCGGGTACCGCAAAGTCGATGTCCGCGGGCATACCCGCGTTCGTGTCACGGTGAGGAGGAACAGGGATTTGCTATTGGAAACAAGCATTCCCCCAGTCTTCCTAGTGACAGGACAGTGATCACAGCTTCCTGTAATCGAAAGCGGTGATCACTGGCGTGTCACACACAGCCCATCCCCCCTACAGTTAGAAGCACTCCCTAGGGCACACTTAACCCCTTCAGCACCACCTAGTGGTTAACCCCTTCACTGCCAGTGTCATTTTCACAGTAATCAGTGCATTTTTATAGCACTGATCGCTGTAAAAATGACAATGGTCCCAAAAATGTGTCAAAAGTGTCCGATGTGTCGGCCATAAAGTCGCAGACACGATAAAAATCGCAGATCACCACCATTACTAGTAAAACAAAAAAGAATAATAAAAATGCCATAATTCGATCCCCTATTTTGTAGATGCTATAACTTTTGCGCAAACCAATCAATATACGCTTATTGTGATTCTTTTACCAAAAATATGTATGTAGAAGAATACGTATCGGCCTAAACTGAGGAAAAAAAAAGTTTTTGTATATATTTTTGGGGGAAATTTATTATAGCAAAAAGTAAAAAATATTGATTTTTTTTTCAAAATTGACGCTCTATTTTTGTTTATAGCGCAAAAAAAATTAAACGCACAGGTGATCAAATACCACCAAAAGAAAGCTCTATTTGTGGGAAAAAAAGGGCGTAAATTTTGTTTGGGAGCCACGTTGCACGACCGCGCAATTGTCAGTTAAAGCAACGCAGTGCCGAATCGCAAAAAGTGCTCTGGTCTTTGGCCAGTGAAATGGTCTGGGGCTTAAGTGGTTAATTAAAAGTCCAGTATTCCTATACTTTTACTACTTATTCATTGTATTAGTACAGTTTCATCATTATCAATAGATGGGATCAGAGACAGCAACAAAAGCTTATTTAGTAGAATAGTGAGAAGTTTGTATTGCTCCCTGTGTATACCTGCTACAGTGACTCCAGCACCCTCTTATTTATATCTGTGGTGATATTGTAACAAGAAGAGAACACAGCCTAAAATAAAAACTTGACAGAAGTTCTTACTCCTACCCACTCTAGCAAAAGCTAATATTTATTTTTTTTGTTGCTGGAATCAAGTTTTAAATAAACTGCAGGTTTTCACCCAGATTATTACACTATTCAACCTACTTTATGTTTTAAATTTCTGCTTTTCCTTGTCAAATTTGTTTATTGTTTTCAATACAATAAAGGAGAACAATCTGAATTTAATGGATTGTGGTACATATTCAAAGGGTAACAAACGAATTACTTCAATTGGAAAGAGACAAATAAAAATCAAAAATTCAATAGAGCTATATCAGGATTAGGTTGTATGGAAGTTTCAAACACTTTAGAAGCTAAATCAAAAACTGCCTTCTAAAATTTTTGGACTATTGAACAATCCCACCATATATGGAGTTGGGTTCCAGCGTCTGAACAGCCGTGAAAACAAGCTGCAGTGTAATCGGGAGCATATTTCGCTATCCTAGCAGGAACTAAATTCCAACGAGAAAGCACCTTATAATTTGTTTCTACAGCAACAACATTAGAGGAAGCAGATTTAGTGGCTAACCGTATACTGGACCATTCAGTATCAGCAAATGAGCGGTTTAGTTCTTGTTCCCATTTTGAAACATAGGGAGGAGGGCTAGTATCAAAACTAGCTAGAATTTGTTTATAAAGAGTCAAAACAAGTCCTCGGATATGTGGGACATTAGTTCGTTTATGCTCAAAATGCGACATCTGGAAAAACAGAGCGCCTGATTGTAGATATGGTTGTAAAAAAATAATTTATCTGGAAATAAGAGGAATAAGGGTAAATCCAGTCTGGGTAAAAGGCAGGGTTTTTAATAAAAGAAAGAAGTGGTATATGGGGCGATTGAAGTCCAAGGTGGTTTTAAATCTATCCCAGATGGATAAAGAGTATTTCCTGATAGGATTGCAGATAGAGGTATGATCAACTGAACGCAACCATAACATATTGGCTACTGAGATCGAGGGTCACAGTCGACAGACTCAATTGCTACCTATAGCGTAACTTCCTTTACTGCATGGTATTTAGATAAATCTGCAAGATAAGCTGCAAGATAATAGGCAGAAATATTGAGGAGACCTTATCCTCCATGTTGTTGTGGAAAACAAAGAGTGGATTTAGAGGTATGGAGTTTAGCTGTGCCGCAGATATTAAGGATAAGGAGATAGAGGACCATTGTGTTAACAATTCGGTAACCTGTTTTAGTAATGGAGGGAAGTTAGCTGAATATAAATTGGTTATTTTAGCAGTAAGTTGTATTCCTAGGTATGGGAGTCGATGTGGTGTCCATGCAAAGGGGAGAGAGTTTTTAGCAAGTTGAAGTTCAGCAGGAGATAGGGAGATGTTGAGTGCAGTGGATTTTTGGTAATTAACCGTCAGACCTAAAATGTGTGAAAAACGGTTTAAGATAGAAAGGAGATTAGGTGCTGTGATATGGGGAGTAAAGTAAAGAGTAAGATATCATCAGCAAAAATGCAGAATTTTATGATGATATCCGCCTAATTCAATACCTTTTAATGTTTGAGTCTGATCAGATCAATTGGGCAAGCAGCTCGATGATGAGAGCAAAACTAAGTGGGGAAAGAGGGCATCCTTGACGGGTGCCACTTCCAATAGGGAATAGGTCAGATTTAAAACCAGCATATTTGATATATGCTTTCGATTTATCGTATAGGGTTAAAATCAACTTCAAGAAATGGGGTCAAAACCCCCATTTTTGAAGAGTGTACTGAAGATGGGATCATGAGACTGTGCCGAAAGCTTTTCTAATATTGAAGGAAAGAAAACATGCTGGTAAACGTCCAGATTTGGTTGCATGAGCAAGTAACGAAGCTCTGCGAACATTGTCACCTGTTTGGCGTACCCAACTTGATCACGATGACTAAGTTCACCTATCACCTCATTTAAACGAGTTGCTAGTATTTTGGCTAAAAGTTTTATGTCAAGATTAAGGAGCGAAATAGGACGATAATTTGTCCAGGAGGTTGTATCAGATTTAGGTTTAGGTAACATAGAGATGATAGCCATTAAAGATTCTGAATGAAAAAGAGTGTCTCTTCAGCAACGAATTAAAGACTTCAGTCAGCATAGGAGTTAAAATATCAGAAAACTTCTTGTAATAAGAAGCTGAAAACCCATCTGGGCCAGGATGCTTATTAGGTTTTTAGGCTTTGACAGCCATACTAACTTCTGCTGCAGAAACTGGGCACTCAAGTCTTTCACGATGAGTATGGGAAAGTGTTGGAAGTGTGATATGGAAAAAATGGCATCAGCAGCTGTGTGATCAAAGTTGTAGTTTGAAGAGAATAATTTAGCAAGATTTGAGCAAAAGGTGTGTACATTTTGACAGGACTACTTGTATAATTATGTTGATTTAGCTTATATCGCATAGATGTTGTGGGTTTATGCAGTGAACTCAAGGTTCAAGTTTATTGTCCCTGACATGGCGGTCCCTGACATGCGGCACTGGTGGTCCCTTACATTCAGCACTGGTGGTCCCCAACATAGTGGTCCCTGACAAGCGGCACTGGTGGTCCCTGACATGGTGGTCTGTCAATCATAATAAACGGCAGGGGGCAGGGCATTAGCGATCAGTGTTCTCACATACAATACCTGACACAGGGGGAGATCCCTGCTGTGTCATACAAGTGATTTCTGATTATAATCCCGGCTTTACAGGTGGTCCCTGACTTGGTGGTTCCTGGCATGATGGTCCCTGACTTCGGCACTGGTGGTCCCTGACATGGTGGTCCCTGACAAGCGGCACTGGTGGTCCCTGACATGGTGGTCCCTGCCAAGCGGCACTGGTGGTCCCTGACATGGTGGTCCCTGACAAGCGGCACTGGTGGTCCCTGACATGGTGGTCCCTGACAAGCGGCACTGGTGGTCCCTGACATGGTGGTCCCTGCCAAGCGGCACTGGTGGTCCCTGACATGGTGGTCCCTGACAAGCGCCACTGGTGGTCCCTGACATTCGGCACTGGTGGTCCCTGACATGGTGGTCCCTGACAAGCGGCACTGGTGGTCCCTGACATGGTGGTCCCTGACAAGCGGCACTGGTGGTCCCTGAAATGGTTGTCCCTGACATTCGGCACTGCTGGTCCCTGACAAGCAGCACTGGTGGTCCCTGACTTGTGGTCCATGACAATCGGCACTGGTGGTCCCTGACATGGTGGACCCTGACATGGTGGTCCCTGGGAACTATAGTCTGATTATAGTTAGAGAGAGGGAAGATGATATGATGCAATCACTGTTCTAAGAGATCCTCCCTGCCAGAAAAGATGATGCATTTTTTGAATCACAAAGCTGACTTCCTGAAAATTCAATCAGTCGTATCTCTTAAATGGTAAGAAATTTCACAAATATAATAACTGGTTAGTGGTTTGTGTGTGTGTGTGTGGGGGAGGGGGTGTACTAATGGGGGATTTTTTGAAAATCCCGGAGTTCTGCTTTAACGTCTTTTCATGGAAGGTTGTGCACTTACAGTATAGATATGTTGTGGATGTTAATATTTTTTTTGTTATGATTTGTATATGTATTATTTTCTTTAGCAGCTACTGTTACCCAGTGGGCTTTTATGTCCTGTCTGTTATCAACAGCTGAATGACTTCTGCTCAAAGATGCATACACAAAGCACTGAACCAACAAATCAATTAGTATATCACCCATCTATCATTACAGCACTACAATGACTAATCCTTGCTTAGTAGTGCATTGGTGGAAGAAACAACTCACACACACATCAGCGGACCACAGAGCGGCTTGACGTTTTATGGTTTGAGCTATACAGCTATAACAGCAATAAGCTATGAATACATTTACTTAGATACATAATTCAAAAGAGAACATGCAATGGGGAAAACACATCAGCTGTTCTTTCTGATCTCCTTGCTAATTGACTGGCTGTCATGCTGTCATGCTGATCCTTTGGTTGACAAACTGACCAGAATTATTATGCAGGTGGTAAGGTCAAAACTCCTGACTATCTGTTCTTGTCCAAGAAGGAATTAATTCCAAAGGATAACCAGAACATGCATGAAATCAGCATTTTCAGAAGGAAATAATAAATGGAAGCCTAGGTATCTGCTTCATAACAGGTTTCGTTTACTAAGGTAAAGAGCAATATTCACGAGCTCATTTAGACTTGCGACTGAGGAGTGTTAAAACGGTCTCCCCTTAAGTTGCAAAGGCAATGGACAGAGGTGCCCACCGGTTGCAATGCTTGGTTTCACATATGTGGCAAAAACTGTTGCTCCTATCTCAATTAAAGCAGTGATAAAAACCCCAAAACAAACATTTATTATATTGCAGCTTACCAATTCTTATGCCGTGCACACACGGCCAGTTTTCTCGTCGGGAAAACCGTCATGTTTTCTCTTGGTCAAGAAAACCGGCCGTGTGTATGCTCCTTGGCAGTTTTCCCGACAGGAAAACCGCAAGAATCACGACGAGAAAAATTAGAACCTGGCGTTTTTTTCACCGCAGTTTTCCTACGGGGAAACACTGCGGTGGAGCATACACACGCCCGTTTTTTCCGACCAAGAGAAAACATGTCAGGAAAACCGGACGTGTGTACACGGGGAAAAGTGACCGAGCCGGTGCTCGGTTTTCTCCTCGGTTTTCTCGCCGGTCTTTTGACCGACGAGAAAAACGATTGTGTGTACTGGACATTAGATGTGATGGCTGCATTAGTTTCCTTTTTTAGTCTTTCTGTCTTCTATTTTCATCTGGTGATCCAGCAGCCAAGTCTGTTGTTTTGTCCACATAAAATCTCTCTTGCAGTTGCAGGGATGAGCCATGCCATTTAACGCTGGCAGAGGTGCTTACAATGATCAGCTTTTATTTATTTATGTAAAAACTTTATACCAAAATGAAAAAAAAAACTGTGTGCCGTAACAGTTATAAAGTATTAGCTTGAGTTCAGCTTCAATATGTTAGTGTATTTAAAGTTATTACTACATCTAACACTCCCCTCCCCCCCCCCAGACTGACAACACTGCTGCCTGCCCCTGGGCTCATTCATCCACTCATGTAATACACATGTATTATAGTTACATAGTAGGAGAGTTTGAAAAAAGACACAAGTCCATCAAGTCCAACCTATGTGTGTGATTATATGTCAGTATTACATTGTATATCTCTGTATGCTGTGGTCCTTCAGGTGCTTATCTAATAGTTTTTTTTTTAAACTATCGATGCTCCCCGCTGAAACCACTGCCTGTGAAAGGGAATTCCACATCCTTGCCGCTCTTACAGTAATGAACCCTCTACGCAGTTTAAGGTTAAACCACTTTTCTTCTAATTTTAGTGAGTGGCCACGTGTCTTATTAAGCTTGGTTTCGCCGAAAAGTTTTATCCCTATTGTGGGGTCACCAGTACGGTATTTGTAAATTGAAATCACATCCCCTCTCAAGCGTCTCTTCTCCAGAGAGAATAAGTTCGGTGCTCGTAACCTTTCTTCATAACTAATGTCCTCCAGTCCCTTTATTAGTTTTGTTGCCCTTCTCTGTACTCGCTCCATTTCCAGCACATCCTTCCTGAGGACTGGTTCCCCGGAACTGGACAGCATACTCCAGATGAGGCCGGACCAGAGTCTTGTAGAGTGGGAGAATTATCGTTCTATCTCTGGAGTTAATCCTCTTTTTAATGCATGCCAATATTCTGTTTGCTTTGTTAGCAGCAGCTTGGCATGCCAATCATCTACTAGGACCCCCAGGTCCTTTTCCATCCTTGATTCCCCCAGAGGTTCTCCCCCCTAGTGTATAAATTGCATTCATATTTTTGCCACCCAAATGCATTATTTTAAATTTTTCCACATTAAACCTCATTTGCCATGTAGTTGCCCACCCCATTAATTTGATCAGATCTACTTGCAAGGTTTCCATATCTTGCAGAGAAGTTATTACCCTACTTAGCTTAGTATCGTCCGCAAATACAGAGTTTGAACTGTTTACCCCATCCTCCAGGTTGTTTAGGAACAAATTGAATTAAATTGGTCTCAGGACAGAGCCCTGAGGAACCCCACTTTCCACCCCTGACCTCTCTTAGTACTCCCCATTTATCACTACCCTCTGAACTCTCCCTTGTAGCCAGTTTTTAATCCACATACTCACCCTATGGTCCATGTCAATGGACCTCACTTTGTACAGAAAACATTTATGGGGAACTGTATCAAATGCTTTTGCAAAATCCAGATACACCACGTCTACGGGCCTCCCTTTATCTAGATGGCAGCTCACTTCCTTATAGAAGGTTAATAGATTGGTTTGGCAAGAATGATTCTTCATGAATCCATGCTGAATACTGCTAATGATACCGTTGTCATTACTAAACTCTTGTATATAGTCCCTTATCACCCCCTCCAAGAGCTTACATACTATTGATGTTAGGCTAACTGGTCTGTAATTCCTAGGGATGTATTTTGGCCCTTTTTTAAATATTGGTGCTACATAGGCTTTTCTTCAATCAGCTGGTACCATTCCAGTCCTTGCTGCCACACTAGCTGTAGTTTGAATATGGGTGTGCGACCCATACAGCCAAATACCTAATCACCTTTGGAAATAGACCTTCCACTTCTCATCTCCGCAAAACGGCAAGATAACAACAAGCCAAATTATAATGACTCCAATACGTCTTTGATCGTGATACGCTGAACACACGGTACCAACTATATTTTACTCTAAGCTGGAACCCCAAAGCTGGGATCTGTATATCCCTTGATCTATATGGACTGGGTAACTACTGCTATTTCCCCTATCCAAGGGGATTACTTGACTGACGGTGGACATAGATGTGAGTGAACACCGATTCGGGGAATACGTCTAACGGTGAGATCAAACCAATCTATTCACTATTTATTTTGTGTCATGTCAGCAAGTCATCTATTATGAATTACTCAGCTTGATTTATGCCCATATGCAATTCAAGGGACATTTGAATGATCCAAAGAAAATACACTAATACGTGCGGATCTTGTTTAGTTCAGGACGAATATGATATTGGTCTCTTTTTTCCTTTCTAAAGTATCAAAAACGATCAAGTGTGTTTGGAAAACTTCCACTATACAGTGTGTCAAAAAATTGAAGGAAGACTTTTCTGGTGTCAAAACGTCGGATTGATTTGAGTAAAGTTTTTTGAATGAGTCGGTAACTGGTTGATTGTGGTGTGTATGGCTGGTTGGGTGGCCACCCATGTTCTTAGGTTTTAGACTAGTCTGATTTTAAATCAATTGGTGAGGGGTTTAATCCTATGTGAATTAAATTATTGTGGTTTACATATTAAAGTTTATATTTTCATGAGTTCCTCGTTAAATAATTCTTTTTTGGAAGGACTTCACACTCCTCCCCTTCTCCCCCTCCTTTTCTATACCATTCCAGTCAGTAGACTGAGTAAAAATTAGGAACAATGGTCTGTTAATTACTTGACTGAGTTTCCTAAGGACCCTCGGGTGCAAGCCATCTGGTCCCAGAGACTTATTAATGTTAAGTTTTTCAAGTCTATTTCTAATTCTGTCCTCTGTTAGCCATGAGGGTGCTTCCTGTGATGTGTCATGAGGATAAACACTGCATTTTTGGTTACTGAAGCCCTCTGATTCCCTCGTGAAGACTAAGAAGAAGAATAAATTCAATACCTTTGCCATATCACCATCCTTTGTAACCAGATTCCCTTCCTCATTCTTTATGGGGCCAATATGGTCTGTCCTCCCTCTTTTACTGTTTATATACTTAAAACATTTCTTGGGATTTTTTTGCTCGCCTCTATTATGTGTCTTTCGTGTTCTATCTTAGCTGCCCTATTTGCATGCTTACATTTCTTGTTGCATTCTTTGTAAAGTTTGAATGCTAATGATGATCCCTCAGCCTTGTAATTTTTGAAGGCCTTCTCCTTTACTTTTATATGCATTTTTACATTGGAGTTAAGCCATCCAGGACTCTTGTTTTTATATTTTAGATTTATTTCCCAATGGGATGCACTGGCTAAATGCCCTTATTTAATATGCTCGTAAAGCAAACCCACCTCTCCTCCGTGTTCTTTGTTCCTAAGATTTTATCCCAATTAATATCTTCTAGCAAGGTCCGTAGTTTAGAGAAGTTGGCTCTTTTGAAATTCAGTGTCTTTGTATTCCCGTTATGTTTCCTATTTGTGTGATTTATACTGTAACGAATTGACCTGTGATCGCTGTATCCTAAATTGCCCCACATCCGTGATCAGGTCTGTATTGTTGGTAATCAGTAGGTCTAGTAATGTTTTGTTTCTAATTGGTGCATCTACCATCTGACCCATGAAATTGTCCTGCAAGACATTTAGGAACTGGTGAGCCGTAGACAAATGCGGGCTTCCTTCCGCCCAGTCTATGTCTGGATAATTAAAATCTCCCATTATGATGACACTTCCCATCCTTGCCGATAATCCAAATTGTGATAGGAGGTCCATCTCCCCCTCCTCCCTCAGGTTAGGGGGTCTATAGCATACTCCCAGTATTACTTTCCACTTAGTTTCATCCCTTTGGAGCTCTACCCATAAGGATTCCACCTCCTCCCTAGCTCCCTTAGTGATGTCATCTCTCACATTCACTTGTACATTATTCTTGATATAAAAGGCATACCCTTCCCCCTTTTTTACCCTCTCTATCCCTGCAATGAAGGGAATACCCTTGAATGGTTGCCAGCCAATCATGAGAGCTGTTAAACCAAGTCTCTGAAATTCCCACAAAATCGAAATCATCCTCGTACAACAGTATCTCTAGTTCTCCTATCTTGTCCACCAGGCTCCTTGCAGTGGTGAACATGCCACATAGTTTAGACTAGTCGCATACTGTCTTCTTATTATACATGTATTATATTGGGGCACTGTAATACAGGAGGTGTGTTACCAGCCATATCACCAAGTAAAAACAGAGGAAAAAAAGCTTAAATAAATAAAAGTAATGCAGCCACCACTTCTAATGATTGGCAATCTGCAATATAATACATTTTTGGTTTTGGTATTAATACAACTTTAATTCTCTGGCCAACAGAATGCATTAATGCTCAAACACTAGATGTGCCTAAACATGCCTGCAATATGTGTCTTTTACCACATTTTTTAAATAGCTTGTTTCTGCCAGGAGCTCTGGTGTTTAGAGGGACTTAAACAGACACCTAGTGTGGATGAAACCTTAAAACAAACGTTCAATTGGGCTTTAAGCAAAGTAGTTCAAGTGTATCTAAACCCAAAACAAAAAATAACAGTATTGCAACTTAGATGTGGGGCTGCATGAGTTTTCTTTTGGCACACTTTTTTTTTCCTTTTATTTTAACCTGGTAGTCCTGCCTTTAACACACTTCCTGTCCTATGTGGGTCACCATAGTACAGGGACTGTGTCAGGGGCGGATCCAGAGTCTAGTCTCGGTAGGGGCACTGCCAGAAAATATTTTTTTTTGGGGGCAATTTATCGGGGAAATGGCTGGTATTGGCGCTTCAATCATCACGGCACCATGGTTATTATGGTCTCAGGATGGTTGAAGCGCATGATTTCTATTATTACATTGTAATATAAAAAGAAATAGTTCAACTCACCATAATGCAGAATCAGTGGGAGCCCCGAGTGTGTCACTTGCCACATCGCCTGCCACCAAATGCGGATTGTCACTTGTCACTTGCCACGTCGCCTGCCACCAAATGCGGATTGTCATTTGCCACGTCGCCAGCCACCAAATGCGTATTGTCACTTGCCACGTCACCTGCCACCAAATGCGGATTGTGACTTGCCACGTGTCCTTCCACCAAATGCGGATTGTCACTTGCCACATCACCTGCCACACGTTGCGTATTGTCACTTGCCACGTCATGGATTGTCACTTGCCACGTCGCCCACCACACATTGCGGATTGTCACCTGCCATCAGATGCGGATTGTCACTTGCCACGTCACCTGCCACATGTTGCAGATTGTCACTTTCCTGCTAAGGTGCTCTGTCCCAAAGTCAGGCAGCAGAGAGATGATGTAATCTCTCTGCTGCCCATGGCTGCCTGCACAGTGAGGGCGGAACTGCAAGGATGCAGGGCGGGCGCGGGGAGATGTAATCTCTCTGCTCCCGTTCCTGCCGGCTCCCTGATTGGCCAGCAGCGCTCACACACCGAGCCGCCCAGCTACCCCCCCCTCTCACCTGTCCACTCACCAACCGCCCGTTATCACGCCCGTGGAGACGCACACCCGCGGACTCGCAGAGCCGCCCACGGAATCGCAGAGCCGCACACATGTGGAGCCGCCCGCATACCAGCGGAATCGCGGAGCCGCCCATGGAATTGCAGAGTCGCCCGCACACCCGCGGAGCCGCCCGCACACCCGCGGAATCGCAGAGCCACCCACGGAATCACAGAGTCACCCGCAGAGCTGCCCGCTCTTGCCTGCATTCTCGGAGGGGTCAATTTCCCCATTGCCCCCCCCCCTGGATCCACCCCTGGACTGTGTTAGGACTACATAACACATTTGTATGTTCTCTTTCATGGAGATAGCAGGGAAGAATGCTAACTGATAAAATTCTAGACAGAGAGCACAGGAAAGCTCACAAGATTTTTGACTGATAAACAGCACTTATTTATTTTTTTGCATCTATCAAACAGATATAAAAAAAAAAACACTTTCAATTATAAAATTGCCTGACCAAAAGGCAGCAAAAAAGAGAAATGTATTTTTAAATTTTACATATACTTTAAGTTTTGCCTAGTAAACAAGTTAAAAGAAGGAGCCTGATGGCTGCTAATAGTAAATATGTAATATTCATATAAAATATTTCATATTTACTTTGACATACAGTAAATGTGTACTGCTACATGGTTTCTATCACCTAGTGCCTCCTTTTATTAAAAAATCCAGCCCTGTGGGCTATATAAAGACTGCCTAGTGAGCTATTATGGTGAAGAACATTTATAATAATGAGTTTCATTGGCTGTTCAGTTTCATTCTCCCTACGTAATTGCCATTCATCATAATGATTTACTTCTGCACGCTATTGCTCTAATTCACATTGCTAGGCTGGATATTTAATTAAGAGGATATGTTACAAAGATATCACAGCCAGCAAAGTAAATCTGTTAGTATGCTTTCCAAGCACTACAACACACGTACTTGATAATCACTAATCCCCCAGATTTTCATGTCACAAAGACTCTGGAGTAAAAGATGAATTGAGAGGCATTATAACAAATTATAGCTTTTTGCAAAAGGTGATAGTAGTCGTATTAGTGCACTATTGCAATTACACAGTTAACTATTGTCCATAATACTTTTTTCATCTTGACAATATAACTGTGTTATAGCTCTTTGCAAAAAAATGTGTTTGTTAAAAATAGGATGAATACACACCTCTACATACGTACATATACACGGTTAAGAAGCTGTGCCCATTCTGTTGTTTATTATAATAATTTTGTGTTTTATAGAAACATAGAAAAGTGACAGAAAAAAACAGAGTAGTCCATCGGGTCTTCCTATTTTTTTTTATTATTATTTTTTGTTTTTTTCTGCGGATTTTTTTGTTTTGGTTTATTAATTTTTTTTATTTTTTTTTTTGGTTAACTTTTTTGTCTGAGTATAGATCTTTGTTTGTTCCAAGCATGTTTGAAAACATTTACTGTTCACTGTCTCACTACCTCTGCTGGAAGTTTATTTGAAGCATCAACTACCCTTTCAGTAAAATTATACTTCCTAAAATTAGTTTTGAACTTTCCTCCAGTTAGTTTGAAGTCCTCTCCTCGTGTTTTTGATTTTGGTTTCATAATGAAAAAACTGCCCTCCTGAACCTTATTCACCCCCTTGATGTATTTAAAGGTTTCAATAATGTCTCCCGTTTCCCTTCCCTTATTGCAGTAAACATTTTAGAAACTGGGTAGAACACCAAGTTCAGAAAGAGTCCAGGCATGTATCATAAAGCATGAGCAACCCACATGCAGAAAGAACTGCATGCTGAGAAATGTTTTCCCCCTTTTTCAGCTAAAACAACATCATGCCAATGGGAAAATCTGCTGGAATCAAAAATAGTTGTCCAAAAAACAAAAGGAACAATGTTATAGTTTTGGATGTTTCCGACCGACTGGGAAAATGTATAGTTTCCTAGATATCTTTATTATACAGTAAAGTCTTCTCATTTGCTTGACTTTTCTGGGCTGTATTTTACCTGACTGAGTAGAGAAAGTGATAAGTGCTGCAGTGCCCAGAAGGAAATCTCAAGCTCAGTGAGTTAGAAATGTCAGTTAAATACTTGTGCAATGCTGTGTACTAAGAATTCCTATGGGAGTCCTGTCTGACCTCCGAATCTGATTTATAATGTCAATGCCATTATTTGTTTCTATGGTCACTGGCACTAATAGTTTTTGTTAAATTTATGTAACTAGATGTGGGCTGCGTCTGAACCTACCATTCATTATATACATGCTTCGGGCATGTCAAGCCATTTATGATTCATATTACTCTACTTTGTATCAGAACAAATTTTAAAGACAAAAGAAGTACCATTTACATCTTAAATATATCTAAATCTTGATTTTAATAGAGTAAGAAAGGATTAAAACCCCAGTTAATAATTGGAGTCACATTATTGACATTTCCCTTGACCTCAATCCAACAGGAAGTCAGATGAATTTTCTGCAAAGTTAGGGGAAACCCCTCTTAAGCTGAATACACACTATACAATTTTCTTTAGATTTTTTTCCTTTAGATTTACCAAAACCATATAATATAAGGTGAAACCTAAACACTTTCATTTTTTATTCAATCAGGCAGGCCCTTGCACTACATAGTTGAAGATAAATCTAAAGGAAATAAAACAACAAAAGCTGTATAGTGTGTATCCAGCTTAAGACTGTTGTCATTGGGATAGATGTTCCCACTAGCAGATTTCTCTTCACCACCTGTTACGGTGACAACTGTAAACATTTTGATTCCCCGTCACCTTCTGTCCCTTTGACAATGGGTTTAACCTGCCATCCATTATATCACTAGTGTGCTCCAGGGACCTATTGTAACTCTTCATTTGTGTGCTGTCGATTTTTTTCATCCAAACAGAGTGGCTTCATTGATCAGCTAATTAGCATGTTGGTCAAAAACAGATCTGCTAATAAAAATAATATACATTTTTTAAAACCAATTCTCTTCCTCCCTTTTTCATTAAATACTTTGAATTATCAGCATGTATTTAGCTTTTTCTTCACAATATACCACAGTGTGTTGGCTGTCTGTAATAAAAATGAAAGTTATAATAGATTCTTTATTGCAGAGAGCAATCATGCACTACTTTCATAACTCTAATTAAAAATGTTGTTCCTTTTTTTGATGAGCAAAACACAGCATTCAATTCAATTAGTTCTACTTTAAAAAAAAAAAGTTATGCTTTCTGTGAGCCTAGGAACCTTTTGCCAAGATAACACCTTATAAAAAGTCAAACTACAGGGATAAAAGTGCTCTATCTCCTCCATCCATGTATCATGTTTCATCTGCAGGGGATACCGGTGCTCATTCAGGCTCCTGTCAGCCCCTCAATCATCTGAACAAAAGGGAAAAAAAATGGAATCCAGTCTTTGATCATCTATATGACTTTATTTCTTCTCCGACTTACATACAAGGCACGAAAGAGGTGCTAACATGTTTTGGACAATGTGGCCTTACTTATAGCTATGAGTAAGGCCGCATCGGCCAAATCATGTTAGCAACACTGTCCTGCCTTGTATGTAAGCTGGAGAAGATGTAAAGATATATAGAGGATCAAAGACCAGGTGCTCTTTTTCCTTTTACCTAGTTAAAAGAGACTGCCACTTCTGTCTTTCTTCTTAAAGGTGCAGACTGATCCTGTCATCCTGATCCTGGCTTCACTGCCTAGTAAGTTGCTGGTCTAGAACAATCTATTAAGATCTAATCAGCATACCAAAGGTCTGTCCTCACAGAGTAAATGGGCCTAATCATGAGCCCACGCATCTTATGATTGATATTAGAAAGGTGAGATTATACAGATCCACAGCTGCTTATATTTGTATTTTTTTCGCTCCTACACTGCTCCATTTACCCAAGGAGGCAAAGTGACATACTTGGCATATCAGGGTAATGGAGAGCATGTGACGCACTCCGCTTCCTCCCATGTGACAGCAGTAGTGCCTGGCTATTGGTTGCTTAGGCAGCCTGCCACTTCACATGGGCATGAAGAGAGAGTGCTTAGCTTTGAGTAAGCGACAAGTCATTATTTGTAACAAACAAAAGGTTTCTTCACCTTTGCTTTTGTTGGCCGAATTAAGCAGCGGGAGAGCAAAGAAAAGGTAAGTATAAAGAACTGCGGTGGCTGAAATTAATGTAAACTTGGTATTTTTACCATGCACCTTTTACTTTGCCCTGTATAGTCAAAGCACAGGTTCCGTTTGAAGTAAATCTTTCCTAGGAGAAATATGATGGCCACCATTGTTAACCTCCTTCTGGAAATGACCACCCTGGATGCTATGCTGAAGCTCTTGTTTCAATATTTTCTGAATCACGAATCCAAAAAAAGTATGCCTATTAGATAAGTGATTATAAAGTCACAGTTCCTTATCTTTATACATGTTCTTGCTCAATAACTAAGAAGTTACTGAAAACAAAGTGCCGTGCAGCTAGCATTTTTTATAAGGAGAGGGCAGCAGTGCCTACTTTATTTTTCATGACATATTTCCTTTAAGACATAGTAAATCAGGTACACCACAGTAGAAGCCCTTATAGAATTGTCTGTGGGAAGCCTGTGTCAGGAGCAGATCAGCCTGCTATTCAGACAATAGATACATGTTTGCTCAGTTATGGGCCTTCTAGCCGCAGCTGCAAGCAATAATGTCTTGAAATTGAAATTGTACCTGTAAATATACGAGCAAGAATAGCTGGATATCATCTGTTCATTTAAGAGCGGAGGAAATATACCAAACTACTTTTACTATTTTAATACGTACATACATACATACAGTGTATATATATATATATATATATATATATATATAATACATTAGAATCAATTTATTCTGCATGCAAAAGATTGTACTCTGCATGAAACCAAACACTAGGTAAAAATTGTTAGGTACTTTTCACCTGCTCTCATTTTTTTTATTGTTGCAAAATGTCTGTTTTGTAATATCGGCTCTGTAAATACATTCTTGCAATGTTTTTCTTAAATTATTTTTTTAATTAATACTAGTTTGGCTCTTTCAATACATAGTACTTGAACCATTAAGCACAAACTGATGGCTGCAGTAGCAGCCTGTGCTGGTTTTACTCAGCCAGCTTCCGGCTTGAAAGTGATGCTGTATCTGTAAAGCCGCTGATCACTTTCACGGTGCTGGCAGCGCAGTGTTTCCATCACGTGGTTCCCAGGCACAATGATTTAGTTACTTCCAATTTCAGGTCTTCTTTTTCCTGGCCGGTACAGCCAGGGGAATATCTATCCAAGCAGATCTGTGCTCAGTTACATTTTATTACATCTATTAGACCTCTAATGTCTACATAAAGAGTACTTGTCATCTGCCCAATGCAAAAGCAAACACAAGCCCAGGGTGTGTCATGGATGGGTAAAATTGCTTGATTTTACTACCAAAAGTTTTGTATTTTGTAAATCATCAACATCCCCATCCCTGGACCTACAAAAAAGTCCAATCTCATATCCTAAAATGTATCTAGGGCTCTAGGATTTGTACGTTTGCCCACAAGATGTTGTATGTCCTCAAATCATCAAGTGAATTAGGGGCCACTTAACCCAACTTAATGTCAATATTTCCATTGCACTCTTTTCTAAATTTAGCTTTAGGAGTAGCGGGTGCTGAAGCAACAAACAGCTGGAAATAGAGACATCATAAATCAAATGCACATCTTCGCCAGCACACCACACTGAATAGCGTACAAATCTTTATTGAAGAATGAACACATCTCAGAGGACATAGTGCAATGTTTTAGAGCCGCAGATTGACCCTTTCATCAGGTCAAATACTTAAAGAAGGGGTCCTTCGCAGCTCCAAAATATTGCACCAAGTCCTCTGTGATAATACCGTTCTTCAAAAAAGATTTGAATGCTATTTGATGATCCGTAGTGTGCTGGTGAATGTGTGCATTTAATTAACCCAACTGTCACAAATTTACTCCACTGCTTACAAACTAGATATTCTCAGACAGGTATTCCTCATCCCATGGACTTCTTACAGTGGTTGTCTCTGAAACAATGAATGCAGAGCAATTTCATGCCCCACACTTTTTCTCTTTCTACATTTATGGGACACCTCTTTCAGGCTATTTATTCTCAAATCCCACACATTTCATTGGCTCAGCTTTAAATAACCCAGCATTTCTGCTGTGGTTGCAAACCCAAATTGTGTAAGTGGTGGATGGACAAAGGTTTATACCGCATAGGACATTTCCTTAATCATATGGGAGTTCAGGCTTAAAATTAATTTCTCTGAAAGCTTCAAATACTCTTTCAGAACTTTTCACTTGAACCAAATTATACATTTGTTAAATACTGTGAAAAAAGAGACAAATGTCATCACTACACGATCTCTTTTTGAAAACCAATGTATGCAAGACATGAAACAAAGAGGTGGCATTTCAGTGCTGTACCAGTTGCTCTCCACCATTTCAAGTTACCTTGTAGGCAAGCCGGGTAGGCAGATTTCTTCACGGACTACCAGATAACATAAGGTAGTACTTAATATGACCCTCATTAAAGCTAATTTTCTCACTAGAATCACAAGTATCTACCCCAAGGGTTTCAAAGCATGCAGACAAATTTATATCTGGTAGACCTGCCCTTTCATATCTGGTGGACAAGAATATACACAGTGATGTATTTTGTTTCCAATATTATTTGATCCCAGGCCTGCCCACAAAGCCTGTTAAATAAACAGTTGCAGTTTCCAGAAACTCTCTGGCACTCATCTTCTACATATTTTGGCTGTGAAAATATCCATTGCTTACTGTACCTTCCTTTCTTCTTGTCTTGAAGCTTTCACACTCTTTACAGTTTTTTATGGTTAACTAAGGATTGAAACAGTTGAGGCATTATACAAAAAAATTGCTTGTGATAAGTCTGAGTCTGTGGTGATCTCACCAGATCCACCTGACTTGCCTGAACTGAAGCCTTACCTCCTAGAACTTAGCTTGACTAAGATACCTCTTATCTTGCCTTTGCTAAATACATTTACATTATTTTTCTTCTTTATTTTAGAAGCGCCAAAAATGTAAGACCAACAGACATCCATTATGTTTGTAAAATGTCTTAATCAACGACTTCAGCCCCCGGGCATTTTTCTCCCTAAACGTCCTTGATTTCCAGGACTTTTTTTATTGCTTTCATTTTTGGTGGAATCTCAGTCTCGCACATTTTACCTATACATCATGCACCTATACATCATTCTCTGGGACAGATAGGTGTATTTTCAAGTAGCAATTTTGGATACATCAATTTTTTTCTTGACTTTCATTGGAATTTTATTCAGTAGTTAGAAATTAGAAAGAAAATGCATTTTCCTGTATTTTTTTCCCAACACTACTTTTACATTATTTTGCACATATATTTACCACAACATATAATTAACATAGTCTACTGATTACAATGATATCACAGTGTGACGTTTGTGTAATGTAGCAAAACGTCATTTAATGTAAATGTATGCTTTTTACTTTAGGATAGGTTCATTCTCCTTTAAACGCTATATTGTAACACAAGACGTAGAAAAACAGTTTGCGTAAATTGTTGGGGTAACATTAGGGTAAGAATAAGTTGGGTCGACTAGGCACAAATGAACATAATGGCAAATTATTTACAGGTTTGCAGTTGCTAAAATGTTGAAAAAAAATTGTGTTTACTGTACTTACATGAGTATTTTTGCGCACTGAAAGAAAATGTCATGCAGATCATTCAATGTCACTTTACACTTTTTTTTAATGGAGAGTTTGGATCAGGTAATTGGAGACCATATTCAGACCTCCTAATCCAGCTGCGTAGCAATAGATCACACCTCTTCTGATGTAAATACAATGTGGAAGCTTTGTGTTCACAGCAATCTGCTACAGGTGTCCTTTTGGAGTGCCAAAACATTAGAAGCCCAGGGGCTAATTATTTTAGCTCCTAGGATTAGAAGTGGACCCCAGCAATCAGTGATCACCAGTGGCCAACAATTTCAGTGCTAATGTTGACGAGGACAGCAGAAACTGTGGAGAATGGGTGCCATTTTAAAACATAGCTGGGGGATTGATAAAAAACATTAAAACAAAAAAGGAAACAATTTTCAGGAGATACTGTATATTTTGAGTTTTCACTGTAAATATACCTAATTTTTAACCATTTGCCAACCGATATATGTTGGTAGAATGGCTCTGCTGGGCGAAACCTCGTATGGGTACGTTGTTCCCTTTAGGGGGCACGCACTCGCTGCGGCGGGGGGACCCGATGCGGGTGGCCAATGGGCACGATTACCGCCGGCTACCCATGACCACGGGCACGAGAGCCAGCATGGGGATTTGTGTCTGTAAACAGCGATATGTCTTCTCCCCCAGTCAGTTCTATCCCCATACAGTTAGAAACACTAACTAGGGAACACAGTTAACCCCTTGATCGCCCTTAGTGTTAACTCCATCCCTGCCAGTGACATTTACACAATAATCAGTGCATTTTATAACACTGATCGCTGTATAAATGTCAATGGTCCTAAAAATTTGTCAAAAGTGTCCGATCTGTCCGTCGCAATGTCACAGTACTGCTGAAAATTGCAGATCACCACCATTACTAGTAAAAAAAAAATAATACTAAAAATGCAATAAAAGTGCTATAAATCTTCCCCATAGTTTGTGGATGCTATAACTTTTGCGCAAACCAATCAATATACGCTTATTGCGATTTTTTTTACCAAAAATATGTGGAAGAATATATATTGGCCTAAACTGATAAAGAAATTTGTTTTTTAAAAACATTTTTGGGGATATTTATTATAGCAAAAAGTCAAAAATATCGTTATTTTTTTTTTAATTGTTACACTTTTCTGTTTATAGCACAAAAAATAAAAACTGCAGAGGTGATCAAATACCACCAAAATAAAGCTCTATTTGTGGGGGAAAAAAGGGCGCAAATTTAGTTTGGGTGCAGCATTGCATGACCGCGCAATTATCAGTTAAAGCGACGCAGTGCCAAATTGTAAAAAGTGCTCTGGTCAGGAAGGGGGTAAAATCTTCCGAGGCTGAAGCGGTTAAAGAAATTTTAATGATTTTCATATTTTTTTGCTTGTTCCTCTATATTTTTATGACAGTAGTTCATAAATAGATTCTTGCTCTGCCTTGTTTGGTATCTGTATGTTAAAAACTTGTTGAAACACTACTGAGCTAAAACAAAATACAAGTTAACTCACCAGAGATTTTATCCCTCTAAACAATTCTGTATAGGGAGACTTACTGTGCTGTACTTTGCTATACTGTGCTTTCAATTTTTGCATTGGTTCCCATGGCAGCTCCTGGCATCACATGATTTTATTTTGCCCATTCCGCCCCCTAGAACTTCAATGGTTTTCAGCAAACTTTGCAAATTTCTAACTTAAATTTATTGTAAACCTATTTTTCTTCTTTTTTTTAATAACAAACATGTTATACTTACCTGCTCAATGCAATGGTTTTGCACAGAGCAGCCCTGATCTTCCTTTTTTCAGGTCCCCCGTTGGCGCTCCTGGCTCCTCTGCTTCTCAGTGTGCCACCATAAGAATCTGCTTCCTATTGTAGCACACCTGCAGGCTTCATCCCAAGCTGTGCTGTCTGTATCGATAGACACAGACAGTGTGGCTCGGCCTCACCTCCTGCTCCCTTGTGACAGGATTTGATTGACAGCAGCAGGATGTTTATTCCAAGCATCAACTACTCTTTCGGTAAAATAATAAATTCTAAAGCAAGCCATACTTTCTACAATTTTCTTTCCTTCAACCACAGGTAAAAATTGCTTGATTCCCCCATCAACACAGTCAGTGTTAATGGGGGAATCCTTCCTGGAGCTTTATTGTATTCTGACAGTGGAAAGTTTCCCAGCCATCAAAATACAATGATCACTGCCGGCTGCTACTGGCAGTGATCTCACAAAAAAAACCTGACAGCTGGTTGTACTGCAGTCAATTGATGGATCAACTCCAGTACAACCATGTATAATATGTTTTATCCCCCAAACGTTTCACCATTTTTGTTGCCCGACTCTGGACTCATTCTATCTTGTCAAAAACATTTTGTAAATGAGATTTCAAGAACTGGAAATAGTATTTTAAATGAGGCATAAATAAATGTCTATATAGGGGAATCGGGGGCCTCCTTTCCCTTGATAGCTATCATTCTTCATAACTCCAAACTTTAGTACTTGAGAATGAGAGACACTTGAGGGAGATACAGTGCCTTGAAAAAGTATTCATACCCCTTGACATTTTCCAAATTTTGTCATGTTACAACCAAGAACGTAAATGTATTTTATTAGGATGTTATGTGATAGACCAACACAAAGTGGCACATAATTGTAAAGTGGAAGGAAAATGATAAATGGTTTTCCAATTTTTTTACAAATAAATACCTGAAAAGTGTGGCATGCATTTGTATTCAGCCCCCTTTACTTTGATACCCCTAACTAAAATTGAGTGAAACCAATTGCCTTCAGAAGTCACCTAATTGGTAAAAAGAGTACACCTGTGTGTAATTTGGTCCCAGTATAAATGCAGCTGTTCTGTGAAGCCCTAAGAGGTTTTTTAGAGAACCTTAGTGAACAAACAGCACCATAAAGGCAAGGAACACATCAGACAGATCAGGGATAAAGTTGTGGAGACGTTTAAAGCAGGGTTAGGTTGTAAAAAAATATCCCAAACTTTGAACATCTAATGGAGCACTGTTTAATCCATCATACGAAAATGGAAAGAGTATGGCACAACTGCAAACCTACCAAGACGTGGCCGTCCACCTAAACAGACAGGCTGGGCAAGAAGAGCATTAATCAGAGAAGCAGCCAAGAGGCCCATGATAACTCTGGAGGAGCTACAGAGATCCACAGCTCAGATGGGAGAATCTGTCCACAGGACAACTATTAGTTGTGCACTCCACAAATATGGCCTTTATGGAAGAGTGGCAAGAAGAAAGCCATTGTTGAAGGAAAGCCATAAGAAGTCCCGTTTTCAGTTTGCAAGAAGCCATGCGGAGGACACAGCAAACATGTGGAAGAAGGTGATCTGGTCAGATGAGACCAAACTTGAACTTTTTGGCCTTAAAGCAAAACGTAATGTGTAACAGAAAACGAATACTGCACATCACCCTGAACACACCATCCCCACCGTGAAACAAGGTGGTGGCAGCATCATGTTGTGGGGAAGCTTTTCTTCAGCAGTGACAGGGAAGCGGGTCAGAGTTGATGGGAAGATGGATGGAGCCAAATACAGGGCAATCTTAGAAGAAAACCTGTTAGAGTCTGCAAAAGACTTGAGACTGGGGCGAAGGCTCACCTTGCAGCAGGACGACGACCCTAAACATACAGCCAGAGCTACAATGAAATGGGTTAGATCAAAGCATATTCATGTGTTAGAAAGGCCCAGTCAAAGTCCAGACCTAAATCCAATTGAGAATCTGTGGCAAGACTTGAAAATTGCTGTTCACAAACACTCTCCATCCAGTCTGACAGAGCTTGAGCTATTTTGCAAGGAAGATTGGGCAAAAACTTCACTCTTTAGATTTAGACATCCCCAAAAAAAACTTGCAGCTGTAATTGCAGCGAAAGGTGGACCTACAAAGTATTTTGAAACCATTTATCATTTTCCTTCCACTTCACAATTATGTGCCACTTTGTGTTGGTCTATCACAAAAAATCCCAATAGAATACATTAACGTTTTTTGGTTGTAACATGACAAAATGTGGAAAATTTCAAGGGGTATGATTACTTTTCCAAGGCACTGTAGTAGTCTGAGGCAGGTTATGAATGCCAAAAAGTGGGTGTGGCTTAATTTACAGTGGCCTGGAGTGAACAATCTTCCTCAGCACCAAGGGCATTGCTTGGATTGTAAAAAAAATGGTGGCACCCTTAAGCGTCCGAAGGACAGTATAAAACCTAGGCCTCCTTGTACCTATAAATATGGTTTTTATTCCTGTGCCACAGTCACAAGTTTCACAGACACATATAAACATCAGAACAATATATATACAGTATATTTATATTTAAATATTCTGTTACATATTGTTTTGTGCACACTGAAAACAGACAGAGCTAACACTTTGCTTGAGCTCACCTTATAGAAGAACTTCATTAAAATAGTCAGAGACTGCTTAGCAACCAGCATCTGTGAGAGGTATGTAGTGTATAATATAGAGTATATAACGGAGGAGTCTGTAAGGCAGAGTGTAGGGATCAGGTGTGCGTAATGCACAGAGTGCTGCAGTCAGTGCCTGGTTAAGGATACATAACACAGAGTGTAGGGTCCAGGAGTATAAAATGCACAGTATGCAGGAGAGAGGAGTGTGTAATGCATAGTAGGGGTCAGGGGTACACATTAAAAAGAGCGCAGGAGTCAGGGGTGGGTAATGCACAGTGTGGGGGTAAGGAACATGCAGAATTACTCCCCTCACAAGCAATATTCTCCCCCACTTTACCCTTTCAGCAAAAAAACCCCAAAAAATCCAGCACTAATCTGCAGGCCCACCTCAATCCCCCCCCCAACAGAAATCTTATCCCCCTCCCAGCACAAATTACCCACACTCCCAAATCTTCCCTCACAGCACAAATCCTCTTCCCGGTTTCTCCCATACAGCACAAATTTCACCCCCCCCCGAAATCTCTATTCTAGTACAGATATTCCCCTCATCCCCCCACCTAGCACAAATCCTCCTCTTCTTTAGCACAACCCCCCCCCCCATATTCGCTTCCCCTTTGACCTTCTCTGTGACCCCATCCCATAAAATCCTCTTCACTTTCCTGCACAAATGCTCTCCACACCCCCCCTTTCCCTTCAATCATTCCTTTCAGCACAAATCCTCTCTCCTCTTCTAGCACAAGTACCCCCCCAACCCCCCTTCTAGAACAAATCCCCCCCCCCCACAGCACAAATCCTCTTACCTCATCTTTTTAACAAATCCTCCCCCAACTCCCTTTCCCCCACATTCTAACACAAATTGTCCTCATGCACACTGGGCATTTGCCTAGCTCCTCTAAATGCCTTTGTTTCTGTCAGCTGAAAAAATGAGCCTAAAGCAGCATTTTGCACACACATTAAGGCGTGTAAAGAATTTGGGTGTTCATTCATTCCATTGGCCAGAATATTAAAATATTATGACCATTGGAATGAACAAGCACTCAAGATTTTAACACACCTAGCATTTAGATGCATTTACACCCATTTACAGGAGTTTAGGCACGTAAAGAGGTTCTGCTCAAATGCTCCTCTCCCGAATGCCCAGGTGATATTTTTTTCAGCCTCTAAACACACTTCTTCCAATATGCCTCTAAATGCCTATGTGTGCATGGCCACATTGACTAACATAAGTGCATTTAAAGTCTGAAAAAAGTCAAACACCTGTAAAAGTGGTGTTTTTTTACATCATGTGTGCATGAGGCCATTCTTTCCCTTCCCAAATTGCCCCCCAGAACAAATTACTCCTTCACCCCCCAATCACTCCTCCCAGAATAAATCCTCCAGTACAATTTTTTGTTAACCTAATGACTTTATTTTTAAAAATAATTAGAGATCAATAAAATTTGATTTAGCAGCTGTGCATTTAGCAAGCTATTAAAATTTTTTGGGATTATGTCAACTTGAAAATGATGTTACCTAGTAACACATCGTACAAGCACATGATGAATAATCAATACATTATAGGAGCCCATATGCTTGATAATACCTGTAAACAATGTTAGATCTCTAAGGTTATTCACTACTAGACATGGGTGAACCCTACAAAATCTGTCATTCAAGTTTTGCTTCCTTTTAATCTATTACATTTAGCTGTGGGATTTGTTTGTTTAAGTGGACCTTGTAGCATATATATATATATAAATATATATATATATATATATATATATATATATATATATATATGCATGGTAAGTGGATGTATGCTAAGTAATGTGTAAGTATAACACCAGTATTTATTACATCTCACAGAGATCACAGTGCTTCTTCTAACAATGCTCTATCCATTTTTCTCATCAGACGAATGAAGCCATCTTCATTCAGCCTTATCCAAGCTCAGCATGTTTTTCCTAGAATGAGATGCTGGCCCAGAGATGTCACACTCATGTAAATCCTGATGTTTGTGACTCTATGTAGTCCTCAGCTATGATACAGATCAACCCTTACCTTAACCTATTGCCTTGTGACTTGCAGTCTGATGTCTGGGGATGAGCAGAATAAGGAAAAAATTCCTGCATGCAGCCAAATGATAGCATCATCTCAACCTAGACAAATTCACCTAATTTAAGAACTGTGTTTTAATCAGTATGTGTATGTATGAATGTGAGTTAGGGACCTTAGATTGTAAGTTCCCTGAGGGCAGAAACTGACGTGAATATACAATATATATGTAAAGCAATGCCTAAATTGACGACGCTATATAAGTACCTGTAATAAAAAAATAATTTTTTATAAGAGATGAATGTTTTTTGAAAAAAAATATATACTGTTGGCGTATATTGTGAATTTACTAAAGGGTCTATCTAATTTTAAAAAAGTGTGAGATCTGCCCTAGCATATTCTACCTTGTATACCTTGTAATTGGGGAGGTCACTGGATCTCTATTAGATTTAGTCAGACTCTATCAAGAAGTCTATCATTTCTAAGGCTGGGTTCACATATATGCAAATTGGATGCGTTCTACACCGCATCCAATCCGCATAACATCTGAGTGTGACCGGATTTCAATGGAGCCAGTTTATACATGTCCGGAGCGGCCGCGGTGCAAATTTGAAAAGGGTCCTGTGCGTTTTTGGGTCTGGTTCAGGGAAAACATTTTCACCTGAATCGCACCCGAACCCGTGAACACAAACGCACAGGACAGCGGACTGCAAACTGCAGCCGGACCTGTTTGAACCCAGCCTAAAGGTTTACCAAAAGATTGTATTTTTCATGAGAAGGTAACATAGTTATCAATTTAAAGGATCCAGGAAGGTAGAAGATCTTATGGATTACATATTAACCCTTTATTACTAAATAGAGCATGTTGGGGGGGGGGTGGAAGGAATTGCTTTTGCACTTGTAATTAAGATGCATAAAAGCCTATGTGTCCCTTGCCCCTACTTTGGGCACCCCACTTGAAGAATCACCTGATGATAAATTGCATTTGGCTGTTAACCTGACAAGTATTGGGAAAAATACATTATAGACTTATGAGTATGTAAAGGTAAATGTATAGTGTAAAAAAAATATATATTTTTAAAAAAAGGTGTTGTTCACAAATTTGGCAAATATGAAATATTACATATCTATAGTACCTGTTTACAATTTCCATGTTTTACCATTTAAAAAAAAAAAGCAGATATTGACCTAAAATGCTAATAGTTTTCCTTGGGGACCTTGTATCTCCTTCCTGGATTTATCACAACAGTATGTTTCACTTTTCCAAAAAAAATCGATACTCAACAGCAGGAAGCTTAGTCCTGTTTGCCTCAAAATTACATTCTTGTGCCAGATCCTTTACCCCATCTGCACCATCTTCTAATGTGCATCATCAGAAACTAGATTCATCTTACTTCATCATTGAGACAGCCAACCAATGGCAAGCATTTCAGATGTTGCGCATGTAGTGCTGTTCTTTGTAGAGAAGCAAATTATTGCAAGATTTTAAGGAAGGTGCTGCAGTCTGCCTCTGACATCCAGTAGTAACCAGGAGGCCGCAGGGAGGTATGGCATAATTCACGAGTGCCTAGGTTGAAAGGCTGGTGAACAAAGATTCCAGGATGGGATTTAAGTATTTGTAGCTAAAATGTTTCTTTTATTGTGGCAATTCAGGGAGCTTGATTGCATGAGGGATAGGAAGGTACATAATCTCTAAGAGTCCGCTTTGTGCAGCAAGGTCCATTTTAGGGTTAATCTGTGGCCAGTTTATTGACATTCAACGATTTATAGATTTTTAAAGCATAGCTAGACCTGCAAAAACAAAATGTAATATTTTGCAGCTTGCCAGTCCTTAGATTAGGTGCCATCTGTTAATCCTGTGAATAATATACTTTCTGTCCCTGGGTGATAACATGTACTTTCCCAATGTATTTACTAAAGCGGTAGTAAACCGCTGCAGAATACAAAAAAACAACAACCTGTAAGACGATGGCATAATGTGCTAGTATGCATCGCATACTAGCACATTATGAAATACTTTAGAATGAAGTCCTTCCAGCAGTACCCGGTCACCGCTGAGGGGGCTGACATCTTCGCCCGGCCTTTCTGGGTTTGCAGGCTCCAGCACTGTGAGTGGCCGGAGCCGCGATGATGTCACTCCCTTGGTTCTGACCAGAAGCTCTGAAGGTCTGGAGGAGAAGTGGTTTAACCTTAAACTGCATAGGGGGTTCTTAACTGTTAGGGCTATAAGGATGTGGAACTCTCTCCCACAATTAGTGGTGGCTGCGGGGAGTATGGATATTTTTAAAGGACTCTTAGATGTACATCTTAAAGGACACAACATACAGGGATATGGGAGATCATTATAGACGCTGATACATATACACAGGTTGAACTGGATGGACTATTGTCTTTTGTCAGCCTTACCGACTATGTAACTATGTAAGGTCCAGCACGGTATGCTGGACGTTTAGAGCACATGTGTCGGTGACGTCAGCGGCTGCATGCAGGGTGAATATCTCCTAAATGATGCGCGTTTAGGAGATATTAATTTTACCTACAGGTAAGCCTTATTATAAGCTTACCTGTAGGTAAAAATCACAAAGCAGGCTTTACTACCACTTTAAGACATGGTTGCTGGTCTTCAAAAAGGTCTCCTTTGTTCATCTTCATTACATAGGAGCTGATGGAAGTAGTAGTTTACACAAGAAAGATAACATTGTTTGAGCTTTTTGTTAAGCTCCCAGGAAGTTATGATGACACTGCATTTGGGGTAAGATCAGTCTGAAAAAAACCTAACGCAACCACCATATCTAAGAACTTCTAAGTTGCAATAGTATTACCTTTTTGTTTTTGGATTTAGTTACACTTTAACAAGCAGTAAATGAGCTTTAAAACAAGCCCTTAATGACCTTTGAGTTTGTAGCTGCAGTCACTGGGGAGCACTGAAGTTAATATCCCTCAGCATCTCATCTTACCCTGTTCCCTCCTCCCTGCCCACCTATTCTATGCTTAAATTACAAATTAGAAGGCTGGAAGGCTGCTGAGTCACTGCTGGTAGTTCAGATCTGGGTTAAGTGACATGCTTGACAGAACAACTTGGATAACTTTGGTGCTTTTGCTGCAAATTATGGATTGAATTGCTCCTCAGTGGCTTAAAATAAAGAGTGTTTGGTTCAAAGCTCATTCAGTACTTGTTAAGAATATGTAGGTGTTTGAATATCCGTATCCTGGCGGCCACTATTAAGAGCTGTCATACATAATTGGTGAGGTTGCAAAAAGACACAAGTCCATCAAGTCCAACCTGTGTGTTAGCTTTTATGTTTATATTACATTGTATATCCCTGTATGTTGTGGTCGAGGTCGTTAAGTTGCCTAATAGTTTTTTGAAATATCTATGCTCCCCACTCTAACAGTAAAGAACCCTTTACGCAGTTTAAGGTAAACCGCTTCTCTTCTAATTTTAGTGAGAGGCCGCGTGTCTTTTTAAATTCCTTTGCATGGAATAGTTTTATCCCTATTGTGGGGTCACCAGTACGGTATTTATACATTGAAATCATATCCCATCTGAAGCGTCTCTTCTCCAGAGAGAATAGGTTCAGTGCTTGTAATCGTTCCCGCTGAGATCCTCCAGTCCCTTTATTCGCTTTTTTGCCTATCTCTGGACCCTCTAAAGTTCAAGCACATCCCTTCTAAGGACTGGTGCCCAGATCTGAATGGCATACTCCAGGTGGGGCCAGGCCAGAGTCTTGTAGAGTGAGAGAATTATCATTTTATCTCTGGAGTGAATCCCCTTTTTAATGCATGCGAATATTCTGTTGGCTTTGCTTGCAGCAGCCTGGCATTACATGCCATTGCTGAGCCTGTCATCTAGTAAGACCCCCAGGTCCTTTTGCATCCTAGATTCCCCCAGTGGTTCTCCCCCTAGTGAGTAGGTTGCATTCATATTTTTGGCACCCAAATGCATTATTTTACATTTTTCAACATTAAACCTCATTTGCCATGTAGTTGCCCATCCCATTAATTTGTTTAGATCTTCTTGCAAGGTTTCCACATCCTGCGTAGAAGTTATTGCCCTGCTCAGCTTAGTATGGTCCACAAATACAGAGATTGAGCTGTTTATCCAATCCTCCAGATCATTTATGAATAAATTAAATAGCATTGGTCCCAGGACAGAACCCTAGGGGACCCCGATTTCTACACCATTTGCCCATTATATTTAATGGAATTGTATTTCCCATTTTGTTCTCTGTTTAGCCTGATAACTGTAATGTTAGCATGGAAAGGGAATTTGGTCTTGGATGCTATAACGTTTCTGTGATGTAAGACTATTCTGAAACTCTAAGGTGATGGAGATTTTTCTGTGATTTTAACTTCTGTTCATAAAAATGCGGAAGATCAGTTTACTGAAAAAGTCTAGAATTATAGTAATACATAGGACACACGGTACTTAATGTCTGAAGATTATAAAATGTCTCATGATTAAATGTTTTTATAGACACGTAAATATATTCAGCAGTCAGACTCATGAAGGCGGAGCCAGTTAATTGACACAAAGATTTAATAAGCTTGCAAACGGTTGTAATTTAAAACAGCCTTAGCTTATTTCCATAACATAAATCACTTTAATTGGCAAGGGAAGTTGTAGCTCAATCACTCAGCTCAGTAATTGAGATTGACCATGAAAATAAATAAAATAAATAAACTGACATGCAATATAAGTTGATTGCATACACTATTAAGAAGGTTGCAGGCAAATAGAGGAGAGAAAGATGACAGCTTGTAGATAAAATTAGACTACAAATTAGTCTGTCCTCTAGCTCTCATTCTTAGCCCTCAAGGCCCAGCTTAATGTGGACTGTGCGTTAAAAAATAAAATTTTAACATTACAATCTATATGGCTCCCACAGCTATGTAACATATGTGCAACGTGTAAAATGATTATGTAGTATGTCTCTAAAGTGCAAAGCCTTAGCCTGTCCATTGCATGGCTGACTGTTTTACCAACAGCCAACGTGGTAGGTGATGTGCAGAATGTTGTCAAACTTTCTGATCACCAGTCAAACTGCAGTGATATCTGTTTGTGGCTAAAGTCTCACGAGTTTAGAAACTATAAAAAAAGGGAGGAAACAGGATGCAAGTTTAGGCAACACGAAAATGTCTACCCCAGAAAATCATTGCTACACAGGAAAATACAAGGAATAGTAATACCAGATAATGAAACTTGCAATGTTGACCTGTGTCAATATTGTGTAGAATTTATTTTTATTTTGCAGAAAAGTCGAGTTTTTAGAAGCCCCATGTACATACAGTACTTTGTACTAGGTCGCCGACTCAATGTATTGGGGCTATAGCATCAACATGACAGCTAGGAAACTAGTATCAGCAGAACACAAAGTCGATTAAGACAGCCTTTGTGTTTTTCTCAGGAAAGATTTTGTTATCCACATTGTTCAATTTACATTCCCAATTCACTGTTTAAAGACACTGTCCTATCTACTGTCAAACTAAAAGTTCCAGTATGCCTGTAAAAGAGAATACCTACATTGCCTGCTACCCTTGCACTGGCTGAATTTCTTCATACCTTCAAACAACTGGGGGTCTTGTCCGGTATAGCACCCTTCAGTTGACCTCTATGTTACTAAGGGACACTACTAAAGTAGTAATGCAGGGGTTGGTGGGGGGCACCAGGAATTTGAAAGTCCCAGAAATGTCAGTTTTGAAGCATTTTCAAAGTGATGGTGACATTAGGTGGACAGCATTATGTCCAAATAGGGAACAATTGCTGTAACTTTCTGATTGACATGTTTTTCCTGAACAATGAACTAATGTTGAAAGTATTCTCATGGTTTCCTTGATTCACTCTTTATCTTTTTTTTTATCTTTTTTTTTTTTATAATTTCCATGACGTCATTTGCACAGTTGCACCTACAGCCCTGTAGTTATGTCCCAATAACTTTGGGGGAGATTTACTAAAACTGGTGTACACAGATTCTGGTGCAGTTGTGCATAGTAACCAATCAGATTCTAACTTTATCTTGTTCAATTAAGCTTTGACAATAAAACCTAGAAGCTGATTGGTTACTATGCACTGCTCCACCAGATTCTGTGTGCATTACTTATAGTAAACCTTCCCTAGTACAGTGGAACCTCGGATTACGAGCATAATCCATTCCAAGAGAATGCTCGTAATCCAAAGTATATCAAAGCGAGTTTCCCCATTGAAGTCAATGGAAACGAAAATAATTTGTTCTGCATTGACTTCAATGGGATGCAATACCGCATGCGGCCAGAGAGCCTCGGAAACAGCCGAAAAGTCCCGAGGACACTTCAGCTGACCTCGGCAAACCTCGGAAAGACTTCCTACCCGAGATTTTCCGAGGTCAGCCGCGCTGTCCTCGGGCCTTTCTGGCGCCCCCCCCCCCCCACCTCAGGCCAAA
This sequence comes from Rana muscosa, assembly GCA_029206835.1. Lineage (NCBI taxonomy): Eukaryota > Metazoa > Chordata > Amphibia > Anura > Ranidae > Rana > Rana muscosa. The sequence goes on along the minus strand of CM055116.1, from coordinate 746,628,287 downwards.
AGCGGTACTGCACACCGCTTTGGCCTGAATCGTACTCGTTTTGCGAGACAACACTTGCAAACCGAGTCACGATTTTTTAAAATACAGTGCTCGTATTGCGAAACGCTCATTAACCGTGTTACTCGCAATCCGAGGTTCCACTGTATATCATAGTATAGTAATGGAGGTGTTTTAAATGTGTGTAGTCAAAAATGTGTTTCATTTATTTATTTATTTTTTAAGCTACATAAATACATTCATCGCTTAGAACAGTCTGTAATGGCAATTATTATTATAATTTTTTTTTTAAATACCTTGTTTTTCTTTTTATAGTCTGCACTTCCGGGCCTGGCCGCCTCGGCAATGTCATCATTGGGCATTTGCTAGGACTCCTGGGATGGCTGCGTCATCTATCCCAGAAGTCTTTGAATTCCATCTTGATTGACAGGTTGCCATAGCAATGGGGCGGGAACTTCTGCCACTGCCACCATTGTTAAAGCAACCTGTAAACACCAGTGCGCTGCGCTGCATCCTTACTGCACAGGCGCAACATCGCGACGTGCATGCTGGGTAACCAGTTGCACGGAGTCCCGGAAGAAAGTAGGAGCGGGCTTCAGATGCCCACACTCATAATGACCGCTGCCAGTCTGCCGTTATACTGTGATAAACATCCTAATTGTAAGTAATGAGAAGGAATACACTTATACCAGTATCCTATTTGTATTATGCCAAAAAAGAGAATAACAGGGTTCTTTTTGGTGAAAACTGACAAGGAGACTGGAGCTCCGCTTTAAGGAAGTGGTGCGACATCCATGCTGATATGTCAGTTAGTGAGTTAGTAATGCAAGAGGAGACAGAAGGAGTGAGATGAGGAGTAGACAGATAGATTTGAGTGTCATCGGCATATAAGTGGTATTGGTAGCCGTGGGCGGTTATCAAGTGACCAAGGGAGGAGGTGTAGATAGAGAAGAGAAGTGGTCCAAGAACAGAGCCTTGGGGGACCCCCACAGAAAGGGGCAATGGAGAGGAGGAGACAGGGTTGTAGGTAACACTGAAGGAGCACTGTGATAGATAGGCAGAGAACCAGGATAGAGCAGAATCTTGGAGGCCAAGGGAATGTAGTTAATTGAAAAGGAGCGAGTGGTTAATAGACATGTGCACTGCCAAAAAATTCGTTAGTTTTCGTTTTCGTTTCATTCGTTTTTTTTTTTTTTCGTTTTTCGGGTCATTCGTTATGATCGCAATTCGTAAATTCGTAAATTTGTACATTCGTAAATTTATACATTCGTAAATTTGTACATTCGTAAATTTGTACATTCATAAATTTGTACATTCGTAAATTTATACATTCGTAAATTTATACATTCGTAATTTCGGAAATTTGGAAATTCGATATTTTCGAAAACCCGAAAATCTGAAAAAATAACTATTAAATTATAGGTATTGTAATTTCCTTTCAAATTTGGCTGTTAGCGAACGTAACGAATACAAATTTATCTGAAGTTACGCATAACCTGAAATAACAAATGCCGCATCTAAACAAATGGAACGGAACAAATTAATAATAATAATAATAAAACGTTTTTATTATTATTATTGTTATTTATTATTATAATTAATTCATTACGTTCCATTCGTTTAGATACGGCATTCATTATGTCGGAAAACAATTCGTAACTTCGTTAAGTTCACTAACAGCCAAATTTGAAAGGAAATTACAATACCTATAATTGAATAGTTAGTAATAGTTAAGTTATTAGTTAATTATTATTTCAGATTTCCGAATTTACTAATTTACGATTGTACGAATGTACAAATTTACGAATATTCGGAAATTCGTAAATTAAAATTTACGAATTTCCGGATAGTTGTACATTCGTAAATTCGTGCATTGGTAAATTCGTATATTCGTAATTTCGTACATTCGTAAATTTGAATTTACGAATATTCGTTAAAATTCGTTAAATGAGTTTTCGTTAATTCGGATATTTCCGAATTAACGAATTTGTCGAAATTCGTTAAAAAACGAATTCGGAACGAAACGAATTGCACATGTCTAGTGGTTAACAGTATCAAAGGCCCGCAGAGAGGTCAAGTAGTAGGAGTATAGAGTAGTGGCTGTTGGTTTTAGCAGTTAGTAAATCGTTAGTGAGTTTTAGTAAGGCAGTTTCCGTGGAGTGCTGCGAGCCAAAGCCAGACTGTAAGGGGTCAAGAAGGTTATTTTCACTGAGGTAGGAGCTAAGATCGTTGTAGACTAAGCGTTCTAAAAGTTTAGAGGTGAATAGGAGCAATGAGATGGGTCTTAAGTTGTTCAGGTTGGTGGGGTCCAGTGAGGGCTTTTTAAGTATGGGAGTAATCTGCGCATGTTTTAATGTTTATCTGGCTAGTAAGTCTCTTGTTTTTCAAAAGAACAAGCTCTCTAGCAGAATGTATCAGTTAAAGAGATAAGACAGCAGAGCTGCTTACCGTACAATGATCATCTTGTATTCATGTATCTAAAAACTGTATACCAAAAGGCAGAAACTGGTTGTAGTAACTGATTATAAAGTGTGAGCTGGAGTTTGGTTTCAATTTGTAAATTTATTTAAATCTGCTAATACATCTTATACTCCCCTCCTCTCTAGACTGCCAATGCTGCTGTCCAAAGCCCCATGCTCCTTCATCCAGAGTGGGTGCATTCTAATACAGGAGGCGTGTTGCCGGCCAGATCACCTGGCCGGCAAAAAAAAAAGGCCTAAAAAAAGAAAACGAATAATGCTGCCATATCTATGGATCCGTAATCTAAAATAAAATATATAATTTTTTTTGTTTTGGGTGTAATACTACTTTTAAACATGTAGAAGCAGATGCTTGAGGAAGTGAAATATATAAAGCTATCCGCGAACACCTAAAATAACTCATATTCCCAGCCACTAAGGACCCAACCCGGAATGTTATTCGGGCCTGCAGTCTTATGAGGCCTAACTTCCTGCAGAGTCCTTAACCACTTAACGACCGCCCACCGCCGATTTACGTCGGCAGAATGGCACGGACAGGCAGAATCACGTAGATCTACGTGATCGCATTTGTGCAGTTGGGGGGTCCATCCGGACCCCCCTTCACTGCAGTGAGCGGCCGTTAAGTGTTCGGGAGCGATCAGGCATGAGGGGGCGGCCGCTCGATTCCGCCCCCCCCCCTCGCGATCGCTCCCGGCCAATGAAAATGCTTCCTCCGCCATGTGATGTAAACAAGGCTGGAGGAAGTGATGTCATCTCCCTCGCCGCGGTCTTTTCGTTCCCGGCGCCGAGCAGAGAAGAAGCAGGTTAGTGCACCAACAGTCCACTGACACGTAGGTACACATAGGCACACAAATCACCCCCCAGTCACCCCCAGATCACCCCCCAGGTCACCCCAAAGCCCCCAATCACAGTGTCACTGATTGCAGTGATCATTTATTTTACTGATCACTGCATTTAGTGTCATCTGTGATTGTAAAAAGTTGCAGGGCAGTTAGGATTAGGCCCCTTTAGGTCCAGGGTAGCCCCCTAACCCCCCCTAATAAAGGTTTAACCCCTTGATCACCCCCCAGGTAACCCTTTCACCCCCTAACTTCAGCGTCACTAAGCGATTGTTTTTCCGATCGCTGTATTCGTGTCGCTGGTGTTTTAGATAGGCAGTTATTTTTTTTTAGGTTCGCCGCAGGTTTTTATTAGTGTCAGGTACCCCCATATATTATTTTAACCCCCTGATTGCCCCTAGAGTTAACCCTTTCACCAGTGATCGCCGTATAAGCGTCACTGGTGTCACTGGTTAGCCAGTAAGTTATTTAGTTATTTAGGTTACCCGTCAGGTTTTTATATAGTGTCAGGTACCCCCATATTTAACCTAATAAAGGTTTTAACCCCCTGATTGCCCCTAGTTAACCCTTTCACCAGTGATCACCATATAAAGGTTACGGGTGACGCTGGTTGATTAGTTTGCTTTTTATAGCATCAGGGCACCCGCCGTATATAACCCAATAAAGGTTTAACCCCCCTGATCGCCCGGCGGGTGAGATCAATTAGGTTTTAGCGCCAGAGAGGGTCTGCGTCGCCCCAGGCAGTGTTAGGTTAGTGACAGTAACGCTAACACCCACGCGCAAAGCATACACCCCCCTTAGTGGTATAGTATCTGATCAGATCTGATCAGATCTATACTAGCATCCCCAGCAGTTTAGGGTTCCCAAAAACGCAGTGTTAGCGGGATCAGCCCAGATACCTGCTAGCGCCTGCGTTTAGCCCCTCCGCCCAGCCCAGCCCAGCCCAGCCCACCCAAGTGCAGTATCGATCGATCACTGTCACTTACCAAACACAACACACATAACTGCAGCGTTCGCAGTGCTTGGTTTTTGGGGCCCTGTACGCGGCTAGGCTCCCAAAAAGTCCCACACATGTGGTATCCCCGTACTCAGGAAAAGCAGCAGAATGTATTTTGGGGTGCAATTCCACATATAACCATGGCATGTGTGAGCAATATATCATTTAGTGACAACTTTTTGTACATTTTTTTTTTCTTTTTGTCATTATTCAATCATTTGGGGCAAAAAAAAAAAATATTCAATGGGGTCAACATGCCTCTCAGCAAATAGCTTGGGGTGTCTACTTTCCAAAATGGGGTCATTTGGGGGGGTTTTGTGCCATCTTGGCATTTTATGGCCTTCAAAACTGTGATAGGTAGTGAGGAGTGAAATCAAAAATTTATGCCCTTAGAAACCTTGAAGGCGGTGCTTGGTTTTTGGGGTCCCGTACGCGGCTAGGCTCCCAAAAAGTCCCACACATGTGGTATCCCCGTACTCAGGAGAAGCAGCAGAATGTATTTTGGGGTGTAATTTCACATATGCCCATGGCATGTGTGAGCAATATATCATTTAGTGACAACTTTGTGCAAAAAAAAAAAAGTTTGTCATATTCCCGCAACTTGTGGCAAAATATAAAATATTCCATGGACTGAACATGCCTCTCAGTAAATAGCTTGGGGTGTCTACTTTCCAAAATGGGGTCATTTGGGGGGGTTTTGTGCTATTTTGGCATTTTATGGCCTTCGAAACTGTGATAGGTAGTGAGGAGTGAAATCAAAAATTTGCGCCCTTAGAAATCCTGAAGGCGGTGCTTGGTTTCCGGGGTCCCGTACGTGGTTAGGCTCCTAAAAAGTCCCACACATGTGGTATCCCCGTACTCAGGAGAAGCAGCAGAATGTATTTTGGGGTGCAATTCCACATATAACCATGGCATGTGTGAGCAATATATCATTTAGTGACAACTTTTTGTAATTTTTTTTTTTTTTTTGTCATTATTCAATCACTTGGGACAAAAAAAAAAATATTCAATGGGCTCAACATGCCTCTCAGCAATTTCCTTGGGGTGTCTACTTTCCAAAATGGGGTCATTTGGGGGGGTTTTGTACTGCCCTGCCATTTTAGCACCTCAAGAAATGAGATAGGCAGTCATAAATTTAAAGCTGTGTAAATTTCAGAAAATGTACCCTAGTTTGTAAACGCTATAACTTTTGCGCAAACCAATAAATATACGCTTATTGACATTTTTTTTACTAAAGACATGTGGCTGAATACATTTTGGCCTAAATGTATGACTAAAATTGAGTTTATTCGATTTTTCTTATAACAAAAAGTAGAAAATATCATTTTTTTTCAAAATTTTCGGTCTTTTTCTGTTTATATCGCAAAAAATAAAAATCGCAGAGGCAATCAAATACCATTAAAAGAAAGCTCTATTTGTGGGAAGAAAAGGACGCAAATTTCATTTGGGTACAACATTGCATGTCCGCACAATTTACAGTTAAAGCAGCGCAGTGCCGAATCCCAAAAACAGGCCTGGTCCTAATGGCCCGAAATGGTCCGGGGCTTAAGTGGTTAAGTCTCTCTGAGGGGCAGTGCACTGCGTGGTGTGAACCTAGAGCCAGAGATAGTATTGGAATCGTAAAATAAGCATTACATTTATTCAGAGCGTCAGGGAGAGATAAATCACCAGGACATTCTACATTTCTGGTGGCATAGCCTGTGATGCTGCTAATGCCTGATTACAGTACAAAAATTACCCTGAACTTAAAGAGAATAAGTAGCTTTGGCTGTCCTGTAAAAGGAAGTGGAGAAATTGGGCAATCTTTCAATTAATCTAGAGCCGTGTTTAAAATTATGGACAATCTCAAGGCACCCTTTAAAATTATGGACAGTCTCAAGACACCCCATTCTAAAATGTAAAAAACTATTCTAATAACATAATGCGGCAACATCGACACACGTAGGACAGGTGTTAGAGGTGAGTTTTTCTTACAAAGCAAATACACTTTTGCACACTAGTACCGACTAGCATTCCAGTGTTTCTTCTCTCCCTCAGTTTCTTTTCATCATTCAGCTATGACCCCAGTGTTGACAGAGGGGGGCAAGGGAGGGTCAAACAAGAATGCTGTGCAGGCAATCAACATCCTTCTTATCAACACTGATGACATCACTGGTTGTTAGGAGGCTGGTGACTGAAAGGTTGAAATGGTGCACAATACAAACCTATGGCTTTGTGTAACTAAAAGGCAGGCTTAATTCACCTGCTGGGTTGTATACATTTTTGGCAAATCTTTACACATTTTGCCAAGGCACCCCTGAAAAAACCTCAGGGCAACACAGGGTGCCTGGGCACCCTGGTTGAAAAAGGCTGGTCTAGAGAAAGCAAAGAAGATGATTGTGGATTTTAGAAAAACAAAAATAGTACCACTTTTCCCCCTCTTCATATTGGAGGTACAGTTAGGCCCCTTTCACACTGGGGCGGGAGGTGCGTTGGCGGTAAAGCGCTGCTATTTTTAGCGGCGCTTTACCGCCAATTTCGCTGCACTATTCGGCCGCTAGCGGTGCGGTTTTACCCCCCGCTAGCGGCCGAGAATGGGTTAAAGGGGTTGTAAAGGTTTGTTTTTTATTTTCTAAATAGGTTCCTTTAAGCTAGTGCATTGTTGGTTCACCTACCTTTTCCTTCGATTTCCCTTCTAAATGTTTTTTTTCTTTGTCTGAATTTCTCACTTCCTGTTTCTCCTCAGTAAGCTTGCCCCCATCATCCGAGCGGTGGTTAGTCAGCCAGAACAGCTTACTGAGGAGGAACAGGAAGTGAGAAATTCAGACAAATTCAGACAAAGAAAACAAAGAAAAAAAACATTTAGAAGGGAAATCAAAGGAAAAGGTAAGTGAACCAACAATGCACTAGCTTAAAGGAACCTATTTAGAAAATAAAAAACAAACCTTTACAAACCCTTTAAAAACCACCACAAAGCGCCTCTGCAGAGGCGCTTTGCCGGCAGAATAGCCGCGGTGTCCCATTGATTTCAATGGGCAGGAGCGGTGGAGGAGCGGTATACACACCGCTCCTTCACCGCTCCAAAGATGCTGCTAGCAGGACTTTTTTTTACCGTCCTGCTAGCGCACCGCTCCAGTGTGAAAGCCCTCGGGCTTTCACACTGGAGACACAGCAGCGGCTCTTTCCGGTCGGTTTGCATGTGCTATTTTTAGCACAATAGCGCCTTCAAAACGACCCAGTGTGAAAGGGGTCTTATAGAGATGGTCTCATGCTTTAAAATAGATGGGGTTGTATAATTCCAATACTCTTATTGGAAGTACTGATATAGATAGTATAGTGAAGAAACCAATTTATTAATAAGAATTAAAAAATGCTGGTCTTGGCACTTCAGTTTTTATTCCATGTTATGGGTGCATGATAGAGAGTACAAAAAAGATAATTGGCAGTAGCCTACCAGATCTCAATGACATTTATAGCGGCAGGTGCAGGAAAAAGAATTTAGACATCATGAGAAATTCGACTCACCCTCTTTTAAAACTGTGTACCCCTGCCCTTTTAGGTTAGAGGCTTGTTGCATTGGGGCCAGGACTCAAGGTTGAAGGATAGTTTTGTCCTGTTGCTATAAGACTAATAAATTCAGCACGCCATTAGATGATTTGCTATAGCATTGGCTGCTTCATGGTATTGTTGTTTTCATGATGTAATTTGCTGTTTTTTATGACTGATACTATTATAATTTATATAACATTACAATGTATATAATTATTATTCTTTTTTGGACAAATTGCTGCAAAAAACTATTATTTATTGTTATTTATTGGGTTTGTTGATTTTGTTTTGTTTTTATTACTGTTATCTGGACCAAAGTACTATAGATCATTCTTTCCCACATATACATGTTGTAAAAATAAAATATCCTTATGCGTATCTTATAAATATGCCACACAGCAAAGTTCACCAGCAGGTAGGTGTGTAATTGACAGTTGTAACTGTAGCTCTGTGCCCCAAATTCAGAAGCTTAAGCTGCTACCAAACTGAGGATCTCAAAAACATGGCATTTTATGTATTTTTCTATAAACATTGTTCCAAGTCATAGAAAGGTTGAGGAGCTATATGATGATACAACACCGATACTAACATTAGAAATTCTGAAACCTGTTCATCTTTCCAGCCGGTAGCTTAGAGAGTATTTATATCACCCAGTCTCATTACAACCTATATTGTGTGTCTGGCTCAATGTTATCCTCTAAAGATTGTCTGTAGTGCATGTAATCTCTTTTCAGATTTTGGAAGGGCCCGTAAGCACTCATCAAACACTACAGCAGCATTATGAATGGAAATAAATTCATTAAAACTAGATACTACATTACAAAACACATTTTTCCGTAATTGTTACTCTCTGTCCTATGCCATTCATAAGGATATAAAATGGGGGATGGGTAAAGTGGACATTTGGGAAATACATACTATATTGATTCTGTCAGGCAACACATTAGAGAAAGAAAAGAAACTGAAATCTTTAAGCAAAAAGCACTCTTCACAACAGGGGTTTAACAAAACGGCATTTATTGGTATCTACGCTATTCACCTTTTATGCTTTCATGAAAGCAGTTATAGGGCTGCAAGAGACGTCAACTACCTTATTGCAAAGAAGGACGAGAGGCGGGTCTGTTTGGACTGAATATTAGCTGCTCGGGCGTTCATCCAAATACCAGACTTTTTGCTTGTTCAGAGGGAGCTGAACGTCATATAAAGGAGCAGTAGGAATACCACTACTATTTATGACAGCTTTTTTCATGTCAATGGTTGCTAAGAAATTGGTGGGTGCAGGCACCACAACCAGTAACATCACGCAGTCCCATACATTTACTACCTCAGAATCCCCAGGCATGTAAACAAATGCAGGGATAGCGTGACATCACTGATCAACTATTGCCACATTGCTCAATTATGTCACCCAGGATATGCAGTCCCTCTGTTTACTTTTAGCTCTGGGGCCCCAGAAGATGTCATTCGTTGCAAGTCAGAGAGGGGATGCAACATATATTTTAGTCAGTGAGGTTTTTTCTTTTATTGGGCATCAGGTGTCGTTCATTGTGAGTTACATGGAATTGCATCACTGGACAATGTGATTGACGATTGATGAACATTATGGGACATTGTGCGGAAAGGCTCTTGTCTTCATCAATATGGGTTGATGGGGGGAGGCGGGCACACGCTTGACCCCCCCCGCCCTTTCCTGCATGCTTGGATAAGGGCCTGGTATGGATTTTTTGGGGCGAGGACTTCACATTTTTTGGGGGGTGTTGCATGGGGTTTCCCCATAAAATGCTTATTTGGTCCAAAGGGTCTAGTGTGGAATTTATGGTAGGCCCCGCACTGTGTTATGTTTTTTTCCTTTAATAAATGTTAGTTTTTTTTATGGATACCCCTTTGATATCCATACCAGACCAGCCTCTACTGATTGAGAAAGTCCTTAAAATACCATATGCAACTTTACCTATCCCCCATTGAACCTGCTGTGGTCGCAAGTCTGGTGGAAATACTGTGTTATTAAACAATGGATTGTGTGGATATTTAAGTGTTATTGGTTTTCAGGAAGTATACCACAAATGCAATGCATGGGATAGTGTGGGGCAACAAATTGCTTTCTGGTTTTTAATGAGTATCTACATTTTTAGGTCTATAGAGGGGAAGCGTACACATATAGACTTCCCTGTTTATCCAGTTCAATCTACAAGATCTAAAACAGATTTTGAATAGTTGCATTAATTGAGCTGCCTGGTAATATTTCCAGTTTGGGACTCCCAGGCCACATGACTCTTTGGGGGCATACCACTCCTGGCACGTGAACCTCCATCCCCCAGAGTCAAAAATTTATTTTAGTAAACAAAATTGAAAGCTATTGATATCAGGAGTTGAAATATCAATAGGTAGTGTTCTAAAGCAATATAGAACGTTAGGTAATATGGTCATTTTAATTGAGGCAATTCTGCCCATCCACTATAGGGAATTGGTTGACCAGATATCCATTCTTTCTAACAATTTGGTGAAGTGTTTGGTGTAGTTTGCTTCAAAAAAATACAGTTGTGTTTGAAATGAGATTGATCCCCAGTTATGATAAAGAGTGAGGTTGCCAAGAGAAGGGGAATTGGACCCTAAGATTCTCAAGTGTAGATTCTGCTAAGTTAAGTTACCCCAACTTTTCATTTTCCTGATGTGCCTGTTGTACCATGTACTTGTGTTAAAAGGTATCCTATTCTATTTGTTTTTCTTCCTTTGTGCGAATTACCTGGTATTACTGACAATGCTAGGCACGTTCATATCAGTTACAAAATATAAAAAAAGTATATATTTTTTTTATAACTGAATGGGTGTGTACAGAGAAGTGATGAACAGGAGTAAAACATCTGCAAAAAAAAAAAGCACACTTATGGTGTACTTTTCTGTTTTTAATACTGAGTATATCAGGGTTTGCTCAGCTATAGCTAAAGTCTCAGCAGCTATGATAAATAGAAGAGGTGATAAAGTGGATCCCTTTTTAGTGTCCATATGGATATGAATTTATATCCCTTCATTATGATCTGTACAGCAAAACATAGCATTTTATTATTTCAAATGGAATTTGTAACATTTTTTTGCTTGGTACATGTTCTCCAAGGCAACATATTTTCATTTTAATAGGGTTTGGACTCAAACTTTTGTCATGTTCTGTGAACCTGCATTGGCTCATCATTGGTGTCCTTACCCAAGGATTGGTATGGGCATAAGAGGCATGATATGTAAATTGTTTTGCAGTACATGCCTATAATTCCAATCAATGATGACATACAACGACTCACCCATTCCTCCAGGTTATACTAGAACACATAATACATACTGTTTGTTTAGTAAATGGCACTATAACAGATTATTGGAGATAATCTTAATGTTTGGACCTGCTGGTTAAAGGATAAGTTCACCTTTTGTAACATGTTACATGTTACACCCATATTCAGGGTTTAACATGTTACAAATCCAACAGCACTTGCACCTCCACGTCTCCCCAATGTCACAGGTGGTGGGGGAACTTCTTCCCCCGCCTGACCAGCCACGTCACTCATTCACAGAATTCTGTGAACTGAAAATTACAAGGTCCGGCAGCCTTTGCAACTGTCGGCTTGTAGTTCTCAATGAACTACCACGGTGCTGTTGAGCACTGTGGTAGTTCATTGATGCTTCCTGCTAATGTGTAACTACTTGGCCATATGATGTACAACCAAACGGCTTACACACAGAGCCTGCAAGACGCCTGCAATGCTTTCCAGGCTCCCAATAAAATAAATGCACATTTTTTTTACCTGCAAAAAGATGTGCATTTATTTATTTATTTTAAATGATGAACTTATCCTTTAAGGGTGTGGCAAGAACCAGCTTTTTATTTTGTAAATGTTGAATATCAGGATTAGATGCTCCAAGTCTATCTCTTTTGTCCTGCATGTTGTAGGTGTCAAGCAATTAAGAGAGCAATAAAACATTACTTTACATGTTGCCAGAAGCTGATGAAGCAAAATGAATTGTAAATACAAAAGAAAGCCCACTGCCATAATGTCTAGCAGTGCACACAACCACTCAACCTTAGGGACAGTGTGAATTTTATAGTGGACTGCACATTTTTAGGCAACATTGATCTCATCTTGAAAAATCTTCTTAAAGCAAATCATGAGGGTTATATTTTTTATTTACTATTGTGGGTTGGAGAGGAAATCTGGGACATTTTGAAAACATGAGGAGACAGATCTACATAGACAACAACAAAGCAGCTTAATGCTTATTGCAAAGGATACTATTGTAACCCAAAAATCAGGGTAACAGTGTTCACTGGTTCCCCCCACCAATGACTCACCAATGACTAGGAACTACCACAGATTGTCATTAAGAGGCCTACAAGTAAACAGATAACATTGCAGCAATCTCTCACACAGCCACATTGGTTTTGCTAATGATTTTTCATAGATTTTAATACCCTTTTCAGATTTTAGTCTGCCGACTTATAGCAATTGCTATGTACACAACCCTTTTTTTAATATGTGGTGAACAACAACAGACTGCCTGTGCTTGCTGTGTGCTGCTGGTGTGTTGCCCGCTACTGAAGTGCCTTTTCAAATATACGGCAAAGCAGACTGCCAATGCAATAACACATACATTAGTGGCTTCATGCTGGATACTAAGCATACCATGACATGTCAAAAAAGTGACAATTAAGGTATATACAATTAAAAATGTTTCGGTGCTGGTCAATTCTCATCCACTGTGGTCTACCTAGTTACAATAAATGGGCAGACATAACCACACTGAAAAGTACACACTTTTCAGTGTGGTACAGCAACATGTAAAAAGCTCTTAGCACTCGTAAATAAAACAATATTGCAATCTGAAGACAAAAAACTACATAAGGTAATAGATACATGTCTATTAGAAAAGTATAACATTATTTAGTGTTTCCAAATAATTCATTAAATATTGAACACATTTATTGTTAGAATTTGTGTAGCTTCATGCTGGATTTTACAACAGATCCTAAGGGTCATCCAGCTCAAGCACGACTTATTTATGGCTGTCAACTTTCTAATTATCACACTATAAATATTATATCTCATTGAGTATGCTACCACAGAGTATTACATAAAGAATGTGGTCCCTGTGGACTATATATTCAAAAAGGAATGTGAGACAGATGTATTGTATGTGCACGAGAAGCACTGAAGACAACCGTCACCTTAACAGGTGACAAGATTGTGGGATTCAGATAAGCTGCTAGACCAGAAAGGAAGAAAATAAGGAAAAGGCTTATATAACTAAAGCAGTCTTGTTACACAAAGGCATTGGCTTTTCATTACAATAGTCAGCAGCTTAAAAGAACTCATTTAAACTGGCTTTATAACATTTCAAATATCCAACTACAAAAGGCTGACATCATGAGCATTCAAACTGAAATAATGCACAGCATTTTATAATACAAATATCTTGGCTTTTGTTCTTCAAAGGAAGACCAGCACTATATACTGTATATATATATATATATATATATATATATATAGAGAGAGAGAGAGAGAGAGAGAGAGAGAGAGAGGGGGGGGAGAGGGGAGTGTGAAGATAGATATAGAGGTAGAGAGGTAGATAGAGATCAACCCTAAGATATTAGGCTATCCGGACCAAAGTAATGTTATGTTTTAAGTCAAAACAGCATCAAATCAGCCGATAGCTTAGAGTCAAATCCAAGACGGAAAACAAAACAGCACAGGTCTACATTTTTTTAGACTGGAGACAGGGTCTCTTTAAATCCTGTTTTGTTTGCACTCACCCTAATTTAAGCTCAGATTTAAAGAGGTTGCAAAATCTATCTTCTACAAGAATGAGTTTTGAACCATTTTCATGTCAATATGCCAGTCAATATCAACTGTCAATAGAAAAATGTCCAGGCAGAATGTTCAACAAGGTATTGAAATGAAGATTAGGCTCATCCAAACACTGGGGGCAATTATTGTCCAATAGAAATGCAAATTGATTTTATTCTCTTCCACACCTAAAGCCAGTGGGTTGAATGAAAAAAAACTGACAGCTCCTGTCCGAGCCACTATACTAACAATTTGATGTTAGTACATCGATCTCCCCCACTGAGCTATTGTGTTCTGACAGGGGGATGGCCCCCCACCAGAACACTCCAGGCAGCTATTGGCTGAGATCGCTGATCAGGAGCTGGAAGTGGTCAGCTGCTGGTTTTCCAGCATGCATGTGCGACAGAAGTCGGCTTCTGTCAGACTGGCTATACACAGCCAATTTTTATTGAATTGGCCTGTGTCGCCCGAAATTTGGCCTATGTGTACTAAGCGTAACAGTAGGACATATTTTCTAGAGGAATTTCCTCATAAAGGTCAGTCTAGGTTGAAAATACATCATGATCAGTCTGTTTTTCATTACCCATGTTTTTTAAATGACAATTTTATCTAAGGCAAAGAGGTTTTTTGTATTAATTTAAACGATCAGACTAGCAGATTTTATTTTATTAGTTGTTATTTTTTATCTTATACTTGTTGCATCAGGTTTCTCTCGTGTGCTTTTTTGTACCTGTGACTTATTATATGTTTCTTCAATTCATTGAGTACTATTGTTCTAAGGAATGCTTGGGGAGAACTGTGTTTCATTATAACTTACTTTTATCCTGTCTTAATGGCAGCCTGAGAATTTTACCACAGGCCCAACATTCTTGTGGAATGTGAATTTGGTAACAGCTTGGGGCAGAGGGGAAGAGAGGTAGTGACTGTTTGTGACGCCTTTTGTAAAATATACCTGTTAATTTGTCAAGTATGGGCAAAGCAGAGGTTTGCTTTGAGGACTGGTAATTGGTCCACTAGTAAAATTTCTGTTGCCAAGAAGACTTTGGAATAGCAAAAGCTAGGGAAAAAAATTGAAGTTGGAATCCATTAATTGCCCAGTCATCAAGTCAGAAAGTGCAGAAAATTAAGAACATGTTGATGACCCTTCCTGCTTTGCACCTGATTGTAAATCAAATGTGTGCAGACTATGCACCTGCTTCACCTGTGTATTGAATACCAATGAGCAAATTTCAATTATATGATATTTTCATCTGATGAATGCTATAGTTATAAGCACAGTATATCTGTGAACAATTTTTTTTTTTTTTTTTTATTACTTTCTGTTTACATGCACTTGCATGCAGGGGCAAATTCTCATGAGATCTGGCTTTCCAAGGACTTGCAAGGATGCTGAATGATGTCACCCTAACCTAAGTGAACAGGCCAGAAGCCAGGGTCTAAAGTATGTGTAAGGGAGGGGGCTACTATATAGGGTTTAGTTGTTGCAGAATGCAAGATCTTCTTTACAAATGATTCGGTAGTTTGGGTTAACTGACTTGAATTAAAAGATGTGAAGCCAGATCAGAATAGGACATGTTTGAGGACCCTCTTAAGCCAATGCACTAATAAATAAAACAATATTTTTCATTCAATCTAAATTAGATATCTAAATGAATATATCTAAGCTATTAAAGTCTTTTCAGTCCTACTGACAATAAATGGTCTAATCTGCCTCATTATTATCCCACGTACAAGAAATATATTGTGATAAGCTTAGTTAATGTAAAGTTTTTTTTTCCAAATTTTTTTTTCCAAGTATAATTATAATCCAACAATTGCTTGATGCAGCCAGTATGTTTTATAATTCAAGAATATCTTCGAATTTGGGAAGTGTTAATAGTTTCAAGCATTTGATCCAAGCCAAGCAGAATGAGTCTCCCTTATGCCATAGGAAGGCCTGACTACGGGAATCATGGAGTGGTGGGTTGCATAATTAATCCCTCACCCTCGCCTTTCAAACCCTCCCTGTTAATTATTAAGCAACAAGGGCTCTTTATTCACCAAGATGCCATCTGGGTAGAAAAAGCTGGAAGTTTATTTACATTTGTTTAGGGGGTGGAATCATTGACCTGAAACCACCCCAAACCACCAGGAAATTTTCCATCCACCCTCAACCTTTTGTGTTCATCACAGCTTTATTAGCAGAGTTTACTATGCCAGTATTTAAATGATTCTAGTTAAAGCCGCCATGTGTTTTTATGGCAATTAGGTAATTTTTTATAATAATTGGGTGCCTACAGTCTATCTGTAAATGACATGGTGCTTATACTAAATCAGACATGTCATACTCAAGGGGGCCACACCTAGTTAGTTTTTGATAGGGGTCCATTCATACTAGGGTGATGAAATGCGGTACATTTAATGCGTTAACGTGCATTATGTTGTACATTGACACTCATTTTAACTGCCCAATGCTCCACAACAGATCACAAACCTGGTATATTTTTGTTAACACAATGCACCGCTATAGTTGTTCGTTACCATACGTTACAATGTGGTGCATTGTGAAGGTGCATTTAGGTGCCAATGGTGCATCAACACAGGTGGTTACACACTCATTACTGCAACACAATGGTGTGAATGGACCCTAAAAAATTAATTATTTTGATCAATATTATAGTAACAACTGCAACTTACAACATGCTTTAGCAGATAAATAGCAATAAATCATATAGCAAACATCAGTTTGACGCATCTGTTTAAAATGCAGATTGTTGGTTTACTTAGATTTGTGTGAAGTAAATTGCTACAATATACAAACTAATAAATATAACTATTCTTCCGAAAGGTGGTTACGGATTCCCTCTATTTATTGCATATATTTATTAACTTGTCTATTCCCATAGTTAGCTAGTCTATAAAAACTCTGATAAGCACAATGATATAAGGTTATCTATGAAAGTAAACACACTGCTTAGTAAAACAATATCTTTCATTTATTTCCCAAGAAAATAGGAATATGCAAACACTAAGCAGCAGAATATCAAAAATACTTATCACAATCCTCTATACCAATGGTTCTCAACTCCAATCCTCAGGACCCACTAACAGGCCAGGTTTGCAAGATAACTGAAATGCATCACAGGTGATATAATTTGCTGCTCAGGGATTGCAGGATTTTAGTCTGCATCTCCCCAAGGTAATACTTAAAATCTGGCCTTTAGTGGGTCCTGAGGACAGGAGTTGAGAACCACTGCTCTAGACATAGGGGGTTATTTACGAAAGGCAAATGCACTTTGCACTACAAGTGCACTTGGAAGTGCAGTCGCTGTAGATCCAAGGGGGACATGCAAGGAAAATAGAAAACAGCATTTTAGCTTGCACATGATTGGATGATAAAATCAACAGAGCTTCTCCTCATTTCAGATCTACCCCTCAGATTTACAGCGACTGCACTTCCAAGTGCACTTTCAGTGCAAAGTGGATTTTCCTTTCGTAAATAACCCCCATAGTCTCATCGGCTGGGTTTAAGATGGCAAAAGAGGGCTCTGTGTGCTGCCTTCCAACAGTGTCTATGCCTGTGGTTCTCAGCAGTTTTTTACCAACAGCCATAAAAACCAAGTAGAAATTGGATTAGATCTGTGGAACATGAGTTGTGATCGGTTGCTTTGGGCACTACACTTTGAACAATGCCCTACTGAAAAAGTCCCAAAAACTCAAGAGCATGACAAATGGTTCCAAATATGCTCCGGAGTTTAGGAGTTTAGTGAAAGCTCTTCTGAACATTGTACATCTACTGCTGAGGAATTTTTAACAAAGTTGTATAATTGATGGTTGAATTCCCTACATAAAAAGTGCTGACCTGTTTTCAAGAGTGCTGTAACTAATGTGAAGCCATGCCAAATTCATAGAGATGTCTGTGCAAGCAAGTATAAAAAATGTTTCAGTAATCTCTCCTAATCTGATTTGACTCTTGCATTCCTCTGCTGAAGAGTGTGCTGCTGTCATTGTAAGGCTGCCTTTCTTTGCTGGCCTCTAGCACGGTAGCTTCTTTAAATCTGGGTTAAAACATATTTACAGTTGATGCTATGTACATCAAGTATATTTGGAATGAGAACATAATTGTTTGTTTCATTCACTAGCTTGAGAAATAATAACATATTTCGTTTGATGATAAATATAAAAATGCAATGCTGTACTTTTCTTTGAAATAGCTGATGTTTTACCATATTCTGTCTCCTAGTTTATTTTCTTGCTGGACTGGGCCAGATAATATGCACTGTTGGCAATATGGTGCGTAATCATTAGCTTGGGTAATCCGTGCTTGGTCCAGCTGCTTGATAAAGGAAGACATTGTGGGGACAGAGACTTGGCAGCTGTGATTACATCAGAAATCTTTGCTCTACAATTGAGCTTTAGCCCACTCTGATAAACACTGAATTCCATGTTACTTCCTAGAAAATTAGTTTTTTCTTTCCCTGCTGCAAAATGAGGCAGTTTCATTTGCGCGTTTCAGTTGGAGATATTAGTTTTCTTATTTCTGTCAAACATATCACCGAAATGTTTCTTAGTGGGATTCTGCTATAGTACAGCATGTTATTCTTTTTAAATTAGCCAAACCAAATAACCTTCTCTGTTTTCATATATTGACTGCGAAATTAAACTGCTGCTGGCTAACTATAGCTCATTAAATGTTTTATGCGTTGCATTTACATGAAGAATCATGAATAAAAGATCAAATGCAAATATTTTGTCTTGATTACATTATATGTAATCAGGATAATGTTCGAGGTCTGCTCAATGTATTAAACATATGTTTTATTTTGTTTTTTTTTATATATATATATATATATATATATATATATGTTAGAAGGCCAGTATGCTGGCCTGAATTTATGGGAGGAGCCCGGGGGGCTATTTAACCAGCCCACTCACCTGCAGTCTTCGTTGGTTTCCTGTGAGTGATAATGGATCTCACTGGGCCGACTCTTACCAGCTCACCTCATGTTTGTGAGTCCTGGCATTTCGATCGCAGGGCATTTCGGCGTCTTCGTTCATGGTCTTCGTCGGTGGTTCCCGCTCACTATCGCAGGTACTTTTCGAATCTTTTGCGTCAGGTACAATCTTGCAATTAGTAATGCTTCCTGTCCTGCATTCCTTTCTTTAAAAGTCTGCTTCTGAGTTATTGTCTGTCCCATACATACGATTCATTTATAAATCCAAACCTCCGAGTCGCTTTCGGTCATTGTCCGATATCACTCGCCGTAGGTTTCACTGGACGTAAAGATTCACTGTCCATAAGGTTGCCGTCTCTTCCATTTGGGAAAAAAAAAAAAGAGGAAAAAAAAAAGGGAGACTCTTATTAGTCCCACCTGCTGCCTCTCTGCACTGGTTAGCCTGGGGGGAGGGGTGATTGATTGGTGTTCAGTTAAAGGGCGGCATACACTATACAACCAATTTGCATTACATTAATTCTATACTCCTCATTATCGATTCGTATCGGATTCCTTTCGTATATTTACGAACTGATTCGGGTCACATACGTTGCATACTTTCCATCGTTGTCATTTGTTGTTTGCCCTCATGCCGTGTGTTTTAGTTCCCGCAGCGGAACTTGCGTATTGTTTGTACACGTTTTTTCCTCTCACTCTTTTACCAAACCAAAGTAATTTTTTGTGCGTCATGCATGGCGCAACACCACACTTTTTGGATGTCTTGGACACCCACCATGCTTTTCGTACATCAAGTTTTCAAACTGTCACAGGTAGGATTCGTGCAATTTCTTTGCTTAACGCACTGTTTGCCAGGTAAACCATGTCATCAAAACCCCGCTGTGGAACTTGCGAGTCATTAGTCAAGTCTCCATATGCGGCCTTATTTCAGCCTCGTGCAAGACCACAGTCTTGTCGTGCAATTCGTGAACACAAACGCAGAGCTGTTTATCAGTTTAGTTTTGTGCTTTTTTTTTTTTTCCTCTCTCTTTCTTGTCGTTTCACGCCAAGTAGTAGGCTTATGTCACTTAGAATGCACTGTCTATCATTACAGTTATTTTACTTTGCATTACCCTCCGGTCGAATCTAGTCGCATCAGCGACTCACTGGTTCGTCCCCGCTAGTTTGTCATCTCATTCCACTGATAGTAATTTCACTTGTCTCATCTCGCACACCCTTCTCTCTCCTCATGAAACCCTGCAAATAGCTACCGATTTGTCTTGCATCGATAGTGATTTCCTCTGCATCATTCTAATATGAATCCAAGTCGCATCCACAATGCACCGATTCGTCCCGGCGGGCCCTAGTTGCTGGCCTCACTTTAGTACATGCTCCAGAGTCCGCTCATTGTCAGCCGCACATGCGGCGCACCGTCTCATGCCTAGATCATGGGAGAATTCTGTCATTCACGTCACCATCACGCATCTGAGTTGAATCCACGCGCATTCTTATGTGCAGGTTCGTCCCATACATGTCCCAGTTGCTGGCCTCATTTCAGTACATGCTCCAGAGTTTGCTTGCTGATAGTCGCACAGCGCAGCACGATTCGTGCCTCTGTCATGGAAAATTTCTGTCACTCATGTCACAGCCACGCATCTGATTTGAATCCACACGCATTTTCGTGTGCAGGTTCGCCAAGCGTGCCCCAATTGCTGGCCTCATCTCAGAACATGCCCCAGAGCCTGGTCGTTGTCAGTCGCATCTGCGGCGCACTGATTCATGCCTCTGTCATGGGACATTTTTGTCACTCATTGCACTGTAACACATCTGATTTTAATCCACGTGCATCCTTGGGTGCAGCTTCGTCTCAAGCGTGCCCCAGTCGTTGTTGGCCCCATTTCAGTACATGCTCCAGAGTTCGCTTGCTGTTAAACGCACAGCGCCGCACCGATTCAAGTCTCTGTCATGGGAAGTTTCTGTCACTCATTTCACTATCGCGCATCTGATTTGAATCCACGTGCATTTTCGTGTGCAGACTTGTCTTAAGCGTGCCCCAGTTGTTGTTGGCCTAATTTCAGTACATGCTCCAGAGCCCGGTCGTTGTCAGTCGCACCTGCGGCGCACCGATTCATGCCTCTGTCATGGGACATTTTTGTCACTCGTTCCACTGTAACACATCTGATTCGAATCTACGCCCATCCTTAGGTGCAGCTTCGTCTCAAGTGTGCCCCAGTCGCTGTTGGCCCCATTTCAGTACATGCTCCAGAGTTCGCTTGCTGTTCCTCGCACAGCGCAGCACCGATTCGTGTCTGTCATGGGAAATTTCTGTCACTCGTTTCACTGTCACGCATCTGATTCGAACCCACTTGCATTCTCGTGTGCAGGCTCGTCTTAAGCGTGCCCCAGTTGTAGTTGGCCTCAATTCAGTACATGCTTCAGAACCCGGTCGTTGTCAGTCGCACCTGCGGCACACCGATTCATGCCTCTGTCATGGGACATTTTTGTCACTAATTTCTCCGACACGCTCCACCATCCGATCCGCTCACTTATATAAAAAGGCAGTGCAGCACTGAACAAGTCCATAGATCAAAAGACAATCCCAGTGATCTTCTAGAGTGATTTATAGAATCGGAAACATGCAGATGATGTGAACACAGTGAGAGACCTCCACCAGTAATAAGAATGGGCGCTCACCTCCCAAAGTGGACCCTTTGGTTATAGAGAGTCACAGATACCTTCCCATATGGGTATATACGTCTCAGGCATGTATTGCAACTCCGGGATAGTTGGATGACAACAGCAGATGGACCGGATCACAAATGACTCCAATGAGGTGTGTATATAAATATATATATATAAAAGACAGGCAGACCATAGTGTTCTCCGCATATAAAAGGATATTTAATAAAAAGAAATGCACTTACATGTAAAAGGCACTAAACCAGTGCCGAGTGTAACAGCGTGTATGAAACAACAGATCCAGTCGTGTTCAAATCAGCTAGTCAAACCCCTCACCACCTGTCATTTCTCCTCCAGGTCAGTCAAGTAGGTCCACCCTGCACTAGGTTGGATGTAATTTTCCCTAAAAAAAAAAAAAAAAAAAAAAAAAACCTATAAAAAAAAAAACTATATAGATAAAAAAAAAAAAAAAAAACCTATAAAAAAAAAAAAACTATATATATAAAAAAAAAAAAAAAAGGATGTGTACCAAGCACTTACCAACAGCCGATCTGAATCTAGTCGCAACGTCGGCCCTATGATTCGGATCCTCAGCAATCACAAACCCCTTCAACCACTAACACCATCAGCCGATCTGAGTCTAGTCATATCATCAGTGCAACGACGCGGATCCGGAACATGAGCTCCCTCATCACCTTACATCTACAGCCGTTCCAAATCTAGTCGCATCATCGGCGCAACGATTCGGATCCTTGGCAATACAAACTTCACCGACCGATCCGAGTCCAGTCGCAGCACCGGCTCAACGTTTAAGATCCTTTACAAACCAAACCCCACCGGTGCTCACACCTCAGCCCGATTCGAACTATTCGCATCAGTGATACCAATAAAGTGGTACTTACAATTCAGATTCCTGGCCTTACGTCCGTTATCAAGCATAAACCTTTACATCTCACTCCATCTGCATATACAATGTTGCGCACGGTCGTTCCTACATACTCAAAATTTCCGCTAACTTTGTTTTCATTTTTCCAATAAAGCGGCTTAATTGCAGTCGCTGCAAGCATTCCGACTCGAATCGGTCACTCATCTCCAGTAGCAACTTGGCTGCTCACCTATTCTCTGTTGTGCTAAACACTCAAACTAGCTTTCACTACGTTTGTCGTCCCTAAAGCCGACCCGCGTCAGGTCAGTTCTCCAAGACTTCACCCGTACACGGGGGTGTACTAAGGAGCAGCTTCAGTCTCTCCCGGGAATGCTCAATTTGCAGCAAGGATCATTCCCGAGGGTCGATCTTTTTGTATCACGCCTCCTGGTCTTCCTCTCCCAGACACAGGACCCCGATCAGATCTTTAACTTCAGATCCTTAACTTAGACACCGCGGCAGTAGCGGACCTGTCATTATGGGAGGAGTTTCTTACTACGTGAAACACTATCAAAGTATACCATCAATATTGCCCCCATCACGCTGGTAGTGACAGATGCCGCAGCCTCCACAGGCTTCGCTGCAATTTTTGGCCACTATTGGTTTGCAGGACCATGGCTTCCAGAGACACTCCTAATCCCAGGGTTTACCTGGACTTCCTCCCTGTTCGAACAATACCAGATCGTGGCAGCCGCTCAGCTCTGGGGGTCATATCTGGACAGGACAAACCGTGGCCTTCACCACCGACAACCAGGCCACGGTCGATATTATTAGTAAAGGCAAGTCCAAGTCATGTCCTTCCTACGCAGGCCCGTACAACTATGCCCTCAGCACCAGTTAATGTCCACTACCCTCGCTAGTTCCCCATATGGCCTTCTCCCCAGCCTGGTCATTCAAGCAGCCTTCGACTCGGCCTACCACGGGTTCTTGCGGCCTAGCGAGTTCACCCGCAGCTACCCCGCCGGCCAAGTTCTACGTAGACCTCACTTGGCTCGCTACCAAGATCGTTTCATCCTCCACCTGGCACTATCCAAAACCCAGCGATCAGGCACCGGGTTAGACATTTAACTCTAAAAACAAACAATCTCTGGTGTGCAGTAACCTTACTCGATCGCCTTCTGTCACTCCTACCTGAACAGTCAAACTCTTGTCCCCTACTACCTTTCCCGATCAAACCCTTGAGTGCCTGCCAGTTCATCAAACACATGAGAATTCATCGGGGCACAACCAACCATAGGAAGTTGATCCAGGGTTCACCCGGTCGCCTCTCGGGGGATCAGGAAGGAATTTTCTCCCCTGCTGTAGCAATTGGCCTAGGCTCGGCTTGGGTTTTCACCTTCCTCTGGATCAACGGTGGGGCGGTTAGGTCAATTTGGGTCCTGTCACCTTCACACTCACTCACTCACTCTTCCACGCTACCACACCTCAACCCCAGTCAGTGCTCCAGTCGCTCTTATCGTATTGGAGCGGCCTCGGCCACATCCCGGTGTGGGGTCCCAGATCACGACTATTAAGAGACTTGACAGGTGGAAGTCTGCCTGCTTCGTCCAGCACATCCTCCAATCCTCAGGTGGAAATGGCACAAGCATTCACCAAACTTGCTCAATGAACAAAGCTAAAACCAATAAAACTACATCCCTACCTGAATGTTTTTGCCCCCTTATTTTGGCATACCGTCCATCAGATCAGGGCACACTTCAGGTCCATTTCATGTTGTAAGTCTTATGTTAAGTCTATCTATCTTATTCATATCTGTATCGGATATAGGGCTTCAACCATAAGTTAGAAGGCCAGTATGCTGGCCTGAATTTATGGGAGGAGCCCGGGGGGCTATTTAACCAGCCCACTCACCTGCAGTCTTCGTTGGTTTCCTGTGAGTGATACCCACCCTCCCATTCCCTTTTTTAGGGCATTTCTCAAAATTCATTTCTCTCCACAAAATATTCATTCTAATCTTGGGTATGCCCCCTTATTTTGGCATACCGTCCATCAGATCAGGGCACACTTCAGGTCCATTTCATGTTGTAAGTCTTATGTTAAGTCTATCTATCTTATTCATATCTGTATCGGATATAGGGCTTCAACCATAAATATATATATATATATATATATATATATATAGTAAATTTACATTTAAGGATTAAACATGATCATTTGACTGAATTAGTATGTATGCTTCTCAGGACTGGAAATAAAAACAGTATGTCATTGTATAGCTTGCAGAAGAAACAGGATAGCCTTTTGGTTTCTCTGGAATCTTCAAAAAAAAAAACTAAATATATATTTAACACCTTCCTGCCTAGCCTAAAGCAGAATGACGCAATGCCATCATGAATGGGCATCATATGAGCATCGTGCCACTCATGAGCACCCCCAGGGGCGCGCAGCACAGTGATCGGTGGTAAGCTTCGTCCCTTGGATACAGCGCATCACCAATCAGGGTAAAGAGCGAATCACGTGTAAACAAATGCCAGTTATCGGCATTTCCTTTCCTCAGCGCTGTCAGTCTCTGAGGAAAGGAAAGCCAATAAGTGGTTTCCAGTTACAGGGGACATTTACATAGATAATCAGGGCACTGATCACCAGTGCACCATATCAGTGCAGCCCCATCAGTGCACTATATCAGTGTCCATCAGTACATCATATCAGCATCCATCGGTGCAGCATATCAGTGTCCATCAGTGCACCATATTAGTGTCCATAAGTGCAGCATATCATTGCCCATCAGTGCAGCATATAAGTGCCCATCAGTGCAGCATATCAGTGCCCATCAGTGCAGCATATCCGTGTCCATCAGTGCACCATATCAGTGTCCATCAGTGCAGCATATCAGTGCCCATCAGTGCACCATATCCGTGTCCATCAGTGCACCATATCAGTGTCCATCAGTGCAGCATATCCGTGCCCATCAGTGCACCATATCCGTGTCCATCAGTGCACCATATCAGTGTCCATCAGTGCACCATATCAGTGTCCATCAGTGCACCATATTAGTGTCCATCAGTGGAGCATATCAGTGCTCATCAGTGCAGCATATCAGTGTCCATCAGCGCAGCATATCAGTGTCCATCAGTGCACCATATCAGTGTCCATCAGTGCAGCATATCAGTGTCCATCAGTGCACCATATTAGTGTCCATCAGTGCACCATATCAGTGTCCATCAGTGCAGCATATCAGTGTCCATCAGTGCAGCATATCAGTGTCCATCAGTGCAGCATGTCAGTGCCCATCAGTGCAGCATGTCAGTGCCCATCAGTGCAGCATATCAGTGCCCATCAGAGCAGCATATCAGTGCCCATCAGTGCACCATATCCGTGTCCATCAGTGCACCATATCAGTGTCCATCAGTGCAGCATATCAGTGCCCATCAGTGCAGCATATCAGTGCCCATCAGTGCACCATATCCGTGTCCATCAGTGCACCATATCAGTGTCCATCAGTGCACCATATTAGTGTCCATCAGTGCAGCATATCAGTGCCCATCAGTGCAGCATATCAGTGCCCATCAGTGCACCATATCCGTGTCCATCAGTGCACCATATCCGTGTCCATCAGTGCACCATATCCGTGTCCATCAGTGCACCATATCAGTGTCCATCAGTGCAGCATATCAGTGTCCATCAGTGCACCATATTAGTGTCCATCAGTGGAGCATATCAGTGCTCATCAGTGCAGCATATCAGTGTCCATCAGTGCAGCATATCAGTGTCCATCAGTGCACCATATCAGTGTCCATCAGTGCAGCATATCAGTGTCCATCAGTGCACCATATTAGTGTCCATCAGTGCAGCATGTCAGTGCCCATCAGTGCAGCATATCAGTGCCCATCAGAGCAGCATATTAGTGCCACCTACCAGTGCCAATCAGTGCTGCCTTATCAGTGCTGCTTCATAATTGACCTTCAGCGCAGCTTATAAGTGCCCATCAGTGCCGCCTCATCAGTACCCATCAGTGTCGCCTCATCGGTGCCCATCAGTGCCGCCTCATCAGTTCCCATCAGTGCAGCCTCATCAGTGCCCAATAATGCAGCCTATCAGTGCCCATTAGTGCAGCTTTATCAGCGCACAACAGTGAAGAAGAAAAATTACTTATTTGAAAAATTGTATAACAGAAACAAAGAAAGGTGATTTTTTTTTTTTCAAAATGTTTAAGTTTGTTTAGCATAAAATAAAAAACCCAGTGCTGATTTAATTCCACCAAAAGAAGGCTCCTTTTTGTGTGTGAAAAAAATAAAATAAAAATGTCATACAGGTACAGCGTCACATGAGTGCACCATTGCCATTTAAAATTTGACAATGCTGAAAGCTGAAAATTGGCCTGGGCAGGAAGGGAGTGAAAGTGTCCGGTATTTAAGTGGGTAAGTATAGAGCCACAAGTGCAGCAGTTTAGGAACATCCAGTCTGCATCCCACTGCTGGACCTCCAGAGCATAAGGAAAATCATAGGAGCAACAACCCATAGGCCAGTATTTATTCACTAAGAGATAAATACTACATGCATTTTTGAGTTAACAAAATGAATGAGGTATTTATCTCAAAAGTAGTAAATTCACTAAGTTATTTAACAAATGTGTTCAATGTTTATATCTTGTGATATTTAGGTTATTTGTTATGCCTTTTTGTATTTTTTTTTTTTTACATTGCTAACACTGCACCAAAGAAAGACAGTTCTATAAATTAATGCACACAGAAATATTGTGAAACCGTGAAAACATTTGAGTGTGCTTTTATTCACAGAATTATCTCCTTCTGGTTAAATGTTACAATTTATTTTCATTCTTGAGCTCAGAGTAGAACATTCTCACACTGATACTGTGTATACGTTTAACCTACTGGCCAATGTAGAGTTCCCTTTATTGATATTTTGTGCATTACTAAACTACTGGCTACCTACACCAGGTGATAAATAACGAATGTGTGTTTTTAATAAATTTACTTTAATTATTTATCAAAAAAAGAAATAAAGTGTGGTATTTATCTCATATTTTTAACACATGTGCGGTATTTGCCTCACATTAGATATTTTACTTTGATGAATTGACTCTTTTATTATCTCATGTGATATTTCCAAGGAATTAGTTATGTGACCTTTGTTTCACGTGCGGAATACATAAGAGAATTCACCCACATAGTCTCCTATTGATATATGTGAATTTTTTTTTCTAATGAGATATTTTAATAAGCCAACTCATTTTGAGATGGGTAAAATACAAAAAATACATATAAGTGTATAATGGAACAGGGGCGGATCCAGAGTCTAGTCTGGGGAGGGGCACTACCAGAAAATATTTTTTTGGGGGGCAATTTATCAGGGAAATGACTGGTGTTAGTGCTTCAATCATCGTGGCACCATGGTTGTTATGGTGTCAGGATGATTGAAGCGCATTATTTATATTATTACATTGTAATATAAAATGAAATGGTTCAACTCACCATAATGCAGAATCAGTCAGTGCCCCGAGTGTGTCACTTGCCACGTCACCTGCCACCAGATGCAGCTTGTCACTTGCCACATCACCTGCCACACGTTGCTGTTTGTCACTTGTCACGTCCCCTGCCACACGTTGCAGATTGTCACCTGCCACATTTTGCGGAATGTCACTTGCCTGCCACCAGATGCAGATTGTCACTTGCCACGTCACCTGCCACAAGTTGTGGATTGACACTTGCCACATGTTGCGGATTGTCATTTGCCACATCTCCTGCCACAAGTTGCGGAATGTCACTTGCCACATGTTGCGGATTGTCACTTGCCACAAGTTGCGGAATGTCACTTGCCTGCCACCAAATGCAGATTGTCACTTGCCACCTCACCTGCCACAAGTTGCAGATTGTCACTTGCCACATGTTGCAGATTGTCACTTGCCACAAGTTGCGGATTGTCACTTGCCACCTCACCTGCCACACCTTGTGGATTGTCACTTGCTAAGGTGGTGTTTTGCTTGTCAGAGTCAGGCAGCAGAGAGATGATTTAATCTCTCTGCTGTCTGCACAGTGAGGGCGGAAGTTACTGCAGGGATGCAGGGCGGGCGCGGGGAGAGATAATGTCATCTCTCTGCTCCCCCGGCCGCTGGCTTGTTGATTGGCCAGCCGCCCGCTCACCCACAGAGCCGACCAGCTGACCGCCTGCTATCTGACTCACACTCGCTGCCGACCCGCCCGTGGAGCCGCCCGCTCTGTCACTCGCACGCGGAGCCGCCTGCCCAGATTCTCAGGCGCGGCAAGTTCCGCAACTTACGCCCGCTCAGACTCTCAGGCACCGCAAGTTACACAACTTCCGCCCGCTCAGACTTTCAGGCGCCCGCAAGTTCCGCAACTACCGCCCGCTCAGACTCTCAGGCACCTGCAAGTTCAGCAACTAAAACTTATTTCTCGAGGGTGGCTATTGCCCCGTTGCCCCCCCCTGTAATGGAGGAAGGAGGGGTTAATTAACAATGCAATTAGTAATATGCAGCATTAAGGGGTTAATGTACTGCCTCTGGTCATTGATGCATTAGTGACCAGTGGCAGTTAATTAAACCCTTTGTGCTGCATTAGCAGCAACATTGTCAGTGTTAATTAACCACTTTATGCTGATGCTACAGCATGAAGGGGCTGATAAACACTGCCATTGGCCACTAATGCAACACAAAGGGGTTATATAGCACCAAATGGGAGGGATGTTTGAAACAACACTACCACTGACCGTTGATGCAGAAAGATTAAAGCGGATTTCCACTTCCCCAATAGATTATTTTTTACAACCCCTGTCTATCTGGTGGTGTGTTTAGCACATTTCAGATACTCACCCACCCAGCGGATCCAGCGCTGCCTAGCTAAGATCCTTTTCTTTTCTGGCAGTGCTTATCGCACAACAATCAGGAAGAATGGCACCCAACCGTGTTTTGCTGCAATGATTCAGCTTGCGGTACCTAGTCACCCCAATATGTATGGGGCCTAATAATAAGAGTTTTGTCTACTGTCATGAAAAAGAAAATACAGTGAGTATAGAAAAGAATACCCCCCCCCTTAAAATAATCATATTTTGTTGCTTTGCAGCCTAAAATGAAGACAGATACAGTTTTTGTTTTATCCAGCTGTATTTACTAGTGCAACGTATAACATCCAAGTGAAAGATATAACACCAACATGTCAGAAAAAAATATTCAAAAACAGAATCACTGGGTTGGAAAATGGATCACCCCCTTATGTCAGTATTTTGTTGGACCACATTTTTCTTCAATTACAGACTTTAGTCTGTTGGGATATGTCTCTATTAACTTTGCACATCTAGACTTTGTAATATTTGCCCACTCTTCTTTGCAGAACTGCTTAAGTTCAATTAAATTTGATGGTGACTGTCTGTGGACTGCAGTCTTCAAGTCATTCCACATATATTCAATGGAGTTTAAGTCTGGGCTCTGACTAGGCCATGCAAGGACATTCACCTTTTTCTCCTTCAAGCACTGTGTGGTCATTTTTGCTGTGTGCTTTGGGTCATTGTCATGTTGGAAGTTAAACCATTGACAACTTTCTGGTAGAGGGCAGCAGATTTTCCTCAAGAATTTGATGGTATTTTGTCCAATCCATTTTTCTTCTTCTTGAAAAATGCTCCAGTCCCTAGTGCAAAGAAAAGCCTCCATAACAGGATATTACCACCGCCGTGCTTTTCTGTAGGAATAGTGTTATTTGGATGGTGAGCTGTATTTCATTTCTGCCAGATTTGGTGTTGAGGCCAAATAATAAAATTTTAGTCTCATCTTACCATAACACCTTTTCTACGTGGCCTCAAAATCTTCAAGGTGTGTGTTTTAGTTAAAAATAACAAACGTGTTATACTTACCTGCTCTGTGCAGTGGTTTTGTACAGAGCAGCCCAGATCCTCCTCTTCTAGGATCTCTCTTTGGTGCTCCTTGCTCCTCTCTCCTGTTGAGTGCCCCCACAGCAAGCAGCTTGCTATGGGGGCACCCAAGACGGCCCACCCACTTTCTCTCCTCATTGACTGACTGACTTTGATTGGCAGCAGCAGGGACCAATGGTGCCGCGCTGCTGTCTCAGCTAATGAGGAGGGGAGTCCCAGACAGCCGAGACACTCCTGCAACTTTGCTGGATTTAAATGGGGCTCAGGTAAGTAGTAGTAGTTCCTCAGAATGTACAATACATGGTAGGCTGCCACCTCTCTCTCCCTGTACAGAGAGGTCCATCACACACGAGGCCCAGGAGGAAGAGAGTGTGGGGCGGATCACTGGCCTCTTTTATAGCTCTTCCCAGCAATCTCTCTGATGGTAGCAAAGATTCCTGGGATATGTAGTCCGAGTGTATAGTCGTGTGCGGCAATTGGTGTTCTGAGGAACTACCAATCCCACAATCCTTTTGGTCACAGAGATGATGTCAGTCAGTGACACTGGGCATTAGAGGGACAATACAGTACATAGAAATGACAGGGAACAGCCACACTTTGCAATTGTAGTCCATATTGCTACATGAAATTCATAGTTTGCATAAGGCCAAGCAAACCTTCCCCCCAAAACAAGGCAGTATTTAGGCCAGGGAAATAGCTGCCTATTATGAGATGCAGGGATTGTCACATGTTCTCCATACTTGGGCTTACCAGGTTTTCTTAAGTTGTGGATAGAGTTGTGGAGACACAAAATAGCAGGAGCAGGCACCCTGTGGCCACTTTAATTTCCCACTGATCTTTTTTTGTCGGGGTCCCCTTTACCTCAATTCCTATCTTGGTGACCACATAGTAAGTGAGGTAAAGGTGTCCATCAGAAATACAGCAAAGAAAAAAAGAAGAAAACAAATTTGGTGAGGGTAGTAACATATCTGCACTTACTTCCTGCTTTGGTGACTACAATGAAATCGAATATGGGTTATTGTTTTTTATTGCCTTTCACAAATTAAAAAAACAAAACATGTTTTGCCTGTAATTATTTTTTTTTAATTTATGAAACAATGGCAGTAGAGTTTTCTTATTATGTAATACTAATGTTTTGGCAAATTACATTTTGTGTGATCAGTGTTGTTTGTAGTTAAGCATGTTAATATTCTCTGTTATGTTTGATGACAAACTTAACCTTTTTCATAATGAAATGTGTGCTAGAAGGAATGAACACAAATATGTTTGCTCTCCTGTCTTATGAAGCAAAGAGAAACATATAGCAGATGTTATGTGATTCCCAGAATCCTTTGGGAGCTTAGAAAAGGTTATGATGTGCAAGCTTACAGAAATGGCTTTACTAATAAAAAATATTTGACAAATACAAGATATGCAAAAATGTACAGCATTTCCCTTACAAATGCATATAAAAGGAACTCCCAGCAAATACATCATTTCCTGTCTATTAATTATTTTATATATGGATATACCTTTTTTTGTTTTCATGTACGGTATTAAAGTCATTAATCCCTTCCTTACTGGGCACATATACCCCCTTCCTGCCCAGGCGAAATTTCAGCTTTCAGCACTGTCACGCTTTGAATGACAATTGCGCGGTCGTGCGACGTGGCTCCCAAACAAAATGGACGTCCTTTTTTTAGCACAAATAGAGCTTTCTTTTGGTGGTATTTGATCACATCGGCAGTTTTTATTTTTTGCGCTATAAACAAAAATAGAGCGACAATTTTGAAAAAAAAGCAATATTTTTTGATTTTTGCTATAATAAATATCCCAATTTTTAAAAAAAAAAAATGTTTTTCCTCAGTTTAGGCCGATACGTATTCTTCTACATATTTTTGGTAAAAAAAAAATCGCAATCAGCGTTTATTGATTGGTTTGCGCAAAAGTTATAGCGTTTACAAAATAGGGGGTAGTTTTATGGCATTTTTATAATTTTATTTTTTTTATTAGTAATGGCGGCGATCAGTGATTTTTTTTGTGACTGCGACATTATGGCGGACACATCGGACACTTTTGACACTATTTTGGGACCATTCACATTTATACAGCGAACAGTGCTATAAATATGCACTGATTACTGTATAAATGTGACTGGCAGGGAAGGGTTAACACTAGGGGGCGAGGAAGGGGTTAAATGTGTTCCCTGGAGTGATTGTTACTGTGTGGGGGAGGGGAGTGACTGGGGGAGGTGACCGATCTGTGTCCCTATGTACAAGGGACACAGCAT
Source organism: Rana muscosa (assembly GCA_029206835.1). Taxonomy (NCBI): domain Eukaryota; kingdom Metazoa; phylum Chordata; class Amphibia; order Anura; family Ranidae; genus Rana; species Rana muscosa. Next base: position 746,595,996 of record CM055116.1, on the reverse strand, counting down.
CGGTCCCCTCTCCCTGACAGGACATGGATCTCTGTGTTTACACACAGAGATCCACGTCCTGCCTCTGCAACAGCCGATCGCGGGTGCCTGGCGGACATCGTGGCCGGCAGGTACGCGCATCGGCATTGCAGTGACGCGCCGGGCACGTGCGCGCGCCGCCGGCGGCGCTCGCGCGCCCCCAGTGGCCAAATTAGAGGAGGCCGTATAATAACGGCCTCCCGGCAATTGACAACCACCTTGCGGCCGTATATACTCGTACGGCGGGCGTGAGATGGTTAAAGTAGATGCAACCCCAATGACTAAAAGCTTTTAACCACTTCAGTATTGGGCACTTTTACCCCCTTCGGACAATTCTCAGCTTTCAGCCCTGTCATACTTTGTCATGCAACACTGTACCCATTTGAAACATGTATAATTTATTTCACACAAATAGAGCTTTCTTTTGGTGGTATGTAATCACCACTGGGTTTTTTTTATTTTTTGTTAAATAAATTAAAAAAGACCAACAGTTTTGAAAAAAAAAAATCTTTTTCATTGTTTGTTTTTTTGCAAAAAAATGATCTTTCTTCATAAATTTAGGCCAAAATGTATTATGCAACATTCCTTTGGTCAAAGTAACCCAAACCAGTGTATATTATTTAGTCTGTAGAAAAGTTATAGAGTCAATTAAATGAAAATCCTGAAGTCCTGATGTATTAATTTCTTGAGGCCCGAAAATGCCAGGACAGCACAGATATCCCCCAAATGACCTATTTTTGGAAAGTAGACAGTCCGGTGTATTTAGTAAGAGGTATAGTGAGTTTTTTGAAGTTGTATTTTTTTTTGTCACAATTTTTGGGAAATTAGGAAATTAAAAAAAATATATATTTTCACATTTTTATTTTGATTTTTTACATACTGTGCCCAGTGCAGTACAGCGTCATCACATAAATGGTATGGCGGTGATCAGGCACACTGACTAGTAACCATATGTAAAAAAAAAAAAAAATGCATCCATTCGGTGTTTACTATTGTGATTAGCTGTGATTGGCCACAGCTAATCACATGGTACAGATGGGCTGTCTGAACCATGTGATCACTGTAACGTTTGACCAGAACAAGAGAGCTCCCGCCCGGCCAATAGACAAATGATGGCCGGATGGTTAAATCCTAAACCAACTTCAAAAGTTGTTTTTAATATTTCTAAATCTTAAGCTTTATTAATATAATACTTAACCATGTTCATGCTCAGTCATTATATCTAATTTCCGTTCACTATTGTCACTACCATCAGGCAACCTGTGTGAAAAATGATAATCAACAGCTAATATATTTTATGCATTTAGACAGGACCTGGAAGCACAGAACCTGCAGGAGATTAGCAATGTTAAAGTGGTGTAAAAGCTAAAGGATTGTTTTACCCTAATGCGTTCTCTGCATTAAGGTAAAAAAAAACTTTTAGGTGCAGATCCCCCCCAACCCTCCCAAATACTTACCTCAGCCCGATCTCAATCCAGCCATGTGCCAGAGAGTAGCAAGATTGATACGTACTGTGTGTGTCAATAAACTTACTGTATACAATACAGCTTAAGGCCGAGCCCACACAAGTGCTGCCAAAGTAAGCGGCTTGCTAGGGGTGTGCTCAAAAGGCAGGAGGAGCCAGGAGTGCCAAAAATCTTTTTTTAAATAACTTCTCATATTTTCCAAATGTAAGTGCCGTTGCACTTTAATAACTGTGTGCAATGTCAATCTGCCATAGGATAACACCATATAGCAGGCAAGATTATTTCTTGTATTTAGCATAGATTCTTTAGAGAGAGACAGATAGAAATAGAGGGAGACATAATCTTTCCCCTACACCAAATATTAGTAAGAAGACCTCACCTGGAATATACAGTATTGCCGTGTACACACGATCGGTTTTACAGATGAAAACAGTCCGATGGACTTTTCTCATCGGACAAACCGATCGTGTATGGGCCCCATCGTTTTTTTTTCCACCGGTGAGAAAAAATAGAACATGTTTTAAATTTATCCGATGGGAAAAAAAACGATAGCAAATTCCGATCGTCTGTGTGGAACTCCATCGGACAAAAAACCCATGCATGCTCAGAATCAAGTCGACGCATGCTCAAAAGCATTGAACTTAATTTTTCTCGGCTTGTCGGAGTGTTTTACGCCACAGCATTTGGAACGGTCGGATTTTTGACTGAAGGTGTGTAGGCAAGACTGATGGAAGTCAGCTTCATCGGATTTCCGATGGAAAAATCCATCGGATTAGAATCCATAGGAAATCCGATCGTGTGTACAGGGCTTTAGGGTTTAAAGTGTCACTAAACCCACATCATATAATAAATACTGTATTACATGCTGTCCATACTCACTCAGTCACTATGAGATTTGTTTTCTATATTCTGCAAAAAAACTGGTTGATCCTGCTGCTCTTTATCTCCACCTTCTGTTCATGTACCCAATTCAGGTAGGGATTTTGCAGCTGCAGTGGCAACTCTGCACATGCTCAGTTTTCAGTGAGTTTCTATGCTGGGCATTTCCTCTCTATCACATCTGAGCAGCCCATGTGACTATAAAGTCGTCCATGTGAGTGTATACACAGTGGTAAATGATAGCCCACACTCTCCTCCTCCATGCCCACTAACCATCTAAACACAATGGGGGCAGGATATTACATGTCGATTAATGGAGGCTTTACCTCCCTCTTATTTTAGAACACAGACTGGAGGTGCCACAGCCTGTGACTGGCAGCAATCCGCCCACACCATGCTATCCACAAAATAATAAAGATTTGATTTCAAATATATATTTGTATAACAATTTAAAACAGTTAATAGATAATATTAATTTATTTATTTGTACTCTGTATCCCAAAGGACTAGAAGCTCCTCCTGCTTATGTTTCCCTGCAAACAGGCTGGGAGAGAGCTTGGTCATGTGACAGCTGTATATCCATTAGGAAAGAGGTAGTTTGTTTTTAAATAATTACAGTGCCATCATCCATATACAGAAATAGGAGGGATATTGTAAGTTAAACAGTGTGTGTTTATTATCATTTTAAGTAATAGTATTGGGTAAATCGGTCTGAGTTGGTTTGCTGGGAGTTCCTGTTCTAGATTTGGCCAACCTAAATTTAGAGGCAAATCCAAGTCTATGGGGGGGTTTGGGTCAAATCTTGTTATTAAATTCTGGCACTTTTTTTAGGACTAATAGGCAAGCTAGTGCTAGGAGGGTGCTACAATAATGTAAAGTTGTTGAGGTGCACGTTGTTCTTGAACTTTTTTTACCTTTCAAACAAAAGGCTGCTCCAAGAACAGATTATCAGTAATAAGAGTAATACTTAAGCACCACAAATTAAAAGCAAAAGGACACAGGTCAGCAGCTAAAAGTGACTGCTGTTTTAAAATCCACCATAAAACAAAATAGCAACAACAATAGCAGCAAAGTGGTTAATTCCAATTAGAGCTAGCAATCATCAAAAAGTACAGTATTATTATTATTATTAGTACTAACTATTATTTATGCAATTTTGGCAGCTTCCCCTATTTTGGATCTACAGGATCTTCATTGAACACATGGTAGCAGCGAACCCAAACCTTGTCCCTATTAAGCACCCATTTACAATAGAGATGTTTTAGAACTAGCAAGAGTGCAGATATGATAAACTATATTTTACTAAAGGACACTGTTTGGTTGAACACAAGAAATTTATTTTTTCAACCCTTCTTTCGGTAAGCTACATAACTCACTAAAAGTTGGCGACTATCCGAATTGTAAATGTGAGCTGTTTAATGTAACAAATTTAGATTTCTAAAACGGCACATATTAAAAGTATAAAAGGCATTATTTAGCAGCTAATACTGCACAGCTTATTCCATAAATATGTATTTTGTCTGGCCAAACAAGAATTAAATGATTATTAAACTGCAACAATTTTGCATAAGCTGTTGGATGGTAATAACATTCTTTGTATCTGGGACAGCTTAAAAAACTAATTGGGAGTTTCAAAGCAATACAGTATAATTCATCTTCTTATAAAAAAAAGAGGTCAACAAATTTTTAAACTTACGTTATGAAAAATCTTCACTTAATTTTTTCAACAATATCTCTATTAGAATTGGCGTAAGGACCCAGGGCACTGTAAGGCACTGTATTCTTGCATAGAGTTCATAAAGTAACATCTTATGATTGTATTCCCTATATTTTCTTCCAAGTGTTTGGATTTCTTAGAGATCTGGGTGGGATGAAATCCCCAGTCCTGGATCCGGGTTTTGAGACTCACCGGCACACTGATTGTTCAGGTGTGTGTGGGCCTAATAGTAGACTCAGGACCAGGGTTCTGGGCTCCACCCTCCTGAGGAGATCAGAGAGTGCAGGTGTGCACTGGAGAAGCCAGAGAGTGCATGGGTGAACAGTGAAAGCCAGAGACCCAAGTCTGAGGGTCAGAGCAGTGAGGGGCTGCTATCTATATCGACGGTGTTGGCAAGGGAATAGTCTGAAGGAGACAGATGAGAGCCTGAAGTGTTAGGCCTGAGCAGCAAGGTACTGCGCACAAGGTTGAGCGAGCCAGGTGGATTGGCATTTTTCATTTGTTGTTGTTTTTGGAAGAAGAACCCCTGTGTGGGCAACCAAATGCATGTAAGAACTTTTCTTTTTGTTTACTTTCAATAAAAGTGGGCTACTATGCCCTTAAACCAAAGTTCCTGGTGATGCTGTTCCCCCATTTGTGTTGGGAGTTGCTTTTATGAACTTGTCAAAATAGAAGTGATTTTATACTAGACATGTGGCCAACCAGATTTTCTTTACATACTATGGTCTACTTATGTCAAAGCACGGGGGACCCAACTTCTAAGGGACCAGTCAAAGCTGTCCTCCAAAAAGAAGAGTCACATTGGAAACCCCCAGTGGACATGTTCCTGACCTGGCTAGTGAGATACCATATAGATTGGCAAGTGGTATCTTGGAGGTCTTAAAGAATTGTTGCCAGTTTTAAGATGTGGGACATGACCCTAAGAGTCTGCTAAGATCAGGAATATAGTAGACAGATATTTACCAATATTGTTTAATGATCCAGTTTATACACAAGTGCTGTCTAAGTGCATTAGAGTGGGCTCTCGCAGAGCACCCACGCTGGGTAGATTTTTGTCTCCCAGTTTTTTTCCCAGCAAGAGGGAGAATCCTTCACATTGGCTTGCACATGGGAAACCCCCAGTGGACATCGTGCTGACTTTGCTGACCTGGCTAGTGAGATACCATATAGTGGTGTCTTGGAGGTCCTAAAAAATTGTTGCCAATTTCAAGATGTGTGACATGACCCTAAGTGTCTGCTAAGGGAAAATCTATCATTTCTGACATCTGTTTTGGAAATCTGAACCCCCCCCCCCCCCCTTTCCTATTTTCAGCTGAGTAGGCTCTCCATAGCCCTAGCTAAAATTGAATGCATTGGAAGCATCCCTATAAATAGGAACGCCTGTGGAGGATAACGATTTTCATTATGATAATGTCATCATAGGTGCTGAACCACAACATAATTATGTGGTGCATGTGATGATGTGATCTCTCTATCTGTCATGGGATCTGTTGGAGCAAGTAAATTAATGGTGTGAAGTATGTAAACAGTACCTTGTAAGATTAACACTGTATTGCTATAAGCCTAACACAAAAAGCAAGAAAGAAATCTTCTCCTCAAAGAATGGCTGATTTACTTGTCTGTTGCAATACTCCTCAATAAAACATAACATGTAATGTCACATACCTATATGAGTGCCATAAAATTTAACGTACTGCAACATCAATGGATTAGTACAAAGTGGTTACTTCAAAAGAAACTGATGGCTATAAATATTGCAGAACCTTTTTTTAACTGTTTACTGATGTTTACTAAATGTATTCATATTTTTTTTCTATACTCTTTATGTTTGTAGAGATCCTCAATTTTGCCATTATATTGTTGAAATATTGGGTGGATGTGGCTCATTTCACTGACATATTAGAGGATTATTAATAAGGCTGTGCCTCATGTGTGGTGCTTTCACAGATTCTCCCAATGCTGCATGATTGGAAAGGGATCATTATGAACTTGGCTTTATTGATGGTATTATATCGCGTTTAGGGAAAACTGATGAGCTATTAAGGGGACAGATAATTATACACGACAGAAGAGCTCTGTAAGCATAGGATGGCAGGTTTGAAAAAAAAAAAAGTGTCAATATTCTTTGTCTCAAACAGGAAGTCCACAGGGAGCTTGGGCCTTCTGTCCACTGAGTAAACTCAAACTACCCATCAGGTTCCAATGGGGATACTGCTTTTAATGCTGCAGAATGGTGTGGAGATATAATCCCTGACCCTATGTCAAAAGTGGCCTAATATGGAGATATAGTAGTTCATTTACTAAGTGAATATAGACTGTTCGCTTAGTAAGGTGATTGCATACTTTGCAAAGTGTATGTTCACATTCAGTAAATAAGATGAAGATGTGTCCACTTTGAATGCTCAGTAGCGTGAAAGCATGTGAACACAGCTTTACCATGTTCACTGAACTAGATAAAAGTTTACTTTGCATTGTAAAAATACACTGAAATAATTGTAGTCTTTTTATTCTTTTAGTAAATATACCCCTTAGAATATATTGGTGGGATTACTGCCACTCTGCAATGAAAAAAGTGACCAGTAAACAGTCATTTAAACCAGTGGTTCTCAACCCTGTCCTCAAGTACCCCCAACAGGCCATGTTTTGGGAATTTCTCTTAGATAAAATAGCTGTCCAACATACCAAGCCATTGACTCCGATTTAAAGCACCTGTGCAAGACAAAGGAAAACCTGCAAACATGGCCCGTTGGGGGTACTTGAGGACCGGGTTGAGAACCACTGATTTAAACCACCTTTTACTATTTCATTAATACCAGCTTGCGAACTAAATATTCACCTGTTTGATAAAAAAAGTCCACTCTGCTAAATACTGTAACTGGCAGTGCTTATTTTCCATTCTTAGTCATCTCTAATTAAAAAATGCACACTCTAATCTGCAAAATATTGACATTTAGCAGCTGTTGTGTGAGTTACTACTGAATCCCAACTCCTCTTAGCAAACACATCAGAAAAAAGGAATATCTTCCAAGCAAATTCTGAAAACTTTAGTTGGTAGCAGAGACACAAGTGAGCATCACTTTCTTCACAGCTCTGAAGTAGGGGGTGCACCCCGAAACATGTCAGCGTGCTTAATGTGAGGTTGTAAAAGCACTTGCACTTTCTACTTTATGGTAGCCTTCCAATTATATGCTGTGCACCTCTGTACGTTTGTGGGTATGCATTCTATTGGTTGCCGTTTATTTTAATAAATACCTTTTTACTCGGGTAATGCACCAGGTGTTTGCACCTTCCCTTTTTTTTTGTTTTTGTAGTTCCACACTGGATACCCAGTTAGCTGGGATGTTTGAATGATTTTTTTAATGACAGAGACAGTCTGCTTTTTGTTGCCCATAAGATTTTTATCAATTGGTCTTGTTCCTTAGTGAGGTTGTGCTGCTTGTGCAGAGTGCTGGGTAATGTGGAAGGAGAGAGCTAGGGGGGTTTATTTACTAAAGGCAAATCCACTTTGCACTACAAGTGCACTGCAAGTGTACTTGGAAGTGCAGTCGCTGTAGATCTAAGGGGGAGACATGCATGGAAAATAAAAAACAGCATTTTTGCTTGCACATGATTGGATGATAGAAATCAGCAGAGCTTCCTCTAATTCCGAACTTCCCCTCAGATCTAAAGTGAATGCACTTCCAAGTGCACTTGCAGTGCAAAGTGGATTTGCCTTTAGTAAATCAACCCCGCAGAGTTCAGGGGCTTAGTTTTCTTCAGCACTACTAGCCATACACAGAGCCTCTTTGTTGGCCTGGCCTCTGGTTGTTTGGCAGGTGGTTCTCTGCGCTGGTTTCTGTTTTTCAGTGGACAGTGTGCTAATCCCATTGCATTTTTATTCTAGGTATCTTCAAAATGTCCCTGCTAACCCTGCATGCATTTATCAGTGCCTCTTATTTGTCTTTATACCTTGAATATACCCTGTTCCAAAGGTAATTGACTTGTTGTTTTGAGGGTGTGATTTTGTGTGTGTGGTTAAAAGACATAGTCAATAGAGTGTCCCCAGATTTCATGTTTTAAAATAGAGCTTACATCTTCACAAAAACGTTCAGCAATTATTTTCCTGAGTGGTCTACTTGTTCAGCCCACTTAATGTACATTACAGTTCGTACAGGCATTCAGATACATAAAATTATGGGGGAGAATTACTGAAACTGGTGCAAACAGAATCTGGTGCAGCTGTGTACAGTAACCAATCAGCTTCTAACTTCAGCTTGTTCAATTAAGCGTTGACAATAAGGCCTGGTTCACACTGGGGCGACAAACGCTCCGACATTGGGAGCTCATGTTGCATGACGTGTGAAAATCAATGTTTCCCTATGGGAGCCGTCTTAACTGGTCCGACACATGTCGGTCCGACTTTGAGAATGCTCCCTGTACTACTTTGGTCCGACTTTGATCCGACTTCAGCCCATTGACTATCATTGAAGTCGGATCAAAGTCAGACTGCAGTCTTGCATGGTCCGACTTTGGCATGCGACTTGTGCTGTACTGCTCTTGAGGGGGAACTCCAGGCCAAATTTTAAATAAAAAACCGGTGTGGGTTCCCCCTCCAGGAGCATACCAGGCCCTTGGGTCTGGTCTGGATTTGCAGGGGCACCCCTACGCCGAAAAAACGGCGTGGGGGATCCCCCCAAAATCCAAACCAGACCCTTATCCGAGCACACAACCTGGCCGGCCGCAGGGGAAGAGGGGGGGACGAGAGAGCGGCCCCCCCTCCCTCCTGAACCATACCAGGCCACATGCCCTCAACATGGGGGGGTTTGGTGCTCTGGGGCAGGGGGGCGACCTGCGGCCCCCCCACTCCAGAGCACCCTGCCCCCATGTTGATGAGGACAGGGCCTCTTCCCGACAACCCTGGCCGTTGGTTGTCGGGGTCTGCGGGCGGGGGGCTTATCGGAATCCGGGAGCCCCCTTTAATAAAGGGGCCCCCGGATCCCGGCCCCCCCACCCTATGTGAATGAGTATGGGGTACATCGTACCCCTACCCATTCACCTGGTGGAAAAAAATTGCAATAAAAAAACACTACACAGGTTTTTAAAGTAATTTATTACACAGCTCTGGGGGTCTTCTTCCGACTCCGGCGCTCTTCTTCTGACTTCCGGGGGTCTTTTTCGACTTCGGGGGTCTCCGGTGTCGTCTCCGCGCTCTCCGGTTCTTTCTTCCGCCGGGCCTCCGCTAACTTCTTTTTAGCTCTCTTGCTAACAGAGGCCCGGTCTTCCCGTTGTCTCGTCCGGCTCTCCGTTGTTCTTCTGCCGGCCCCTCCACTAACTTCTTCGTAGCTCTTTCGCTAGTGGAGGGGCCGGGCTTCCCGTTGCTGTCACCGTCGGCTTCTTCTTCCCTCTTCTCCTCATCGATGTTGACGCGTCGCTTCCTCTCGCTGTAATACTGGCTCTCCGCTCCGCTCCGCATTAATATAGGCTTCTCATGACGTCACAGTCACATGTTCCGGGGCACATGGCCCCGGAGCATGTGACTGTGACGTCATGGGAACATGTGACTGTGACGTCATGAGAAGCCTATATTAATGCGGAGCGGAGCGGAGAGCCAGTATTACAGCGAGAGGAAGCGACGTGTCAACATCGAGGAGGAGAAGAGGGAAGAAGAAGCCGACGGCGACAGCGACGGGAAGCCCGGCCCCTCCACTAGCGAAAGAGCTACGAAGAAGTTAGTGGAGGGGCCGGCAGAAGAACAACGGAGAGCCGGACGAGACAACGGGAAGACCGGGCCTCTGTTAGCAAGAGAGCTAAAAAGAAGTTAGCGGAGGCCTGGCGGAAGAAAGAACCGGAGAGCGCGGAGACGACACCGGAGACCCCCGAAGTCGAAAAAGACCCCCGGAAGTCGGAAGAAGAGCGCCGGAGTCGGAAGAAGACCCCCGGAGCTGTGTAATAAATTACTTTAAAAACCTGTGTAGTGTTTTTTTATTGCAATTTTTTTCCACCAGGTGAATGGGTAGGGGTACGATGTACCCCATATTCATTCACATAGGGTGGGGGGGCCGGTATCTGGGGGCCCCCTTATTGAAGGGGGCTCCCGGATTCCGATAAGCCCCCCGCCCGCAGACCCAGACAACCAACGGCCAAGGTTGTCGGGAAGGGGCCCTGTCCTCATCAACATGGGGGCAGGGTGCTCTGGGGTGGGGGGGCCGCAGGTCGCCCCCCTGCCCCAGAGCACCAAACCCCCCATGTTGAGGGCATGCGGCCTGGTACGGTTCAGGAGGGAGGGGGGCCGCTCTCTCGTCCCCCCCCCTCTTCCCCTGTGGCCGGCCAGGTTGTGTGCTCGGATAAGGGTCTGGTTTGGATTTTGGGGGGACCCCCCACGCCGTTTTTTTGGCGTAGGGGCGCCTGTTCAAATCCAGACCGGACCCAAGGGCCTGGTATGCCCCTGGAGGGGAACCCGCGCCGTTTTTTTAATTTAAAATTTGGCCTGGAGTTCCCCTTCATACCAAACACAGTGCCTGATATTGGCGGGGATCCAAGTCGGACCCCTGTTCATTGAAAGTCGGACATATGTCGGCTTCATGTCGCAGGGCAAATTCGGATCCAAAGTAGGACAGATGTCGTGTCGCACTAGTGTGAACCCAGCCTCCAACCTAGAAGCTGATTGGTTACTATGCACAGCTGCACCAGATTCTGTGTGCACCAGTTTTTGTAAATCTCAACCCTATGAGCAGTACAATTTATAAACTGCTGAAATGGAAAAACCATATTAGACACCATACATTGTACCTTTATTTTTTTATTTTTTTTATATGCGTTACATTACCAACAAACCAATTAATAAGACCCTTCTACTGAGCTGACAATAGTCTTGGTCTATCTATGGTCCATTCTGTCATCTCTCAATTAAAGTGGTTTATATAGCATAACTTTCTGCATCTAAACAGTTTCCTGAACCTCTTGTAAATTCTCCCACTAGCACTGCTTTTATGGTATGTAATGGATGACAGCTTGTGGTCAATAATGCTTACGAAAAGTAAATGTTGATCTTTTACCTGTCTCAAGATTACCTTAGAGCATCAGATCCAAAATATGAATATTGATTATCTTTTATATAAGTAACAAACTCCGACAGTTGAGTTGGGCACCCTTGCCATATAACATTCAGGATAATTATATAGAACTCATGCAATAGATATTTTGGCACTAAAAGGGTTTTCACAAGTTTTTTGCAGCAAAGCTATAACATCAACCTGGTGAAAACTGAAAAGCACCCTAGTGCTCCACCTTTTAGCTGCATTGGGAAGTATATACTCATATGAGTTTATTTTTTTTAATACTAGAATTTTAGTCCTAATCGTAATAAATAAAGGATTATTTGCAAAATACCATACCTTCCCATTAAATTTTTTGGCATGTGAGAAGGTTTTGAGACACTGTGAAATATAAAAAATAACTGCAGGGAAAAAAGAACAAGCTGGAGATTACGGTGCCCGTATGAGCTGAAGCAAAATGCAGGGGTTAAGGAGGTGGTGTCAGCTGATGGGACCAGAAATTAGAAGGTAATTTCCCATTGCAAAACAAACTCATCTGTTGCAGGGACTGATTTATTATTTATTTCCACTGCCTATGATTTATGTAAGTGGCGCTGGCTTACACTTACATTTTTATACAATCAAGCATACGTGAAAGCGTCTTTAGAATGCGCAAAATCTATGCAGATGTCTGGCACATATGTAATATTGACACAATGTAAAAACGCTATCCCTAGAACAGTCATGACATTTAGTGACATTGATCTCCTCTAACCTGCAGCAAACTTTGCAGATATTGGCACTCAGCTACCAGCACAGAAAGTCTGCTGTCACTAATAACTTATTTGTGGCTTATACATGTCACATGAACTACTGAAGGAAGCCACAAATATGTTGTTAGTGATTGAAGACATGCGCTGATTGCTGGTATGTGCAATGATTGCTGCAGGTTAAAGGCGACCAGCGCCAATGTCACTAAATGCTTGGGTCCGCGTCCCAATACTTGCCTGCTCATGCATAGTAGAACTTTAAAGACTTTGGAGAAGGAACAGTCTCCAAGCCTCATAGAAGTCTATGGGGTTCTATCGTGCACATGTAGACAGCAGGAAGAATGGGACAAGCTGGCCAAAAGTTAACATTGCAGCAGAAAACCGATATAGAAGGTGGAGGGTGATTGAGATCAGCAGAGCTGGGGGGAAGGATGCCTGTTTTGTGCCTGTTTTGTGTAACTTTATGGCAGCCAGGTTATTAACAGTGGGTTGCCCAATGCACAGTAATGGAAGAAAAACCATGCCTGCACCTTTTTTTAACACAGTACGTGTCTGTGTGCTGCAGAACATGTCTGTTGGCATACGGTACTGTACTTGTGCATTGGGGTGCCATTGTAAATTAATGGCACTGCGATGCACCACCACACAAAGTGCCATGTGTTAACATGTGTTGAGATAACTTGCCATGCATAGGTCTAAAGGGGGATTTAAGACTAGCAATACTTTAAAAAAAGAGTAACCCTTCTCTCAATGCTAACTAAATTCCCTTGCCTTTGTACCTTACATCAATGGATGATGAGATCCACGTGCCTATGCCATACTGGGTGGCACTTAGTAGACAGCTTTTGAAGAACTGTCCTCTTCCTCCTCCTTCTTATTTTTCAATAAGTATAGGATAGGATATGAAATGAGGACAATGTGACCATGAAAGGCAAACTTGCTAAAAGAGAATTTGAGCCTGAAGTGCAATTTGTTTGGGACCATTACCCTCTTTCCAATTGCGTAAGGATTATTGCGGCGGCAAGCAATGATGGCTTTAAAGGAGAAGTATGGCCACACTTCTCCTGTGGGTCACAAAAGTGAACTTACTTTTGCACTCCTGTGCCCCAGATTGAGGCCCCAGTGGGCTAAAGTCCGCTGTCAGTTGATTTCACAGAGCCAGCCCAGCCACCACACATATGCATCCATTGCAGCCTGAGTTTGTGTGCTGAGAGCACGCTCACTAAACACTTCCAGCACACAGACTGAGCTATCCCTGACCGCTCTCAGTTATTGCTTCTGATCTGGAGCAAGCTGGAGGGGCTCCCGATCATGGGCCCACTGTAAGAGTCTATCACAATGGACACATGATATAGAAGCCATCCTGCCTCCTGACAGCAATTTAAATGGACTTTAATGCCTGAGAGTAGCGTTAAGGGGTTAAAAGCCATTTAAATGTATACTGGAGTTTGGCAAGTAAAAGTGTTTAATCAGGTTTAGTCATTGTGAACTAAAAGTAACTAAATCAGAAATATATTTTTTTTATAGAAGGGACTCTAATGAGATATATGCTCTGGGCACACTATTGCCTTGCAACAGCTCTGACTTTGAAGTAAAATTGATAATTTAACATGATGAGAATGCTTAAAGACATCCCTTCCGTACAGTTTGGAAGCTACTTTGTTGGTTATATAGCCTTGCCCTTGTAGACTCTATAGGCTATTTTACTATTTTACTTCTAAAGTTTACTATTTTACTTCTAAAGTTTGAAACTTTTAATAAAATCCAAACACATCTAGAGCCAATTGCCTAAAATGTCATTAAATGTCATAACAGCAAAGCATTCGGTATTCAAATCTTTTCACTTCCAATTAAGCTGTGTCTCAATAATATGATCTTTTTATAACATTAGATGCTAGTAGACTTATTAACCCACCTTAGGCCACACTAGGGCAACACAATTGGGCTGTCTTTCTATATGTTGTGAAATACTTTATCACTTGATACCTCTAAAACATGTACCTTCTCTAAAACTCATTTTAATTTTGGCTCTTAAGCTGAACTTACACAGGACTCCCACCTCACCCCCCCCCCCCCCGTCCCGCTGACCTGCATGGCGATGATTGCTCGTTCTGAGCCCCGGTATAGCCGCCTCATGGCTCCGGGGCTTATAAATCCCCGGAGCTTAATCTCCTAAAAGTACCCCATCAGGAGGGACTTTTAGGAGCTTTCTAATTTGTCGGCGCCGTCACATTGGTGGCTCCGACCAATGAGAACCCGCGTAGCCCATCCTCTCAGCGGGGAAGAAGAAGAGAGAAATCTGAGAGGATTTCTAAGCACCGGAGCTGTGAGGCGGCTATACTGGGCTCAGAATGGCCGATCACCACCATGCAGGTCAGCGGGACAGGGGGGGGCGAGGTGGGAGTCCTGTGTAAGTTCACCTTACAGATTTTTATGTAAAGGTGAATTTACACTTTAAGCTGTACTGTATGTAAAGGCATGCCTGCATTTTTGATACATTGCTATTCATTTTTTAATTCCACCCCAGCAGACATACACAGACAAAACAAACACACCTAACCCTCAGTGCTCCACAACGCATGCAATAAAGAACACATAAGTTGCTTTGAGATACCTTGGGAAAAAGTAAGGCAAGTGTGTTTTTGGTTGGTAAACATGCATTAAGGCCTTCAATGTACCAGTCTGAAAGCAAGTAATGTAAATGGAACCATGCTGTGTGTGTCCTCGTTAGAGAGTTTACATTCACTTACTGCCCATATGACACCAATCCAAAAGACAGGAAATGGGAGGTCACAGACAGTAATATAAAAGGCTAAAAAACTAAAACAACCAAAAAAATTAAAAACTAGAATTTTTGGCTAGACTTATGCCGCGTACACACGATCATTATTCACGGCGGTTTAAAAACCGCCGTGAATAATGACATTTTAAACGAGGGAACAGCTTGTTCCCCACACACGGTCATTTTTCTCGTCATTTTTTAAAATGACGAGAAAAACGATCGTCTATGGGCTCCGCGGCAGTGTTTCCCTATGGGAAACACTGCCGCGGAAGAAATGTCAGGAAAAACGACGGGAAAAATTAGAACATGTTCTAATTTTTCTCATCGTGATTAATGCCGTTTTTCCCGTCGGGAAAAACGGCAAAAAGCCCACAGACGATCGTTTTTCTCGTCCAAAGGAAAACGGACGGGAAAAATGATCGTGTGTACGCGGCATCAGGCTTTAAACATGATCATTTTTAATAGTTTTTTCTGTTTAACGTGTGGTTTCCGACAGTTGTTTTCTAATATTTAAATATTGATGTTGATAATATTTCCTTTTTATACCACAGTATTTTATCTATTATTTCACTCTTTAACTTAAATCAAGTCTGATTTGACCTATTGCTTTAAGCAAAAATGATCTTGAGGCTTCCCATGAATGCATTTATAACAATAGCCTAGAGGAGAGGGGATGACACATATAACCTCGCTTGTGACACTGTCAGAAAAACATCAGAGATATTTTTCAATTTGGAATAAAGCTGCTGGAACAAGAAATTCTGGTAACAGACCTTTGGGACACCAACTGGATCCGTGGAATGCCAGGATTGTGTTAAAATCCCCAGGTAGTCCTGTGGAGTCTAGAACACTTGGGGGGCATGCTACTAGTAAGGTTGTGGGAGACCTGGATAAAAAAAAACTCAAAACTTCGGACCACAAATCACACAAACTGCCATTGGTAAGACTTCTGCATTTGAAAAACACAGGAAATGCCCATTTCTTTTGCAATGGTACTGCATTTTTGTGGACTTAGAAAAATGTAGTCTGAAGCTTCTCCCCTCTAGTTTTCAGAAAACACATATGTCATTGTTTTCAGTGGCTCACAATACACATTAAAAGCAAAATATACAGTACAGGTCCTTCTCAAAAAATTAGCATATTGTGATAAAGTTCATTATTTTCTGTAATGTACTGATAAACATTAGACTTTCATATATTTTAGATTCATTGCACACAACTGAAGTAGTTCAAGCCTTTTCTTGTTTTAATATTGATGATTTTGGCATACAGCTCATGACAACCCAAAAATCCTATCTCAAAAAATTAGCATATTTCATCCGACCAATAAAAGAAAAGTGTTTTTAATACAAAAAAAGTCAACCTTCAAATAATTATGTTCAGTTATGCACTCAATACTTGGTCGGGAATCCTTTTGCAGAAATGACTGCTTCAATGCGGTGTGGCATGGAGGCAACCAGCCTGTGGCACTGCTGAAGTGTTATGGAGGCCCAGGATGCTTCGATAGCGGCCTTAAGCTCATCCAGAGTGTTGGGTCTTGCGTCTCTCAACTTTCTCTTCCCAATATCCCACAGATTCTCTATGGGGTTCAGGTCAGGAGAGTTGGCAGGCCAATGGAGCACAGTAATACCATGGTCAGTAAACCATTTACCAGTGGTTTTGGCACTGTGAGCAGGTGCCAGGTCGTGCTGAATAATGAAATCTTCATCTCCATAAAGCTTTTCAGCAGATGGAAGCATGAAGTGCTCCAAAATCTCCTGATAGCTAGCTGCATTGACCCTGCCCTTGATAAAACACAGTGGACCAACACCAGCAGCTGACATGGCACCCCAGACCATCACTGACTGTGGGTACTTGACACTGGACTTCAGGCATTTTGGCATTTCCCTCTCCCCAGTCTTCCTCCAGACTCTGGCACCTTGATTTCCGAATGACATGAAAATTTGCTTTCATCCGAAAAAAGTACTTTGGACCACTGAGCAACAGTCCAGTGCTGCTTCTCTGTAGCCCAGGTCAGGTGCTTCTGCCGCTGTTTCTGGTTCAAAAGTGGCTTGACCTGGGGAATGCGGCACCTGTAGCCCATTTCCTGCACACGCCTGTTCACGGTGGCTCTGGATGTTTCTACTCCAGACTCAGTCCACTGCTTCCGCAGGTCCTCCAAGGTCTGGAATCGGTCCTTCTCCACAATCTTCTTCAGGGTCCGGTCACCTCTTCTCGTTGTGCAGCGTTTTCTGCCACACTTTTTCCTTCCCACAGACTTCCCACTGAGGTGCCTTGATACAGCACTCTGGGAACAGCCTATTCGTTCAGAAATTTCTTTCTGTGTCTTACCCTCTTGCTTGAGGGTGTCAATGATGGCCTTCTGGACAGCAGTCAGGTCGGCAGTCTTACCCATGATTGCGGTTTTGAGTAATGAACCAGGCTGGGAGTTTTTAAAAGCCTCAGGAATCTTTTGCAGGTGTTTAGAGTTAATTAGTTGATTCAGATGATTAGGTTAATAGCTCATTTAGAGAACCTTTTCATGATATGCTAATTTTTTGAGATAGGAATTTTGGGTTGTCATGAGCTGTATGCCAAAATCATCAATATTAAAACAAGAAAAGCCTTGAACTACTTCAGTTGTGTGTAATGAATCTAAAATATATGAAAGTCTAATGTTTATCAGTACATTACAGAAAATAATGAACTTTATCACAATATGCTAATTTTTTGAGAAGGACCTGTATATAAAACCATCGTCGAGGGTTGCATTACATGTAGATGCAAACCAAAAGCAAAATGCATATTTTTTTTTATGAAACAGCATATATTGTGAATATTTTAGCATTGCACAATTCCTGCACACTACATGCTGTAGCCAGGTACAAATGTTGCGTGCTTACTTGTGCAGCTCATGTGTGTGAAAAATGCAACTAAACAAAGTTTTTTTACCTGAACAGATTGTGAAAGAAAAAGAACATCTGTCTTCCTTTTTTTTTTTTTTTGCTGTCCATGTTCCCAAAAGAGACATCTCCTCATACTTTCTGCTGCATTGACTATGGTTTTCAGGACAGAAAGTGGAGGGCATAGACAGTAATACAAATACTTTTTTTAGAAATGGAGTTGGTAAGGATTAGAACATCTGTCTGATTTTATTTTCTGTCCATGGCCTTGCTGGGAAGATTTTGCCTACCTTTCTGGGGACAGTGGTTACTAGTAGACTTGTGCACAACGGAAAAATTCGTTCCGTTTCAGTTCGTTTCTTTCCGGTCCTGTTGATTCGTAATCATTCGTAATTTTGCTAGACGGGATTTTTCGTGTTCGGACTCATTCGTATTTTTGCAAGCGACATTTTTCGTTGAATTTTTTGTTGCTTTATAATTCGTACTTTCGGTAGAGTACGTTGTTTTTCGTTGATTCTGGACACAACTCCTACTTTCGTAACTTTTTTTGGGTTCGTTGATTCGTAATTTTCCGTGTCTCTCTCACAACGACGCTGCCTATTATGCCTAATGTGCTTCGAATGGATTTGTACTTTTCTAAATACATAGCGGTTATTTGTAACGATTCGAAATCTCGTATTTTACTTTCGTTTTTTCATGCGGCTATAGCCTCCGCCCCTGTACACCATTTTGAGAGGGAGTTCAGCATGGTGAGGGAGAAGCAGAGAGCAGAGTGAGTGTTATTGTGCTTCGAATGGATTCGTACATTCGTAACTTTTTTCATAACGAATTATGCCGAAGACCTTCGGGCATTCGCTATTTTGCGGTATAATTTATTTCGGATTCGGTTTTATTCGTAATTGCTCTGTTCGGAAATTCGAATGCTTCCGAATGTCCGAAAGTTGCTAAATTCGGACGAATTTTGATTCGTTACGAAACGAATTGCACAAGCCTAGTTACTAGTACAGAAGAAAGTGAATGGGAACCTCCCTAGAAGACACACAAATATTGTCTGTGACATTGTCTGACATAGTTCTAATCCTAGTCCTCTCTATTAAATATAAAAGGAGAAGCATTTCTTTGAATGTGCTAAATATGAGCAACAATGATATCGTAATATCAAAATAATCAGATAGTCTTTTTGTGTCTCAAACTTTGTGGGTTTTTTCTGCCACAAAGTATAAGTATTTTTAAAGCCATTTTTTTATTTTAAGTAAAGAATGGTGTTCCAACACATCACAAAAGGATTTAAGAGGAAATCTCTGAAAAGGTCACCTAAACAAATGTTCCCCCTAAAAGGTTTTCTCTCTGCTCCTGTTTTGAAGTAAACTCAGAATGTAGGCTATTCTCTTACTAATGTCCAAGGACTAATAATGAGGATGAATGTTTCTAGCTGAAACATGGGCAGACAGCAGTAAAAACCGGAGTTCTAATCCTTATCTGCAACAAAAAGAAAAATGTTGGCATTAGATATACTTTAGTTGTCTGGTCCAGGAATAAAAAAAGTGTGACCACTGAATTATTGCAAAGGAAGTGAAAGCGTCATGTTCAGTTAGGCAGGAACATCTATCTGCAACATTAAAGGAACACAGTCAATTTGCACATTTGGCATAAAGTGACAGTGTCTGTGTAAAGAGTCCCAGCTCCTACCCACTTATAATCAGCTCTCCATTGACCCCCTTACTCCTCCTTCATTTGTCACAGCCACCACCAAATTTCCCAGTTTAGGCCGGTGTTGGAGTCTAATGGTAGTGGTGACATTATCCCCTCCACCATGTGTCGGTGCTTGGGCATAGCAATTGGCTGCTAGGCCTAAGCACTATATCATGGCAGGTGGCCCCCTATACCTGGAAGCAGGGCCGTCGCAACAGGACAGGCAAAACAAGCAATTGCTTGGGGCCCCGAGCTGGCCTGGGGCCCCCAGCCTAGGGTGCCTGCCTGCTGCCTATCACTGTCCTGGATTTCCGCGGCGCCCTGGGTCGATCTAATGCATGATCGATTCGATCTGACCATGCCGTGGACCCCCTAGCCTAGCTGGCACTGTCTCTGCTGTGCTGGTTGCTACGTGACGCCTGCTTGGCGTGTAGCAACCAGTGACGTCATGAGCAGAGCAGGAGAGAGGCAGAGTTGTGCCTATCACAGCGGAGGACTCAAGATCATCTTGCTAGCTCCACCCACCTCCTCCCGGCTCCCGCTCCTCCTCGAGTTCACTGTTCAGCCAGAGCCAGACACTCAGGCAGCGGCACGTCCGTGACAGCGAGACAGATTGCAGGCTGCAGCCAGCTCAGCTGTGTTAGTGTGTAACAGAATAGACAGGCAAGTAATGTGCATTGCTCACTTGACTCACCATTGTCACCAACTTTATAAGGGTGGTGCCTGGGAAGGACTGGAGCAGGAGAGGACACACAAACACATCCTAGCAGGGCAGGGAGGGTTCATTCAGCTCTGAGGGGTTCATGCTGGGACCTGTAGTTCTTCACTTTTGGGGGAGGTCACATGATTTCAAGTCCCAGCATGATGCTGGGACTTGAAATCATGTGACCCACCCCCCAAAAGTGAAGAACTACAGGTCCCAGCATGAACCCCTCAGAGCTGAAGATGTTTCCTGCATCACTGGCACTGCACACATGTTGATGACTCCTCACACCCGACCCAGCCCTTCTGTCCAGCTGTTCACTGTCTCTTCTCTCCCACTACTTGTTTGCCTCTCACTACACCTGCAGCAGCCCCCCCACCATCCCACTGACCGTGGGATGGACAGGGGGACAGTGGGGTGGTTAGGGGGACAGTGGGATGGACAGGGGGACAGTGGGATGGACAGAGGAACCGTGGGATGGACAGGGCCCCTGTCCATCCCACGGTCCCCCTGTCCATCCCACGGTCCCCCTGACCATCCCACTGTCCCCCTGACCATCCCACGGTCCCCCTGTCCATCCCACTGTCCATAAACAGTCCTAAGCAGCATCTTAATGTTAATGTGAGTGTGTATGTGTTTTAAGTATGTTGGATTATATGCAACAGCAGTATTTGCACTGTAAACCGTTTTTATTTAAAGTGTGGGTGAGCTTAAACTGTATTGCTATGCTGTGGTTCCTTTGAGTGAGTGTGGGGGGGGGGTTGGCGGGGCCTCCATGTCCATTTTGCTTGGGGCCCCCAAATTCCTTCAAATGGCCCTGCCTGGAAGTACGTGGTATTTTGTGACAGCTGTGATGAAGGAAAGAGAGGCTATTGAGTTTAATATTTGTGGGCTAGCTAGATGGTGAGGAAGCCTTTACATAGACATTGCCACTCTGCCCTGAATAAGCAAAGCAAAAGTCTCTCTTTAGGCTAAACATACTACAATAGCTCTTAATTATTGATAATTTTTCTTTAAAAAAAAAAAAAAAAAGGCTCAGACGATACTTCAGCTGTGTTTAATTTAACTAATTTTAGATAATTTTTATCTATTGAATATTTTACATCAAAACTCCTGAGGAAGCGATTAAATTTGCGCAACATGTCGAGTTAAGATTCGAGCAACATACAACACACCGCATTCATCAATAACCGCCATATCACTTTCCACTACTTTACTGTAGGAGGTGACTCTGTGTCATTCAACCCAGTATACTACTCAATTTCAATTAATGGGTTGTTAGGTGATGTGTTATTTGTTATTCAGTGTCCTTGTTATGAATAGTTATGTCATGCTATTCACTGTGATTTTTTTAAATTGTATTGTTCATTCTTTTAATAAAGCTTAATCTTTTACCTAGTCGTGTTGTGCCCATAAAGTCCATCTGCCAATCCAATTATTTTTAATCAGTCAAAGGTCACCTAGGCTGTCTAAAGGATTAGATAATTAGCTCATGTTAATTAGGTTTCTGGTTACAGCTTGTACTGTCATCCTTGTGTATAGATTTGTGTGAGATCTCAAATAAAAGGCTATTCCTGATGTACTAGAAGACTGGTGTTGTCTGGATCTTGGGGGTTACTATAGACCAGTGATGGTGAACCTTGGCACCCCAGATGTTTTGGAACTACATTTCCCATGATGCTCAACTACACTGCAGAGTGCATGAGCATCATGGGAAATGTAGTTCCAAAACATCTGGGGTGCCAAGGTTCGCCATCACTGCTATAGACAGATCCATTGGTCTCGTGTTCCAGGACTTAGGAAGCGATATACTGACGGAAGCACTCAAGTGGATGTTCCGTCACAAACATCTAGCATAAAATAGCAAGCTGCTTGGTTATATTCAACATACCTCAGCCCTGGGTACACATTGTGTTGATATAATTAATCCATACATACACTGAGCAAAATTATAAATGCAACACTTTTGGGTTTGCCCCTATTTGTCATGAGCTGAACGCAAAGATCTATGACTTTTTTTATGTACACAAAAGGCTTATTTCTATCAAATATTGTTCACAAATCTGTCTAAGCCCAGGTTCACACTGGGCTGCGGGGGTGAAGCCGTGCGAGTTCAGCTGAACTCGCACGATTTCACTCTCACTGGTCAGTCCCGATTTCAGCCTCGATTACAAAGACATCTGTGCAGGTTTCTGCACAGATGTCAATGTAAATCGCGGGCCGAAATCGCAAAAAGTAGTACAGAAACTACTTTTTGAAATCGGTGCAGCGCCGCAGATGCCATTGCCGGCAATTTGCGGCAAATATCGCCGTTTTGACATGTGATTTGACATGCCAAATCTCATGTCAAAACGCACCAGTGTGAACCAGGGCTTAATCTGTGTTATTGAGCACTTCTCCTTTGCCGAGATAATCCATCCATCTCACAGGTGTGGCATATCAAGATGCTGATTACACAGCATGAGTATTGTACAGGTGTGCCTTAGGCTGGCCACAATAAAAGGTCACTCAAAAATGTGCAGGGTTCTGGAAACCAGTCAGTATCTGGTGTGACCACCATTTGCCTCACACAGTGCAGCACATCTCCTTCGCATAGAGTTGGTCAGGTTGTTGATTGTGGCCTGTGGATTGTTGGTCCATTCCTCTCCAATGGCTGTGTGAAGTTGCTGAATATTGGCAGGAACTGGAACACGCTGTCGTATACGCCGATCCAGAGCATCCCAAACATGCTCAATGGGTGACATATCCGATGAGTATGCTGGCCATGCAAGAACTGGGATGTTTTTATCTTCCAGGAATTGTATACAGATCCTTGCAACATGGGGCCGTGCATTATCATACTGCAACATGAGGTGATGGTCGTGGATGAATGGCACATCAATGGGCCTCAGGGTCTCATCACGGTATCTCTCATAGCATATGCCTGCACATACCATAACCCCACCGCCACCATGGGCCACTCGATCCACAACGTTGACATATGCAAACCGCTCACCCACACCATGCCATACACGCTGTCTGCCATCTGCCCTGTACAGTGAAAACTGGGATTCATCCGTGAAGAGAACACCTCTCCAAAGTGCCAGACACCATCGAATGTGAGCATTTGCCCACTCAAGTCGGTTACAACAACGAGCTGCAGTCAGGTCGAGACCCCGATGAGGACGATGAGCATGCAGATGAGCTTCCCTGAGACGGTTTCTGACAGTTTGTGCAGTGGGTAGCTGGTCTCAGATGGAGGTGAAGATGCTGGATGTGGATATCCTGGGCTGGTGTGGTTACACGTGGCCTGCGGTTGTGAGGCCGATTCGACGTACTGCCAAATTCTCTGAAACGCCTTTAGAGATGGCTCATGGTAGAGAAATGAACATTCTATTCAAAGGCGGCAGGTCTGGTGGTCATTCCTGCAGTCAGCATGCCAATTGCATGCTCTCTCAAAACTTGCGACATCTGTGGCATTGTGCTGTGTGATAAAACGGCAGATTTTAGAGTGGCCTTTTATTATGGGCAGCCAAAGGCACACCATTGCAATAATCATGCTGTCTAATCAGCATCTTGATATGTCACACCTGTGAGGTGGATGGATTATCTCAGCAAAGGAGAAGTGCTCACTAACACAGATTTAGACAGATTTGTGAACCATATTTGAGAGAAATAGGCCTTTTGTGCACATAGAAAAAGTCGTAAATCTTTGCGTTCAGCTCATGATAAATAGGAGCAAACACAAAAGTGTTGCGTTTTATAATTTTGCTCAGTGTATATTCCCACATAGTCAAATTACTAAAAAGGAGTGCATCCTAAAACTTTACGTGTTTCATTAATGTATCTTCACTTCTGCAGGAGTGGATGCCACCAATATAAAACCTATAAGCTAGAAAGCAAGATTTCAGAATATATTTGAGCATTCCCTAATAAGGGGAGAGATTTATATTGTTGCCTAACTGCTGTCATTAACCACTTACTTACTGGGCACTTACTGTAAACCCCCCTCCTGCGCAGACCAATTTTCAGCTTTTAGCGCTGATGCACTTTGAATGGCAATTGCGCGGTCATACAACACTGTACCCAAAAAAATTTTTCCACAAATAGAGCTTCCTTTTGGTGGTATTTGATCACCTCTGCGTTTTTTATTTTTTGTATTTTTTTTTTAAAAAGACCGATTAAATTATTTTTTTTTATATATTTTTATATTTTGTTATAAAATTTTGCAAACAGGTAATTTTTCTCCTTCATTGACGTACGCTGATGGGCTGCACTGATGGGCACTGATGGGCTTGCTATAATGGGCACCGATAAGGCAGGACTGGTGGGCACTGATAGGCGGCACTGGTGGGCACTGAGAGGTGACACTGAGAGGTGGCACTGATGGGTGGCACTGAAGGGCATTGATAGGTGGCACTGGTGGGCACTGATAGGTGGCACTGATAGGTGGCACTGATGGATGGGCACTGATGGGTGGCAGTGATGGGCACTGATCGGCACTGGTAGGTTAAATTGATAGGCAGCATTGCTAGGTGGCGCTGATGCGGCACTGATTGGCACCACTGGTGGGCATTGATAGGTGGCACTTGTGGGCAATGATAGGTGGCGCACGTGGGCATTGATAGGTGGAACTGGTGGGCACTGGCAGGTGGCAATGACAGGTGGCACTGGCAGGGGGTACTGGTGGGTACAGATGAGGCAGACTTGCCTCTTCCTCTTTGGGACCGATGTCCCTTGCAAACAAGCCGGTGATCTTTTTTTTTTCTCCTCACACTGTCAACGTGAGGAGAAAAAAAAATTGATTACCGATTCTTTGTTTACATCACGTGATCAGCTGTCATTGGTTGACAGCTGATCACGTGGTATGGGGCCGGGACCGTGATCTCAGTGTCTCAGTGACTCAGTGATCACAGCGTGCGCCGCGCACGCCCTGCAGGGGGCGCGCATTGCGTGTGCAAAGGGGAGAATGTCCAGGGACGCCCTCCCGGCAATTGAGCGCTGCGCTGTAGACGTCTTTCGACTAAAGCGCGGGCGCGAAGTGGTTAATTAATGAAAAAGAGTATTTACAAACCAACTGGATAACAAGTTGTTGTGGCACCTCCAGATGGTGACCGCCACAGGTTGTCTGGCCCAGGAGTTGTAGAAGGGGCCCATGACACCCCAACAGGACAACAAAAGAGTGGCACAAGGAGGTATCAAAATGGAATTTGAAAACCTGTGCCAAAGTCCCACCTGTGAAACAGAAAGTCGAGTGGAGCAGAGATCTCTAGATGCAAGAAACTAACCCTGAATACTACCCAAAGAAAAAATATGTGAGTATACATGCAGATATTCAGGAGGATCAAAAATTTTGATTTTTTTCTGGTATAATTACCCTTATACTTAAGTCCACTCAAAAGTGAGATTTCAATGTTTGGTCGACAAACCTGTGTACAAACCTGCCAACTGCCTATGTTTCTCAGGTGTTTTAGCAGGAAGTATCTACTAGGAGTTTCCAGGCTGCTCAGGCTGCTCCTAATACTTTATATCACATTGACCTTAGCATGAGACAGGTGCCCTAACATTAGTATGATGGAAGTTATATTGCTCCCCTACAGTGACACATACCCCTGATCCTCTGACACTGAATGCAGACTTCCGGTGGTCACTAGCCCCTTCATACATTCCACTTTAAAAAAAAAAAAAAGAGAGAGAAGCCGCTCTCCATTTCAAAAGCCTTGTATATAATTATCTTTTAAGTCTCTACAATAAGTTCCAAGGCAGTAGGAACAGTTGGAATGGTCTAAGCTTCGGGTGCTTTAATAAACTTACATACAAGGCTGATACAGTATAGCCTCACATTGTGCGCAAAATAAAAAGGGCAGATCTGCCTCATTTTCTAAAATATAGGAAAACATATGATGGGGCTTCAAATTATGAGAAGGAAAAAAGAGGGCGTGATACATGGAGGGTGGGTCAAAAATATGAAATAGAAGAAAAGGCAGAGACTTCTGACAAAAGAAAAATAAACTCTAGCAATTACACAAAACATCCTACTATTATACTCGAGTATAAGCCGAGTTTTTCAGCACATTTTTTTGTGCTGAAAATGCCCCCCTCGGCTTATACTCGAGTCACCTTTTTGCGCCTGATCTCCTGAACTTTGGGGACCCGGTACCGGACAGGCAAACATGTAGCCACACTCTTCCTTTACAAGTGTGCAAAGTTTTGTTGTCCAGGGGACCTACGGCCGGGGAGCACCGATTTTTCAAACCCGGGCACCCCTTCCATAGACCCCCATGTTAAACGGTAATTTCTCTGGTGATTTTACGGACCCAGTACAGGCCGGTCGTAGGTCCTCTGGACCCGGAACTTAGCACACATATAGCCCCATTTCTCCTCTATAAGTGTGCAAAGTTTGTTGTCTGGGGGACCTACGGCCGGGGAGCACCGATTTTTCAAAACTGGGCACCCCTTCCATAGACTCCCATGTTAAACATCAGTCTAGTCATGGACACAGTAAGGCATGGGCACAGTGAGGCATGGGCACAGTGAGGCATGCACATGGACACAGTGAGGCAAAGTGAGGCACAGTGAGGCATGCAGATGGACACCCTAGGCTTATACTCGAGTCAATAAGTTTTCCCATTTTTTTATGGTAAAATTAGGTGCCTCGGCTTATATTCAGGTCGGCTTATACTCGAGTATATACGGTAAGTCAAAGCTGTGAACTCTCCAAGAAGCCCAGATCCTCCAGCAGCCATCTGGACTGCCCATCACTGTCTTGAAGTAAACTGCAAAGCTTTATACCTGGCACTCTGCTGTCCTTTCTTGGCATTTTCCAAGCTCTGTTTCACACAAAAAATGTGTTTAATGCCCTTTACTGACCATAGTAAAAATCCTTGAAGAATAGATATGTCTGAGAAACAAGTTAGAGTAAACGACTGTATCTGTACTATAGGCAAGCAGCAATATTGGAAACATTGGCATGAATGAAAGCTTTACACTGTTTTCCTAATCTATAATGTGGGGCAAACCTTTATTTATTTATTTTTTTTAGATTTTTGTTGGAATTGATGATATGCTCATGCATTATTTTGTAAGAAAGAAATGCTCTAATGTATTAAACAATTCTAACATGAATGACACAAGACCAACCATTGCAATATGGATACAAGAATATGAAAATGTAAGTCTGTTGGATTTTTACATTTTCATTTGCAGGGATGTACTGGAACAGACTTTTGCCATGTTCATGGTCTATGACAGATGATGTTAACTGCAGCCATATGTTTCTTTTTTTTTTTTTTACTGAATGTTCAGAAAAGGCACAACCAAAGATAGCAAAATATCATGGGGAAACATGTTATTCCTTGTTTCATTGTCATATGCCCTTCTTATGTAAGCGTGTGAGAATAAATTATTAGGCAAATAATATATTGTTTCATAAGGCAAGAAATAAATTCTCATTTAGAGTGTCCAACCTTACAGTATATCATATCGAGTCGAAAGGTTTTTAATTAGGCACTTCACAGGATTTACACAGCTAAGCCCTCTCAGCAGACTCCATATAATATAATACAATTTGTTGGCATACAAAAAAAATTTTTTGCAATAATGATAGCAATATTGGAGTTTCTTATCATAAAAATATATATAAAAATGTCTCATGGTGTTTCATAGGGAAAATACCGGTATTTAAATGTGTCATTGAGTTAAAACACATTATTGCATCTTAAGCAACAGCATATTGCCTAGATCTGAATATCTAAGGCCTCGTACACACGACCGAGTTTCTCGGCAAGAGCCAGCAAGAAACTTGCTGGCAGAGATGTCTTGCCGAGAAATTAGTTCGTGTGTATGGTTTCTCGTCAAGAAAACCGACAAGTAATCTCGACGAGAAAATAGAGAACCTGCTCTCTATTTTCTCGTCGAGATTCTCGTCAGCCTGTTTCTCGACGAGAAAAGTGAGTGTGTGTACACTTACCTGTCCTCCGGGAAGCCCGCGCATGTTCGAAATGAATTTGACGCATACGCGGTAGCTTCCTAGGCATAGGTAGGGTATACCAAGATGGGGGCGACGGCATTGAATGTGACGAGCGCATGCTCATCGTATTCGATGACGTCACCGCGTTCGCTCCATTCAAAGAACCGCGGGTTCTTTGAATCGAGCGTGTGTACACTCGGCCGGGACAAGTTTCTTGTCCAAGAATCTCGTCGAAAAAAACAACATGTTTTTTTCGACGAGAATCTCGGCCGTGTGTACGAGGCTTCAGTCTTGAAAAGCTATAATTCGATTTACCAAAGACAAAAAGGGTGTTCATGTTGAAAGAGAATGTTTCTCTCTGTAAGCGTATCGAATGGGGTGAAGTCATGTGCAAGCAAAATATATTTTTTTACTTTCCTTGTACATGATTGGGTATTTATTGCAAAGTGAATTTTGACTGTATTCACTAAACTAGTGTAGTGATGACCCCTGAAGGGACCGCTGCAAATATTCTTACCTGTTCAGAGGCTGCCCATCCTGTTTCCAGTCTCGGACACACACCAACAAATTCAAACTCCAGTCTGGAGGTCTTTTTAAGATTTTTTGCAAGTCTTAAACAGCAGTGCAAGAGAGTTTATGGTGCAGGATACTCAAAGCACACACAAATCTTAGAGGACAGCCTGAAGATCTTGTGCCAGCAGTATTAGCCCCTGTAGTTGCAGCCTTAAAGGGTGACCTTAATGCATCCAGCACAAGTCACACCCCATTGATTTCAATGGCACTATGCGACTTAAACTTTCAGCGACTTTGAAAAGGTTTCTGCACTACTTTAATGCGACTTTTGATGCAACTTTGATCCAGAGACTGTAAAGTTGGATAAAAGCTACACTTAAAGTCGTATCAAAGTCGCACTCTAAATCGCGCAACTTTAGGGTCGCAAAAGTGGAAACATAGTCTTAAAGTGGTTCTAAAGCCTAAACATTTTTTACCTTAATGCATTTTTTACATTAAGGCAAAAAATGTTTAGACGTTAGCATTCCCCCCCCCCCTTACTTACCGGAGACCTCATTCGATCCAGTGCTGTGTACTGGATCAAATCTATGACTAAGCACTGTTGAGTGTAAAACGCATCACCTTTTTTATCCTGTCCACTGCTGTGGTGTGTACTTTTGTTATTTTGCACAATAAAGGCGTTTTTATTGGAGTGCGGCTGTCCAGACCTTCCGTCTTCTAATTGCTATATGCTTAGCCTGCACCTGATGCTTCCACCTTGAGGAGAGTGCCATTTCCACACATCCACCTGGAGGGGTGTTCCCTTCCCCTGCTGTGCACATCTGCAGCTCTTCTCTCCCCTCACTTCCTGGGTCTCGCTGGTTTTGCTGGGAGTCATTGGTTCCCAGTGCTGTCAATCAAAGCCAGTGACAAGGAAGTGGGCACAATGGGCACAGCACCGGGGCTTGGGAGCGAGCATGCATGAGTGCCCCCATGGGAATCGGCTTCCTTTGGGGGCACTGGAGAGAGAAGAGGTGCTTGCGGCCAATCTGTGCAATTCCATTACACAGAGCAGGTAAGTATAGACATGTTTGCTATTTTTTTTTTATTACCTTTAAGGGGACCATGATACACATAAAAGCTAATGGACAAAAAAATGGTTATCATATAAGTCAAGTTTAAATTCCGCATAAACTCTACACACCATAAAAAAGGTGAAATTTTAATTCTGCATTAATATATTAGGTCACAAAGGAATGTGAAATGTGCAATATTAGCTAATAAGCTATGATCTTTCATTGTACTTATTGATGAAAGGTGACTTTGCCCATTATTACTTATTTTTGCACTACATTAATAAACATTCTATTCTGAGTCATCAAGTATTGAGACACAAATAATCAGTTGATTTATGCTGGATACACAATGGCTCCGCGGGAGGGATTCACCCATCAACCTGTGATTGCAGAAAAAATATCACTCCGCCCATGGCCAGCTTAATGTATGCATATGATTAAAAGAGGCATACAGATTTAGGACCATGCTTATCTCTTCAGTCAGAAAAAATAAAAAAAATGTTTTCAAATAAAACATTCCAACTTGGCTGATAGTAATTTCCACCTGTAGGGCTGCGGTATTAGCTGGTCCATTTTTTTTACACAAGCAAAAGTTTATGTATTGGATGACAGTTACCAATATCTATTTGATCTTTTAGGTTAAAGTGTATGAAAAACCTAAGGCTGGCTATACACAGAGCAAATTTCTTTCTTGCAACCCTGGGTTGTAGGAAGGAAATTTGCTCAACTCCCCCATCGACACAAACAGTGTTGATGCAGTAATCACTCCTGCCACGCCATTGTCTGCTACCAGTGGGGGCAGGCAAGGGAAGCCACCCCCAACGGGAAAAGACAGTGATTATAATCGTAATAGAATGCAGCAGGCTGGTTATTCCCTAGTTGATTGATCGATCAACTTGGTAAATTCTGCCTGCCCAATAACAGTTGAATCTTGGCCGGTTCCTGTAGAACCGGACAAGATTTGAACCGTGTATGGCCAGCCTAACAAAGAACTTCTCTTTTTTCTCTTTTAGTCTGTTAAATACATCATTATATGTATTTTATTAGATTTGTTTGAGAAGTTAAAAAAGTAAAATTGAATCATGCCAGAAATCTTGTAAATGTAAAACTTTCTGTGAATTCTGCCTCTGCTGACTGTTATCAGTTGACATCTTTATCAGCTATTTCTGCAGCTTATCTCTTGTTATGGTAAATGAAAGAAGGGAATGTGTTCTGTAGCCCTGCCCTTAGGTTAAGGCAGTAAGACACTGTTCCTCCATAGATACAGTACTGTAAGTAAACGTTATCACCCTAGGACAGAAAGTGTGTTATTGGCAGGATTACAGGATAAAAACAAGGGAAAAAGAAAGCAAATGCAGCCACCACATCTAAGGACTGCTAAGCTGCATTATAATAAATGTTTGTTGTTTGCATCTTAAAGCTCAGAAAGACTAACAACTGCAAAGAGAATTTACCTCTCTCTGGCTTCTTTTTTACTTTTTTATTACAAGACAAATTGCAAACAGCACAATATTGAAAGTGACCTACCCTGTCCAATTTTTATTTATTACGATTAGTCTAAAAGCTAGTTTTTATTACACATTATGCTTCTAGAATAGTTTGTCTTTGTCATATTTTGTGTGCCTTTGTGTGCAATCATCCTTTTTTTCTTTTGCATGTTCTAGTTTGCAATATTTCGACATTATATTTTAAATATTGGAAATATAAGCTTATGTAGCCACTATTCTCTGTAGTTCATATTAAGCTGATTAAGTGGAACACTCTGTGAATATACAGTATATAGCTTCAAACTGCATTTTCCCAGTGAATAGCTGAGAAGTATGTATGAGCTTGTGAATATAAAATAAAAGTTTAGGTACAATTTAATTTGACCTAAGACAATCTATCATAAAATTGTATTTCTAGCAGAAATATTTTCTTTACAACCTCAATATGATTGTTTAAAAATATACAGCATAAAAGATCCTGATTGCATCTGACACAGCCTGTGACCTACACACAGGGTACCTGTCTATTGACTACTCGAGCCATCCTGGAGCTAAATGTAAAGCAGTAAGACGGGTCCCGTTGCCTTATATATTACATATACTATCTTCACCCCTAAAAGCAAGGACAGACTTTAGTAATTTCCCAACAGGGCAACTTTGCTGCATTATACCCCTATGGCCATAAATCCTGGCATCTAAGAAGATATATTTATTCTACATGTGAGGACATATGATCATTTCTCAATATATTTTTTTTCTCCCTAAATAACACATATCATAAATACAAGGGTTCTTCAAAATGTTTCCGCACTTTTTTAAACTAAGTTATATATATAAAAGTGTGGAAAATTTTTGAAGACCCCTTTTATGTATATATTTATATGTATGTATATATATATATATATATATATATATTAATATATATATATATATATATCATATAAAAAGAGCCTATTCAAAGATATAGACATA
This sequence comes from Rana muscosa, assembly GCA_029206835.1. NCBI lineage: Eukaryota > Metazoa > Chordata > Amphibia > Anura > Ranidae > Rana > Rana muscosa. The sequence continues at coordinate 746,564,099 of CM055116.1, read as the reverse complement.
CTGAATGGCAGCTATAGTCAAAGGATGTGGGAAAATTACTGGGCAAAATAAATAATGTAATGAAAACACGTGCATAACCATGATATAATGCTAGGGGTCTTATTTCTTTGGTAGACGTATTAACCTATAAGAGTATTTTGTGGGGACCCCAGTCAACTAATACCAATCACTGTGGAAGGATAGATAGATAGGTAGATAGATAGGTAGATAGATAGATAGATAGATAATGATGCCTTGACTCTCAGGACAAAACAGTGAACACCTCCAAATAGTTTGTAAAGGAAATACTAAAAAACAAGTAATATTTGAAGAAAGTGCTTGCTGCCCAACAACGCTTGGATATAACAAAACAGGAAGAGTGTCACCAGCAGGGATGAGCTTTATGTTCGAGTCAAACATGAGTTCGACTCGAACATTGGCTGTTCGCCCGTTCGGAGAACAGCAAACAATTTGGGGTGTTCGCAGCAAATTCGAAAAGCCGAGGAACACCGTTAAAAGTCTATGAGAGAAATCAAAAGTGCTAATTTTAAACGTTAATATGCAAGTTATTGTCATGAAAAGTGTTTGGGGACCTGGTTACTGCCCCAGGGGACATGTATCAATGCAAAAAAAAGTTTTAAAAACAGCAGTTTTTTTTCGAGAGCAGTGATTTTAATAATGCTTAAAGTGAAACAATAAAAGTGAAATATTCCTTTAAATTTCGTACCTAGGGGGTGCCTAAAGTATGCCTGTAAAGTGGCGCATGTTTCCCGTGTTTAGAACTGTCCCTGCACAAAATGTCATTTTTGATTCATTTCACGCGGCTATAATGAATTGTCGGCTCCCCGGCAATACAGATCAAAGTCCCCCCCACAGTCCATTACCAGGCCCTTTGGGTCTGGTATGAATATTAACCTCCCTGGCCGTATTCCCGAGTCTGGCTCGGGGTGGAATTTCATTACCATAAGCGGTAACCCCGAGTCAGACTAGGATGCAGGATACAGGGAGAGTTACTTACCTTGTCCCCTGGATCCTGCAATGTCTCCCCGCTGTGTGTGCGAGCTGTCTCCTCGCTCGATTCACACAGTGCCCGAGTGCCGCCCAGCTCCATTCCTTGCAACGTTGCGGCGCACGGGGGCGGAGATCGGCGCCAAATTCAAAAAAGTAAAAACACAATACACATACAGTACACTGTAATCTTACTGATTACAGTACTGTATAAAAAAAATTACACATCCCCTTTGTCCCTAGTGGTCTGTCCAGTGTCCTGTTTGCACTTTTATATTATAAATATTGTTTTTTCTGCCTGGAATTTGGAGATTGTCCATAGCAACCAAAAAGTGTCCCTTTATGTCAAAAGTGGTTTTAGACCAGCTAGAAAACAGCGATAATAAATTAGAATCACTTGCAGAATTCAGAGATAGCAATTTGTGGGGAAATTCGTCATCAAACACTAAATCTAATGACAGCGAAAATTCTGCAACTAAGCAAATTTCAGTGTTTTTGAGTTATTTCTAAGAATTGCAGGCCTACAATATAAAACGCCAAATTTTCATGCAAAATAATTGTATCGCTTTCAGCACCTAAAATCTGACAGAATCATACCACCATGGAGGTTAAGGGGAACCCCGAACCAAAAAAAACCCTGTGGGGGTCCCCCCAAATTTCATAACAGGCCCTTTAGGTTTGGTATGGATATTAAGGGGAACCCCGCACCAAATAAAAATAAAAATAAATGGCGTAGGGTCCCCCCAAAAATCCCTACCAGACCTGAACCCCACACCAAAATAAAAAAAAATGGCTCGGGGCCCCCCCAAAAATCCATACCAGACCCTTATCCGAGCATGCAACCTGGCAGGCCGCAGGAAAAGAGGGGGGGACGAGAGAGCGCCCCCCCTCCTGAACCGTACCAGGCCACATGCCCTCAACATGGGGAGGCTCTCTCGTCCCCCCGTCTTTTCCTGCGGCCTGCCAGGTTGCGTGCTCGGATAAGGGTCTGGTATGGATTTTTACATTTTGGTGCGGGGTTCCCCTTAATATCCATACCAAACCTGAAGGGCCTGATATGGAATTTGGGGGGACCCCCACGTTTTTTTTTGGTTCGAGGTTCCTCTTTATATTCATACCAGACCCAAAAGGCCTGGTAATGGACTGTGGGGAGGACCCCTGCCATTTTTTTCAGTGACTTTGATCTGTATTACCAGGGAGCTGACAATTCATTATAGCCGCGAGTGGTTTTAACTGACTTTTTTTCCTTCAGAAATGACATTTTGTGCAGGGACAATTCTAAACACGGGAAACATGCGTGACTTTACAGGCATACAAAATTTAAAGGAATATTTCACTTTTATTGTTTCACTTTAAGCATTATTAAAATCACTGCTCCCGAAAAAACATCAGTTTTTAAAACTTTTTTTTTGCATTGATACATGTCCCCTGGGGCAGGACTCGGGTCCCCAAACACTTTTTTTGACAATATCTTGCATATTAGCCTTTAAAATTAGCAGTTTTGATTTTTCATGTTCGTGTCCCATAGACTTTAACGGTGTTCGCATGTTCGAACAAACTTTTTGCCTGTTCGCATGTTCTGGTGCGAACCGAACAGGGGGGTGTTCGGCTCATCCCTAGTCAGCAGCATCTCACCTTACCTAGATGTAAGCAGCATCTAGATCTACATGACAGCAGAAGGGCATCCCAGCACCTGCCTGGCCATTTTGCAGCAGTACACTTTACAAATGGTGTGTCCAACCCTGGACTGATTTAAAAAATCCTGAAAGATGCAAATAAGCCTGGTTCCCAAGTCGCTTAATGTTTAAATGTTTGCTCTCCATCCCACCACTGGTGTCACCAGTGTGGGGCCAGAGGGGGCCATGACCCCCCTAACATTATACTGTGCCCTACTATGTGCCCCCCTAATTAAAACACCATATTATTTGTACCATTATATATGCCCCGCATCTTGCACCATTTTATAGTTGGCCCCCTACTTTTGTCCCTGTCCCCCCATGTGCCCCCCTAAATATGAAAGCTGGAGACACCACTGCATCCCACAATTAAACCTGGGATTTCATAAGCTCTTATGAATGGCAGCTTAAAGGTTAATAATAAAAAGGGAAATACCTGTAATCCGTGTCAACCCATCGAATGCATTTGCCTTAAAACACCGCGCCACAAAAAAACAATATTTTAGCTCTGGGCAGATACTGGTGGGTTAAACAACTTCCAAGTGTGTGGTTAGGAGAGCCCAGTTCAAACTTCTCAAAAGCAAACACATCAGCTCCAGGACCAATATGATACTTTCTATAGTATTTGGACTGTCTGATTACACTTGATGTCCACAGAAAAAAGAATACTCATAGAAAGAATACTTAATTTGACTCACAGGTAGAGTAGCCTCCCTGGCAGTATGATTATGTCAGATTTTTGCGACTCAAAGCGGTACAATTGTTTTGCATAAAAATTTGGCGTTTTATATTGTGGGCCGGTAATAACACACTTAAATCTGTCCAAACAAGAGTCTGGTAGACATCCCGGGTATGATAAAGTTTGAAACACTAAATCATAAATTATAATATAATAAATAACTATAAATAATTATAAAAAATAATAATATAATAAATAATAAAATCAATTTCCCCACGATTCACTATCGCTCAATTCTGCAAGTGTTCTAATTTAATATCCCAGTTTTTTAACTGGTCTAAAACCACTTTTGACGTAAAGGGACACTTTTTGGTTGCTATGGACAATCTCAGGAAGAAAGAACAGTACCGTATATACTCAAGTATAAGCCGACCCGAATATAAGCCGATGCACTTAATTTTACCACAAAAAAATGGGAAAACGTATTGACTCGAGTATAAGCCTAGGGTGTCCATCTGCATGCCTCACTGTGCCTCGCTTTGCCTCACTGTGTCCCTGTGCATGCCTCACTGTGCCTCACTGTGTCCATGCCTCACTGTGCCTTACTATGCCCATGCCTCACTGTGCCCATGCCTCACTGTGCCCATGCCTCACTGTCACTCTGTCCATGCCTCACTGTGCCCAATCTCCCTACCTGATCTCCGGCGCTGTGTGACTAGACTGACGTTTAACATGGGTGTCTATGGAAGCGGTGCCCGGCTTTGAAAAATCGGTGCTCCCCCGCCGTAGGTCCCCTGGACAACAACCATTGCACACTTGTAGATGAAGAGTGGGGCTACATGTGTGCCAAGTGTGGGGTCCGGGGGACCTAGGGTCGGCCAGTACTGGGTCCACAAATTCACTGGAGAAATGACCGTTTAACATGGGAGTCTATGGAAGGGGTACCCGGCTTTGAAAAGTCGGTGCTCCCCGGCCGTGGGTCCCACGGACAAAAAACTTTGCACACTTGTAAAGAAAGAGTGGAGCTACATGTGTGCCAAGTTTGGCCGGGCGCACAAATGTGAAGATGGACACAGACTTGTGTATAAGCCGAGGGAGGCATTTTCAGCACAAAAAAATGTGCTGAAAAACTTGGCTTATACTTGAGTATATACAAGTATATACGGTATATATAATATAAAAGTGCATGCAGGGAATTGGACAAAGCACTAGGGACAAAAGGGAGGTCAAATGATTTCATACAGTAATGTAATCTGTAAGATTACAGTGTACTGTAGGTGTTATGTTTTGTGTACTTTTTGAATTTGCTGCCAGGCTCCGCCCCTGTGCGTTGCGACGCTCGTAGGGAATGGAGCCTGGCACACAGAGGCATCGGGAGGAGGACACAGCCCGCGGACACAGCGGGGGGACATCACAGGATCCTGGGGACAAGGTAAGTAAGTATACTGCACCAGGATCCTGCAATGCAATCCCGAGTGTGGCTCGGGGTTACCACTAATGGTCCTGAAATTTAACCCCGAGCCACAATCGGGAAAACCGCCAGGGAGGTTAAGGAAATAATTCTTAAGTGATAGGGATGCGTGTTGGACAGTTTGTGTTTGTCTGTTTAACTTTTTATTTGGTTAAAAAAAATGGAGGCAACACCGTGGCAGGTTTTAAGCAATGGGTTTGAATAAGGGACTTCCCACTAGGCAGAATAGACCTATGTTTTCAATATAGGAGTTGAATAACTGTTTTCATTGCATTTCCCATAGATTTTGGCTATTATATGTAAGGCAACCAATCAGAAGGTTTCCGTATATAGCATGCACCACTTACCCAGACTTCTTACAGTGTGACAGTGAATACAGAGTCCATGTCTGAAACAATCCCAATGGCAAAGATGAAGAGCATGACAAAAGAAAAACTCCTGTAAGGATCTGGGAAGGATCCACTCACATCTAGAAAGAAGGGCACAAACGGGGCGCTGGAGTTAGTGGAATTTTCTGGTCATGAAACATTATCCACAAACTAAATTTATATAATTTTTTTCCACACAAATAGAGCTTTCTTTTGGTGGTATTTGATCACCACAGTTTTTTTTTTTCCTTCTATAAATAAAAAAAAATGTAAAAAACAATATTTTTAACTTTCTGCTTTAAAAAACATATGCAATAAAAAAAAAAATCAAAAACAAATAAAATTCATTCATGAATTTGGGCCAAACAGTATTCTGCTACATGTCTTTGGTAAAAACAATACGTGTATATTGATTGGTTTGAGTGAAAGTTATAGCATCTACAAACTATGGTATATATAATGGATTTAATTGCAGTGTTTAGCGGCTTATAATGGGACACTAACTGATGCTGGGGAGGGGTCACCAGTGACATTAATACAGTGATCAGTGCTAACACTGTCACTGTACTAATGACACTGTCACTGTGCCTAACAATGTGTAATGTGTGCAATATATGCTGCTTTTTACTAAGGATCTCTTTGCAGGGATAAGAAACAGAGAGATTGTTCCCTCTGTACAGAGCCCTGTGTTTGTCAACACAGGGCTCTGGGCTGTGATTGGACACGGCTGTTCAGCAGGTCCCAGTCATGAATCATTGGCTGGGACCGGCTGACAGACTCCTGCTGGTGGGTATTGGCTGGGGGACGCGCATGCGTGCCCTAAACCCAGAAACACTCAGCGACGTACAAGTACGTCGCTTTGCCTGTACAGGCCACCCATCTGTAGTACATTGTGGGCTGTCCGAATGTGGTTGAAGATGCCGACAGAAACTCAGAAAGAGCAGGCAAACTGGCGGTGTCTACAGCCACAAGTAGCAGTGACTAGATTAGCAAGGGGCTGTTAGATGTGGGCTACATGCTTCAGGAGCCCCACCCCCTTTATCAGGAATTTTATATGTGTGGTTATTTTGGATCATATAATGTATGGAGTAATGTTGTTGCTCACAGAACCATGATCTGAAAAGGCCTGTATTGCTTTCTCACCTGTTTTTTATCATTAATAACAAGATACCACCAATGCGTTTTAGGGAAAGGACCTCCCTTTCCAGGGCTTGAACAATGGTTTTTAATGCAATCAGGATGAGATAAATTAGAAATCCTGAATTGAGGCTAGAATGGGACAAGTGTGTTCTAAAGACATGTATTCATTTGACTTGTGGGTTGAATCTGCCATCAGTCTTTTCTATCTTTTGAGAACTCAACACTTGGAACAATTTACCCATCTTAGTCCCCCACTATGGCTGTAGTCTCACTCCTCTGGTTGCAACAATTCCATTATTTAACAGGAGTGGTACAGAGAGTGTGATATCCACTTTGAATGTCCTGGCAGATAGGCACAACTTGGAATTCAAGTGCAAAGATTTTATCAGGGGAATCTTTAAAAAAAAGAAAGATAATTAAGAGAATGATTTGCCAGCGCCTTCCAAAAAATTAAGTAAGTTTTCAGTATGTTAATTATGCCCTGCCTTTTCCATTTTTTTTCCCTGTACAATATTATCATGTAATTTGTATTCTGTACTACAGCATTAGGGTGAAACAGTATATGCTAATATCATGTGCTGATAAAACCAAAAGTTTTGTCTTTAAAGCTGAACTCAACATGATACAACACCAATTAATGCAGGTATGTATTCATTATGAAATCATTACATTCATTTTTTTTTTTATTTAGCCATTCTAAATACCTGCATTTGACTTAGTGTCAGCCTCATGAAAAGTTAGATCACTAGTAAATTTCCAGACTGGATAGACTAAAATAAAAAACTGGGTAGGTGTAAAACCTCACCCATATACAGTATGTACTTAAAGGGGAGTTCCAGCCTTTGTTTATGTTTATTAAAAGTCAGCAGCTACAAAAAGTTTAGCTGCTGGCTTTTAATAAACAGACACTTACCTGTTCCACTGTCCAGCGACGCGGCCGAACGGAGCTTCGCTCCTCTCCCCCCTTCTCTGCCGGGATGCCTCCATTCATAGTGTGGGCACCCGGCCGTGACGCTGTGCAATCTGAGTGGCCAGGTGATCGCCTGGGACCTGTCACGTGTCCCAGGTGATCGCCTACAGGGAGGGGCCCGCCTTAGGCGATATGACGAGTAGCCTGAGAGGTCCCTGGGCAGAAGAAGGAAGTGGGACTGGAAGTCCCAATCCTACTGAAGCCCCCACTCCCCCCCCAAAAAAAAAATTACATGCCAAATGTGGCATGTAAGGGGACGAGGAGTGGATTAAGCGGAAGTTCCAATTTTGGGTGGAACTCCGCTTTAAACTGAGTATCTAGCTGTTTGCCTGGAGCTCAGATTTATTGCTTCCCTGTTGTGAAAATTAGAAAAAAAATTGTCACACTCAAAATGTTGGTTTCCAGAAGAACTTGGGGGGCATTGACTCTTAATCAATGAAGTGTGTTCGGGGAAATGACAGCAAGAAAAGTATCTGGACTCTTCTTTCGCAGGCAAATTGTTTTGCACCATTTTACAGGGTAATTTAAAAAATAACTGTTTAATAGTACACAGTTATGTTTTTTTTTTTAATGTGTTTTCAGCTTCAAACCAGAGTTAACCACCTTCTGGCCTTTATTGAACAGACATCTATAATATCATCACAGATGAAATCATTTAATATCATCATACATATACATAAGCTTCCCACACATTTCCTTTTTTCCTGTACAGTATGTGATAAGCAAATTTCTGCTTTGAAATAGTATGTTTATTGATTCTCAAGCAGCGGGTAGTAAAGAGAGGATTCAGCTTGATTTAATCGTGTAACTGTCACCATGATTTAAAGCGATGAAGTGAGTCATTTAAGAGAAGATATATTCCATGATTTATTATATACTAAGATTTGTACTTTTCGAAACCCTGTATCACTATATATTTTTAAAGCTAAATTTTTTAATTTTTTGCAACATGACTAGCTTATGTTTACTATTTTAAAATACAATAAAGACTTATAAGTTTTGGCTGTATTTATATTTTAAGTTTAAGACTTAAGCCGGCCTTACACGGATCGAAATAATTTTCTTTCGAAAATCGTATCAAAGAATTTTCGTACGAATTTCGCACCGTTAGTGGGCTGCAGCAACAGCCGGTTTTCGCGCGGCAATCAAATTTGAGGAATCGGACATGTTGGAAATTTTTGGAAAAACAAACGATTTTCGAATCAATGATGGGAGAATCGTGCGAGAAATGTAATAGAAAAAAAAACTGCGCATGTGCAAGAAAAGAAAATTCCTGGAGAGAAAAGAATATTCCCGGAGAGAAAAGAATATTCCCGGCCGACTTTCGAAAATCAATAGTGGCATCATCGGATCACAAAAAAAACAAAATTTCTGATTATGAAAAGAAAATTAATTCGAAATTCGACCATGTATTGCCTGCTTTAACCGCTTAACGACCTCTTCACGCCGATATACGTCGGCAGAATGGCTCGTACAGGCACAATCACGTACCTGTACGTGGCCCTTTAACTGCCGACGTCAGGGTCGCGCGCGCGCCGGCGGCGGCACGCTCGCGACCCCCCTGCCTTCCCCGTGAGTGGGACCGCAGGTCCCGCGGACTCGATCGCCGCGGGGATCCCCGCGATCGTCTCACAGAGTCTCAGAGCGGGGAGATGTGTGTGTAAACACAGCATCTCCCCGCTCCTCTACTGACAATGTCAGCGATCTCCGCTCTGTTTAATCAGAGCGGAGATCGGTGACGTGTCAGTCGTAGCCACGCCCACCCTCAGTTAGTAACACGCCCCTAGGCACACTTAACCCCTCCAACGCCCCTAGTGGTTAACCCCTTCACTGCCAGTGTCATTTTCACAGTAACCAGTGCATTTTTATTGCACTGTTCGCTGTGAAAATGACAATGGTCCCAAAAATGTGTCAAAAGTGTCCGATGTGTCCGCCATAATGTCGCAGTCATGAAAAAAATCGCTGATCGCCGCCATTACTAGTAAAAAAAAAAATAATTATAAAAATGCCTTAAAACTATACCCTATTTTGTAAACGCTATAATTTTTGCGCAAACCAATCAACAAACGCCGATTGCAATTTTTTTTACCAAAAATATGTAGAAGAATACATATCGGCCTAAACTGAGGAAAAAAAAAAAATTATATATTTTTTATATATTTTTTGGGGATATTTATTATAGCAAAAGGTAAAAAATATGTAATTTTTTTCAAAATTTTCACTCTATTTTTGTTTATAGCGCAAAAAATAAAAACCGCAGAGGGGATCAAATACCACCAAAAGAAAGCTCTATTTGTGGGAAAAAAAGGATACCAATTTGTCCGGGGCTTAAGTGGTTAAAGGGTATTATTTACTAAAACTAGAGAGTGCAACATCTGGTGTAACTCTGCAGAGGAACCAATCAGCTTCCAGGTTTAATTGCCAAAGCTTAATTGAACAAGCTGAAGTTAGAAGCTGATTGACTACGATACAAAGCTGCACCAGATTCTGAGTGCACCAGTTTTAGGCCGGGTTCACACTGGGGCGACAAACGCTCCGACATTGGGAGCTCATGTCGCATGACGTGTGAAAATCAATGTTTCCCTATGGGAGCCATCTTAACTGGTCCGACACACGTCGGTCCGACTTTGAAAATGCTCCCTGTACTACTTTGGTCCGACTTTGATCCGACTTCAGCCCATTGACTATCATTGAAGTCGGATCAAAGTCGGACCGCAGTCTTGCATGATCCGACATTGGGTTGCGACTTGTGCTGTGCTGCTCTTGCGAGGGAACTCCAGGCCAAATTTTAAATAAAAAACCGGCATGGGTTTTCCCTTCAGGAGCATACCAGGCCCTTGGGTCTGGTCTGGATTTGAAGGGGAACCCCTACGCCGAAAAAACGGCGTGGGGGTCCCCCCAAAATCCAAACCAGACCCTTATCCGAGCACGCAACCTGGCAAGCTGCAGGGGAAGAGGGGGGGACGAGAGATCGCCCCCCCTCCCTCCTGAACCGTACCAGGCCGCATGCCCTCAACATGGGGGGTTTGGTGCTCTGGGGCAGGGGGGCCCCAAAGCACCCTGCCCCCATGTTGATGAGGACAGGGCCTCTTCCCAAAAACCCTGGCCGTTGGTTGTCGGGGTCTGCGGGCGGGGGGCTTATCGGAATCCGGGAGCCCCTTTTAATAAGGGGGCCCCCAGATCCCGGCCCCCCCACCCTATGTGAATGAGTATGGGGTACATCGTACCCCTACCCATTCACCTGGTGGAAAAAAATGTCAATAAAAAACACACACAGCTTTTTAAAGTAATTTATTGCACAGCTCCGGGGGTTTCCGGTGTCGTCTCCGTGCTCTCCGGTTCTTTCTTCTGCCGGGCCTCCACTATCTTCTTCCAGCTCTTTTGCTAGCGGGGCCCGGTCTTCTCCGTCGCCTTCTTCTTCTCCTGCTCTCCGGTTCTTCTCACGCTCTCCGTTTCTTTCTTTTGCCGGGCCTCCGCTATCTTCTTCCAGCTCTTTTGCTAGCGGAGAGGCCCGGTCTTCCTGTCGTCTCGTCCGGCTCTCCGTTGTCCTTCTGCTGGCCCCTCCACTATCTTCTTCCAGCTCTTTTGCTAGTGGAGGGGCCGGTCTTCCCGTCGCCATCTTCTTCTCTCTTCTCCTACTCGATGTTGACTCGTCGCTTCCTCTCGCTGTAATACTGGCTGTTCGCTCCGCTCCGAATTAATATAGGCTTCTCATGACGTCACAGTCACATGCTCCGGGTGGCCCCGGAGCATGTGACTGTGACGTCATGGGAGCATGTGACTGTGACATCATGAGAAGCCTATATTAATTCAGAGCGGAGCGAACAGCCAGTATTACAGCGGGAGGAAGCGACGAGTCAACATCGAGGAGGAGAAGAGAGAAGAAGACGGCGACGGCGACGGGAAGATCGGCCCCTCCACTAGCAAAAGAGCTGAAAGAAGATAGTGGAGGGGCCGGCAGAAGGACAACGGAGAGCCGGACGAGACGACAGGAAGACCGGGCCTCTCCGCTAGCAAAAGAGCTGGAAGAAGATAGCGGAGGCCCGGCGGAAGAAAGAACCGGAGAGCGAGAGAAGAACTGGAGAGCGGGAGAAGAGGCCCCTCCACTAGCAAAAGAGCTGGAAGAAGATAGTGGAGGGGCCGGCAGAAGGACAACAGAGAGCCGGACGAGGCGACAGAGAAGACCGGGCCCCGCTAGCAAAAGAGCTGGAAGAAGATAGCGGAGGCCCGGCAGAAGAAAGAACCGGAGAGCGGGGAGACCCCCCGGAGCTGTGCAATAAATTACTTTAAAAAGCTGTGTGTGTTTTTTATTGACATTTTTTTTCCACCAGGTGAATGGGTAGGGGTACGATGTACCCCATACTCATTCACATAGGGTGGGGGGCAGGGATCTGGGGGCCCCCTTATTAAAGGGGGCTCCCGGATTCCGATAAGCCCGCAGACCCCGACAACCAACGGCCAGGGTTGTCGGGAAGAGGCCCTGTCCTCATCAACATGGGGACAGGGTGCTTTGGGGTGGGGGGGCTGCAGGTCGCCCCCCCTGCCCCAGAGCACCAAACCCCCCATGTTGAGGGCATGCGGCCTGGTACGGTTCAGGAGGGAGGGGGGCCGCTCTCTCGTCCCCCCCTCTTCCCCTGCGGCCTGCCAGGTTGCGTGCTCCGATAAGGGTCTGGTTTGGATCTTGGGGGGGACCCCCACGCCGTTTTTTCGGCGTAGGGGTTCCCCTTCAAATCCAGACCAGACCCAAGGGCCTGGTATGCTCCTGAAGGGGGATCCCATGCCGGTTTTTTATTTAAAATTTGGCCTGGAGTTCCCCCTCAAGATTCATACCAAACACAGTGCCTGCTATTGGCGGGGATCCAAGTCGGATCCCCGTTCATTGAAAGTCGGACATATGTCGGCTTCATGTCGCGGGAAAAAGTCGGATCCAAAGTAGGATGGCTGTTGTGTCGCACTAGTGTGAACCCAGCCTTAGACTCCTTTCACACTGGGGCGGGAATGTGCGGTGGCAGTATACCGTCGTATTTACCGTGATATTCGCCCGCTAGCGGTGCGGTTTTAACCCCCGCTAGCGGCCGAAAAAGGGTTAATACCGCCTGCAAACCGTGGCTACAACAGCGGTTTGCGGCCGGTATTACCGTGTTGTCCCATTAATTTCAATGGGAAGGAGCGGTATACACATCGCTCCTTCACCGCTCCAAAGATGCGGCTTGCAGGAGATTTTTTTTTCTCCTGCCAGCGCATCGCCTCAGTGTGAAAGCCCTCAGGCTTTCACATTGAGAATGCTGGGGCAGGAGTATTTCAGGCGTTATTTATGCACTATTTTTAGCGCTAAAACGCCTGAACTATGCCTCAGTGTGAAAAGGGCTTAAGTAAATCTACTCCAAAGTGTCACTAAAACCACATCATAAAAAAACATCAATAAATGCTGAATTACATCCTGTTCATACTCTCTCAGTCACTATGAGATTTGTTTTCTGTATTCTGAAAAAAAATGGTTTACCCTGCTGCTCCCTATCTCCACCTTCTGTTCATGTCCCCAATTCAACTAGGGATTTTGCAGCTGTAGTGGCAACTCTGCACATGCTCAGTTTTCAGTGAGTTTCTAAGCTGGCCATTTCCTTCCTATCACATCTGAGCAGCCCATGTGACTATAGAGTCACACATGTGGGTGTATACACAGTGGTAAATGAAAGCCCACTCCCTCCCTCCCGCCCTCCTCCATGCCCACTAACCAGCTAAACACAATGGGGACAGGATACTACATGTAGATTCTAATGCCTTGTACACACGATCGGATTTCTGATGGAATAAATTCCGATGGAATTTTACGTCGGAATTCCGATGAAGCTGACTTCCATCAGTCTTGCCTACACACTGTCAGACTAAATTCTGAATGTCCAAAACCGCGGTGACGTAAAACACTCCGACGAGCCGAGAAAAATTAAGTTCAATGCTTCCGAGCATGCGTCGACTTGATTCTAAACATGCATGTTTTTTTCTCCGATGGAATTCCACACAGACGATCGGAATTTCCCATCGGAAAAATGTAAAACATGTTCTATTTTTTTACTACAATGGAATAAAGTCCAATGGGGCCCACACACGATCGGAATTTCCGATGAAACAAGTCCATCGGATTTTATTCCATCGGAAATCCGATCGTGTGTACAAGGCATAATTCGAAGAAACAGGCTGAAGGGGCGTGACACAACCTGTGACTGGCAGAAATCTGCCCACACTATGTTATTTCCACTAAATAATAAAGATTTAATTTTAAATATATGTTTGTATGAAAAGACAGTTTATTAATATTATTTATTTATTTTTACTCCGTATTCCTAAGGCTGTTTTTTTTTTTCTTTGAACATGTGAGTAGCAGGACTAGAAGCCCCTCCTGCTTATGTTTTCTTGCAGACAGGACGGGAAACATCTGAGTCATGTAACAACAGTATGTCAATTTGGAAAAAGGTAGTTAGATTTTTTTTTTTATAAAATAATTACAGTGCCATCATCCACATACAGAAAGAGATGAGAGCATGTAAATTAAGCCGTTGGGGTTTATTTACTAAAGCTGGAGAGTGCAAAATCAGGCTCACTTGTGCATAGAAACCAATCAGCTTCCAGGTTTTATTGCCAAAGCCTAATTGAACAAGCTGAGGTTAGAAGTTGATTAGTTTCTATGCAGAAAAGAGCCTGATTTTGCACTCTCCGGCTTCAGTAAATAAACCCCAGTGTGTGTTTAGTATCACTTTATGTGTTAGGCCTCGTACACACGGCCGAAATTCTCGTCGAAAAAAACATGTAGTTTTTTTCGACGAGATTCTTGGACAAGAAAATTGTCCCGGCCGAGTGTACACACGCTCGATTCAAAGAATCCGCGGTTCTTTGAATGTAGCGTACGCGGTGACGTCATCGACTACGACGAGCATGCGCTCGTCACATTCGATGCCGTCGCCGCCATCTTGGTATACCCTATCTATGCCTAGGAAGCTACCGCGCATGCGTCAAAGTCATTTCGAGCATGCGCGGGCTTCCCGGCGAAAAGGTAAGTGTACACACACACAATTTTCTCGTCGAGAAACAGGCTGACGAGAATCTCGATGAGAAAATAGAGAGCAGGATCTCTATTTTCTCGTCGAGATTCTTGTCGCTTTTCTTGACGAGAAACCATACACACAAACGAATTTCTCGGCAAAAAATCTCTGCCAGCAAGTTTCTTGCTGGTTTTTGCCGAGAAACTCGTTCATGTGTACGAGGCTTCAGACTTGCAAACTGATGTGTTCATAGATGTTAAAAAAATTGGGGTAACCATGGTCATAGCCGAATGTTAGCATAGTTTAAGTGAGCATGGCTTAGTAAAGCCTACATGCCACAGCCTCCCTATATATATAAATAAATATATATATATATATATATATATATATATATATATATATATGCTGTATGGAAAAGTTCAGATCATCAGGCACTGCACATTTTCTACAGTTATAACGCTCAAACAGATTTAAAATGCAGCAGGTTTAGTAGAGTTTGGGAAAATTATAAAAAAGATACATCCTTTGTCAGAGAGGAGCATTTTACAGGCAAGAACCTTCTTAGCAAAGAGTGTCCATAAGCACAAATGTGACTTACTGTAAAAGTGGCTACATCACAGGGAAATGCTATACTTTAAGGAAACAACCATATTGTAGAGAGATTGCAAGAGTGTAGCCATATTAGAGGAAGGTTCATAATTACAGAGATGTGCAATATTGATAAAAATGCAGTCTGTCCAATCACATACCTGAAAATGTTGCCAGCCAATTTTTCACAAAAAATGAGTTACATCACTCAAAATGCACCACTATTGAAGAGCATCTATAGCATTGAGTATAGAGTCTAATCATACACTAGAATGCTGCAACATCACTAAGCACATAGCCTGATCCTCCAGCCATCAAATACAGAGTAGGCACCATTATGGAGCATGTAAGATATCCAAGCACTAGATCAGCAATATCACTAAGAATGTAGTGGTTATACATTAGACATGTTACTGAGGATACAGGATTTTTCACTTTCACTGGAGGCTATATGTGCTGTCGGGGGGGGGGGGGGGCAAAATCACCCAGATGGGATTTAAAAGACTCTACCACTTATTATAAAAAAGAACTGATCTTGGGAATAAACTGCAGGCACCTAAAGGGTTCCTGCACGTACAGTACCTGCAGAAGCTCTAATTCCCCTTTGCTATTGCTGAATACTGAGCGATTCTGCGATGGAAAATCTCTGATTCTAACATGTAATGTGGGTTCTTGCCATAGGTGTGCACAGTCTATTGCATTGGGGTGTGCATCCTAAAGCTCAAACACACGTGTGTTTCAACATATACAGTATATGACCCCAGCACATTGATCTCCATTCCGGCACAGTGAAAGAGCGTAAACACTTCTCTTATGGCTTAGCTGGCATGAGCGACTCTCTGCCCATCGCCGCCGCCGCCCGCCTCACAGCCTGTCAAGTCTCACTCTTCGAGCCCCGGCTACTACTGGGTGGGGAGCAGAGGAAGATCACTCCACCTGGGAAGGCAAGGAGATAAGCAGGCAAGCGGCTGGCCGGGACTTGAGCCAAGGCAGAAGAACATGCGAGCGGAGCTGGATGGGCATGCACCCGAAACTGAAGAAATATTCCCTCCACTCTGACCAGCACATGCTCATCAGAAAGGGTAATAGATAATGCAAAGAAATAGACCCCCCTAAGCTAGTAGGAGCGGCGGAGCAGGGGTGTGCAATTCAGATTTTTTTTTTTTATTCTGCACTGACTGTTTTTGAAATTGCCCCAGCACCTGTTCAAATCCAATCCGGGGACAAAACTGGGGACAGACTCGGTCTGGGGACAGTGTCCTCAATCTGGGGACTGTCCCCGGAAACCGGGGATGTCTGGTCACCCTAGCTTAGGGTGCATCCAAGCACATCCAGCACACCCTGTGCTCACGCCTATGGTTCTTGCCCAGTACCTTCCAAATCCTCATACTCATAATGACCTATTGCAATCACTGTTTGCTTTGTTGATCAGTAGAAATCTATGTGAGGCAGAGGTGCTGGGCAAGTTGTCGCTAGCAGTAACTAGTGGTATTTAGCTGTAGCAAAGGGGAATCAAGGGCCTTTAGATGCCTGCATTTTGTATCTGCTAGTAGACAATTTGTTTCAAGTCCACTCACCTGCCCCTAATCGCATGTAACCACTCAGATGTGCAGTTACATATGACCAGCCATGGCACCTGTCAGCCTGTTATTGGTTTGTTCACTCTGCTGGCCATGGTTGATCAAAAACACCTATGCATACACATCACAAAGAAATGCTGATACTTGGCATCATTGAGAATGCAGTCTGTCCGTTCACTAAGGACACTGCAGAGAGTGCAGCCTATCCAGGGGAGGGCTGGGCCAGGGGGCAGGGTGGCAATTGCCTCCCAGGCCGCCCTAACTTATGTTCAAAGTGGCCGGCAGCCGCTGCCCGCTACCATTTTCTTTTTTATTCTGGTCTAGGAAGTCGGACCGGGGGCATGGCCATGGTGGCCGACCACTAGCTGTTGCATTCCGGGAGTTGTAGTCCACACTCAAGCTTCTGGTGGGTGGAAAACACAGCAGCGCAGAGGAAACTACAACTCCCTGGGACCAGATTCTTGGAAGCAGGCAGAGGCAGGGCGTGCCAGGGAGTCGGGATGCAGGGCTGCAGGGCTGGGCGCTGGCTGCAACTTGACCCCAGGATCAGGAGCGTTACCCCCCCCAGGAAACCGTGGCATGCGCGGACCTGCTGAGCTGAGATTGCTGAGGTGAGAGACCCTGACACCCCTAGCTGACCCCCCATCTCCCCCCCATACACCCCATGTAATCTGCCCCAGTGATCAGGTTGCATTGATGGGCACTGGAGTTGGCTGCACTGATGAACACTGGATGCATTGAAAAAACAGGTGGGCCATGGATGGTGAGCTGATTCGGCGGTTCAATGGGCCACTTGACTGGACTTGCCCCCCAGGCCTAAGGCTGCCAGCCCTCCCCTGAGCCTAACTATGTACTAAAGACATCATTTGGATTACAGTCTACCTATTTATTTTAATGTTAAATGTCTGACAACAGGCTAAGAATTTGTAAGCTATTTTATAGCTCATAGAAAGACTTAGATCACAAGATAAAACACACAGTTTGTGGGGCTCCTGGACAAGAAGCAGTAATAAAATATTGCAGACAAACACAAGCTTACCAGATCTGAAATATGAAAAGAGGAGCAATACTGTTATGTCATATCTACAAACCTTTCAATTTGTAGCCCTGTTTTTCAAACAAAATGTCTTTCTTTCTAAAGCTGTTACAGTCTGAGTGGAAAAGCCTCTCCCCTGCCAGCAGAGAGGGATCCTTGTTCTCTGCATGAAAACTGTGCTATTGTTGCAGAGGTTCCGACACTCCCCTTGTTGAGTCAGAACCAAAGTTATCCAATCACCAGGGGGTGTTGTAGAGGGTGTGTCGGACCTCTGCAGAGAAACCACTGCTTCCCCACAGAGAGAAAACTGCTGAATACTTTTTTGCTCAGGCTATGGATGCTTTAGGAAGAAAACAAACTGTAACATCACAAACACCTTTTGTTTTTATGCACCCAGAAAGCATTCTTCTGATTTAAACTGAAGGTTTAGATGGGTTTAAAGCCTTATCCCTTGACCCTAACCTAAGCCTATCCCTGAACCGAACCCCTAAAAAAAAGTCTAAGCAAACCAAAAACGTATTTATTTTTTACATAGAAAGAAAGAGTTAGAAGTCTGCATTTTAAGTCTCCACCCATTCTGCTGGGTGGAGTTCCCCTCACTATTAGTTCTGGTGACCATTTTTCCTCTATCCATGAAAAAAAAAAAAAGGTTTTGGCTTTACATACACATTAGCCCCTAAATGATCAAAATGACCCTTTTGGGTGCCAGAACCAACAGTACTACTGCTATAGTACTTATTTAACCACTTCAATACTGGACACTTTTACCCCCTTCCTGCCCAGGCCAATTTTCAGCTTTTCAGCGCTGCCACACTTTGAATGACAATTGCGTGGTTATGCAACACTGTACCCATATGAAATTGTTATAATTTTTTTTACACAAATAGAGCTTTCTTTCAGTGGTATTTAATCACTGCTTGTTTTTTATGCAAAATAAACTAAAAAGGACCAAACATTTTGAAAAAAAAAACATTTTTATTGTTTCTGCTATAAAATTTTGCAAATAAATAATCTTTCTTCATAAATTTAGGCCAAAATGTATTCCGCTACATTTCTTTGGTGAAAATAACCCAAATTAGTGTATATCATTTGGTCTGTAGGAGAATTAGAGTCCGCAAACTATGGTATATACTGCATATCTGAAAATCGATCAGTCCTGATGTACTGACGGCATATCTCATTTCTTGAGGCCCGAAAATGACAAGACAGTACAAATATCCCTTAAATGACCCCTTTTAGGAATGTGTACAGTCCACAGAATTTAGTAAGAGGCATGGCGAGTTTTTTAAAGTTTAAAGTGAAACTATAGGTTTGCGTTTTTTTTCTTTAAAATAACAAACATGTCATACTTACCTCCACTGTGCAGTTCGTTTTGCACAGAGTAGCCCCGATCGTCCTCTTCTGGGGTCCCACGGCGGCTCTCGCGGCTCCTCCCCGCAATAGATAACCCCCTCTGGGAAGCTCTCTCCCAAGGGAGTTACCTTGCGGGCGCGCTCCCGTGTCATACACTCGGCGGTCATAGCGTATGACTAGCGTATGACTCGGCCCCGCCCCCCAACATAGGATGCATTAAGGTGATGAAAAACACGAGGGTTTGCAACCCGTTTAATTTTTTGTCACAATTGTTTGTATTAAGAAGAAATAAACATTTTTTTTCAGAATTATTAACATACTGTCACAGTTCAGTACAGCATCATCTGGCAACAGTATGTAAAAATATATATATATATATATATTGATACTTTTTTTTTTTACAGTTTTTTTTTACATACAGCGACCAGAGCAATACAGTCACATAATAACACTGTACTACTCTATTTCTGAATGAAAACTATTCATTCAGTGTTTACTATTGTGATTAGCTGTGATTGGCCACAGCTAATCACAAGGTACAGATGGGCTGTGATCGGCCTTGTCTGTACTATGTGATCACTGGGACCAATCCCAGAGCTCATCACAATAGTACACAATGAAAGGCATAAACCAAAGCTTTTCATTGTGAAAAATAATCATGTGATCTGCTGTGATTGGCCACAGAAATCACATGATACCTGCAGTGGGCCAGGACAGTGATCTGTGATTGGCTGTGGGCACAGCAGGTGACAGATCGGGCTGGAGCACAGCCTGATCATGGGAGGATGTCATATTATTATCCTCCCAGGATAACAGGGCTCCCGCTCAGCCGTCAGTGGGTTAAACTTATAGGGGGTTACACTTATACAGATATGGGTATGATGATGCATAGTTTATTATGTTTGCACCTATGCACAGACACATATGCGTACATGTTCTCTTAGAATTTTAGAATATTGTGCTCCCTGTATATTTTATTATATACAAAAAAAAAACAGTGACTGTAAGAACGTAAGGAAGTATTTTTGGATTACTAATGATCATTTTATGGAATTTTCATTAATAAAAATTTCACAAAAGCTTATGGACCTTACCGTAAGAGTTCTTATAGCTTCAGGCTAAAGGAATCACAGTCTAGATCATCTGAGACTTATCTAGCATGATGGCTGAGTGCAATCCACACAGTTGGATTATTCACATTTGTCCAGCAATCTAATTGTATTTTCCTACTAGTTATCAGTCTGCAAAATTACTTTTTGACATGGAATAGCCACTGACCTCTATTCCTCCTTATAATAGCCTTTACTTTGGCTTTTCCTGTGCCACCCAACTAAAGGTCAGGGTGATGTTGACAATTCTGTGATTAGAATAGAAATATGATATCTGAAAAAGCAGCTTTGGCCAAAATGTTACCTGTACAATATTTGTTCAGGATCTTTATTTTATTTTTCACAACCATAACCCCACACTAAAAATGGTAAAAAAAAAAAAAAAAAACTCTTATGCCTCGTACACACGACCGGTTTTCCCGTCGGAAAACTGCGATGAGAGCTTTTGGCCGGGAATCCCGGCTGTGTGTATGCTCCATTGCAGTTTTTCCGACGGGAAAACTGTCGAAAAAAAAAAAGACAGCAGGATCTCTTTTTTCCCCCTCAGGAAAAAATCCTAGCGGGAAAACCGTTCGTCTGTATGCTTATCCGACGGAAAAAAAAACGCGCATGCTCGGAAACCATTCGACGTATGCTCGGAAGCATAGAACTTAATTTTGTCAGCTTGACATAGTCTTTTACGTCACCGCGTTCTTGGCAGTCAAAAGTTCGGGTTTGGGTGACCGAGTGTATGCAAGGCAGGCTTGAGAGGAATTCTGTTGGGAAAACCGTCAAAAACCGTCGGTTTTTTAGGCATTAGCATCATTTCTATATGTTACATGCTTAACCACTTCCCTACCCAGCCATAGTCAAATGACGTCCACAGATGGGATCTCCCATCCTGGGTGGACGTCATATGACGTCCTGGCTTTATAGGGGGATATCTTAATGATGCCTGCAGCTAGAGGCATCATTCAGATATCCTTTTGAAGTGCCGGCGATTCTGTGCACCATAAGAATTGCCGGCATGGCGGCGGGAGGGGGGGGATGTCCCTTCCCGCCGCCGCTTGATCATTCTTACAGGCGGCGGGAAGGGACATCCCCCCCCTCCCGCCGCCATCCGGTGCTTCTCCGGGCTCTCCCGTGCGATCGGGGACCCGGAGAGAATCTTCCGGCGCCGTTGGTGGGTCACATGACGAGCATAGAGATGACTGGTGACCAGATAGTCACCAGTCATCTCTATGATCGTCGGAGGCCCAGGCGCGATGTGATGACGTCACGCCCGGGTCCTCAGATGTAAACAAAGCCGCCATTGCGGCTAGTAAGTATGAGATCAGTGAAAAAAATTTCACTGATCTCATGCTTTCCAGCCTGGAGGAGAGATGTGGGGTCTTATTGACCCCGCATCTCTCAATAAAGTGAACCTGTCACACACATTCCTATTACAAGGGATGTTTACATTCCTTGTAATAGGAATAAAAGTGATCAAAAAAAAAAGAGTAAAATAATTGTAAAAAAATAAATAAATAAGTAAAATAAATAAATAAATAATAAAATAAAAAAAATTAAACGCCCCTGTCCCCGGTAGCTCGCGATCAGAAGCGAATGTACACATAAGTCACCCACATATGTAAACGCCGTTCAAACCACATATGTGATGTATCGCCGCATGCGTTAGAGCGCGTGCAACAATTCTAGCACTAGACCTCCTCTGTAATTCTAACCTGGTAACCTGTAAAAAAAATTAAAGCGTCGCCTATGGAGATTTTTAAGTATCAAGTTTGGCGCCATTCCATGAGTGTGCGCAATTTTAAAGCGTGACATGTTAGGTATCTATTTACTCGGCGTAATATCATCTTTCATATTTTCCCAAAAAATTGGGCTAACTTTACTGTTTTGTTATTTTTTAATTCATGAAACCATTTTTTTTTTTTTTTAAATGCGTTTGAAAAATTATTGCTCAAATATCGTGCAAGAAAAAAAGTTGCAATGACCGTCATTTTATTCCCTAGGGTGTCTGCTAAAAAAAACATATATAATGTTTCGGGGTTATGAGTAATTTTCTAGCAAAAGAATGATGATTTGTACATGTAGGAGCAAAGTGCTAGAATAGGCAATGGAAGTGGTACAAAAAGCCCTGTATTGAAGTGGTTAAACACAAAAGGAATGTTTGGCTGTGTAAAAATATATTTTTTTACTTACTGGTTACTTGGTTTGATGGTACATTTAGCCCATAACAGCTACCTTTATGTCCAGAATAGTGTTAAGGGTTGTTTAAACTGGTAGCACATAATAAATGTAAGCATTTTTTGCATATAATAGCTATGACCCGCTTTATATTTTTCAGCTGGCACTTTGGATACAGTAGGGGATATTGAGATGTAAAATATCTTTTATAAACAACACCTTATTAACATTTTGTCCAGTATTCTAAAGCCTATATAAACCCAGAATCAAATTTCAGTGATTTTGGCATTATGTATCCCTGTACATAGTTTTCTTAAATATTTTTTGTAAATATGTTGCAACGTTTCTTAGGGCTGCTGGTGTGTATTGGGAGGTAACAGCAGTGATGTGCTGATCCGATTACATTGCACTTTTATTTACTTTACTTTATTTCTGTTTAGAACTTTATTAAAATGTCACAAATTACATTTAATTAAGTGCTGTTGGCTGCAGTGGACTGTGTTGCACCATGCTTTGCTGAAACAAGGTACTGCATGCTGTACTTTTTTTCAATGCACACCACAGCAGTATGGTGTTGTGAATTGCCTTCATAGCAAATAAGGTTTTTTGCCTTGTCATGCGCTGAGCAAGAGTGCCCAGAGCAGTCCCAACTAGGGTGACCACATCTCCAAACTGCCATTCAGGGACACCCCCCCAAAATATGATTTTTGTCATTTTTTTCCCTATTTTTGGGGCAGGGGCGTATGAAATCAGCGGACCCGTGTGCAAGATCAAAAGTGGGCCCTAGGCATCAACAGGAACAACAATATGGCGCGCAAAGCGTGTCGTGGTGAACATGTCTTAAATTGCGCCAAATATTGTCTTAAAGGGGGTGTTGTTAAAGAGTCTGAGATGACTTGTATAGTACAGAATGTGGTAATGTTAAATAGGGAATGCAGAGTGTATGGTGGTGAGTTGTATATACAGGAGAGGAGTGCGGAGTGTATGGAGGTGGGTAATATGTACAGGAGAGGAGTGCGGAGTGTATGGCGAGGGTAATATGTACAGGAGAGGAGTGCGGAGTGTATGGCGAGGGTAATATGTACAGGAGAGGAGTGCGGAGTGTATGGTGGTGAGTAGTATATACAGGAGAGGAGTGCGGAGTGTATGGCGAGGGTAATATGTACAGGAGAGGAGCGCGGAGTGTATGGCGGGGGGGGTAATATGTACAGGAGAGGAGTGCGGAGTGTATGGCGAGGGTAATATGTACAGGAGAGGAGTGCGGAGTGTATGGCGAGGGTAATATGTACAGGAGAGGAATGCGGAGTGTATGGCGAGGGTAATATGTACAGGAGAGGAGTGCGGAGTGTATGGCGGGGGGGTAATATGTACAGGAGAGGAGTGCGGAGTGTATGGCGAGGGTAATATGTACAGGAGAGGAGTGCGGAGTGTATGGCGGGGGGGGTAATATGTACAGGAGAGGAGTGCGGAGTGTATTGCGAGGGTAATATGTACAGGAGAGGAGTGCGGAGTGTATGGCGAGGGTAATATGTACAGGAGAGGAGTGCGGAGTGTATGGCGGGGGGGTAATTTGTACAGGAGAGGAGTGCGGAGTGTATGGCGAGGGTAATATGTACAGGAGAGGAGTGCGGAGTGTATGGCGGGGGGGGTAATATGTACAGGAGCGGAGTGTATGGCGAGGGTAATATGTACAGGAGAGGAGTGCGGAGTGTATGGCGGGGGGGTAATATGTACAGGAGAGGAGTGCGGAGTGTATGGCGAGGGTAATATGTACAGGAGAGGAGTGCGGAGTGTATGGCGGGGGGGGTAATATGTACAGGAGAGGAGTGCGGAGTGTATTGCGAGGGTAATATGTACAGGAGAGGAGTGCGGAGTGTATGGCGAGGGTAATATGTACAGGAGAGGAGTGCGGAGTGTATGGCGGGGGGGTAATTTGTACAGGAGAGGAGTGCGGAGTGTATGGCGAGGGTAATATGTACAGGAGAGGAGTGCGGAGTGTATGGCGGGGGGGGTAATATGTACAGGAGCGGAGTGTATGGCGAGGGTAATATGTACAGGAGAGGAGTGCGGAGTGTATGGCGGGGGGGGTAATATGTACAGGAGAGGAGTGCGGAGTGTATGGCGAGGGTAATATGTACAGGAGAGGAGTGCGGAGTGTATGGCGGGGGGGTAATATGTACAGGAGAGGAATGTGGAGTGTATGGCGGGGGGTAGTTAGTGGAGAGAGGAGGAAGAGGAGTGCAATACCACCTCCTGATAGTCTGTCAGCCACTGCTATACCACTTTGGTGGTGGGGCACTCCGAAGGATGTAAGGGGGCACTCTGGAGAAAGTAAAGGGGCACTCTGGAGGCACTAAGGGGGCACCCTAGAGGTTGTAAGGGGGATGTAAGGGGGCAGTCTGGCGGTACTAACTTAGTCAGAGCCCCCTTACATCCTCCAGGGTGCCCCCTTAGTGCCTCCTTACATCCTCCTCCAGAGTGCCCCCTTACATCCCCCTCCAGAGTGCCCCCTTAGTATTACTGTACTAAGGGGCACTCTGGAGAAAGTAATGGGGCACTCTGGAGAAAGTAAGGGGAGGAAGTAAGGGAGCACTCTGGAGGCACACAGATAGTACCTCCAGAGTGCCCCACTGCAGAGAGTCCTGAGGAGTGATGGCCATTAATCCATGCCAGGTGAATGTTAGGAAAAGCAGAGCACACCACCCACCTCATGGCTGCCCTATTCCACTACTGCTTGCTCACTCCCTGCCACAGCCCTGTAGAGCCTGCAGAGTGGTCAGAGGGGCCGCAGAGTAGTCAGAGGGGCCGCAGAGTAGTCAGAGGGGCCGCAGAGTAGTCAGAGGGGCCGCAGAGTGGCAGAGTAGTCAGAGGGGCCGCAGAGTAGTCAGAGGGGCAGTGGGATGGACAGGGGGACCGCGGGATGGACAGGGGGACCGCGGGATGGACAGGGGGACCGCGGGATGGACAGGGCGGGACACGGAGGAAGAACAGAGGGGGACAGCAGAATCGAGGGGGACACGGAGGAAGAACGGAGGGGGACAGCAGAACGGAGGGGGACAGCAGAACGGAGGGGGACAGGACAGCTGAACAGAGGGGGACAGGACAGCTGAACAGAGTGGGACAGGACAGCTGAACAGAGGGGGACAGGACAGCTGAACAGAGGGGGACACGGAGGAAAAACGGAGGGGGACAGCAGCAGGGGGGGACAGCAGCAGAATGGAGGGGGGGGCAGCAGCAGCAGAACGGAGGGGGACAAAGTGTGAGTATAACACAGACAGTACAGTGAGTACACTAACCTGTCCTGGAAGTCAGACTGGCTGCTGGCACTGACTGCAAACTTGTGGACCTCGACGTGGGCGGGAGGAGCAAGAGCCTGGCTGGAGGAGGACTCAGACGAGGCTCAGGCTGGCTGGCTGGCTGCACAGGAGAGTGGCTCTGTCTGTTCACTGGCGTCAGGTCAGCCGCATCACTCACTCTCTGTGCTATCTCTGGTCGGTCGACTCGTCACTGGAGGAGGAGGACTAGTCTGGACGACGAGGCTCGCTCAGGCTGGGCTGGCTGTGCACAGGTGAGTGTGTGAGTGGCTCTCTCTGAGTGGTCACCGTCCCTGGCATGAGCGTCACGGTCACTCACTCTGTGCTGGCTCTGGACTGGCTGGTGGATGCGGAGGGGAGGGAGGCGCGCGCGCTGGCTGCTCTCAGACTCAGCGTAGTGTGCGCCGGGCGGGTGCACTCACTGCCCACACTGACAGGCCCCAGCTCAGCTTACGTCACTGGTTGCTAGATGCGGAGCGGCCCCTACCCTAGCAACCAGACTGGCAGTGGCAGCCGCAGCCTGTGTTTATGTTATCATCGATCAGTGTAATAAAATTTATAAGGTGGTGGGGGCGGCGGACAGGCGGAGCGGACTGGTCACTGTTTTTTTTAATTTTTTTTCATTCCGGGATAACTGTATTGTCCCGGAATAAGCTGCCCGGGACACGGGACAAAAATCTGCAATCAGGGATGATCCCGGGCAATCCGGGACACGTGGGCACCCTAGTCCCAACGCACCAAGTGTGAAAGAGCCCTTATTTCAAGATGCTGCAAGTATCAGCAATAAAAAAAGTATTTTGAATAATCAAAATTAGTAGCGCTTCTGTGTATCACAGCACAAATCTAAATACTATAGAAAATATATATATGTCCCGTAAAGAAATACATACGGTATATGTGAAAAACTATAAAACATATACTCTAAAAATATATGTGCACATACAATAAATTAATAAGTGTTCATAGCGTTCAAATAATGTTTTCAAACCAGTTGTGAAAAAACATTTAAAAAAGTCCATCAGTGAAATAAGTGTTCCAATAATAGTGACTTCAACTAAAATTTGCATAAAAATCTTCCTGTGTTCTCTTGAACCACACCAGCGTGATTAGTGACTCCACTCCCTAAGGACTTGCACTCACCAATAGGATTTGCTTTGCACTCTCATGCTCGGCTTCACAGCTTAAACACCCCTCAGGGTATAAAAGATAGATCCAAACGATGTTGCTAGGTCAGTCAAGTTTTCCCACATGAAAAAGCAAAAAAGGTCTCCAATAGTGAAGTACGTAAAAACTTTTACTAAACACAGCACAGGTAACCTTCAATAGTTTCACTCACATCTAGCAAATCAAAATTAGGCACTTCAGCAAAACCACTTCAAAACGCCAGACAGGCATACGACAGGTAGCCGCGATGTATTGCGGTCTCGGCAGACCAATCAATCATTTGTGTCTCACCCTCCTTCATATATGCCCGTCTCTCCACTCCAATCGAAAACAACGTGAAGTTCCGTCCAAACACCGGACTGTAGATTCGATGAGCGGTCGAAAAAAACAAATGCCACACACTATAAAAGAGCGCCGTGTAGCTTCTCCCAGACTAGTTTAGTCGCATAGGACTTCTTCCACTTCTTCTTTTGTAAAGTAGCAGCTAGTAAGGTTTTTCTGGTCTGCATTCAGCAGACCTGCTCCCGAAGCGCAGTGGAGTGTATAAGGGAAGAAGAGGGCAGTTTATTTCTTTTTATACACTATTTTAGTAAGTATCAGCAATACCTGTTGCAGGCTGGCAATGATAACCCACTGCCTTCCCATTTGTAGCAATGTCAGCCTGGCACTGAGTCGAGCCACAGCTCTGTGTGTCCATTCAGACACAAAGCTGTGGCCCAGCCCAGTCCTGGCCAGCCAAGTCAACCTTTTTCTCCTCATTGGCTGACTGACTGTGATTAACAGCAGTGAAAGCCAATGAGGAGGGGAGTCCCGGGCAGCCGAGACACTGCTGCAACATCGCTGGATCTAGAGGGACCTCAGGTAAGTATTAGGGGGGCTGAGGGGGGCTGGTGCACACAGAAGGTTTTTTATCTTAAGTCATAAAATGCCTTAAGATAAAAAAAAAAAAAACTTCTGCCTTTACAATCACTTTATACTAGTACACCTTAATTGTACTAGATTAAAGTGATTGTAAAGGCAGAAGTTTTTTTTTGAGCTCTCCTGATCTTTAGATTTGGACATAATGGGCCAGGGAAATCCAGATGTCATAAAATATAGTTCACTTTGAGAACACTTGTTCAGGGAAAGGATTCGGGTCAGGTTTAGGTTTACTAATGGTTTTACTAATGGTTAGGTTTTACTAATGAGGGACAGGCTGAGGTTAGGTTGAAGATTAGAGATATGCACACATTAAATTGCACATTTTAAGCTTGAAGATTAGGTAAAACCCCCAAACAGAATAAGACCCTGATGAACAAAAGGGTGGTAGATGCAATTTTTTTAAGTCAAAGGATATTAGCTCATATATTTATCAACAAACATTTTCAGAAAAAAATAAATTAACGTTCATAACGTTAATGTATACACACATAATATATTACTACATTTTTGGGAAAATAAAAAAGATGAGGTTGTGTCAAGTAAATAGATACCCAAATTGTCAAGCCCTAAAACTGTACATACCTGTGAAGTGACAAACTTTGGTACCCACTATTAAAAGCCTTTACAATTCGGAGTTAAGCATAAATAATGGTCCTGTAATTGCAGCTGTCACTTTACCCTTCATGTAGCAACATGTTTTTTGTATGTAGCTTCACCTCATACAGGCCTGGTTATTTTTGATAGTGTCTTTATGTGCTTGTAAGTGTTTGTTTATTAGGGGGGGGATTGAAAAAAAATTGTGAGTTTGTCTAGTGATTGTAACTTTTTTTTTTCTTTTACTTTTTTAATTAATTATATTGCTATCACATAGATCCATAATGTCTCCCTGCACAAATTGTGCTTGATTAACTGCTTCTCTGTCTATAGCAGCTGGAGAATGACAGCTCTGGACCCATAAATAATGTAATACATGCTGCTTCTAGTTTCATTCCCAGGAAGGAAGATCAGTAAATGGATGTTCATTGATCTCCCTCTGCTCTATCCAGCGACAGTTTCTATGCCTGCCCTGGGCCAGCAGGTGTGATAGCAGAGTCCAGTATACAATGGGGGGGGGGGGTTAGAGTACTAGACAGCATGTTGACAGTCAATTTGCCAAGTTTACCTGCACTCCTGGCTGCCTAATCTGTGTGTAAATTTTCCTAAGCAGATCATTCTTTTTAAAGTGATTGTAAAGGATAATTTTTTTAAAGAAAATAACAAACATGTTATACTTCTCTCCTTTGTGCAAGGGTTTTGCACAAAGTGGCCTCGATCCTCTTCTTCTGGGGTCCCGTCTGGTGGTGCTCTGGCTCCTCCTCTGCATCGAGTGCCCCCACGGAGAGAGACACATTCTATGGGGGCACAGACAGCAGGACTTGGCCCCACCCCTGGCTCCCATGTCACTGTATTTGATTGACAGCAGTGGGAGCCAATGGCTCCTGCTGCTATCAATCTATCCAATGAGGACACAAGACAGTGGCCGGAGCTGCTGGGCTCATTCTCTCCGCTGGAAAGATTGGGTTCAGGTAAGTAAAAGGGGGGGCTCTGGGGGGCAGCTGCAGCACAGAAGGTTTTTCACCTTAATGCATAGAATGCATTAAGGTGAAAAACCTTGAGACTTTACAACTCTTTTAAGTTTATTACCTAGAGATAATAATTACAAGTCCAAAGCTCTCACTTTTGTGTAATATATGATCTTGGAGAAAGGATAAGAAATACAAAAAAAATTATTTTGAAGGTTTTCCAAATGTTATTAATGTATTGTTATTGAAGTTGATTTTTCTATATTTATACCTGTTTGTATTATTCATTATATACATCTTCAGCGAATGAATCTCATAGTAATTGTTTCCCCCCTGTACATATCCTGTGCTCTGTTTGCTTTGAACAGTGAAAATGTTTAAATAATTCAATAAGAAAAATGAACACAAACTCCCTGCTGATTAAAGAGACGGCCCTGTATAACTCAATAGCTGTATGTCGGGCAACCTAAACAACAGTATTAGTTGATCCCTCTAATATTTCACAATGTATTTTTTGTCTCAGTAGGCCTATTTTCTTTCATCGATGCTTACAGCTTACTACTAGCATTCTTACAGATCCCAAATACTGCCCTTCCTAGAGTTAAAGTGGTTGTAAGGTCTCCACATTAAACTCCCATAATAGGTTCTCTTATGGGGCAATAGTAATGGCAGAATGCTTTTTTTCAGCAATATAATCTCTAAACACCTTTTCCCAAAAGTGCTCCTGTGCAGTCACATGGTTTTCTCGGGTCTTCCTCCCAAGCAGAGAGACTCCAGTGGGAGGGGCTCACATCCCTCTGCTGGTTTAGTTCCAGTTTTAGGAGGGGAGGGCAGGGGTGGAGAGAGGAGGGGCTTCACACTTATCATGGAAATGTCAGGTAGGGAGTAGGAGAGAGGGAGAGAAGGAGATACAGATGCTGTAGAGAGAGCAGGAAGACGGAAAGTCTGTTTACTGACAGGAACACAGGAACAGGCAGGATCAATCAGGTATTATACTATATGGAAAAGGATAAATAATATTGCAATAAATTATTTACACAAAAATAATGAAGGAAAGAAAGAGGGATCAAAGATAAGAAGGAAGGATCAATTGATCGAATGAAGGATCAATTGATCAAAGGAAAGATTGGTCGAAGGAAGGATTGGTCGGTCCATTACATGAAGGATCGATCAGTCGATCCCAGGAAGGATCAAAGTAAAGAAGGATCATTCGATTGATTACAGGATGGATCGGTCCATCGCCATCAGCAGCAACAATGTACTGACTACATTTACTGATAGCAGGCAATTGCATTGTTGGTGCAATCTGATGAAAATACAGGTAAATCAGTTTGTATTGCCTATATACACATCTATTGGCCATTATTTTCTTTTTAATGTAAAACCCATTTTTTTACTTAGTTCTGAAAAAATTGGTGTCTGTTAAATTTTTATTCTGTCTGTGTCCCTATTAGGGAGATTTCTCCTCATTTCCTGTCATGATAAGTAGACAGACTAGTACTACTACTCTGATATACTAAAGGAGAAGAGAATGTTCACTAGTTTGCTTAGCCTAACCACTTGCTGACCGCCTAATGTACTGTGGCTCTATTGCACAAAATCACGTACCTCTACGTAATTTTGTGCAATAGTCACTGGGTGGCGCGCCACGCAGACGGAGGCACGATTGCATGCTGATTGGACAGAGGGGGAACCAATCATCGGGTCCTGGCGGTCCATCCACAATCATTCCCGAGAAAGACAGAACGGCGGTCTGCCTATGTAAACAAGGCAGATCGCCGTTCTGACAGAGGAGAAGAGAAGATAGAGATCTTGTGTGCCTGCTAAGCAGGAACACGGATCTCTGTCTTCACCCAGTCAAAGCAGCCCCCACACAGTTAGCAATAGCAAGCACCCCCTGGGGACACATTTAAGCCTTTGATCGTGCCTGATGTTAACCCCTATCATGCCAGAGTCATTAGTACAGTAACAGTGCATATTTTTTAGCACTGATCGCTGTAATAATGTCACTGGTCCCCAAAAAATCACTGATCGCCGCCATTACTAGTAAAAAAAATGAATAAATAAAAATGTCATAAAATATCCCTTAGTTTGTAGATGCAATAACTTTGGCGCAAATCAATCAATCTACGCTTATTGGGATTTTTTTAAACAAAAATATGTAGCAGAATACATATTGACCTAAATTGATGAAGAAATTAAATTTTATTTTTTTATTGATATCGGATGTGTTTTATAGCAGAAAGCTAATAAAAAATTTTGCTTTTTTTCAAAATTGTCGGCACAAAAAATAAAAACCACAGAGGTGATCAAATACAACCAAAAGAAAGCTCTATTTGTGAGAAAAAAAAGGACATCAATTTTTTTGGGGTACATTGTCGCAGACCATGCAATTGTCAGTTAAAGTAAAGCAGTGCCGTATCGCAAAAAATGGCCTGGTCAATAGATAACCATTGTGTGCAAGGGAAATGAATACAAGGATTTTTGCTTCCCCATTTTTTGATGATTTACATTTACAGAGTAATATATATCAAAGTTAAAACTCTACTCCTTGAGAAATTTGGGCCAGTTTTTTTTTATTTTTTATCCAGTTTCTAGTTTTAGGATTGCATATTTACCGTAATATATTCTAGAGCTTTAATTATTGCTATGGTAATGTATGTATTCCCTATGATAACTGTGTCTACCCTTATTATCATTCATGTGTCATTATTTACAGTACCAGCTGGAAGGAGACCTGCTATTCAGAGGGCCACAGGGTAAATGATGTAATTACAGGGATTATAAGATCATTATGCTGCATGTTACGTGACTTAGAGACCTCTATAGACATTCATGTGCTTGAGGACACTAATGGCATCCAGTCAGCTGCTGCAGTGGCTCTCATCCCATTAAGCCTAGTACATCCTTAGGCTGCTCTTCAATCATCATCAGATTCAAAGTTGTACTGGAAATGACAGTTGGAAAATGAAAGTTTTGACATAATGGATTTCAGTTTGAAATCCATTTTTATTTCAAATACTTAATGGATCTATATGCACTTATTACGTTTCCTGCTGTATTATCAAGGTTTAGGGGTGTATACAGGCTTCCATAACATCAGAAATAATGCTGGCCTTATTATTTAGAGATCCATGTTCTTTTACCATGGTCAGCTGAATATTTGACAGATCAAATGAGAGGTAGAAAGTCCTGAACTGTTTAGATCTGTAAGGGGCATTAAAATGCATTTCGGAAAATGGTTGTGCGTTGTCTCCCATTGACATGCCTTCTAATGCATGTGGACATGTTTTTACGAGAGTTAAATTGCTATGCATTTTGCAGGTTGTCTCCTCTGACATCACATCCTTTTCACATCCTTTTCCTGTTTGTGGGTTGAGGGAAGGAGTGAAGGAGAAAAGCAGAGAAAAACACGGAATGTCTAGCTTAAAGCGGAGTTCCATCCAAATTTGGAACTTCCGCTTAATCCACTCCTCGCCCTCTTACATGCCACATTTGGCATGTCATTTTTTTGGGGAGTGGGGGCTTCAGTAGGAGTGGGACTTCCTGTCCCACTTCCTCCTTCCGCCCTGGGGTCGCCTAGGCGATTTGTCATATCGCCTTTTGGCGGCCCCTCCCTGTAGGCGATCACCTGTCTACTCAGAGAGCGCTGCGCCGTTCGCGCATTCGCAGCGAGTGCCCGGCCGTGAAGCCGAAAACTGTCATGGCCGGGTGCCCACACTATGAATGGAGGCGCCGGCGGAGAAGGGGGGGAGAGGAGCGGAGCTCCGGGCGGCGCGGCGCTGGACAGTGGAACTGGTAAGTGTATGTTTATTAAAAGCCAGCAGCTACACTTTTTGTAGCTGCTGACTTTTAATAAACATAAAAAAAGGCTGGAACTCCCCTTTAACATCCACCGTCACCCGTCACGGCGCTGGATCGAGAGAGGCACCGCAGCTCTCTCCTTTTCCTCCTTCCAGTATCTCCTTCGCTCCCCGCAATGTTCGGGGAATGAGGAGGAGTAGAAATTGTGTTGTGAGGCAGACAGTGCCATAGCCCAGTGCACAGCGCCCAGCCCTGTAATCCGCCTATTGACACTCAGGCAGGTGGGGAGAGGTGCCGGCTGCCAATCACAACAAATACATTCCTCAGACTGACGGAGCCTAGTCTCCTCCTCCTCCACACTGACAGTATATCAACAACAGGGGGAGGAGCCTAGGAGGAGGAACGTCCATGTGGACAAAGCGCGCTGATCTGAGGTCTGTGACTGTAGGGAGAGGAGATACAGGGGGGATTACATTAGGGAGATTGCGGGGGGGTTACATTAGGAGGAATACAGGAGGGTTACATTAGGAGGAATACAGGGGGGTTACATTAGGGGGATTGCACAGGGGGGTTACATTAGGGGGATTGCACAGGGGGGTTACATTAGGGGGAATACAGGGGGGTTGCATTAGGGGGAATACAGGGGGGTTACATTAGGGGGAATACAGGGGGGTTACATTAGTGGGAATGCACAGGGGGGTTACATTAAGGGGATTACATTAGGGGGATTACACAGGGGGGGTTACATTAGGGGGATTGCACAAGGGGGTTACATTAGGGGGATTACATTAGGGGGATTGCACAGGGGTGTTACATTAGGGGGATTGCACAGGGGGGTTACATTAAGGGGGTTTCACAGGGGGGTTACATTAGGGGGATTTCCCAGGGGGGTTACATTAGGGGGATTGCACAGGGGGGTTACATTAGGGGGATTGCACAGGGGGTTACATTAGGGGGATTGCACAGGGGTATTACATTAGGGGGAATACAGGGGGGTTACAGTAGGGGGATTGCACAGGGGGTTTACATTAAGGGGATTGCATTAGGGGCTTTAAATTAGGGGGATTACATTAGGGGGATACATTAGGGGGATTGCAGGGGGCTTACATTAGGGAGGTTGTATGGGGGGGACGTGACATTAGGGGGATTGCAGGGGGGATTACATGGGGGGTTCCATTAGGGGGATTACACGGGGGTTCCATTAGGGGGATTACATGGGGGGTGGTTCCATTAGGGGGATTACACAGGGGGAGAGCTATGCTGATGCGCTAGTCTGCTCAGTGCCCCGGGTGGCTCAATTAACTGGGGGGAGGGTGACACCAAATTTTACAGCACCAGGTGACACCAACCCTAGTGACGCCACTGTCCTCAGTCGTTGTGATTGTGCTAGCTATATTGAGGAGGAGGAGGTGGATGAAGAGATTGGGCAAAGCCATACAGTGCTATTCAGTGCATCTCTTGCTTACTCAACAATAGGCGTGCACACAGGGTGTGCCAGGTGTGCCTGGGCACACCCTAATCACCCTGTTCGCATTAGCATTATTGCTCTATGTGCTAGTGGGGTAATGAGAGATCACCCATTGAGCGAAGCTGCTTAAATGAAACGTGGAGGGATCGTGTGCTGTCACATGGAAGACTGTATGTACAGTATGTATGTATGTATGTATATGATATATATACATTTATATATATGCACGCACATTCATGTGTTTTTGAGCTTTGTTGTGCACACCCTAATGCAATAGGCTGTGCACACCTATGTACTCAACCTAAGAGTAAAGGCCAGTTTTGGACCTTATACCAGGATCTACAATGTCACTCACTTATTTCTATAAACTCTGTCATTGAAACACCTCACTAGCCAAGTTTCAACAGCATATGCTCTACATTCCCTCTAAGATGGCTGCCATAAGACTTCTTGTAAGGGACAAAATGATAAAAATCTTTATTTATTTTATATATTTATTTTCCTTTGTAGACTTGCATTGTGCTTATGTGAATTTCCATGCATTCACATGCATTTCATAAATGTAGCATTTGAATGCAATGCAATGCAATGCAAAGCACATGACACCAGTGCCATGGTGTAAACAGGACACATAGAAAACAATTGTTTTCTATGTTTCCTTGCGATGACTTGCATTCTTCGAGTGTAGTGAAATGAAGGTCACTGCAGTATGTGTGAACAGGGCCTAAGGCGTTTTCATTTGTACATAGTATGTTTAAACTGCAGTAATTTGTATGAGTTTAAAATGTGTTTTTTCTTCATCCTTTCCTAAAATGTATATAGCTCTGCCACATAGCACAGCAAGCCCAATAATCTGACTTTTCTCTCCTAACCGCTTGCCGACCAGCTGCCTTCATTATACTGTGGCAGGTTGGCACGGCTGCGCAAATCGCCTTAGGTGTATGTTGGCCACTTTAAGAGCAATAGGGGGCGCGCGCACGCGTGCCCACTACACGACGACGGAGCCGATGCACTGACCACCTACGAATGCTCCTCAGAGAGCCAGAATGGAGATCTGTCAATGTAAACAGACAGATCCCCATTCTGACATAGGAGCAGTGAGAGATCTGCTATTCCTATTGATCAGGAACAGCGATCTCTCTCCTCCTCTAGTCACTGCACTCCCCCCACAGTTAGAAACACCTCCCTAGGGAACACGTAACCCCTTGATCGCCCCCAATGTTAACCCCTTCCCAGTCAGTGACATTTATACAGTTACCAGTGGATATTTTTAGCTCTGATCGCTGTATAAATGTCACTGGTTCCAAAAAAGTGTCAAAAGTGTCCGATCTGTCCGCCACAATGTCGCAGTCCTGCTAAAAACCGCAGATTACTAGTTAAAGATAAATAAATAATAAAAATGCCATAAATCTATCCCCTATTTTGTAGACACGATAACTTTTGAGTAAACCAATCAATATACGCTTATTGCAAAAAAAAATACCAAAAATATGTGAAAGAATACATATTGGCCTAAACTCATGAAGATTTTTTTTTTTTTTAATTTTGGGGATATTTATTATAGCAAAAAGTAAAGAATGAATTTTTTCAAAATAGTCACTCTTTATTTGTTTATAGCGCAAAAAAAAAAAACGCAGAGGTGATCAAATACCACCAAAAGAAAGCTCTATTTCTTGGGGGGAAAAAGGACATAAATTTTGTTTGGGTGCAAAGTCGCTCGACCGCACAGTTATCAGTTAAAGCGACGCAGTGCCGTATCGCAAAAAATCGCCTGGTCATTAAAGGGACAAATCCTTACGGTCCTTAAGTGGTTAAAGCAACAGAGCTAGGGTACCTCTCCACCCTATCCCCTTTGCAGTTTGGGTTCCCTTTACAGAGCGTTGTAAGGTACTATGGTCAAGTCAAATTTAGGTACAGTAAAACCTTGGTTTGAGAGTAACTTGGTTTGAAAGCGTTTTACAAGACAAGCAACATTTTTTAAAGTGGTAGTAAACTCTGTACTACCACTTTTACCTACAGGTAAGCCTATAATAAGGCTTACCTGTAGGTAAAAAGAATATCTCCTAAACCTGTACGATACTCGCGCATGCGCAGTAGGGAACCGGGCAGTGAAGCCGCATCCTCACCGAGGATGACGGCGGAAGCATCCGAGGACCGAGCGATTGCTCAGCCTCGTCTGCTGACATTGCGGGCGCGCTGGTTAGACCATATCCGCAACAACTGGCAGAGGAGTAATTTAAATCTGAAGTTTAGTTATTTTTTAAAGTGATTGTAAAAGCTTTTTTTTAAAAAGAACAAATGTTATATTTATCTGCTCTGTGCAAACCTCCCCTCTGGGGTCCCCCACCGGTGCTCTCGGTGCCTCTTGTTCTCCGAGAGCCTCCATAGCAAGCTGCTTGCTATAAGTTTACTCGTGCAGGCTTGATCCCAGGCTGGATTGTGGGTGTCTATAGAAATGGCTGCTATGGCTCTAAGCCAAGCCTATGAGAGATGGGACAGCGCTGGATAGCTGAAGACTAAGGTAAGTGTAAAGGGGAACTGGAGGGAGCTACTATTGGATTCCCAACACCCCACCATGAACGGCAGGTCAGTCTCCATTATGTGCCCACCTTCCTGTCCGTGCATGCCCTCCCGGGGGCCTTTCTCCAAACTGTGACTTTCTGCAAGTCGCATGTGGCCCATCGACGCTGCACCCTGGGGTGCCTTATGGCCGGTGAGCCATCAGGATCTTTTAAAGCTTTTTAGTGGACATGCTGGTATAAGAAGGATTCTCTTTTATACACAGACAATTGCAGACCAAAAATCTCTGAAGAAAACCCCATTCAGGGTTGAAACGCGTCAGTATTGATTATGCACAGATACATGTAATATGTCAGTTGTATAGCAATTTTGGTTTTGCACCTTTATGTATGGATTTTTATATTGTTCATTACCAGAGTTTATATTGTATTTACCATGACTTTATCATATGTGTATATTAAAATAAAATCCTTTAATATATTAATACATATAATTTGTAATCATTGAACCTTTGCTGCCTAAAAATCCCACTGGGGGAACTCTTCCATTTCTATTGGAAGGTATTATACCTTAATGCAGCGAATACATTAAAGTGGATGTAAACCCACTCTCATCCTTTCTAAACTACTGCCATAGTGCTGATCTATAAGGATATACATGCCTCCTGCATGTATCCTTATCTGTCAAATGTCTCCCCTCTGTCTGTTATAAGAACTGAAAAACTGCAGATTCTGTGGGTGGATCTGTTGTCTGGAGCTCGGTGGGTGGAGTCGTGATGTCAGTAGACTCCCCGTCCACCTTTACACTCCCCTTGTCAACATGCATTTTCTCCTGTGTATTCCTTCTGCTATGATCACTAACATCCAGTCAAAATCCATAAAAGTAACCACATGACTTCAGAAAAGGAGTGGGGGTGGGAATTAAAAAAGAATGCCTGTCTAAAGCTAGTGTACAAGATATGTAAATAACATGTCACTCAAAGCAAGGGGGCGGAATGGACAAAGGTTTTTCTCTGTTTATCCGTTTTATCTTACTGAACAATAAAAGAGGATTGCTCAGAGCTGGATTAACTCTTTGTGGCAAGACCTGGCACAAATGATAGGGAATCTCATTGTGACAGCAAAAAAAATAAAAAATGTGGGTTTACATCCACTTTAAGGTTAAAAAAAAAACCTTTTACCTTTACAACTACTTTAAGCTATAGCTGCAGTCACATAACTTACCTGAAATGCAGTCCCAGGTCCTGCAGGCTGATAGTTCCTGTAGGAGTTTGCTCTCCAGTGATGCCCATTGCCCAGTCCTCTTCACAGGTACTGAAAGTACAATCAAAGGCTATTTAAATTTTGGACAGAGTGAAGATGGATTAGAACACTTGTCAGTTTGTATTCTTGTCTGTGACCCCATAAGGGAGACCCCCTCTCTATCTGTCCTTTTTACCATTATCATTGAAAGTAAAAAAAAATCCCAAATTTTGGGTTGTCCTCAGAAAAGTAATAGAGAGGACATCTTCCAATGGGGACACTAGTTCTGGTGATCTGGGGGGTCCCCAAGAGATTCTTTTAATTTGCAGGGATTTCTTCTCACTTCCTGTTTGCCTTTGGGGCAGGAAGTGAAGGGACATCTCCCCAATGGGTCACAGATGGCAAAAATAAACTGACAGGGGTTATATATAAGGTGCTGCTGTAGATTATGAGCTTCAGGTCTAACACATGTCTTCAGCCCACCCCTTTCTGTCTTCTCCTCCACTGACAAACGTCATTGCATTGCTTTCGCAGAATGTAACATGTTCTGTAAATGGGGAAGGGATGGATAAATTACAGAATGCTCCCACCATTCACAGAAAGTAACATGTTCTGTAAATGGGGGAAAGATGGATGAATGACAGAATGCTCCCCATCATTCACAGAGTGTGTTGCATTATTTGAAAACAAGCCAATGACTTGTTAGCGGAGGGGAGGACAAAATGGTGGTCATCTGTCACGACCTTCTTCATTATACTTCAATGTTAGATCTGAAGCTATTAACCCCCTGCAGCATCAGAGGTTCAGTGCCATGTAGAGGACTGGGCATTACTGGAGAGATTTCTACAAGAACCATCAACCTACAGGACGGGACATGGGACACACTTTATTGCACTTTATTATACATTAAGTTATGTAACCGCAACTGTAGCAAAGAAAATAAATAAATAAAAACTACACTTCAGCTTTAAAGCATTACCAGTCTAGATAAAATTTCTGATACAGAAAAAAACACTACTATCTTGCTAAAGATTTTTTACAGAATGGGTACAGTGTTACCTTTTCCAATCTCTGTAATATTTATAATTCTGCTAGAAGCTCAAGCAGCAAGTAACAGAACAGGAAAGAGAAAAAATTAAGTCTCCTATATTTTGTACAGATTTCAGTATGGAAGCACAGCTAATAAGTAAAAAGGAGAAGCAGCCGTCACTGGACATTTTGTCATTATGGGCTCAGTTGCAACCCTCCACAGCCCTGTAGCTAGGCTTTACTATGGAGCTGGGGATGCAAGTTTGATCCAGGTAGGAGAGGAGAAGTAGCAAGAGATATGAAAGTGATGACAGTAGAATGGGGTCACGTCACGTGTGTGTTGCTGCAAGTCCTATTCCTACTCTCACTGCTCTAACAGATTTGTCATTACTTCTCTGTACCGCTGCAGGTACTAATATTTTTATAGTATATTTGACCTTTTTTTGCACACCTAAAAATCAGTCTACAGTTTAGTACTACTAGCTCTGTCTTTCTGTCTAACAGCATGTAGAAAAGCACCCAAAAAATGTGTACACTACAAAAGCAGTATGCCATTTGCTTTATATTCCTGCTTTATTTTATATGCACTTTTAAAAAAACAATCTACAGTAAGAAATAATCATATCCTCCAGATACATATGAAATGACTGAAACTATAACAGTGAGTAATATTTGTTACTATATTACTGTATATTCTGCTTTTAATATATTACTTTCTCAGATTTTGGTAAAAAAATAAAAATAAAAAAATAAACTGCCTTTAGACTCAAAAGTGACCCTGTTGA
Organism: Rana muscosa; assembly: GCA_029206835.1. Lineage (NCBI taxonomy): Eukaryota > Metazoa > Chordata > Amphibia > Anura > Ranidae > Rana > Rana muscosa. The sequence goes on along the minus strand of CM055116.1, from coordinate 746,524,131 downwards.
TAGATTAACCACTCCGGAAGGTCCAGAAGGTTTACCCCCCTTCATGACCAGGCCATTTTTTGCAATACGGTACTGCGTTACTTTTACTGACAATTCCGCGTAAAATTTATGTCCCGGGGGCGTGTCCTGGCAATGGAGGAGTGAGGACGTGTGTCTCTGCAGCTCCGTCTCACCGCCGCACTTTATCACAGCCACGAGGGAGATACTCACCCCAGCAGACTCCTAACATGTCCCAGCGGAACCAGGCGTCCTCACAGCCACGTCGAAACGACCGGACAAGGCAGGGGCAGCTGGATTCCTTCTTCCCTGGGACCCGCAGGCAGAGTCACAAGGCTCCAAAGATGGCGCCGGCTGCAAAGGCCCAGAAAGCAACCAAGGCCTCGCAGAGCACCGCCACCCGATTGCATCAGCCTGCAAGCTCCCCTATACCATCCCCGAGGTTGTGAGTGAATCGCCCCCCCCCACCTCCCCTGGCTCTCCCTCATCCCCGGACAGAGGCCCTGGAGCCCCAGACCATCTGGTTGATGCAGACCATATTTGGTCCCTCCCCACCAGAGATGACCTGGAGAGCTTTGCAGACAGGGTAGAGAAGGCCCTCAAGGAGGACATTGCACAACTTAAAGCCGACACCTCGCACCTGGGGGGGTAGAGTGGAATCCCTGGAGCAAAGATTTGAGGACACAACCCAGTGATCTCCATGCTGCAAGATAAGTGTACTATGCAGGATCACCAGATAGAGGCCTTGCTCTGTTAGTTAGATAACATGGAGAACCATAGTAACAGGGCCAACATCAGAATCAGAGAAATGCCAGAAGCGATGGCTGCTAGAGACATTATTCCTAGCTTGGAGTGCATATTTAAGGAAATACTGGGACTGCCTGCCACAGCTACCGTTGAGATAGATCGTGCACACAGGGCCCTTAAGCCCCATCCCAAGATTTGAATAACCCACGGGACATCATATGTAAGTTGCACAAATACATGATTAAAGACCGCATTATGCAAAAAATGCATGGCAAGCCCTACTTTGACTTTGACCTTTATACCAAGATATTTCCAGGTGCACTCTCATGCAACGACGGTCACTTCGCCCCCTCCTGGTGGCCATTCACTAAGCGGGCTTGCAGTACCGTTGGTGCTTCCCCTTCTACCTCCAAGTCAACAAAGCTGGCAAGACAGTGACCCTCCACACCAAAGATGACCTGTCAAACTTCCTGTCCTCTCTCGGGTTAGACCATTTGGAATTCCCAGACTGGCGAGGAACGTCCGACCATCCAGCTCCTAAGCTATCATCATCTCAACCGTGGCTGCCAGCAAGGCGTAAGAGCCGCAGAAGAGACCGCAGATGCTACCCCTCTGATTCTTCGCCAGGTCCGGCCCACCCGAGAGACTGACGGAGAAACTTAGCCTGTGCCAGTACACTGGCCCCACTTTTGAAAGACTCCCTCTTGCATGCTGTGCCTTGGGCTTCCCTGTGCAGCTGAAGATGGGCCCTGTTCACTCGCACTTACTCTACCTATTGGCCTGAACTCTCTTTTTATCCACCCGCCTGGTCTGGCTGGGTGGGATCACACATGCACCATTTGCACCCCGGCCACTTGCAACAGACTTAGCTGAGCCCACACCTCATAGGGAGCTGATACGGGTGAATCCCCTTACCACTCCCCCCTCTGCCGCACATAGTTAGATGCGGTGGACGGAGACAGTGACCCCTCACCTTCCCCCCTGTGTTGGCTCACGTACCCCACGTAGGCCAGACTTTTTCTGGGTACTGACCCCTATTGAGATCTCGGGTCAGAGGTCGGGTCCTCCCCCCTATAGGGGACGGGGTCTCGAACACGACCCTCAGATATTTTACATGCTAAGATGGCTTTGGCCAGTTTGTTTTGTTCATTGTGTCTGATACTTATCTCACATGTTTCCTTTTTTTTGTTCTATCTCTTTTTCCCTTCTTTTCCCTCCCTCTCTCTTCTTTTTCTCCCAGGAGCGTCCTACTGCATTGCCGCCCGCACCGAGCACACCACCGACTTTGGCACCTCGACCACTTCCAGACCTCTCCATGGTTGCTTTAAAGGTAAGCACATATTATGTTAGAGGCTTTTGTTCCCCACACAAACGTAGCAAATTATGGTGAGAACTAAAACAGCTCTTTTCCTTCAAGAGACCCACTTCATGCCCCAGTCACTTCCTAAGCTGCCCACTCACCTCTTTAATCAGTGGTTTCTCAGTAACTCCCCTGTCTCCAAATCTAGGGGGACGGCCATAACAATCCACAAGTCCTGCCCCTTCCAGCCCACTGGCAATAAAATTGACCCTCTAGGTAGATATGTCTTCCTGAAGGGCAGTATCGCTGGACAAGCATACACGTTCGCAACGATTTATGCCCCCAACACCGATCAACTCACCTTCATTGGCTCGACTTTGGAGCAACTGGCTGACTTCCGAGAAGGCCTCTTGATCCTCGGGGGAGACTTTAACGTCAGCCCAGACCCCTTGCTCGACACGTCCCACGCGAAACCCTCACACTCCTATGCATTTCTCAAACATTTTCGCCAGTCCCTCCAATCCCACCTCTTGGTAGATAGTTGGCGGGATTACACCCCTCAGATCGAGACTTCAGCTATTACTCCAAGGTACACGACGTGTACACACGCATAGACCACATGTATGTAGACCATACCACCCTGGAGCTCTTGCAGTCTGCGTCCATTGGCAATATCACCATCTCTGACCATTCCCCAGTCACAATCGCCTTTGCCCTGCCATCAGGTACTCACAGGGCTTGGACGTGGAAGTTGAATGAAAATTTGCTAGACGATGTGGCGGTGGTGAAGGGGGTAACTGACACCTTAACCCACTACTTTAGAGAAAATTCCACTGTTGACGTCAGCGAGGGTGTAGTATGGGAAGCTCATAAGTCTGTGGTCAGGGGAGAGCTGATCTCCCAGGGCTCCAGACTAAAAAAGGAGCACCAGGCAGACTTCCAGAGATTGCACACAGACCTCCAAAAAGCCGAACTCCAGCATAAGGCAAGCGGGGACCCTGGGGCACTGAAGACTCTCACTGAGCTGCGGGAACTGTTCCTGCGTCTTTTAGACCGCCAAATTCGTAAACAGTTTAGATACATGTCCCATAAATTCTACGAACATGGAAACAAGTGTGGTCGTATACTCGCACGGGCACTCAAGAAAAAGCATGCACATGCATACATACATAAACTACATTCCTCTTCTGGGGAATTGACCGTACAGTCTTTTAAAATCGCTGCAGGGTTTCGGGAATACTACGACAAACTATATAATTTGGACTCCGAGCTTCCACCTAACGCATGAGATACCAGACAAACAGCAGTCCAGGACTACTTGGCTGCGGCCGGTGCCCCCCCCCCTCACGGAAGACCAATGCTCTGCTTTGGAGCTGCCGATCACCCCAACTGAACTTGGTGCGACGGTGGAGTCCTTGCCCAATGGGAAAAGCCCCGGCCCGGACGGGCTTACTAAAAGGTACTACAAGTCCTTCTTTTCCCACCTAGCGGCGCCTATGTGCAAGTATTTCAACTCCATAGCGGGGGGTAATGCCATCCCTCCAGAAGCTTTTTTGGCTCACATTACCGTGATCCCGAAGGAGGGCAAGGACCCCACTGTCCCCCAAAGCTATCGCCCCATCTCATTCCTTAATGTGGACATAAAAATTCTGGCAAAAATTTTGGCTAACAGACTTAAGCACCTTATGCCGGGGTTAGTCCATCCCGACCAAAATGGTTTCATTGTAGGCAGAGAGGCTAGGGACAACTCCCTTAGAGAAATCCAACTTATTCACTGGGCCCATACCCGCCCGGACCCCCAGCCATTTATAACACTATCAACTGACGCGGAAAAAGCTTTTGACCGCGTTGACTGGTCCTATTTGAAAGCGGTACTTGGGTCCATAGGATTAGGGCTGCAAATGATGACATCAATCATGGCTTTATATTCCACACCTTACGTGCAGGTTAAAGTGAACGGGACCCTCTCATCCAGCTTCCCAATCAGGAACGGCACGAGGCAGGGGTGCCCCCTCTCACCCCTTTTATTCGCCCTAGTGCTGGAGCCATTGCTCTGTGCGAGCCAATACGGATATCAAGGGTCTAAAGGTTGGCCATACGGAACATAAGCTTTCGGCATACACCGACAATGTCTTATTCCACCTCTTGGACCCCCTAATCTCATTGCCTAACCTGATGAAGGAACTTAAGCACTTTGGTTCACTCTCCAACTTTAAAATAAATTACACAAAGTCTGAACTTCTACCCATCTACCTGCCCCCTCCCTTAACTAAGAGTCTCCGGGCTGCCTTCCCTTTCACCTGGCCTGCGATACTTGGGAGTGCAACTTACGGACCGCTTCGACACCCTGTACATGCCCAACTACCCCCCGCTGCTTACCGCTGTTAAAAAAGACCTCTCACAATGGACGCAGACTGTCTTCACATGGTTGGGACGAGTAAACATTGTAAAAATTAATATATTGCCACGTGTACTCTTCTACTTACAAATGCTACCGATACCCCTACCTAGCATGCTGTCCGAGTTTGTATGGAACGCACAGAAACCCAGAATAGCCCTAAGGGTGCTGTGGCGCCCAAAATGTGAGGATGGACTGGGGATCCCAGATATCAGACGCTACTACAGGGCCATAGTCCTCCAGAGGATACTCAACTGGCGTTTCCACACTCACTCAAAACACTGGGTTTCCCTGGAGAAATGCCTGGTGGGCAGGAATTTATCCTATGCGCCGTGGCTACCCCGGGGACATAGGGGGCTATCGGTAACGACCTCCCCACTAACAGCCCAGGTGCTCTCAGTCTGGGACCGGACCAACTTGCTACTTAAAATCGCCCCCCCCATGACCCCGCTGGCCCCACTGGGTGGCTTCTTGTGGTTCCCCCTAGGCGAACAGATGGCCTTTTTTGGCCTTGGGTGGATGATGGAAACGCCAGCTGTGGCAAGCTCATGATAGATGGTAAGCTCATGAGCTTTGACACCCTACAGGCCAGACACCAGGGCTCCCGAATTAACTTTTGGAGGTATAGACAGTTACACCACTTCTTTGAGAAACATGGCCGCTCCATTAGAGATCCTTCCTCCCTCACCCCATTTGAGTTCCTCTTCGTCAATGAAGAACCTATTCCCCACATGGTGTCGGAATTATACCGACTTCTGGGCTCTGCCGCCCGCCAACCCAAACCCGCTTATATTCGAAGGTGGGAATTCACTGATTCGCAACTGACTCACCTATACTACCTTACTCACTCGTCCTCTATTTTATAGTTTGTTTCTTGAGCCTTATGCCGTGTACACACGACCGTTTTTCTCGTCGAGAAAAACAATTTTTTTTCCTTTTGACGAGAAAAATGATCGTCTGTGGGCATTTTGTCGTTTTCTCGACGAGAAAAACGGCATTAAAAACGACGAGAAAAATTAGAACATGTTCAAATTTTTCTCGTAGTTTTTTCCGACATTTTTTCCGCTGCAGTTTTCCCATAGGGAAACACTGCCGCGGAGCCCACAGACGGTCGTTTTTCTCGGCAAGAGAAAGAATGACGTGAAAAACGACCGTGTGTGGGGAACAAGCCGTTCCCTCGTTTTTAATGTCATTATTCACGGCGGTTTTTTAACCGCCGTGAATAATGATCGTGTGTACGCGGCATAAGAGTCTATAATGTCCCGCTGGTACCGGGTACCAGCGGATATTGCACGCATATATCCTTCTGGATCGGAGCTCTGCTGGCAAGGCTGCGGACACAGAGGTGCGCTTGTCCACATATGGTGGCAATGTCCCCTAATCAGGCCCTTTTGGGAAGATATCAAGGACCAAATAAAAAGCATAACAGGGATTGATGTTCCCTTCTCTCCGGCGCACTTCCTCCTGCATTTCCCCCCGATCCCGCTCAGTCAATATAGGAAAAGCGTGCTACCCCATTTATTAAATGCGGCTAGGCGCCTGCTTCCAATCTATTGAAAGCAATCCAGAGTTCCTACTCGAGAGGACTGGGTCAGCGGGGTGAGTGCGGTCCGAGAGGCTGAGGACTGGATAGCGACCTGTCGGGGCTCCCGAGACCGGTTTATCGGTATCTGGACACCCTGGAATGACTGCGTCACAGATCCTAGATATGTGGCGTCTAGCCTGGACATAGCTTTATTGGAACTGGCAGAACCTTCTCTTAAAAATCAAAGGCTGTCAAGAGCTTAGAGGACGAGGAGCTATCCTCTGACATATTGTGGCTACTGGAGTTCACCTGGACTGATGGCTAGACTTGAGGATGGTGTGCTCGGTGTGGCCTTGAATAGGGCCTCCTACAGAAATGCAGGTAGGCTCGGATCGCCCCCTTCCTTTCCCCCTCTCTTCCCTTTTTCATTTTCTCTTTGCTTCTTTTCTTTCCCCCCCTTTTTTTATATATATATATATTTTGAAGTTGTATGCATTTTTTCTTTGTTTTAATGATGCCGGTTTAAGGATTGACTGATATGCTGTCGGTTGATGTAATTATCATGAGCCTCTGCGCTCGCGGGATAGGCCCCCCTTTTACAGGGGGCACTGGGTGTCCCGTCCGAGTGTACACTGTGGCTTTTTGGTGCCCCCGCTGTGCGCGGGGAGTGGGGGGAGGTCAGATGGAGGCTATTTAGGCCCCCCTCCCCCTGCCCCGGCCGTAGGTCGGGGGACCATGTCTTAACTATAGTTTCATAGACAGCCCCCCTGGCTCGTTACCAGTGGTAGGGCTGTAGTATAGAAGGCCCCTGCATTCTATGTACCCTCTGCACCTACCACAGTTGTCCGCAACACTGACATCCTTACTCTACTAACGTGTGCGGCCCCTGGGCCCCTGGGCCGCCCACATAATGCCTACAAGATACTGCTATTACTGATGTACTTTATTTCTTTGTTCAACCTATTTATTTGCTGTTTATGCATACCAGATCTATGTGGGTCTGTGTTTTTTTTTTTTTTTCATTTTAAAGCAATCTGTTGGACGTGTCTTGCTGTATGTTTTCCTTTTACAAAAATAAAGATTATACAAAAAAAAAAAAAAAAAATTGATGTCCCTTTTTTCCCACAAGTAGAGCTTTCTTTTGGTGGTATTTAATCACCTATGCGGTTTAAATTTTTTGCGCTATAAACAAAAAAAGACCAACAATTTTTGGAAAAAAAAAATATTTTTACTTTATGCTATAAAACATATCCAATTAAAAAAATGTAAAAAATTGTTTCATCAGTTTAGGCCAATATGTATTCTGCTACATATTTTTGATAAAAAATCCCAATAAGTGTATATTGATTGGTTTGGTTTGTGCAAAAGTTATAGCATTTACAAACTAGGGGATATTTTTATGTAATTTTTTTTTTTTTACTAGTAATGGCAGCGATCAGCCTTTGTTATATAAAAAAACAGTAGTAAAAAAACTCTTAAAATCGTAAAAGAGTCCCAGATAAAACTGTAGCAGCGCTTCTCCCAAAAAGTAAAATTTGACAGTCCTCTATAAATGTTCAGTATAGGAAACGACAGAAGTGCAGGTGGGGTTAGATGTGACTGCAATTTCATGGGATGCCCAGTTTCCTCCTTTATACCACCAGGTGTTCACCGCGTAGGGGGAAGTATAAATTCCCCTTAAGGGGATGCACTTACCAGAGGTAAGGTTCAAAAGAGCATGAACCAATGATCCACATCCGTCCCGGTTACTGCAATCTCCACCAACACACCTTTACTTGCGATGAGGTCCGTGTCACATATAAAGCAAACAAAATTATGCATAGGGTAGTACTGTTTTAAAACCTTTCTTAAGAGTTCCCGCAGCACCCCCCTTTTACATATGTGCGTACCAAAGTAAAGATGTTAATAAACAATGTAAGGTGACTTAGTGCACTTCTGAGCAGGAAAGTGAACGGCCGGGCCGTCTGGGTTACCAGTGACCTCGCGTCCTTCCTCGCTTCCTGGTCCATGGAGCCCATCAACGTCACTTCCGGTGATTGGTTTGAGAGTCACGCACTGACGCGTTTCGTCACTTCCGGACCTCGTCTGAGGGTGTGACTCTCATTGCCAACACCGTGTTTAAGTAGGGAAGATCCCCGCCCCTTTGTCCGACGTCAGGCGCAATTCTATGTGTGCGCCATGACCGGACATCCGCTCGTACTGTAAACAATGCCAGCTCGAGGGCGGAGGTACTGAAACACCCGTGGTGTGTGTGGATCGCACACAAGGATCTACTACGCATGTCAAAAGACAGCAGATGACATCCCGAGTGATCCACCGCACATCCCACGTAGTTAATGACAGGTCATTATTCATATTAGCATTTTAATAAATACAAAGTGCTCATGCAGCAAATTAGTATTTATCCTGTGCCCATAAATAGAATTGCTCTGATTGCACCCTGGAGCCATCACCTCTGCAAGTGGATCGTTCTATTTGAGGTAATTGAACCGGCTACAGAGTTTAGATCTGCACAGAGTAGTGCTCGAATCAGATGCAGTAATGTGCCAATAATCATAAAAATTATAATAAAAATACAGTGCAATTACAACTAAACTTAAAATACCATTATTACTGCACATGATTCATTAAAAATTATTAAAACATGTATGTGCATAAATATATAGTAATACAAGTAATATACACAATATATCTACACAACCTCAAACCAGTGCATCAATAAGGACTGTGTAATTAGAAATTGGTTAGACTTCAAACTACTAGTTGGTTAGCTAATATATCGCCTATTTAAAAGCGTCAGGGTGTATTGTCTACATGCCTGGACCTTAAGTGAAAGGGATGAAAGTGTACCCACTTGTGACCCTCCGTTTAGTTTGACAATCATTCAAACTGTTAGACATGGTTTTAATCCAATATCCCCTTTATGAGTAAAATCGGGTAGGCTGGGATTTGGGTGAGATGGGTAGGCTGGTTATGGATTAATATGGCCCATAGCTGAGGTTAAGTTATAAACGGATGCACAGCTGTGAAGTAAGCTAATGCAGTCTATTCATCTAACTGGTTTCTGGGGGTAGTGTCTTTAAACTAAAAAAACAACTCTAAAATCCATATACACATATAAAATCGGAGCTAAAAAATAAAGAGTAAAAGCCATGTATGTTGGACTAAAATTTTAAGTATCACTTATCAAACAGGCCTTTGGGTACTAGAACCTCTGTTAAGTATATCCACATAGTTTCTCGCTTGGAGAGTTCGCGAATTCTATGGGAACCTCTCCAATGTGGTTCTAGATGTTCAATGCCCCAAAATTCCAGGCCAGTGGCGTCTTGATTATGCTTCAGTTTGAAGTGTAGTGAGACGTTATTGTCCTTGAAGCCAATTTTTATATTATGTATGTGTTCAGCTATTCTTATCCGCAGTAGTCTTTTGGTGCGGCCTATGTAAACTCAACATCAACTGTTTTATAAGTGTAGCGGCCTCCTCACCCCGACCTCTTTAGCTAGGGGTATGTCGAGCGACAGCGTGAGGTGCGCTACGGCCCATGTCCTCCCCATGCATGTGGGTGAGGTGAAGGCCAATATCAATCTTTTCCTCGGGCCAAATGTGTGCTGGTTATGAGGGTCAGTCCTTCCGTGCCGGAATCTCCCTTTGTTCCCATCAACAGAGTCCATACACCCATCAAAGTCCAAACTCAGGTTTATTGCGTATCTCCACATACAGTCAAATGCAACGGCATGATACGATGGGAAAGCAGGTCGAGGCACTGTACAGGTTCCTAGTCCCTACACTCCCTGTGCTATGACCAGGGGTTGCAGGAGTCTTGATGAAAGCTCCTCCGCTGCGCTGTAGCCCCTATCAGGGGAAGATGTCCTCCAAGGGAGTTACCGAAGGCCCATCCGTCACCGGGTTGACACTGCACCGGGTCTTCGGACGGGTGACCTCCCCAGCCTCCTCACCTCAGATGTGGGTCCCCTCGCAAGGGGCGCCCTGGAGCAACTTCACCCTTGCGGGACCCAGTCAGAGTCACCGGGTCCCAGGCCTCCTCAATAGTACCTCACCCCAGGCTGAAGGTGCCTGGGATGGACTCCATCTTCATTCCGGCCAGGCCTAGGGCGCCTAGGTCGGAACCTTGAACCCCCGCACCCAGGCCTAGGGTGCCTGGGTGCGTGAAGAGATGATCCCCGAAGACGACAGACAGACCTCGTGGCGAGGGCGTCTCCCCCTTTTATCTCCTCCCATCGACACCACGGCGGGTTCCCCGCCCCAGCCGTACCATCTCCAGGAAGGGACAAAGAAGGGTAGCACTGTGGTAGTGATTCTACCTCGAGCCAGTAGGTACACTGACACCCACTGGTCAAGGAGAATATTACACCACCCAATCCTCCACGAATAAGAAAAGGGGTCTAATCCCTGACATAATTACACACCTGGGTCTCTCTACCCCCAGGTGTATCCCACTAACTTTGAAGACCCCGCTACACACTCCCCCTGGTGATTTGACGCTGGTCCCCAGCGTCAGGTGCACACCCATGTCTCCCAAGGAGGGGTGACATGAAGTGGGCCCCAGAGGCTATCCCTCAAATTTTGGATACTGTATGTGCCAAGACCTGCTCAACAGAAAAGGGAACTATAAAACATTAAAACTTTTGTATAAAACATCTGTCATGTACACATATACAATCCCTCCCGTCACTGTCTAAGAACCACCCCATACTCAGTAGTCTTGACCGACGAATCTCCTGCAGAAGGGAAACAAAAAAAAAACATCCTAACACTCTGTGTTAACTTGGCATGAGTGGGTCCGTCAGCCGAGAGACCCACTCACTCCGATAAGTAAGTAATGCATGTGTAACATTTTCAAACAACCGTTGCACAACACTGCCACCTGGTGACAGCGCTGCGGTAATGACACTTGGTTAGATCTTCATTCTTCCTGCTTTCCTACTCTAACTCTACCCCAAAAGTCTCTGCCTTTGGCACATGAAGAAAAGGGAGAAAAAAAAACAACAGCTCCCAAATCTCCAGTGAGTAAAAGAAAAGCCCAAATCAAAACAAAAGTAGGGCACAGTTCTAGGCGTCTGGGAATGTCTCTTCCAGAAAGTTTCAACAGCAACAAGATAGGAGCTCACTTCTCCTATAAATAGAACCTTGGATCCGGCAGAAACAAGGGCTTCAGGTGTTTGTCAAATACTTCCACCGAATATTCAACGTCTTCTCCTTCTTTCCTGCAGATGAGCACCTTATCGGCATGAATATGGCGCCCAAGTCTCCAATCAGCTCTGCAGTCTTTAAACTTTTTAGACACCGGCGGCGAACATGACAGGTATCGCCGGGCATGGGGCACTTTGAGTTTTTTTCACACAAACTCGTCATACCACCTTGGTCGCAAGACCTCGACTTCATACAATAAGTCCCGAGCCAAGTAGGGGTACTCCCACCCATATTCACGGGCGACTCTCTGGGAGAAAAGTCTCTGCAATCGAGCTAGAGGCGGCATCACATCTCGCTCACCTTCTCCTGGCTGTACGATGGCCTCCGGGTGCCGAGGTACTTTCACCATCTCGGGTGGCTTTGCTCTTGGTGCCCGCAATGAAGCACGCTGCATCCCCACTATCAGAGCGGGTGATGTGGTTGAATGTGGAAGGTTATTTGAAGGACTAGATTTCCTCAATAACTCCGGGGCTTGCACCCGGGGCGTACTGTCATCTATGGACATGGGGGAGTCCTGTGGCTTACTCAGCACAGGTAGTGGGCGTCTGTCCCAGCCCTTCCGGTGAAACAGTTCGTCTATCTCTCCATCATCACCACAGTCTGACAATGGCTCTAAGTCGGAGGTGTCATACATCTCCGCGGGAAGGTAGTCTCTAGTAGACGGAAGGCTACCCTCCCTTGCGGGCTCCACCGACTGTGAACTCCCGACACCTCCAACCACACACACAGTCCCAGCCCCTGGCTCACCTGGACCTTTTTCAGCACTGGGATGTCCAGGATTCTTCCGACCGGATCCATCCAGGTCCGGCAAGCAGCGGGGTGAAGCTCGACCACGACCACAGGAGGCCTGCACCAGGCCTATCTTCCTCTTCGGGGGTGGCAGCAGGGAGTCTGTGGTGACCGAAGCAGTGTCCTCGGATTTTTCTCTCTCAGTCTCTGGTTGGGCAGTCACTTCGCCCTGGTCAGCGCGCCCGGGAAACTCCGCAAAGGCTTTGATCTCTCCCTCCGGAGTGGCGGTTCCTGTGATGCAGTTGAGGCGTAGGGCCCGGGGCCTTTCCGTGTGTGGTTCAACCTCAAAAAGAAACTTCTTGCATGCTTCGCATCGCCTGAATGGCTTTAGTTGGACCACCAGTCCCGAGCATCCGGGACAGATCACACCGAGGGCCTCTGTGTCTCTGCATGAATACAAAGCCAACTGTCCTCAGGGCCTGAGCCTTATCCCCGTGTCTGTAATGGATGCAGCAAATGCAGTCATCTTGAAAGGATAAGGTACCGTCATCCACGGGGAGCCTGAGTTCGCTCCGACCACTTGCTGCTCCATCACGCGCTGACCTCGCGCCGGAGTCTCCACGTGTATCTCCACACGTGGCCAGACTCCTCCCAAGACTTGCACGTTTTCGCGGGCTTCCTTCAGTCTCCTCCCACGAATTGCGCAGTCATGGGATGCCTCGTGGCGCAGTGCAGCAAAAGTCCCCACATGTAGTTCGTCACACGGCTGGACTCCTCCCTCTTCCCGCTCTTTCTGCATGGGCCTCTCCCGGTTTTTCAGGGAAATTTCCACGACTTCGAGCACAGGGATGCACTTTGGCCAATCACATGGCCGACCTGCTCGGACCTCCTCCGGGCAGCAAAGTTCAAACACAGCCGTTCCAAACCTCAGGGTCAACACACATATCATCCCGGACTCACGAGCCCCCACGTGTAGCGGCCTCCTCACCCCGACCTCTTTAGCTAGGGGTATGTCGAGCGACAGAGTGAGGTGCGCTACGGCCCATGTCCTCCCCATGCATGTGGGTGAGGTGAAGGCCAATATCAATCTTTTCCTCGGGGCCAAATGTGTGCTGGTTATGAGGGTCAGTCCTTCCGTGTCGGAATCTCCCTTTGTTCCCATCAACAGAGTCCATACACCCATCAAAGTCCAAACTCAGGTTTATTGCGTATCTCCACATACAGTCAAATGCAACGGCATGATACGATGGGAAAGCAGGTCGAGGCACTGTACAGGTTCCTAGTCCCTACACTCCCTGTGCTATGACCAGGGGTTGCAGGAGTCTTGATGAAAGCTCCTCTGCTGCGCTGTAGCCCCTATCAGGGGAAGATGTCCTCCAAGGGAGTTACCGAAGGCCCATCCGTCACCGGGTTGACACTGCACCGGGTCTTCGGACGGGTGACCTCCCCAGCCTCCTCACCTCAGATGCGGGTCCCCTCGCAAGGGGCGCCCTGGAGTAACTTCACCCTTGCGGGACCCAGTCGGAGTCACCGGGTCCCAGGCCTCCTCAATAGTACCTCACCCCAGGCTGAAGGTGCCTGGGATGGACTCCATCTTCATCCCGGCCAGGCCTAGGACGCCTAGGCCGGAACCTTGAACCCCCGCACCCAGGCCTAGGGTGCCTGGGTGCGTGAAGAGATGATCCCCGAAGACGACAGACAGACCTCGTGGCGAGGGCGTCTCCCCCTTTTATCTCCTCCCATCGACACCACGGCGGGTTCCCCGCCCCAGCCGTACCATCTCCAGGAAGGGACAAAGAAGGGTAGCACTGTGGTAGTGATTCTACCTCGAGCCAGTAGGTACACTGACACCCACGGGTCAAGGAGAATATTACACCACCCAATCCTCCACGAATAAGAAAAGGGGTCTAATCCCTGACATAATTACACACCTGGGTCTCTCTACCCCCAGGTGTATCCCACTAACTTTGAAGACCCCGCTACATAAGCGATACTTAAAATTTTAGTCCAACATACATGGCTTTTACTCTTTATTTTTTAGCTCCGATTTTATATGTGTATATGGATTTTAGATTTGTTTTTTTTAGTTTAAAGACACTACCCCCAGCAACCAGTTAGATGAATAGACTGCATTAGCTTACTTCACAGCTGTGCATCCGTTTATAACTTAGCCTCAGCTATGGGCCATATTAATCCATAACCAGCCTACCCATCTCACCCAAATCCCAGCCTACCTGATTTTACTCATAAAGGGGATGTTGGATTAAAACCATGTCTAACAGTTTGAATGATTGTCAAACTAAATGGAGGGTCACAAGTGGGTACACTTTCATCCCTTTCACTTAAGGTCCAATCATGTAGACAATACACCCTGACGCTTTTAAATAGGTGATATATTAGCTAACCAACTAGTAGTTTGAAGTCTAACCAATTTCTAATTACACAGTTCTTATTGATGCACTGGTTTGAGGTTGTGTAGTTATATTGTGTATATTACTTGTTTTACTATATATTTATGCACATACATGTTTTAATAATTTTTAATGAATCATGTGCAGTATTAATGGTATTTTAAGTTTAGTTGTAATTGCACTGTATTTTTATTATAATTTTTATGATTATTGGCACATTACTGCATCTGATTCGAGCACTACTCTGTGCAGATCTAAACTCTGTAGCCGGTTCAATTACCTCAAATAGAACGATCCACTTGCAGAGGTGATGGCTCCAGGGTGCAATCAGAGCAATTCTATTTATGGCCACAGGATAAATACTAATTTGCTGCATGAGCACTTTGTATTTATTAAAATGCTAATATGAATAATGACCTGTCATTAACTACGTGGGATGTGCGGTGGATCACTCAGGATGTCATCTGCTGTCTTTTGACATGCGTAGTTGATCCTTGTGTGCGATCCACACACACCACGGGTGTTTCAGTACCTCCGCCCTCGAGCTGGCATTGTTTACAGTACGAGCGGATGTCCGGTCACGGCGCACACATAGAATTGTGCCTGACGTCGGACAAAGGGGCGGGGATCTTCCCTACTTAAACACAGTGTTGGCAATGAGAGGCACGCCCTCAGACGAAGTCTGGAAGTGACGAAACGCGTCAGTGCGTGACTCTCAAACCAATCACCGGAAGTGACGTTGATGCGCTCCACGGACCAGGAAGCGAGGAAGGACGCGAGGTTACTGGCAACCCAGACGGCACGGCCGTTCACTTTCCTGCTCAGAAGTGCACTAAGTCACCTTACATTGTTTATTAACATCTTCACTTTGGTACGCACATATGTAAAAGGGGGGTGCTGCGGGAACTCTTAATAAAGGTTATAAAACAGTACTACCCTATGCAGAATTTTGTTTGCTTTATATGTGACACGGACCTCATCGCAAGTAAAGGTGTGTTGGTGGAGATTGCAGTAACCGGGACGCATGTGGATCATTGGTTCATGCTCTTTTGAACCTTACCTCTGGTAAGTGCATCCCCTTAAGGGGAATTTATACTTCCCCCTACGCGGTGAACACCTGGTGGTATAAAGGAGGAAACTGGGCATCCCATGAAATTGCAGTCACATCTAACCCCACCTGCACTTCTGTCGTTTCCTATACTGAACATTTATAGAGGACTGTCAAATTTTACTTTTTGGGAGAAGCGCTGCTACAGTATTATCTGGGACTCTTTAACGATTTTAAGAGTTTTTTTTACTACTGTTTTTTATATATCTTATGCTTTCTAAGCAGCTGCTGCTTGAAGGATTCACTTTGCTTATTTCACTGACATCTTGTTGATCTTATCCTAAGGGCTGAGCGGTGTTTTTATAAGGAGGGCGGTTTTTAACACCATTTGTTTACGATCAGCCTTTTTTAGCGGGACTGCGACATTGCAGCGGACAAACCGGACATCTAACTGACACTTTTGACACTTTTTACAGTGATCAGTGCTAAATAATATGCACTGTAACTGTATTAATGACACTGGCAGGGAAGGCGTTAACATCAGGGGCGGTCATAGGGTTAGGTGTGCTCCTAGGGAGTGCTTTCTAATTGTGGGGGGAATGCTGTGACTGGAGGAACACAGAGATCATGTTTCTGCTTAGCAGAAACACAAGATCTCCATCTTCCTCCCTCACAGAATGGCAGTCTGCCATGCTTACATAGGTAGACCGCCATTCTGCCTCTCCTGTGAACGATCGGGCGTGGCCGCTGATTGACTCCAGCTGTGTCCAATCACATGCCTCAGGCCCACTGCACAAAATCTGGTACCTGTATGTGATTTCACACAGGAGGGCTGCCCTGCCACAGTAAATATGCGGTGGGCGGTCCGGAAGCGGTTAAATGAATTTAAGGGGTTGTAAAGGTACAAGTTTTTTCACCTTAATGCATTCTATGTTTCTAAAAAACATCTGAGCATTAGCGCCCCCCCCCCTCCTGAGCCCCCGTTTAGTTACCTGACCCCTCGAAAGTCCCGCACCGTGAACGCGCTGGCTTCTCGGCACATTCATTGGTTGATTGAAAGCAGAGTAGCCATTGGCTCGCGCTGCTGTCAATCACATCCAATGACGCGGCGCACCGGGGGGCAGGGCCGAGTGATACAGTGAGCGGCTATAGCCGCCGGCTGTATCACGGGAGCGCGCCCGCAAGAACTTACCACCATGCAAGCTCGCTCGCATGAAGGTGGTGAATTCTTGCAGGAAGGAACCGAGACAGCCGCCGAGAGACCCCAGAAGACCAGGTTCGGGGCCACTCTGTGCAAAACGAGCTGCACAGTGGAGGTAGGTATAACACATTTGTTATTTAAAATAAATAAATAAATTACCTTTGGTGTTCCTTTAACAAAAAGTCCTATCTACAAACAAAAAAGGACTAATACTTAACTGTTTGGCTGCTCAAGCTGCACATCTATGCTCTCTTGAAGTGGAAGTTCAGCCTAAGACCCCTTTCACACTGAGGGCATTTTGCAGGCGCTATAGCGTTAACAATAGCGCTGCAATCCGCCCTTAAACAGCTGCCCCATTGTCTCCAGTGTGAAAGCCCAGACGTCAGAAAAAGTCCCGCCAGCAGCTTCTTTGGAGCGCATTAGGAGCGAACTCACCGCTCTTAATGCGCTCATGCCCATTGAAATCAATGGGGTAGTGCCGCCATACCGCCGGCAATTCGCCGCTGTAGCGGCGCATTGCGGACAGTATCAACCCTTTCTCGGACACTAGCGGGGGTTAAAAGCGCCCCGCTAGCGGCCGAAATGCGCCGCAAATCTGACGGTAAAATAGCAGCGTTTTACCACTATTTAACCGCCGGCGCTATGGGTGGCAGCAGTGTGAAAGGGCTCTAAAGCCTGGTACACGCTATAGGTATTTTTCCATTTAACTGTCAGCTCCAGTTGGAGCTGCTGTGCTCACTATGCAAGGTATGTACAGCGATCTCCCCCGCTGAGATGTTGTGTTGAGCTGTTGAGCGTTGATTGGGAGTCAGCCAGCTGCTTGTTTTCCAGCATGCTTGTTCGACAGAAGCCGGCCATAAGGAAGGGTCTTGTCAGACAGACCAACATACACATGGCCCAAATGTCGGCTGTTTTTTTTTAACTGGCAAATGTCTCCCGACATTTTGTCCATGTGTACCCGGCTTAAAACAATAGTCTCTAAATCTACTTGCAGCCACAATCAAAAACCTATCTAGCGTGGTAAAGCAAAATGTTTTATAAATACTTTCTCTGAAGCTGCACTGGTCCGGTCCAGTGGCGAAAGTTGTGTGCAGGAGACAGCCGACAACGGCTGGGAAATGCCTGGGAAGTGACATCACCCATAGAGTTACTATAGGGCTACTGTTGTCAGCTACCATTCCTACAGTAAAGCATGGAGGTGGGTTATATCCTGTTATGGGGGTGTTTCTCTGCAGCAGGGTCTGTCAGGATAGAAGGTAAAATGGATGGGGCAAAATACCATCTAATTCTTGAGGAAAATCTGCTGCCCCCTTCCAGAAAGTTGTCAATGAGGAGAAGGTTTACCTTCCAACATGACAATGACCCAAAAGCACACAGCAAAAATGACCACACAGAGGTTGAAGGGGAAAAAGGTGAATGTCCTTGTAGCGCTTAGTCAGAGGCCAGACTGAAACCCCATCGAAAATCTGTGGAATGACTTGAAGACTGCAGTCCACAGACGGTCACCATCAAACTTAACTGAACTTGGGCAGTTCTGCAAAGAAAAGTGGGCAAATACTGCAAAGTCTAGATGTGCAAAATTAGTAGACACATATCCCAACAGACTAAAGGCTGTAATTAAAGCAAAAGGTGGTTCAAAAAAATACTGACACAAGGGGGTGATCCTTTTTCCAACTCTCATTGGATATTATAAGTTGCACTGAGTAAATACAGCTGGATAAGGCAAAAACTCTGTCTCCATTTCAGCCTGCAAAGCAACAAAAATTTTGATTATTTTAAGGGAGGTGAGCCTTTTCTATACCCGATGTATATATTGTATATATATATATATATATATATGATAAAGTACTGTCAAGTTACCCTGGATAGCATGTCTATGTGATGTGACTGTATTGCCCTCTTTTGAGGAAACACTAGTAAAATGCAGCAACTATACTTCTTTTGTGTGGACGTTTCTTTCTTCAGATGTCATGGGAGGCCTCTGGCAAGAAGTTGGGCATAGGATGGCAGAGGTTTAGGGCTTCAAGCAGGTGGGGAGTTGTATTAGCAAGAAGAAGTGGGAGAGGGCCTTGTACTTTTTGATGCCAATATCCAGCCATTTACAAGCCCCCTACATATTATCTCGGAATACAATCCGGGGATCGAACTGCCTTGCTCCCCCTGCTGCATCAGGGGTTCTGTTTGTAAGGGCATAACATAGAAGGGCATGGTTCTGTAGGACTTAGCACAGGCAGAGAGCACAGGGAGTTATCAGCTCACAACATTCCTGGCAGGGTCAACATGTATTTTTTGAACTTTTAAATATCAAACAGATTTAACAAAATATTTTGAATAATATATTTAACAGACCAAAAGGAACTAAATACTTGTTTTTTGTTTAAGCCCAGGTTCACACTGGGCTGTGAGAGTGAAGCCGTGCGAGTTCAGCTGAACTCACACAATTTCACTCCCGCTGGTCAGTCCCGATTTCGGCCGCGATTACAGAGACATCTGTGCAGGTTTCTGCACAGATGTTGATGTAAATCGCGGGCCAAAATCGCAAAAAGTAGTACAGAAACTACTTTTTGAAATCGGTGCGGCGTCGCACCGATTAGGACGGTGCCATTGCCGGCAATTTGCGGAAAATACCGCCGTTTTGACATGCGATTTGACATGCCAAATCGCATGTCAAAACGTACCAGTGTGAACCAGGGCTTAGAGTTTTTAAGCTTGTTGAAGCATCTTGAGCATGCAGCACATGTTAGGGTATGTTGGATGCCTGGTCCCTGGCTCATTTCTCAGGCCTCTGTCATGTCACTGCTCTGTTCAAGAGTGTTAGATGCTGATGATTCTTCAGCAACCTTAGCAGTGGATCAGTGGTGTGGGTTGCAGGACAGTTACCTGCTTACAAAGTATTAACTACGGGGAGAACTTTGTTAAACTTTTTTTTTGATCTAAGGATGGACTTTAAAGGAAATGCCTTCCCAAGACAAAAGATTTTATGTTCATTATGTCTTCAACAAGTCTGCCTATGTCTGCACTCTGCACCAGTGATGGTTCACAAAACCAGCATTTCCAAGCATGTTTTAGCTGTGTGAAATGCTGACAAAATGCTTTAACGTGAATGTTTTTTATTTTTTAATAGGAAATAATCACACTGTGACCTTATGCCTAATGGTGTTTAGAAAATTGTCCGCATTTTCCATGAATATTCAAATAAACTCACCTTTCACTGTAGTGTATAAATACACACATTAAAATATCTCCTAAAATGTCCATAAAATGCTTATAAACCCAGCTAAATGTGCTTACATGCTTTCTTAGTTCCAGAGGTCACCACAATATGTTTTAAAACACTTTAAAATTGCCCATTATACACTTATCAAGCTCACATAAAATGAATACACTCACAAATACTCAGACATAAATGCTAGGTATGCCGACTTTTTATGATCAACTTGTATAACAGATATCCCAGTGCAATACAAAAGTAAATCTGGAGATAGCTGTGCTGGATAATATAGGGGGCTTGATATGCTAAAGGGGCCCCCTGCCCACACAGCTTCACCTGGTTTACTAAGTTCAGGGACCATTTACTTTGCTAAAAGAGCATCCCCTATGTTCTTTTAGCAAAGTAAATGGTCCCTGAACTTAGTAAATGAGGTGAAGCTGTGTTTTACCCAATCATGTGCTTGAAAATGTTTGCACATGATTTGGTATTCAAAATGACTACAGGTTCATCTTATTTTCTAAGATCACTGAGCATTTACTTTAGGGAACCCTGTTCCTTTAGTAAACCAAGCGTCCAGACACAGAAGGGTCATTTACTCCTGTATATGTTGCTTTCTGAAAAAGCAATAGATATTCAAATAAAATGTTACAAAAGCTACCTTTTTTTCAACTGCTAATCACTATGCAAAGGCAAGATACATTTAGAATGCACTGACTGAATAATGTGATCTAAATACACATGGAAGCTTTGCATTTAATGATAAAAATGATAAATTGAATTTGGATTCCCTGTAATCCTAAAACACAAAGTGGGGTAGATTTACTAAAACTAGAGCACTCAGAATCTGGTGCAGCTGTTGCATGGTAGCCAATCAGCTTCTAATTCCAGCTTGTTCATTTAAGCTTTGACAAAAAAAAAAAAATGAAAGCTGATTGGTTTCTATGCAGAGCTGCACTCAGAGCTGTAGATATTGCATGCGCCAGTTTTAGTAAATCTGCAGATTTTTGTCTTCAGATTTACAATAACCATATAATATGAGGTCAAACCTGAAGAGTTTCAATTCGTATGCAATCAGGCAGTCCCTTGTACTACATGTTTTTTGTAAATCTGAAGACAAAAATCTGCAGAAAATCTAATGCCGCGTACACACGACCGTTTTTAATGTCATTGAAAAAAACCTTGTTTTTCTCGACGTGATTCTTCTCAAGCCTGCCTTGCCTACACACGATCATGGAAAAAAATGCTTGAGTAAAGCGCAGTGACGTACAATACGTATGACGGCACTATAAAGGGGAAGTTCCATTCGGATGGCTCCACCCTTCATGTTAGTAAAGTTTGTTGAGAGACGATTTGCGCTTTTCAGCCTCGTGCTTTTCAGTCCGTTACAGCGTGACGAATGTGCTATCTCCATTACGAACGCTAGTTTTACCAGAACGTCTCATACTTGATTCTGAGCATGCACATTTTTTTCATGTCGTTAAAGCCCACACACGGCCGTTTTTCATGACGAGAAAAACGACGATGTGAAAAACGACGAGAAAAATTAGAGCATGTTCCAATTTTTTCATGCCCATTTTTCACGTCGTGAAAAATGCTCTGAAGCCCACACACGATCATTTTTAATGACCATTTTAAAAAATTGCATTTTTCTCGTCATTAAAAATGGTCGTGTGTACGCAGCATAATAGTGTCTGTGGGGTCTAACTAAACACCTTGTTCAAGTTACCATTTTGCCACACATCTAAAGCTGGCCATAGATGCTTCAAATATTGGTCAGTTCAGCCAAGACTCAAACCATTTATGGGCAGGCAGATTGTACCCAAATCGATCCATCGATCAACTTGAGTACAAACAGCATGTTGGGTTTTTCATTCAATTATTGCCAGCGACTATAGCTGCTACTAATAATTACGCCTAGTACACAATAGTAGGTTTTTTTTCCGGTCAACTCAGCAGGGCTGAAAAAAAACTGACAGCTCAGGAGGAGCTGCCATACTAACACTCTGATGTTAGTACAGTGATCTCCCCTGCTGTGCTATTGTGTTCTGACAGGGGGAAGCCCCCCCGCCCCCGCCATAACACTCTGGTCAGCGATCTTAGCCATTGATCGGGAGCTGATCGGCAGACCTTTTTCGGTCATGACCCGTCGACATCTGTCTGACCAGCTGCAGTACACACAGGCCGAATGTCAGCGGGTTTCAATTGAACCGACCAATGGCGTCCGACATTAAACGTTTTCATCGGTAAAACAGATCGTGTGTACAGGGCTTAACTGTTGATGGGTGAATTAAGTGATTTTCTTTCCTGCAACCTGTGGTTACAGGAAAGAAGATCTCACCATCTATGGCTGGCTTAACAACTTTACATTAAGTGATAAAAACTTAATTTGATTCTGAATTTGTTGAAGTCGTGTAACAAAATGATCACGCTTTAACTAAATAGCCAGCTCAATTCAAAATATATCTCAACATTCTCTCCAGCTAAAATCCTTGAGCCTATGCTTCATTTCTGTATTATTTTAGTAATGCCAAATTTTGGAAAGAAAAAATACCAGCTCTGGGTTAGTTTGCCTGTCTACATAGATTGTTACAACATTGCTTTACAGGTTTGATAGAACTCTAGGTGGCAGGTAGAATAAACGGTTAAATCTGTAGCTGAAATAGGTTTGAGTTGTCTTACCAGCCTAAACATTTGTCATTCTTTTTGACAGTTTTCTAATACAGACATTCCTGATAAACAGCATGTCCAGGATCTGACCTCATTTGTCTCCACTGCAGTTAAAACAATAAAGCTTGGCCAAAGGCTGCTGTAGCCTGTGACTGGGCAGTAAAGGGACAGCAATATACTTAATGAGGTTAGCCTTCAGCTCTTTCCTCCAGCCGGCCTGTACTGTGCAATGATGGGTTTGTGGTATTACTGTTAGAGGCTAATAAAGTACCCAGGAACTTTTTACCAATTTCAGCTCTTAAACCTGTACACCCCCTATGGACTAGAGCATATTTTATGTTTCTGCTATGGGCTTGTTAAAGTGGTATTAAACCAAAATTGTAATATATTGCAGTTTACCAATCATTAGATGTGGTGGTGGCTGCAACAGTTTCCTTTTCTCTTTCTCTCCTCTGTTTTCCCATGGATAATACAGGGGGCATGATATACGAAAGGAGCAGGGAATGTTCTGGCAAGCACTGATCTGGCTAGCAATGCACCTAGGGTCGCCACCTGTCCAGGAATCACCTGCACAGTCCGGGTTTGGAACCATATGTCAGGGTTTCAGTCCACCTGAAACCCGGACACTTTATTTAGACAGGAATGTGGTTTGGAATAGGGCCTGACAGGAGGGAGAGGGGGCACCATGTGTGCCGCATTACTATTTTCTTTAAAGTGCCCAGTGCCGTCGTCTCCAAACTGCAGCCATTTGCCTGCTTTTATCCAGCCCTTGGGGCACTATTTCATTTACTGATTCCAACAATAGAGCATGATTCCCCCCCCACTGACACTAATGATGGGGCACAAATCTTCCAAATTACAGCAAAAATGGGGCACAATTTCTCTCAATAACACCAGCAATGAGGGCCAATGACATCAAAAAAGGGGAACAATTCCTCCCACTGAGACCAATGATGGGGTACAGTTCCTCCCACTGAGACCAATGATGAGGTACAGTTCCTCCCACTGAGACCAATGATGGGGCATAGTTCCCCCCACTGAGACCAATGATGGGGCACAGTTCCTCCCACTAAGACCAATGATGGGGCATAGTTCCTCCCACTTAGACCAATGACGGGGTACAGTTCCTCCCACTGAGACCAATGATGGGGCATAGTTCCTCCCACTGAGACCAATTATGGGGTACAGTTCCTCCCACTGAGACCAATGATGGAGCATAGTTCCTCCCACTGAGACCAATGATGTGGCATAGTTCCTCCCACTGAGAACAATGACAGGGTACAGTTCCTCCAACTGAGACCAATGATGGGGCATAGTTCCTCCCACTGAGAACAATGACGGGGTACAGTTCCTCCCACTGAGACCAATGATGGGGCATAGTTCCTCCCACTGAGACCAATGATGGGGTATAGTTCCTCTCACTGAGACCAATGATGGGGCACAATTACTCCCATTGAAACAAACAATAGGGCATTATTTTTTCCCACTGACATTGGGACATTTTCTACTCCCAATGGCCACAGTCTGGCCCCCCTAAAGTCTGAAGGACAGTAAACTGGCCCTTTGTTTAGAAAGTTTGGAGACCCCTGCTATAGCGTATACTAAAATTTTTTATAAATAACAAATGACTGTGCTCTGCTAAAGTGTTCGGGTTTGGCTTGAAGAAAAAGTGGCAACCCTAAATGCACCTCCTGAACTAGTGAAACACAACTCTGAATATATGAGAACAGGAGGCACAGCAGATAGCAGAATTGGCAGTCTGGGGGGGAGAGAGTAGCAGATTTAGAACCATTAACAAATTGAAGCCAAACTCCAGATCACATTTAATAATCAGTTACAGCAAACACTTTTTTTGGGGATAAAGGTTTTGCATTATAAATAAAAGCTGACCACTTTAATCACCCCTGCCAGTGTTAAGTGGTTTGTCTCATCCATGTAAACTGATGCATTCTGCTGGAAAGTTTGTGCTGTGTTACCAGATGAAAATAAAAGAAAATCTAAAAAAATAAATGCAGCCATCACATGTAAGAATTGGTAAGCTGCAATGTGATAAATGTTTGCTTTTGGGTTTAACCCTTTCCCGCCGAGCGTACGCATATATATGCGGCCTCGGCTTTTCGGGGGATATACAGGATGATGCCCGCAGCTGCAGGCATCATCCCGGTACCGTTGTTTAGAGCGGGCGATTGGCTATCCAGGCATAACAACCGATGTGGCTAAAAGCCGCTCGGTTGTTATACCGGAGGAGCGGGAGGGGACATCCCCCCTCCCGCCGCCTCCCGCCGCTCTGACCGGGCCTCCCGTCCCACCGGGAGACCCGATCCTCAATCCGTCACTTCCGGCGCCTAGAGAGAGACTGGCATGAAGCCGTAAACGGCTTCGTGCCAGTCTCCTGAATGTAAACACGAAAGCGACGTCACAACGTCACTTCCGGTTTACTTGGCTGCCAATGGCGCCGGATTTAAAAAAATATACAGTATTCAGAATCGCCGTTTTTGGCAATCTGAATACTTTGAAGTGTAAAGGAGGGATGTGGGGTCTTTTAGACCTCCGATCCCTCCATAAAGAGTACCTGTCACCACCTTTTACTGTCACAAGGGATGTTTACATTCTTTGTGACAGCAATAAAAGTGATCAATTTTTTTTTTTTTAAAACACAATTTAATAATGTAAAAATAAATAAAATAAATAAGAAAAAAAAATATATATATATTTAAACCCCCCTCGTCCCCGCGAGCTTGCGCAGCAAAGAAAACGTATACGGAAATCACACATGTGAGGTATCGCCGCGATCGTCAGAGCGAGAGCAATAATTTTAGCACTAGACCTCCTCTGTAACTCTAACCTGGTAACCGTTAAAAAAAAATTAAAGCGTCGCCTATGGAGATTTTTAGGTACCATAGTTTGTCGCCATTCCACGAGTGCGTGCAATTATAAAGCATGACGTGTTTGGTATCTATTTAATCTTTCACATTATACAAAAAAATTGGGCTAACTTTACTTTTTCATTTTTTTTTAATTCATGAAAGTAAATTTTTCCCAAAAAGTTGCGTTTAAAGCACCACTGCACAAATACTGTGTGACATAAAATATTGCAACAATCACCATTTTATTCTCTAGATTCTCTGCTAAAAAAAATTGTGTTTGGGGGTTCAAAGTAATTTTCTAGCAAAAAATACGGATTTTAACTTGTAAACACCAAATGTCAGAAATAGACTTAGTCATGAAAGGGTTAATACTGCTTTAATTAAGTAATAACTTTATCATTACCTAAAAAAAAAAAAAATATGCATGTATTCTGAGAGAAAAGAACTCCCCTAACAATTGGGACTTTTTGGGCTCTGAGGAATGTACAAATAACAAAATGTAAATAGAAGTATTTATTTTTATCCAAAGTCATTAAAAGATATATAAAAAAAAAAAGTAACATGAATACAAATATATAGAAAGACTTGCACAATGAGGTCATTGTAAGCCCAATCATCCTGTGTTCTCTGTGAAAGATCATGTGACCAAGGTTGTGAGGAATTGAACAATATAAAGCCTCAACATCAATTGTGACCACATATAAGTGTGTAGGAATACAGAGATTTTCAAGAATTTTCAAAAAGTGTATAGTGTCCTTTATATATGAAGGGAGACTGGTCACATGGGGTCTTAGATGTTCGTCTATGAGGCGACTTATGTTTTCTGTCAGAGCCCCATTGCCTGAGGGGGATGGTTGAGGCTTTTATGAGCTTTGGGAAGGTAATAGAATGTGGGGATCTTCGGGAAATCAGTACATACATAATCCCATGTCTTTTTAGAGATAATGCCATTGGCAAAGGCATTGTTGACAAATTCCTAAAAAAGGGTATTAAATTTGTCGACCAATCTAAAGGAAATAGGTCTATACCATTTGGACACAAGCCCATATTGCTTGTTGTCCATGACCACAATATTCACTCCCTTGTCTGATTGTTTAATGGTTAAAGAAAAGTTATTAGCAGGATCCTTTTGAGCTTGCTGTTCACCATGGGTCAGATTTTGTTTGCATTTAGACTGGGTGGGTAATTTACCAATATCTTTAGAGACTAATCTAAGGAAAGCCACCACATTGGGGTTGCCCCAGTGTCCATGTGGCCTGCGACCACTCATTCTTTCTATCTATTTGTATTTATGTATGTTACTTTTTTTAATATTTTTTAATGACTTTTGATAAAAATAAATACCGTATTTATCGGCGTATAACACGCAGGGGAAAATCGTGGGTGCGTGTTATACGCCGATCCCCACCGATCCCCGCTGATTGTGAGCGGAGCGATCGCCGCCGAGATACGCATAGCCCGAGTGTACTCGGCTCTTCTCGGCTTCGCTCACAGTCCCGCCATTGGACCTGTGTTATGTCCATCATAGGGCGGGACTGGGCGTGACTGTGAGCGGAGCCGAGAAGAGCTGAGTACACTCGGCTATGTGTATCTCGGCTCCGCCCAGTCCCTGCGATCTCGGCGGCGTTTGCTCCGCTCTGCCGAGTCTTGGCGGCGATCTCGGCTGCGCCAATTTTAAATTCATCCAAGGCTGCAATGGACACTGGGGCAAGGCTGCAATGGACACTGGGGGCAAGGCTGCACTGGGCAAAGCTGCACTGACAAGGCTGCACTGGGGCAAGGCTGCAATGGACACTGGGGCAAGGCTGCAATGGACACTGGGGCAAGGCTGCACTGACAAGGCTGCAATGGACACTAGGGCAAGGCTGCACTGACAAGGCTGCAATTGACACTGATAAGGCTGCATTGATGGGCATTTAAATTTAATTATTTTTTCCTTAAACTTGGGGTGCGTGTTATACGTGTTATACGCTGGCGCGTGTTATACGCCGATAAATATGGTACTTCTATTTACATTTTGTTGTTTGTACATTCCTCAGAGCCCAAAAAATTCCAATTGCTAGGGGAGTTATTTTCTCTCAATCTACCAGGGATGTGGTCAAATTTCTAGCAGATTTCCAACCTCTTTTTTTCTTATGCATGTATTCTTATCTCAAAAAAGTTGCTTCAATTTCACTTTTTTTTACTGCTGTGATCTTACTTTCTGTTAGAGGGTGGTTATGTTCATTTTGCATGGTCCCACTGTATGTAGGAATGCAGCCACCCTTTTGCTCACTCCCAAGATTGACTAGGGACTATAGGATGTGAATTGTGAGCACAACTAATATACACTGCTAATTCCAACCATATGGAAGTAAGGGAGAAAAGAAGAAGAGAGGAACTCAGGAAGGATGTTACAAGGAGGCAGAAAAACACAGCAATAAATAATTTCATGAAAAATAGATTAACCATTTGCCTGTTGGGCACTTTCACTCCCTTCCTGCCAGGCCAATTTTCAGCGCTCATGCAACACTGTGCCCATATGACATTTGTATTTTTTTTTTAGACAAATAGCGCTTTATTTTGGTGGTATTTAATCACCACTGGGTTTTTTACTTTTTGCTAAACAAATGAAAAAAGACTGGAAATTTTAAACAAAAAATTGTTTTTATTTACTTTGTTATACTGTACATTTATGTAAATATATATTTTTCAAGCACATGATTAAAGCCGAAGGCTCTAATTGGCTTGAAAAAGTTTGGGCTCGGAGCGCAGGGCACTGCGGCCCAAACTCACTCACTTATGACACTAGCGAATTAATATTCGCTATTGTCTTCTAGCTTCTCTTCCAAGGAGGCTGTGGAGGGGTGTGTGTGGGGTGATTGTCACAGTGGAGGGGCTGAGTGCAGGGGGACTGTCACCATGGAGGGGCTGAGTGCAAGGGGACCGTCGCTGTGGAGGGGCTGAGTGCAAGGGGGACCATCACCGTGGAGAGGCTGAGTGCGGGCGGACCTGGGGGGGTTTGTTTTCCCACAAAAAAAAAGTTTAGCACCAGCCACCACTGGTTGTGTGAGGAAGTAAATAGATGCTATCCCATAAATGTGTGACCACGCTGTAGCCCTCAGTCGGCTATAGGGCGGTCGGCAAGAGATTGAAGGGCTATTAAGTAGTGAATGGAAATTGATTATTTTTGGAGAACAAGGATATCATTTAGTGTCACTTTATAACATATATTGTTTTTTAAGGACAAACAAGGCTTTCTTTGGTATTATTACTATGATGATGATGATGATGATGATTATGGTGATGATGATGATGATTATTATTATTGTTATTATTAATATTATTATTCAGTGATCAATTAATGTTTATACAAAAATATCATACCTAGCTTAATTTAAACAAAGATTGTATTACTATTAGTATTGTGTTGTTCTAATATTAATGTTCTGACAAACTCTGGTAACCGACTTGGGACGGCCACTTACTGGGTCACACTCATAGTTACTGGAAAAGCATACGGTCAGCCTGCTCACAGTATGTTCCTCAAAGGGGTGATGGGCTCTTATAGTTAGTTTTTCTTTAACCATTGTATCCTGGAACTACAGTTCAATCTAAAGTCTCCAACGTTCTTACAAGGAACTATTTCACCCAGCTGTTTTTCCATTATGTAATCTTCACTGTTGAATGAATTAAAATCATTGTACAACTGCTATATTTGTACCTATACACTATTATCGTCAATAAAAACCATAAAGTTAAAAAAAAAAATGTTATTATTCAGGATTTATATAGTGCCAGCAGTTTGTGCAGTGCTTTATTTTATTTTATTTCTTTTTCAACATTGTCTTGCACAAATGATTTAATTTTTCATGAAATCCATAGATAACAAACGTAATAAACCTAAAAAATGCACGTATTACATACTTTGATTAGTGTTAGTAAAAAAGTGTTAAAGTAGATAAAGTCTTTCGGCTGCTTTATCCTCTCATCATGCTCCAGTTCTGCTGTATGGGTACTGAAAGAGGCTTATACCAAATTAGGTGCTTACACTGCTTATTTAAAAAAAAAAAGAAGCATGTAATGATGTATTAATTATTACAGATCTGCATTAAATTAGGTATTTTATATCTGCCTAGAGTTTAGATTTAAGAAAAGCTACAATAAAACATTATTAGAAAAAAAGCCTGCCATTTATTGTAACCAAGGTTTTTCTTTTTCCAAAACTTTATGCTTCTTCGATCATAAAGTAAAAAAAAAAAGCCTGACCAGGGTTCCTCTGACATTCTTCTTTCATACTGCTGTGAGGAATTCAGGTACAATAAAAATCATATTGATATGCTAAGTACAAAATTGGGCTTAGAGTTCCTTATTACTCACCTGACTGTATATATAATCCAACTAAACTGGGCATCTAAGGCTCTTTCTGCCAGCTATCACAGTGGGTTGAGTTTTTACACTTAACAGTAGCTGTTAGTCAGTTTTATTATCTATCTGCCAAACAGTCTGACTCAGCTAGTCATCAGCCAAGTCAAGGGCTGTATTTATAAAAATGTGAAAAATACACATCTCACTTACGGATGCACTTGGCTTTCTACACGCCCCGCTTCACATCATGAACTTTATGGAAAATGCAAAGTCGTGAGGTATTTTTTCTTCTAAATGTCCCTATAATACGGTGATGATACGATGGTATTTCTCCATTATGACTTTATATAGCTGAAAGTAGTGAAGCTGTGGGTGAAAAGAGATAAAATAAAAACACTTTTCATGGCTCAGTGAATCAGGTGTGCAAGGTTACTGTGCATCCTGCAAATGAAAAAAATTGTTATGGTAACGATATGTGAAGTAAAAAAGGCATCATACTGTGGAGATGCAGACAAGAGAATATACATTTTGGTGAAATAATAAAGTTTTGGCAAAACACATTCTTCTAATATTTAAAAATATGTCTTTGATAAAAAATATAAAGATATAAAGATACAAATATAAAGATATAACTATGCTTTACATCAGGTGTGCCCAACCTTTTGAAGAGTGAGGGCTACTTAAGCGACTTGGTAACCGGTCGCGGGCCACAATGAGTGGAGCAGGCGGATGACCGGTTCGTGTCCACTCTACTTCATGTGCCCTCCCATCTGATCCACCCAGATGGAAGGGGACGGATTCCCTTCTGTTTTTTTAGTGGATCGGATTGGAGATGGGCGGATGTAAATGGACACACGTCCGTTTACATCTGCTGCTCCATAGGGGTGAATGGAGGATCTGATTGGGTCAGACTTAGCGTGTGAAAGGAGCCTAGGGCTGCTTTCATATGGATGTGCTGCAGTTTACCCACTTTCTGAAAGTGCACCGAACCCGCAGGTAATAACAGAAGTCTGTGGCTCAGTGCAGGTAACCCGCAGGTGCACCTGGGGATCACTTTGAAAGCAGCCCAGTAACTACTACAGAACAGATATGCCCATATATTCACTGTGATTTTAGTAATAAACTTACCTGAATGGAAGACTGTTATCGCCAGCTGTTCCTGTCCCAGGCAGAGCGCATTTGGTATCACTCCACCTGTGACAGGAGGCGGTGCTATACAGGAAGCATCAGCTTATGCGGCTCTGCTCCGCTGCTGCTTGCTTCCTCTTAGGGATGAGCCGAACAACCCCCTGTTCGGTTCGCACCAGAACCTGCGAACAGACCTAAAGTTTGTGTGAACTTTAGAACCCTATTAAATACAATGGACTCGAACGTTTGAAATCAAAAGTGCTAATTATAAAGGCTAATATGCAAATTATTGTCCTAAAAAGTGTTTGGGGACCCAGGTCCTGCCCCAGGGGACATGTATCAATGCAAAAAAAGTTTTAAAAATGGCGTTTTTTTCCGGGAGCAGTGATTTTAATAATGCTTAAAGTGAAACAATAAAAGTGAAATATTCCTTTAAATTTCGTACCTGAGGGGGGGGTGTATAGTATGCCTGTAAAGCAGCACTTGTTTCCCGTGCTTAGAACTGTCCCTGCACAAAGTGTAATTTCTGAAGGAAAAAAAGTAATTTAAAAGCACTCGCGGCTATAATGAATTGTCAGCTTCCGGCAATTCAGATCAAAGTTATTGATAAAAAAAAAAAAATGCGTGGGGGTCCCCCCAAATTCAATTACCAGGCCCTTCAGGTCTGGTATGGATATCAAGGGGAACCCTGCGTCAAATTAAAAAAAAAATGACGTGAGGTTCCCCTTAAATATCCATACTAGACCCTTCAAGTCTGGTATGGATTTTAAGGGGAACTCCACCCCAAATTTAAAAAAAAATAGCTTGGAGTTCCACCAAAAATCCATACCAGACCCTTTATCCGAGCACGCAACCTGGCAGGCCGCAGAAAAAGACTGCAGCTCCGCGTACCCATTCAGACACGGAGCCATGGTTCAGCCCCACCCCCTTTCTTTCCTGATTGGCTATTTGGCTAACTGACTTTGATTGACAGCAGCGGGAGCCAATGGCACTATTGCTATGTCTCAGCCAATCAGGACGGAGAGTCTCGGATGGCCGAAGCACTCATGTACATTAATAAACAAAAACTAAAACTCGCGCTTATGGAGACATACAAAAATAACAAGTGAAAAGAAATTATTATATGCGCAGCTGCTACAGCATAAGGCACTAACACCTTGAGAGATAAAAAATTATAAAATGCAGCGCTAGCGAATATAAATGTGCTCAATACAAACGTATGTGTGAATGTCAACCATCTAAACCTTTCGGGATGATGGTACACACTATTAGTGAAAAGATTATGCACCAATGATTGGTGTCACCAGAAATGCAGTGGGTGTAATACTAAATGTTACCACTAAAAAGTGATCAACTAAGTAAAACCAGAAAATATACTGTGCAAAACATTAAATGAACTGAACAACCAGGCAAATAGCTCTAGGAGTAATTCACAGTACTACAGATGGTTTTCAACATCAAAGAAATAATGTCCCATTTGCAACAGTGGTTGTAATATAGAAGGAAGGGAAAAAAAAAAAAATGCTTTAAAATAAAATAAAAGTCACCCAACATCCAACTTCTAGGACCAATAATGTTCGGTGAAATTCAACAGTTGGCTCAATAGCAGCAGAGATCAGAGGACCATGTGGGGAATAAAAAGAAAAAGCAACTTGTGAAGTACCGCTTAGGAACAGATTAACAATACGCTGTTATTGGGAAAACTCACAAGCCTTCAATGATAACCGAGCGTCAGTGTGTTCCGGGTTCACAACGGCGTGCGTTCCACAAGAACCGGAAGCAGCGTCACTGGTTCTTAGTGTTGACCGGAAATTTGTCAATGCATTTCGCCCCTCCTCCAGGGCATCATCAAGGTCCTTGATGATGCCCTGGAGGAGGGGCGAAATGCATTGACAAATTTCAACAGCGTATTGTTAATCTGTTCCTAAGCGGTACTTCACAAGTTGCTTTTTCTTTTTATTCCCCACATGGTCCTCTGATCTCTGCTGCTATTGAGCCAACTGTTGAATTTCACCGAACATTATTGGTCCTAGAAGTTGGATGTTGGGTGACTTTTATTTTATTTTATTTTAAAGCATTTTTATTTTTTTTATTTTTTTTTTCCCTTCCTTCTATATTACAACCACTGTTGCAAATGGGACATTATTTCTTTGATGTTGAAAACCATCTGTAGTACTGTGAATTACTCCTAGAGCTATTTGCCTGGTTGTTCAGTTCATTTAATGTTTTGCACAGTATATTTTCTGGTTTTACTTAGTTGATCACTTTTTAGTGGTAACATTTAGTATTACACCCACTGCATTTCTGGTGACACCAATCATTGGTGCATAATCTTTTCACTAATAGTGTGTACCATCATCCCGAAAGGTTTAGATGGTTGACATTCACACATACGTTTGTATTGAGCACATTTATATTCGCTAGCGCTGCATTTTATAATTTTTTATCACTCATGTACATTGCTGGGTAGAGATGGGGCTCAGGTAAGTATTAGAGGGGCTGAGGGGGGATGCTACACACAGAAGGTTTTTTATCTTACTGCAAAGAATGCAGTAAGATAAAAAAAACTTTTGACTTTACAACCACTTTAAGGTAAAATTAGCCTGGTTGACACTTTAAAACAATCTAGAACGCACCAACTGGTTAATAATATGTAAACATTAAATAATAGTAAGCACATTCTTTTATTTATTTTTTTAATTAAGAAAACATATACAACATTTTAATGTGTGCCAAAACTTTTAAAAACAAAAAACAAACCTGACCCTTCTTCAGTGCAGATGCAAAGCCTGATATGATGTGTTTTCCTTTACTGATAAATTGAGTTTAGGTCAGAATACCATTTTGGACTGGGAAGATAAGACTAGAAAATTTAATCATCCCTGTTGGCAGGTGTTCATTTTTTAAAATGTTTCTGCTCTGTAAAAAAGGGTTCCTAAGAGACATGTTTCAAAATCTTGACATTCATTTTTCTGCCGGAGAATATAAGTCCAGAATTGTATTTAAAACACTTTGTAATTATAGTTGAATGTATTTATTCTCCCAAAAATATAGAGAAAATAGACAAGTTAGGCAGCTTTTAAATAACATGATGCTTAAAGCGGAGCTCCGCCGGAAAAAAAAATATTAAAAGCCAGCAGCTACAGCTACAGCAGCTGCTGCCTTTTAATATTTGGACACTTACCTGTCCTGGAGTCCAGCGACGTCCGCAACAGAGGACGAGCGACCGCTCGTCGCTCTGCTGCTCCCTCCGCCATCCTCGCTGAGGGAACCAGGAAGTGAAGCCCTGCGGCTTCATGCCCGGTTCCCTACGGCGCATGCGCGAGTCGCGCTGCGCCGTTCTGATTGGTGCTCCTGTGTTCTGGGAGCCGAGTGTCTCCCAGAACACCAAGGGAAGTCTGCGGGAAGTGACGTAACTCCCGCAGATTCCCGGAGAGAGGACTCCCGGATGTGGGTGAAAATACCTGTCTTAGACAGGTATCTTCACCCCCCTCCCCCCTGAAAGGTGTCAATTGTGACACCGGAGGGGGGGAGGGTTCCAAATAGAAAAAGTTGCTATTTAGGGTGGAGCTCCACTTAATCCTAATTTATTCGGTGCATTGAATCTGGTTAAGAGTCAAAATATACCTGTATACAGTATGACAACAGAAAAATCATTGACAAGAATTTAATAGGATACATTGCCATTTATGTTTTAAATCTGTGTGATTATATGGACTTGCTTGATCAATTTGTGTTGAACGTTTGCTATCTTATGCTTACAGTTGTTCTGTAGTTACTTAACATTGTATAAAACATCATCACGTTGGAATGGGTAAAGAGTTATAAACTGGCTAGAAGTCTTGCCCTTTCTAGCAGTAAATGTTGCTTCAGATGCATTCAAGTGCATGATTTTTAGGTATTTATTCATATTATCTTTGTTTATGCTGAGGATAACAGTTTAGGTTGTTTAAAACCACATTTAGATAAATGCCAA
Source organism: Rana muscosa (assembly GCA_029206835.1). Taxonomy (NCBI): domain Eukaryota; kingdom Metazoa; phylum Chordata; class Amphibia; order Anura; family Ranidae; genus Rana; species Rana muscosa. The sequence goes on along the minus strand of CM055116.1, from coordinate 746,489,368 downwards.
CATGTTTCAGAAGTAGTGTGCCTTCTTCAAAAGGGTTATAAGGATAAACAGTTGAAAACAGTCATGCAAATGTATGTAATAATCACAGCAACCATACTGAAGTTTTGTCTGTCATAATGTCCTACACTTTTACTTGTCTTAAAATTCTAAATTACCCAATAAATAAATAAATAAATATAAAACAAAAATCTAAATAAAATAGTCTGTGTGCATACAAACATCTTTGTGTAGCCTTGGCATATATGAGACTACTTACTACAACTTACTTACCAGAAAACAAGAGTACAGTAAGTTATGAGACCTAGGCACCATATAATGGTTTTTATTATTATTATTATTATTATTATTATTATGAGTAGTAGTAATCATAATAATAATGATAATTCTTATTTTTCAATATATATATATGTTTTAAACATATACTCTACTTCCTATTTGAGGCTTTGTGCCTTCACATATGATGAGCTAGCAACTGAACTAGTTCCTTCACTATTGCAGAATTATACTCCAATCAAGAAAGTAGAGTGTAAGGGAGATGGCACTTTTAACAAAATTACCAGTCACTGGCAGCATCAGGCCTTTTTAATTTTTGGGGACCTAGTGAGCCCTGCAGGTAACACATTTCCTGTACAAAGTTGACTCCTCACTCGTACTATATCTATGAAGGAGCAGTGTTGGGGCCCCTAACAAAGGAAGTCTGTTATGACTATAGAACACCTCTTTCTTTTCTCATCTCCAGAGGGAGGGGGTATTCTATAGCTCATAGAGGTTAACTGGGCAGGTCTAATAACACTGAACGTAAAGCTGAACTCCCTGATCTAGCTACCTTTGCAAATCCCTCTCCCAAAGTTATGTTAAACCGCTGGCAACGTTTCAATCATAGTTCCTTACTTTTCTTGCAATCCAGAATTTTCAGCCCCAGTGATGTTATAATATCTCTTGCAAAAGAATGCTCCTTCCTGGTGCCGGGAGGAGGACTATCTACAATGTATCTTGCTGCAGTCACATACAGGGAAAGAAAACAACATGCAGGAGGGAAATGCAGGAAGTCACAGGCAGCGTGTGCAGTGAACCTGAGGAGAAGTGGAGGGGAGGTGGGGAAGGTGGCACTGAGGTCTGTATTTCAGGCGCATCCACATAGCCATCTGCACACTAATGTCACAATCCTGATACACATAGTGGACAACTCTGACTGGGAGTCTCAGACTCCCAAGTCCGCCCTTTAATTACATCACCACTCACTGTAAAGAACTACAGTGGGGCAAAGACAAGACCAGTGGCCAGGGGGATACACTAAATAGCAGCCACCAGTCTTACAACATGTATTTCACAGAGAATAAAGCCCTATTTCACATTATGTACACTAGATTTCTTAGAGATGACACAGTGGGGAAAAAAACAAGCAGAATTTTGCATTAGGGTAAAAAAGTAGCAATGCTGCCAGCTGATAAATTTTCTGCCCAGAGTTCAGCTTTAACTCTCCTACTGAGGATGAATCGATATATACAGAAGTGTATGAGAAAAAGAAAACATCTGTCTCCCATGTAATATCTGCTGGCATCGTGCTACAATTGATACCAATAAAAAATAAATATGTAGTATTTTGTATACTAACAAAATTTGGTTTCAAGTTAATGCAGGCAGGAGACAAGAGTAGAAATGAATAGGGCAGAAATGTATGAAACACTAACATGGGGAGCATAAAAACACTGGAAAACAGACACAATGAAAATGCTGTTGCCTCGTGTAAAGATTATCATATTTCCCTCTAAAGCCCTGTACACACGGTCGGACTTCCATCGGACTTTTCCGTGGTTTTTTGTCCGAACGGAGTTGGTCGGGAACACCCATAGCATACACACCACAGGACTTTTCTGCAAACTTTCTTAAAACTTCTTACAACATCACTTGTTTTTTCTGCTCTTTTCTGATCTTTACTGTCACCCTTTGGTCAACTTCTGCTATTGTTGGTTGATTTTAACATTGGTTGTTTTGTCCATCGGACAAAAGTCCTATGGTTTTCTATACACACGGCAGGACTTTGCTCCATAGGACTTTTGTTGGGCAAAAGTTTGTCCGTTTGCAGACCCAACTTTTGTCCGATGAAAAGAAAACCAAACGAAAAAAAGTTTGTCCGATGGAGCGTACACACGGTCGGATTGTTGGTCCAACTTGCTTAAAACTAAGTTTGTTGGGCAAAAGTTTGACCGTGTGTACGGGCCTTAAGACCCTAAAAAATGACTTCATTTTATTTGATTTGGCAGCATTCCGAAAACCTGTGAAAACACATTGACCTGGGTGATTAGCGTGCTATTATGAGTGCAATGACAAGTGTGTTACTTTGACTTGGATTTCATTCTGTGAATCAGTTATAACACTGTGAAATTTTCAAGGTTGGTGATATGTTCATGTTTTACCTTAAAGTGGTTGTAAACCTCTGACATGAAATATAAATAAAGCTCATATTTCCAGAGTGTTTACTTGGCTGTATGGGGGGTGGAGAGCTCTAGCACACAGCCTGTGATTCATGTATACAAGGCTGTGCAGGACAAATGGCTACAGATAAAGAGGTACAACTTAGTTAGGAGGATATGTTTCATATTTGTGTTTCGCCCGAAGCCAGTCACTTCACTGGGTATATGTAAGGGTTTACAACCACTTTAAAACACAAACCACTTAATAGGAGTAGGGTAGAAATAAATAAAATATAGTGGAAAGTAATGTATGGATGTAGTGGTGTGTTTCCACTAGTTACTAACATCCACGCATATTCACCCTGCTGCCAGACATCTATACGTCACACTTGCAGACAATGAAATGTTTTTTGCTTTGTTTTGTTGTTTTATTTGGGGGATTGAACTTGGTTGGGGGAAAGGGATGTGGGATGCCCATAGAACAATTGGTATTTGCAATGCTGGAGCTGATCCGGCTTCACATTGGCAAATGGTTACTCATTATCTTCACAGAACAAAAATGATGGACACCTAATCTTGACAGACTTTTCACCTCAGAACTTCTCCCACCTCTGCACTCTCCCTGCAGACTTCTACCTCCAGGACTCTTCACCTCCTGCGCAACACTTCCCCTGTCACAGCATTATACATCCTGTCCCACCATCTTGAACAGGCTAGGCCTCACTCTGAATAATTTCTAGCTGAAACTTCACTTGATGAATAATAGGCCAGGGGCCTGCAGTACCCCTACTTGATGGTCTTGAACATTTAGTTAATAAAGCATTCTTGATGATGGACTACTGATCCCAGCAAGCCCGACTTGCCAATCCTGAGTCTTCAGACTGCAGTGACTTGACACAAAACCCCACAGTCTCTCCTCTGGCTCTGCACCCAGCTCCCCTGGCATGCCTCTTCCAGATATCCACTGTGCTTCACTCACCTTCTTGAAAGATTTACCCGGACCATGTGGACCAACTGCTCCTCCACCTCCTGTTCCAGGACACCTCTCCATGACCGTGTAAGAAGAGGCTCCCTCCCAGCTCCCGAGCTCCTCCGCCAGATCCACCCCCCCACAGATGGGGGTGTCTCTTCAGCATGCAGTCTAGCACTCCATCTTTCAGTTCTCCCAGCCAACAACTCCCCCCAGCAGGCTGACTGTGGGTATATGTAGGAGGCCTGCCCCCTGCCAATCCTAGTTAGGGAGGGATTGGTCAGGGCTCCTCGCATGTACTCCATGCCACTCCAACTCTCAGCCATGCCCCTCTTCCAGAACATTCTCACTGAAAGCAGGGGAGGCAACCAAAAGCTGAAGTACATGTCAGTCACACCCACTGCTACACTAACCACTCCCTGCCCCCAGATTAAAAACAGCTTGCAGCATAGGCCTGCTTAAAGCGGTTGTATACCCGCTGCTGCTTTTTTTATTTTTTTCATACCTGAAAGGCAAAAGGCATAATGAGCTAGTATGCACCGCATACTAGCTAACTATGAAATACTTACCTTAGAACGAGGCGTCAGGAACTTACATGGTCCACGCCGAGGGAGATGTCATTTTGCCTCGGTGTGTCTTCCGGGTATCGCCGCTCCAGCGCTGTCGTCACTCCCGTGCGTCGGCAAGGTCCGGCGGCTGCCGGGCTTTAGCCGAGAATCCCCACTGCGCATGCGCTGCTGCAGTCAGCGGCTCATTGCGAGGGGAATATCTCCTAAACCATTATTATAGGCTTACCTGTAGGTAAAAGTTCAAAAAGAGGGTATACAACAGCTTTAAATTTACCTGCACTGACAGAATCTACCAAACACTACACCTCTAGCACCTACCTATGGTAGAGGGTGCTACATGGATTTGACCACAGATACACATGCCAGTATCCCACTATATAGAAGACTCGTGCAAATTATTTTGCTTTATGTGAGCTGGGCGATCAGTCAATTTGCATATTAGCATCCCTTTCAGCTTGGAGAAACACAATTCTTTCTGAATTATTATAGATATAAACTGCTCTGACCTTAACATCTACAGAAAGGTTAGGTTTAAATGAGATTTCTTCAATCAATAACTACACTGCAACATATTATACAACTACTTTTCATTAGTAATAAAATAAATATTGTAAAGTTTTTATAACAGATTGCAAAACATTGCATGCGACTCTTTCTCTTGTTAAGCTTCCCCAAAGAGATTTCCAACAATGCAACTATATCTTCCAAACCAACTGTAAAGAGTATTTAAAATGTACTTTTGTTATATTTTCAATACCTACAGGCTTTTGTTTACTAGCCACGAGATGGCGCTGACTTCCCTAAAAATCCTTTTTTTTTTAGCTCTAACTACAGGACAACGCTTTTGTTGGTTACATAAAAGAGTTTTTACATGTAAAAAAGGCAGTAATAAAAAAAAAAGTGTGCAAAGTTTTTTTTTCTCCCTGGTATTAGGTAAATAATGTCATTTATACGCCTAAATCACACTGATAACTACTAGGATCATGAGGAAAGGGGTTAAAGAAGATCTATAGTGTGGAAGTTGCATAATTCTCAACTTTCTAAAATAATAAAGAGGGACACTTTTTAGCACAAGGACAAAGGACAAGGACCAGGACATGGCCCTGGTTACATGAACCAAGAAGATCTAATATGCAGAAAATGATTGGCTATACCATACAAGTGCTTTGTTAACCTCTATTTTTGCCTTATGTTAACTTTTCAAATAACAAATACAATAATATCTCCATCTGGTTACAAAGGATGGGGCGATAGTGAAGGTATTGAATGTATTCTTCTCCTCAGTCTTCACGAGGGAATCGGGGGCTTCAGTAACCAAAACTGCAGTGTTTATCCTCATGACACATCACAGGAAGCACCCTCATGGCTAACAGAGGACAGAATTTGAATTAGACTTGGGTAATTTAACATTAATAAATCACCGAGACCCAATAGCTTGCACTGGAGGGTACTTAGGGAACTGTCAAGTAATTGCCAGACCATTGTTCCTAATTTTTACTGACAGTCTACAGACTGGAATGGTACCAGCGGATTGGAGAAAAGTCAATGTAGCACCAATGTTTAAAAAAGGGCCCAAAATACATCCCTGGGAATTACAGACCAGTTAGCCCAACATCAATAGTATGCAAGCTCCTGGAGGGGATGATAAGGGACTATATACAAGATTTTAGTAATAAAAATGGTATCATTAGCAGTAATCAGCATGGATTCATGAAGAATCGTTCTTGCCAAACCAATCTATTAACCTTCTATAAGGAGGTGAGTTGCCATCTAGATAAAGTAAGGCCCGTAGACGTGGTGTATGTTGATTTTGCAAAAGCATTTGACACAGTTCCCCATAAACGTTTACTGTACAAAATAAGGCATGGACCACAGGGTGAGTTCATAATTTGAAACCTGGCTACAAGGGCGAGTTCAGAGGGTGGTGATAAATAGGGGATACTCGTAATGGTCAGGAGTGGGTAGAGGGGTCCCACAGGGTTCTGTGCTGGGACCAATCTTACCATATTTAATTTGTTCATAAATGACCTGGAGGATGGGGTAAACAGTTCAATATCTATATTTGTGGACTATACTAAGCTAAGCAGGGCAATAACTTCTCCGCAGGATGTGGAAACCTTGCAAGAAGATCTGAACAAATTAATGGGGTGGGCAACTACATGGAAATTGAGGTTTTATGAAAAGAAAAATGTAAAATAATGCATTTGGGTGGCAAAAATATGAATACAATTCACCCACTAGGGGGAGAACCTCTGGGTGAATCTAGGAAGGAAAAGGACCTGGGGGTCCTAGTAAATGGTAGGCTCAGCAGTGGCATGCAAGCTGCTGCTAACAAAGCAAACAAAATATTGGCATGCATTAAGAAAAGGATTAAAGCCTCGTACACACGATCGGATATCCTATGGATTCTAATCCGATAGTTTTGTCCATCGGACAAACCGATCATGTATGGGACCCATCAGTCTTTTTTCCATCGGTTTTAAAAAATAGAACATTTTAAATTTTTCCGATGGATCAAAAACCGATAGCAAATTCGGATCGTCTATGGGCAAGTCCATCGGATAAAAAACCCACGCATGCTCAGAATCAAGTTGACGCATGCTCAGAAGCATTAAACTTAATTTTTCTCGGCTCATCGGAGTGTTTTACGTCACCGCGTTTGGAACGGTCGGTTTTTTGACTGATGGTGTGTAGGCAAGACTGATGGAAGTCAGATGGAAGTCAGCTTCATCGGATTTCCGATGGAAAAAAACATCGGATTAGAATCCATAGGATATCCGATCGTGTGTACGAGGCTTTAGTCTTGCCTATACACCATCAGTCAAAAAACCGACCGTCCAAATGCGGTGACGTAAAACACTCAGATGAGCCGAGAAAAATGAAGTTCAATGCTTCTGAGCATGCGTCGACTTGATTCTGAGTATGCGTGGGTTTTTTATCCGATGGACTTGCCCATAGACGATCTGAGTTTTCGATCGGTTTTTTAGCCATCGGAAAAATTTAAAACATGTTCTATTTTTTAAAACCGATGGAAAAAAGACCGATGGGTCCCATACACGATCGGTTTGTCTGATGAAAACAATCCATCGGACGGTTTTCATCAGGTAAACCGATCGTGTGTACAGGGCTTTACTCTAGAGATAAAGTGATAATTATCCCACTCTACAAGACTCTGGTCCGGCCGCACCTAGAGTATGCTGTCTAGTTCTGGGCACCAATCCTCAGAGAGGATGTACTGGAAATGGGAGCTATTATTATACATTATATAACATGAGGGCAGACAGTACAGTTACAATACAATTCAATACAGGCGGAATCAGAGGGTCTTGCTTGTTAGAGCTTACAGTCTAAAACAGAGGGTCAGGAGATACAAAAGACAATAATTGAGGGGGATGAGCTGATGGTGAAAATAAAAGTACAATTGTTAGGTGGAGGCAGGATAGGCTTCTCTAAATAGAAGGTTCTTCAGGGCTTGCCTAAAAGTGGACAGAGTAGGATATAGTCAGACCGATTGTGGTAGGGAGTTCTAGAAGATGGGAGAGGCTCTGGAGAAGTTCTGGGGGCAAGCATGTTAGGAGATGACATAGGAGTATAGGTATATTGAGACAAGGTCTGTGACGAAGTTTAGGGCAGAGTTGTGGATAACTTTATAAAATGTTGTTGTTAGTATTTTGAATTTTGTTGAGTGAGCAGAAGCCAGTAGAGGGATCAGCAGAAATGGGTAGCGGGCACTGAACAGTTGGTAAGATGGATGAGTCTGGCAGCAGCATTCATGATGGACTGAAGGGAGGATAGCCTATGTAAAGATAATCCAATGAGTTGGGAGTTGCAGTGGCTGAGGCGTGGGATAACCAAGGGTGTTTTTTGGAGATTTTGGGGAGGTTGGGGTGGAAAGATTTGGACAGTGATTTCATGTGGGGCTGAAAGGAGAGTTCAGAGTCCCAAATTACAACTTGGCATGCAGGGGCATACTGATAGTTGTGCCATCGATCTCAACATAGAAGTCAGTAGAAAGGGCACCTGGGATAGGAAATATTATGAGCTCAGTTATGGATAGATTGAGTATGAGTAAGTGGTTTGACATCCAGACTGATATGTCTGCCAGTAAATTAGTGATGCACATGGAGACTGATTGAGCAAGCTGAAGGGTATCAAGGTAGATTTGGGCGTTGTCAGCATAGAAATGGTAATGAAAGTCATGGGAGCTCCCATCACCTGTCCTGGATCGAGAATAACAGAGATCCAAGAGCAGAAGGTGCAGTGGCATAGGAAAGATGAGAACCAACAAAAACAAAAGTAACATATGTGGTAGTATACCCGCAGCAAACAAATGATCCACATCTAAAAAAAATTAACCGAGATAGAAGATAACCAAATATTTTGTGGCTGATTGACTAAAACTGTAGAGTGAAAAATCTGGTGCAACTCTGCATAGAAACCAATCAGTTCCCATTTTTTTTTTTGTTAAAGCCAAAATGAGCAAGCTGAAGTTAGAAGCTGATTGCCTGTCATGCAAAACTGCACACTATTTTGCACTTTAAAGTTTTAGTAATTTAAAGTGTTTGTAAAGGCAGAAGGTTTTTTTGTATCTTAAAGGGGTTGTAAAGTCAGAAGTTTTTTTTTATCTTAATGTATTCTATGCATTAAGATAAAAAGCCTTCTGCATGCAGCAGCTCTCCTCAGCCCCCTTAATACTTACCTGAGCCCCCTCTCTGTCCAGCGATGTCCACAAATGTCTCAGTATCTCCTTCCGGATTGGCTAAGACACAGCAGCGGCGCCATTGGCTCCCACTGCTGTCAATCAAAGTCAGCTAGCCAATCAGGGGAGAGAGGAGCAGGGCCAGGTCGGAGTTCTGTGTCTGAATGGGCACATGGAGCTGGGACATAGCTTGGGTGCCCTCACAGCAAGCTGCTTGCTGTGGGGGCACTGAACAGGAGGGAGGGGCCAGGATCACAGAAGAGGGACCCGAGAAGAGGAGGATCCAGGCTGCTCTGTGCAAATCCACTGCAACAGAGCAGGTAAGTATAACATGTTTGTTATTTTTATTGGAAAAAAAACAAGACTTTACAATCGCTTTAATGCATTAAGATAAAAATCTGTTTATGTGCAGCATACCCCCTCATGCCCACTAAAACTTACCAGAGTCCATCTCTATCCAACAATGTCCACAAATTGCCAGAAATGTGCAATGTTAAAAAGTTATCTGCATTTGAACTGCAAACTCAGTGACCCAATTTTAATTTAAAATATTTAAAAAAACTTTGTAATTTTGCCAATATGCAGCAAAATTACAGTGTCTGCTGATAGCCCTGTCCCCCAGCAAGTTATACTGACAAATTTGCATTCTAATCTCTAGATGTCTCCACATTCTATAATGTAACAGGGCATTCGCAACAGAACTTAGGCCAGAGCAGCCAGTCTCCAGTAATAGCAAACAAACACTCTTGCGCATTAGTGTAATGGCCGGCTGATTGATGACTCAAGGGATAATGTCCTTGGCCTTGCTTCCCCTTCCTGAATAGGGGATATCCCAGTAGTCACAGAAAATATAAAAAGAAAAGGGCGCACCAGCCTTGTGCATTATCCCAAGATAATTTATTAATAAAAAAAAGTTCATTAAATACTGCTCAAAAACATGTGATGAATAAAAAGCTTGTGAAGACCACTTAGATGTGGCAATCAATCATAGAACCAACAGTCTCCAGAAAGCAGAGAGGACCTCAGAACCACTGCTGACTGATGTTTTTCCAAGGAGTACATTCTTCCTCAGAGCCTAGCAGTAATGACTCCTTCAACTTACTATATCCACTTGTACATTGATAGGACACATCCCACGAGAGACTCAAGCCTCCTTCCACAGACAGTCTCCAGACCCATGTCATGTGGGAAGGGGCAGTGATGTCATCCTCCTACAACATCATCCAACTTTGGAGCTTACTCAGGATGGACATTTGCAGCAGGGAGGCAGGGAGGGAGCGAAGATTGATGAGTGCACTTGTTAGGAGAATTGGGCTGTCAGGAGACATTGTCAGTTTGCCCTGAATAGACAGTGTCTTTTGACACAAAGAATGTATTACTGTGTATTAGTTTATATAGTGAAGCAGCGCTAAATGTCAATAGAAAGTGCTAATATTAAAAGTGCTATTAATAAAGTCTAACTTCTCATAAATTAAATAAATGGGGTGACAAAATCAACAATAATAAAATAAAATTAAAACGTCCAAACAGTGACTATGTAAATAAAGTGCTAAATAGCCAAAATGGCAGTCCAAATAGCAACAGCTAATTGCAGGGAGAGAAGCAAGGATGGGTGTGGGAATACACCTTGTCTCATCAGAAACACACTGGATCAGATGAACAAATGATGCATAAATAATCCTCCCCCATAGACACCAGCCTCTCACCTCTCTGGTGGACCCCACGGGGTCAGTAATAACCACAAAGATCTCCACTGCTCACAATGAGAACTTCCAGTCCTTTTGCGTGACCCGAAACCACTGTAGGGATCTCCACAGCTTACCAGTGTTCTTCCTTAAAGCAAATCTTCCTGATGGACCCCACGAGGTCAATAATGGCCACAAAGATCTCCACTGCTCACAATGAGAACTTCCAGTCCTTTTGAGTGACCCGGAACCACTGTAAGAATCTGCACAGCTTACCAATGTTCTTCCTTAAAACGAATCTTACTCAGATCGATGGGACCTCGGATTACAGAGGTCTCAAGAGCGTGTGCATCGGATTACACGCTCTTGAGACCTCTGTAATCCGAGGTCCCATCGATCTGAGTAAGATTCGTTTTAAGGAAGAACATTGGTAAGCTGTGCAGATTCTTACAGTGGTTCCGGGTCACTCAAAAGGACTGGAAGTTCTCATTGTGAGCAGTGGAGATCTTTGTGGCCATTATTGACCTCGTGGGGTCCATCAGGAAGATTTGCTTTAAGGAAGAACACTGGTAAGCTGTGGAGATCCCTACAGTGGTTTCGGGTCACGCAAAAGGACTGGAAGTTCTCATTGTGAGCAGTGGAGATCTTTGTGGTTATTACTGACCCCGTGGGGTCCACCAGAGAGGTGAGAGGCTGGTGTCTATGGGGGAGGATTATTTATGCATCATTTGTTCATCTGATCCAGTGTGTTTCTGATGAGACAAGGTGTATTCCCACACCCATCCTTGCTTCTCTCCCTGCAATTAGCTGTTGCTATTTGGACTGCCATTTTGGCTATTTAGCACTTTATTTACATAGTCACTGTTTGGACGTTTTAATTTTATTTTATTATTGTTGACTTTGTCACCCCATTTATTTAATTTATGAGAAGTTAGACTTTATTAATAGCACTTTTAATATTAGCACTTTCTATTGACATTTAGCGCTGCTTCACTATATAAACTATTTTATTGTATGTTGGTCACATTATAGAAGTTAGCTGCTAGTTGTCTCTTAATATTTAATTTGTTCAGCAATATTTGCACTTTAGTGTTTCTATTTTTACTGAGTGGTAAGCGCACAAGCACCTTTTTTTCTATTACTGTGTATTACTGTGTTTAGTAGTTCTGATTACTGTACCCAAAGTGATTTGTTCTGCAGTATTGGCCAATAATAATTAGACATTAAAAATAATAATTGGATTGCAGTAATAATCTTGAGTAAATGATAGTGTATATACTGTAGATTTACATGGGTCATTATGAACAATTACTAGGCTATTAAAAGAATTGCATGTATAAATCTGGGCTGAGTGATCAAAGAATATGTGAGGCCTAAATAACATATTGGTCATGACAATCCAGAAAACCTTTAGGCTTGTTCTATTCCTCATGGAGCATGTGTCACGTTTGATTTAGTAGTGGGAAACAGAACAAGTCTAGTCTTCCTTATACCATCTAGAGTCTGTACACATAGGTAGAAAAGAGGATCTTTCTATCTCCAGTCATATAATTACATACCCTCTGAGCTTAGTCTAAAACAAATGAAATGTTTTGTATATTTAAAGTAAAAGTGTTGCCAGACTTTTGAAATTCAAATATTTTTATGTTCTTAACGTGATTCTGTCTCTTTACTGGAATAAGCTGAACAATAGACTTGTGCACAACGGAAAAATTCGTTCCGTTTCGGTTCGTTTCTTTCCGGTCCTGTTGATTCGTAATCATTCGTAATTTTGCTAGACGGGATTTTTCGTGTTCGGACTCATTCGTATTTTTGCAAGCGACATTTTTCGTTGAATTTTTTGTTGCTTTATAATTCGTACTTTCGGTAGAGTACGTTGTTTTTCGTTGATTCTGGACACAACTCCTACTTTCGTAACTTTTTTTGGGTTCGTACTTTCGGTAGAGTACGTTGTTTTTCGTTGATTCTGGACACAACTCCTACTTTCGTAACTTTTTTTGGGTTCGTTGATTCGTAATTTTCCGTGTCTCTCTCACAACGACGCTGCCTATTATGCCTAATGTGCTTCGAATGGATTTGTACTTTTCTAAATACATTGCGGTTATTTGTAACGATTCGAAATCTCGTATTTTACTTTCGTTTTTAACATGCGGCTATAGGCTCCGCCCCTGTACACCATTTTGAGAGGGTTCAGCACGGTGAGGGAGAAGCAGAGAGCAGAGCAGAGTGAGTGTTATTGTGCTTCGAATGGATTTGAAATCTCGTATTTTACTTTCGTTTTTTACATGCGGCTATAACCTCCGCCCCTGTACACCATTTTGAGAGGGAGTTCAGCACGGTGTGGGAGAAGCAGAGAGCAGAGCAGAGTGAGTGTTATTGTGCTTCGTATGGATTCGTACATTCGTAACTTTTTCATAACGAATTATGCCGAAGACATTCGGGCATTCGCTATTTGCGGTATAATTTATTTCGGATTCGGTCTTATTCGTAATTGCTTTGTTCGGAAATTCGAATGCTTCCGAATGTCCGAAAGTTGCTAAATTCGGACGAATTTCAATTCGTTACGAAACGAATTGCACAAGCCTACTGAACAATGCCCCACATACAATAAAATACACAGTCTTCTATTGCAAGGGAGCACTATTGGGATCATTGCAGTAAAGTGACTAAGTTCTTTTAACTAGCAGTAAATCAATTTTTAAACAAGACCTCAGTGATCTCTGCAGCTGCATGCACTGTGTAGTAATTAATCCTCAACGTATGCAGTGGAGGCTTCTCAGTATTTTCACTTTCTCTGGTTCGTTCAGCTACCTTTCTCAAAACTGACCTGGAAGCCTGCTAGATTACTAATCTTTAAAGTGTACCTATACACAATTTTTTTTATTCAGTTTGGGATAAAATGGGGAAATGTTAGCACCTCTGTCAGGTTTTACTGCTATCCATGGCTTCGTTGGAGAGATTTACCCTCAAATTATGTTATGAAGACAATATTTTACTATACAGGAATTGAAGTAAAATCTGCAGGAAAACAGACAAATAAAAGCTGCCAGAGTATAGAGTATGGATTGCTACACAGTGCCCGCATATATGGAGATCTTTCCTTCACTAAAACTAAACAGCTAAAACAGGAAGTGAAAGCAAATCCCTTCAAAGTGAGGGAATCCCTGGTTGTCAGCAGGGTCAGCAGAGCTAGTGTCTTCATTGGAAGATTACCCCTGGGGACATCACTTTTGATGATATATGTAAACAGGACAAATAGAGGGGGCAAAACTCCCTACGAGGGCACAGTCTGCAATAAAAACTGTGTTGTTTCTCTCTGGTGCTTTGTTCCTCTATTATCAGCATGAGCCACTTCTGTGAAGTTTTCCTGACACATGCGATACATTTGAGTTGGAAAAGGGAGCTCAGCACACAGTTTGTCTATTCACAACACAGTTCCTCTGCTGTGTGTGAAGAGGGTGTGTGCTTTTCCTCCAATCAGCTCTTGCACACTGTAACTGCAGCCTCTCAGCCCCCTCCTCTCTGCTCCTGACAGATAAAGAAAGATTTTAATGCTTTTCTGCCCTATTGAAGGGGTGTAGGGAAGAGAGGACTGCATGTTTCATCTCTGTGTATCACCTGAGGCTATTCACTTCACTGGGTATATGTGAGGGTTTACATCCACTTTAAGCTCAGTTGCTAAGGAGCCAAAACTCTGTGGGCATCCAGACAGTATGGTTTGTTTTTAGAAGTTCAGAAGGTTTAGATATACTTTAACAGAGATGAAAGCTTAAGAAGAGGTTAAGAAGGGAATAGAGTCTAGTCTAGTGTTTGAGACAATCTGAATTCTACACCTCACCCTGCTTCCCATAAGTGCAATAAATCATTTATTTTGAGCTCACTAAAGTACCTATTCTTTTTAGACTCAGTGAATAAAACAACAATTTTAACCGAATGTGCCTGGGATTTTTTTGGCATGTAAAAGCACTTAGGACATTCACAATGTAGTTGTTGGTAATTTGGAAGTCAATATCTATTGAAGATCAGTGCCAAAAACACTACACCTTCAAAAGATGTAAGCCCTATAATGAAGCTCATAGTATTGAGTTTATAGTATCTTAGAAGCTAATTACGGCTTTGAGAGAATCTGGCTGACCTAGAACTAATCCGTTTATTAGAGAAACAGATGTAAACAATTTTGATAACACCAGATGAAACAATTAGGGGGGGATTTACTAAGATTTGTGCACTTAGAATTTGGTATGGCTGTGCATGGTAGCCAAACAGCTTCTATATTCAGCTTGTTAAATTAATCTTTGACAATAAAATCTGGAAGCAGATTTTGCACAATTCAGTTTTAGTAAATAACCCCTTACTGTCTAGAACTAGTTAAAAGTAAGATTCCTTTAACCTCCCTATCGGTATTCCCGAGTCTGGCTCGGGGTGAGTTTTTACTACCAAAAGCAGTAACCTCGAGTCAGACTCGGGATCGCATCGCAGTATTCAGGGAAAGTTACTTACCTTTTCCCCTGGATCCTGCGATGTCTCCCCGCTGTTATCTGCAAGCCGCCGTGCCTCGTTCGATTCGCAGTGCTGAGCTCCGTTCCCTGCGAGCGTTGCGACGCACGGGGACGGAGCACGGCGCAAAATTGCAAAAATTAAAAACACACAATACATACAGTACACTGTAATCCTACAGATTACAGTACTGTATAAAATAATTACACATCCCCTTTGTCCCTAGTGGTCTGTCCAGTGCCCTGCATTCACTTTTATATTATAAATACTGTTCTTTCTGCCTGGAAACTTGAGAATGTCCATAGCAACCAAAAAGTGTCCCTTTACGTCAAAAGTGCTTTTAGACCAGCTAGAAAACAGCGATAATAAATTAGAACACTCACAGAATTGAGCGATAGTGATTTGTGGGGGAATTCGTCATCAAACGCTGAAAGTGATGACAGCGACAGTTCTGCAACTGAGCAAATTTCTGTGTTTTTGATTTGATTACATTATTGAATAATTTTTATTATTATCATATTATTATTTGTTATAAATATTTATAGTTATTTATTATATTATAATTTATGATTTTGTGTTTCAAACTTTATCATACCCGGGATGTCTACTAGACTCTTGTTTGGACAGATTTAAGTGTGTTATTCCTAATAATTACAGGCCTACAATATAAAACGCCAAATTTCCATGCAAAATAATTGTACCGCTTTCAGCATCAAAAATCTGACATAATCATACCGCCAGGGAGGTTAATAGAATATAGTTAACTGGAGCAGAAAATACTATTCCTGCAAGTCAAAGTCTGGGATGTTTAAAGATCATAATAGACACCACATCTGTATATGGATTTTGGATGATGTTAAGTGAGAACTTAATTAGAAAAGAATAGTGTGTCACTGTTCCCAGAATTTCAAGAAACCTATTGCTGTATATCAAAGCTCACCATAAATTGGCTTTTCCATCAATATTTTCCATTCTGCAAAAGCAGATATAGCAGTTTTCAAACATAAACATGTAAATGTTTGCTGTCTGATAATTTCTTCTAAGACTGCCAAATGTCCTCTGTTTCTGAATCACCTGCCCGGCCTAACTCCGGGACTTCAGTGTAAAAGATAATTTGCAGACTCAGGGCATGAATGAAGATTGATATGGCTCTGAACAATAGAATTTAATATTTTACTTAGTGAGATCGGTGATCGAGCATTTAATGTAAATAAGTATCTGATTACTTTTCTGCAAATGTTTGCTAATCCCACGAAGATTTACATTTTTGTTATCAATAGTTTATCAATATATTATTATATTTAAATAATAACATTATTATAATATGTTATCAATATTATATTATTGATGATCAGACAAAGGTTTCTATTACCTTTCTTGCTAGAAATCTATTTTCTATAAAATACAAGATTAAGAAAATGGTTTCATTTGTTTGCAATTCTGCAATGTGAATGCAAAACAGGTGAATTAGGTTTGTTGTCAATAACTTTATTTAGACCAGGCATTGATTTTTTAGGTGAAACTCTAAAGCCGTGTACACACGATAGGTTTTTCCGATGAAAACAGTCAGATGGATTTTTTTCATCGGACAAACCGATCGTGTATGGGCCCCATCGGTCTTTTTTCCATCGATGTAAAAAAATAGAACATGTTTTAAATTATTCCGATGGATAAAAAACCGATAGCAAATTCCGATCGTCTATGGGCAAGTCCATCGGTTAAAAAACCCACGCATGCTCAGACTGAATTATGAGACGGGAGCGCTCGTTCTGGTAAAACTAGCGTTCCTAATGGAGAGAGCACATTCGTCATGCTGTAACGGACTAAAAAGCACAGAGACTGAAAAGCGCGAATCGGCTCTCACCAAACTTTTACTAACACGCGGTAACACAAAATCAGCAAAAGCAGCCCAAAGGGTGGCGCCATTAGATTTGAACTTTCCCTTTATAGTGCCGTCGTACGTGTTGTACGTCACGTCATTTTTGTGCGGTCGGTTTTTTGACTGATGGTGTGTGGGCAAGACTGATGGAAAACAGTTTCATCGGATTTCCGATGGAAAAATCCATTGGATTAAAATCCATAGGATATCCGATCGTGTGTACAGGGCTTAGGGTTTAAGTAGCCAGGATAGCCAAATCCTCAGGTATATGTTCAATTGATAGCCAAACTTTAGGCAGTGCGTGAGTCAGGTTGATCAGACTCAACAGGAACACAATATCCCAGATATTGTCACTGTAACATCCATGAACAGGGTCAGAGTAATTACTGAAAAATTAAATCTTTGAGAATGATTTACTAAAATAGACGGTTCATGTTGAACTTTGCACTTTACAAAGGAACTCCCCTAACTCCCCTGAATGAAGTGAAGTTCTGCTCACTTCCATCATCTAATTGTGCAAGCAAATGTTCTGTTTTTTTTTGTTTTTTTTTCTTGGATATTCTTTGCAAAGTGACATTCACTAAGCTCTGGGGGAAATGATATTGCAAAATGAACCTTCTATAGCAAAGTGAACAGCCTTCATGCCTTTAGCAAATCAGCCCCATTATTTCAGTGTGTTTTGTAGGGTTGCCCTTATTGAGCATGATAAAATAAATAATGGAATTTCTCTAGTCTTTATAACATAATAATGTCCTCCTTCTGCCAAAACTGGTTATGTGTAGGATACTTTTAATATTGCTGTGGTTATGCAGACATGTAGGAACCACACTTGGTCTGAGGTTCATGGTCAGTCTTCACTTGTAAAGAGACTAGACCTAGGGCAGCATGGCCATTTGTAGCACTGTTCCACAATTACATCATTGCAGTTCTTGATTCCTTCAGAACAAGCATATTCTCTAAGGCGGCAGAGTTGGTCTGTGAAAATATTTAAATGTCAACACAGTTTTATACATTTTAGATTTAGCTAAATCTATTTACTGTCAACATTCACAAAAAAAGTCATGTTGGCATTGTGGAACTAGCACTTTTTTAAAACAACTAAATGTGATATAGTTTCTTTTGCTAGAGGCATTTATTTCAATGTGTTAACAGCACAGAAGGAGGTCGTAGGGGGATTCTCCTTGTCATTGTCTCTTTGTGTATATATACTATTCAAGTATTCATGTATAACTTGCTGACAGTAGTCTTCTTGGCACCATTTCATTTTTTTACATTTTATTTCAGCATTTAATGTGAAGTAAGATTTGTAGGCTAGAAAATAATGTTCAAATGATAAGGTTATTGCCTTTAAAAATGGTTATTTCCTGAAAATATATCTAGTTATTATGACACATTTTTACATTCAGAGCACTATATATTTCTAAGTATGTGAAAGAATTATAGTATGCCACTAATTTATGTATATTTTAATATTTATTATCGCAGTCATTTATATTACAAGGTACTTGAAGAATCTATAATTTAATATGCTAAGCTAATTGCCATGATTTGTTGTAAGTGTCTAGAATTATTTCTATGGTTACTGTTAAACTTGTGCACTGTGTTATTGGTAGAACAAAATAGAACTGCACAAAGGAAATGTTTATAAATAATATTAAAAACATGCATGTAGCTGGTTCATGCTCATTGGGGAACATGTGGGTAGATTCTGAAACTGTTGGTACCTACCACACTTTCTTTTGTGAGACAACATACATTTTGTATGCAGTATTGTACTACATCATATCACATTTTTAATGCCCTTGTAAAACTCCAGTACTTTAGCCAAGGGCTGTCATAGTAGAACTGTACAATAGGTACAGGCAGTGGCATCCAGAAGGGGGTGCTGACCGGGGCTATAGCCCCGAGTGGGCCCCCAAAAACCCCCGGGTCTCAGCATTCATAATGACAATTATTAGCCCAGAGGGTTTACACAGAGAGTGGGGCTCGATCTCCCTCTTACCCGGCATGGCTGAGTGACATACAAAGTCCCGCCTCCTGGACCCCGGCTACTATGATGGACGTCACACTGGTTCAATGCCGGGACGTGTAACGTCCATCATAGGAGCCGTGTCCAGGAGGCAGGAGTGACACTGCGGCTGTGCCAGGTGAGTGGGAGATCCCCACTCTCGCTTTTCTTCCCCACAAATAGATCTTTCTATTGGTGGTATTTGATCACCTCTGCGGTTTTTATTTTTTGTGCTATAAACAAAAAAGGAGTGACAATTTTGGAAAAAAAACAATATTTTTTACTTTCTGCTTTAAAACAGATTCAATGTTTTTTTTTTTATTGAATTTCTTCATCGACTTAGGCCAATATGTATTCTTCTACATACCACAAATCCCAATAGGCATATATTGATTGGTTTGTGCAAAAGTTATAACATCTACAAACTATGGGATATATTTATGGACTTTTTTTTTATTTTTATTGTTTTTACTAGTAATGGCGGCGATCAGTGCTAAAAAAAAATGCACGGTCACTGTATAAATGACACTGGCAGAGAAGGGGTTAACATCAGGGGCGATCAAAGAGTTAAGTGTGCTCCTAGGCAGTGATTTATAACTGTGTGTGGGATGGTTTAAATGGAGGAAGAGAGAGATCTGTGTCCCTGATTAGCCGGAACAGAACATCTCTCTTTTCCTCTCTGACAGAATGGCGATCTGCCTCGTTTACATACGCAGACCGCTGTTCTGCCTCTCCAGCGAATGATCAGCGGTGTTCAGTCACAGCTGGACAGCAATCACGTACAGGTACGTGATCTTTCGCTGAAGGGCCACCCTATCACAGTAATACAAACCTCACTGTGAAACTCTCACCCCCTGTGAATAATTATAACACCACCAATAGAGTACACACCCAAATGTACAAATATTACAGTAAATCATTTCAAAATTCAGTGATGAATCAAAACATACACAAGTGAATGAAATATAGTCCTTGATAAATCAAAGGTCCATATTAAAACTGAAAGTCCATAAAAGTAAACTAAAGATCTGTGTTGTACAATCCACCAAATTCTTCCACCATGTGCCCAGTGCTTATCTCAAAAAGTCTAGCTGGAATTTTTTGACCTCTTGTGGAAAAGTATGTCATATGACGCTTTCCCCAAAGAGAGGTCAATCTCGTCAGATCTGTCTCTTCTCTCAGGTTAGGAACTCCCACTTCACTCCTTCAACACTCTCTTTACTCCATGACTTAGGAACAACATTTAAAAAGAAAGCAACATATCCATAGTGTAGTATTTCTCAAACTATTAGAACTATAGTCTCATAGTATTATACTCACATTATATTATTAAAAAAGGATCATCGTATATTCAAAATGTTATACAATATTATAAACAAAGGCTCACCAGATATAAAATAAAAATATGCAATATATTAGTTAAGTAAGGTGCACATTTCCCAAAAGATAATCTATGTACTCCCTACTATTCAATTGGATTTTGTCTTGTGCATACCAGGACCTCCTCACTCATCTACCACTCATCCATCTCCAAAGGCACAAAAGTAATTACCCCTTTTCTCAAAGATAATCACAAACATGCTCCAATATTCTCTCAGTTCTGCTCTGCTCAGGAACAGGCACAGGACAGGAACCCAGCTCTGAACAGAAACCTAGCTCAGGACGTGAGCCCAGATCAGCATATAGATATCCAATATCCCCTCAGTTATCCTCTACTCAAGACCAGAACAGGACAGAAACTCAGTTTAAAACAGGAACCAACCCAGGACAAGACACAGCTCAGATCATAACAAAATAAAATTGCTCCTATGCTTGTTTGCATAGTATCATTAAAACAACAGTTCTTTTTTTGCATAGGTATTACTCACGCAATGTTAAAATCAATGCTCCTTGAAAACATTGTAAACAAAAACCAGCACTTCTGGATGCACACAGTGATGATGTCACTTTCGGTCAATGCATTTCGTCATGTGCCTTCTTTAGGATATTCTACACTCCCTGCACTACAGTCCCTTGTTTTCATGTAACTTCCTTAACAATGCTTTTTTTGGTTGCAATTTGAAAGGACCATATATTTTAAAGCTGAAAATATCTTTTGTGTTTCATGTTTAATTAGTCTTTAAATACTGTCTTGATTTGAACCTCTGGAGTGATGTCCCATATAGGACTAGGGATGAGAAAAGGTGCCTGGTTCAGTTACTTGATTAAAAACTTTAATTGAAATTTATGAGGGCTCAAATCCTAAATACATTCTGCCAAGTTTCATGGCTAATGAGCAAGAGATTATCAACAAAAGGCATGGGGATGATAGTAGTTTTTGATGAAACATCAGATTTTTTTTTTTAAACCAGCTGGAATTGACCGGTGAAAGTAGCAACCATAACAGATCTGAAAGCTACCGCAAACTGTATTCTTAAAAAAAACAACAAAGCTTAAGCCCTCAACTTTGTACAAATTGGTCAGTGGCAAAACAGTTTGATCGTTTGTGAGTGCCTTTTTTTTTTGCAGTACCATCTTGCATTGTCTTAGAAGTTTAATAAAACATCAAAACAGTCCACAAAAAACACACAAAAACCACAATACCACATTTCCTGAATACCTTCCTATCTCTGTATCCCAAACTATTCTCAAAATTCTCAAATTGTGGCTATAAGATATGTGTTTGGTAGAAATTGGCTGCCATCAGGACAGTAAACCATGCGTGAATAGGCTGAAAATAAAAAGAGCTCTGCAGTGGGAGCCTTTTTTAATGTATCTGCTGCCATCAACACTGTTATGCCCACACCCTCCATCTGGTAAAAGCAACAGCCATTTGGTGACAAATACATGAGGAAACACATGATGCTACACCACAGATCTAGGTAGAACCAGCACCTTAATGAGAGGTGTCAGCAGTAAAAGGCACTTGCTACTCATTCCTAATGGGTTTCTAGCAGCCACCTTATTTTAGAGGTTATTGGTTATGTTATTGCAACCATTTTCCTCCTCCTCTTCCTGAAGGGAACAGTAGCAGATCTTTTCTTTTAGAGTGCTACTAATGTGCGATTTTCATCTTCAACTCCCTGAAGGACGTATAGCAACCACTTAAAATGTGAGTGTTTTTAATTTGGCCTTTTTCTCCCCCTCCTTCTCAAGGACACATAACAAACATTGTATTTTGAGGACTACTAATACACCATTTTCTTCCTCCTCCTGAGGGGCACATATCAGCCATTTTTAGGAGGACTGCTAATTTACCCATTTCCTCCTCCTCTTCTACTAGGAGGAGATTGGGTCGCTGACAGTGAGGAGGAGGGATGCGGTTCTGACATTAGGAGGCAGGAGGAGTGTAGCAAAAATTTAAAAAGCCACCTGCCATTCGACTGCACAGGGATAAGGGCATACAGCACAGATAGGAGGAGGTAATTATATATCAGGGAATAGGACAGGCATAGACTGCCCTTCCTTCCACAAATCGGCCTTTAATGGAGAAAATTTTAAACTGTTAAATGCATTTATTTTACACATTTACATATTTTGCACATTTACAAAATTAACAAAATAATTTTGCCCATTTATTTTGGGCCTGCTATTGAGTCAGTTTTCCTCATCTTCTTCATTCTCTTCAAAACCACATATCAGCTATTTATTTTGGGCCTGCTAATGCACCCTTCTCCTGCCTCCTCAAAGAGAGAAAAGCAGCCATTTTTTTTAGGACTGCTAATGCTTTTTTTTCCTCCAATTGCCTTTCTAGTTTTACTCCTATGCCTCTTTTCTCCTCCTCTTCTGCTAATCTCACCCTATCAGCACCAACTAGCTATGGGAAGTTGTAGGATATTTCCCTGTCCTCCTGCCAGCTTTGTGTACCACCCTGTTTATGCCTTTTTAGTGGCCTGTACGGATCGATGTGTACAAAAGCGTGACACTGTAGTTCTGACACATGTTTATATCTGTTATGGAAATTAAATAATTGAGATATTAAAGACTTCTACTAGTGTTTCAGAAACAAATTATGTTTTTTTTTTAATGAGCTGTTGGCAAAGCAGTTGTTAAAAAAAGATTAATTGATTACTTGTGATATTCCTAGCTAAAAAGGATTTTCACTTCTGTAGTTTTTTGCATTTTATTTTTTGGCCTACTTAATTTATAGAAGTCACACTTCTAAAAGGTAAACTCATTTTTGTAACATCTGCTAAAGCGAGGAGGATCATTATGACATTTTAGAAATGTTTCCATTTGTTACAGACAGGTGGAAGATTAATGAGATATTATCTCTGTAATAACATGAGCTGCATATGAGCTGTGAATAAAAAAAAAAAATTAAAATTGTATTTTTTTCATTTAGAAGAATTTACATGATAAAAAATTAATCTGATTATGCTAATCCACGAGTACTACATAATTGAAAATGAAACATTGAGGTTTACAACACTTTCCCTTAATGTCATTTTCAGCCTGCTGGGCCATGGAGAAAAAAAATTAGAGTGCAACAATGTGCACTGACTGGGAAATGACTTCATTTGTTGTTTTTTTATCCCTACCCACTGAATAAGCTTTACCACAATAATAAATGCACTTGGATTACTTTAGTGGTTTCCTCTTGAAATGGTGTTTCCACTTATATTTTAGTGACTTAGGCTATTCTATTTTGTTATTTTACCCATTGTTGGCTATTCTTGTTGGATAGAGTTTGGTAGGGATATAATGAAGGGTCTGACAATAGTACAGTGACAGTGAAAATGAGCAGATCACTCTTTGGAATTGATGAATTTAACTAATACAGTTAAATTGGAGAGATGAAAGTTAGCAAAATATTTAAGTAGTTGCAAGTAGAAATAAATCAGATTTCATCAATCATTTTATGCATTGGCGGGCTCTTGTCAACCACTCCAGTTTTGTGCTAATGCATCATCTCTAATGCGTAATTGATGAGAGAGCTACTCATGCAAAAAATGTTCTAAAACTTCATTGTGTTTAATATAAGGATGGAGATGCAATGGAATGCTTGGTTGAAATGTTCACATTTTAAAGAATATAGTAACTCTTATGGTCCCATTTAGTCTGTTAAATATACCATTAAAAGTGTATTGTTATGGGTGTTCAGTAAGTGTAAGTGAAACACTTGCTGATCTAGCCAACACCTTTATTTACACATATGTAGCACTTAGTCACATTTAAGTGACCGGCTGGTTTTGTTTTGGGTCTGCAGCAATTACCTCTCCAGAGTGGACCCTTTGGCTCCGTTGTCTAGGCAAACAAAATCTCCAGGAATAAGGCCAATGTCCACACATGAGTAAATCCTAATCAGCAAGGCTTTATTCTTTTTCTCTTTGAGTCAACTTGAAGAGAGAGAGCAGGAAGCTGAAAGGAAGTAGGGGAAGGTTCAGGCACGCAACACTTAAGTTCAGTATCTACACTTGTCGCCACTCAAGCCTGAGTGGCTATTGCTCACCCGGATAGTCCCTATGAGAGCAGTCCTAGCAGCTGGGATGGAGCACGGATATCAGAGACGATGAATCCCCCTTTAGGCAAGCCTCCAGGCTTCTCCCCGAGACAGCAGTACCGTCGCTAATCTCCGCCGGGACTGATCTTCCACGGACGACTTTTCCTAAAGATGGGCCCCCTACAAACGGGCAGCGTGGGATCCTTCTCTGAAGCGTAGGCCCTTGTCAGCGGAGCTGGGCCCACGATGCAGCAACAGAACCTCGGGCTGAAGGTGCCCGAGGCCCAAACACACTCGCGCACCTCGTGCCATGTGGGCCACGAGGCACACTCACTGGACCAGAGGTCCCCCCTGAATGCCTTGGGGTCCCCCTGGAATCGCCTTGCGCCAAATGGCATCTGCCCCTTTTTTACCCAGCATGCACAGCGGGTAGACCACGCCCACTGCACAACTGCCGAGAGAGGACACCCAAGGTGCTGTGATACCCCCCCGTAGCTCAACCCATGCCACCTACAGGCAAAGGAGAACACTACTGCCAGGCAGTATCACACCCAGAACAGAGCAGAATTGAATCATAACTTGATCTGAGCCGAACTACTGGCTCAGACTGCCCCTAAATTTACACATAGCACCCCAAATATTGGGGGGGGGGGTGCTACACATAGATACAGTACAGTACAGTAAGTGAGTCACCTTAGGACAGGAAGTGTCTTACAGAATCGCCAGGTGAAAATAAAGGAAATAAAGTTTGATATAAAGAATGCAGTCATTACACCAAAGAACTGATAAGCTGCAATGTAATACATTTTTTATTTTGGGTTTAGATATGCTTTAAGACTTGTATGTTAAACACTTTTTCCATGAAAGAAGTAAACAGTTGAATGTTAACATTTGGTATGCCATAGGTTATAGGCATAGGTGTGCGCACAGGGTGTGCTGGGTGTGCCTGGGCACACCCTAATCATCCTGTGCAGTACAGATTCCCACCCCCTGTGTCCCCCCTCCCTGCAGCATTTCTGGCTTCCCTCCTCTCCTCTCCGCCAGCTACTGCTGTGGGCACATAGGAGGGTGTTTCAGGACGGAGAGCAGGGGAAAAGGCTGGTTAATGTGTCATTTACAGCCCCTTCTTTTTCTGAATGAACATAGTGAGGAATCGATGCTGATCACTCACTGTGTTCATTCTTAATTGTGTTTACTATGTTTCAGCTTGTGAATGAACAGGAAACCGCTTAGCACAGAGCAGAGAAAGACACTGGGGAATCTCTGTCCTATGTCCCTTTCTCTGTCTCAAAAGTAAGACATCAGGGGTCTGTTTAGGCCCCATATATTTTACCAAACCCCCCCCCCCCAAATTATTATTTTTTTAAATAAAAAAAAATAAAGGTAATACAAGTAAAAAATGACTTACATTGTCCACTGCCATACTACTGTAAAAAAAGCTCATTCTAACGCTCTGCTTGTGAGTAGGACCATTGCTGTTTTTATACATTTTAATAAAGATTTTATCTGGTAATACACTAGGTCGGTGCGCCCTCCTGTTTTTTGTTTTTTTACAGTTGTATGAACACCCATAGTTCTGAGGAGGGCTGCAAGATTCCTAAAGTGTTGCCTGTTTACTGAGGAATGATCGACACGCCCCGCATACACCAAGACATCAGAGCGCAGGAGTATTGTTTTGTTCCACTGCCATACTGACATCATCCACTGCTCAACTAACTGACACCAACCACTGTCCTACTGACACCAACCTCTGCCCTACTGACACCATTCACTGCTCTACTAACTGACACCAACCACTGTCCTACTGACACCAACCTCTGCCCTACTGACACCATCCACTGCTGTACTGAAACCGTTTATGTGTAAATACATTTTTACATTTTAGAATGTTTGTTCACATTTATTTATAAGGATATATTTATACTGTAAATTTACACCACGCATGTATGTTTAAGCTTTGGTGTGCACACCCTAATGCAATAGACTGTGCACACCTTTGGTTATAGGTCTTCTCTCTTTACATTGTTTTATTAAGTAAGCCTTACAAGTTTATAATAAGCAAACATGACTAAGATTTTTGGATATATCTGGTGTCAGATAATAAAATAGGGCAGTTTAGTTCTGTTACTCCATCTGGCAATACCAATTGTTATTGAAGCAAACAAAATTATATAATATGGCTGGTATCGTTACTTCATTATCATTATTTTCACAGTATGTTGGTATAATGTTTTATACAACATAATGAGGCTAATGTACTTAAATCAGTTGAGAACCTTCACACAATATATTGGATAAATATTTACTTCAATTATCCAATTATCTGAAAAGCAGATTTCTGCTTACTTATCTCATTTCCACACAATTGGATAATTGAATATTCACACAATTTATTGTATGATGATTCTCAACTACATTAAATCAGCCTCAACATCTGTTTGGTTTTTATGCAAGTAATCATGAAAACCAGCAATATTTGAAGCACTTCCTGTGCAGTTTACACCAGGATCTATTAATTTTGTATTTATAGTTTTCACTGACTAAAGCCAGCCATAGACCAATCAAATTTTGGCAGAGACCGGATGAGATTTGATCCATCTATGGCAGTGGTTATCAACTCCTGTCCTCAGGACCCACTAACAGGCCAGGTTTGCAAGATAACTGAAATACATCACAGGTGATATCATTTGCTGCTTAGTGATTGCAGTATTCTAGTCTGCATCTCCCCAAGGTAATACTTAAAAGCTGGCCTGTTAGTGGGTCCTGAGGACAGGAGTTGAGAATAGGGATGGGCCCGGTGCTCGATTCGAACCCATGTTCGAATCGAGCATCGGGCGTTCGCTCGCTCGTCGAGCCCAGAACTATTTGGGCCGTTCGCATCACATTCGTGTGATGCGAGCGGCCCCGCAATGCATTGCGGCCGGCGCGGCCGGCGCAGTGCATTGCTGGCTGATGATTGGCCAAGCATGCACTGTGACCCCGCATGCTTGGCCAATCACAGCGCCCGAAACTCGGAGAGCAATAATTGGCTACAGGCAGGACGGCTGTAGCCAATTACAGCTCAGGGGCTTTAGTACACGCCCCACCATTTAAAAGGCCGCCACGCCATCGGCCCCCGGTCACATGAGTTCCGGCTTTAGGAGAGATTAGTCTGTTGATTCTGTCTTTGCTTGATACTGAAAGATTTGCTCTTCTTTGCTAAACCATTGGCTATTTCTTTGCTAAACCATTGCTACCTAAGTCATTGATCGTTCATTGCTGCTGATTGCACAGTTAGTGTGTTATTAGCTGCTGCTGGGGATTAGTCTGGTGCGTGCTTACTGTTAGTACAGTATTGCAGTAGTACCAACCGCAGTGCTGTTAGCACAGCATTGCACCCCAACAGCACCCATAGGACTTCTAGTGTGTTAGTGGCAGCAAACAGAGCTCCTATATTTTCTTCTCAGCAGCACCCATAGGACTTCTAGTGTGTTAGTGGCATCACACAGAGCTCCTATATTTTCTTCTCAGCAGCACCCATAGGACTTCTAGTGTGTTAGTGGCAGCAAACAGAGCTCCTATATTTTCTTCTCAGCAGCACCCATAGGACTTCTAGTGTGTTAGTGGCAGCAAACAGAGCTCCTATATTTTCTTCTCAGCAGCACCCATAGGACTTCTAGTGTGTTAGTGGCAGCAAACAGAGCTCCTATATTTTCTTCTCAGCAGCACCCATAGGACTTCTAGTGTGTTAGTGGCATCACACAGAGCTCCTATATTTTCTTCTCAGCAGCACCCATAGGACTTCTAGTGTGTTAGTGGCAGCAAACAGAGCTCCTATATTTTCTTCTCAGCAGCACCCATAGGACTTCTAATGTGTTAGTGGCATCACACAGAGTTCCTATATTTTCATCTCAGCAGCACCCATAGGACTTCTAGTGTGTTAGTGGCATCACACAGAGCTCCTATATTTTCTTCTCAGCAGCACCCATAGGACTTCTAGTGTGTTAGTGGCAGCAAACAGAGCTCCTATATTTTCTTCTCAGCAGCACCCATAGGACTTCTAGTGTGTTAGTGGCAGCAAACAGAGCTCCTATATTTTCTTCTCAGCAGCACCCATAGGACTTCTAGTGTGTTAGTGGCAGCAAACAGAGCTCCTATATTTTCTTCTCAGCAGCACCCATAGGACTTCTAGTGTGTTAGTGGCATCACACAGAGCTCCTATATTTTCTTCTCAGCAGCACCCATAGGACTTCTAGTGTGTTAGTGGCAGCAAACAGAGCTCCTATATTTTCTTCTCAGCAGCACCCATAGGACTTCTAGTGTGTTAGTGGCAGCAAACAGAGCTCCTATATTTTCTTCTCAGCAGCACCCATAGGACTTCTAGTGTGTTAGTGGCAGCAAACAGAGCTCCTATATTTTCTTCTCAGCAGCACCCATAGGACTTCTAGTGTGTTAGTGGCATCACACAGAGCTCCTATATTTTCTTCTCAGCAGCACCCATAGGACTTCTAGTGTGTTAGTGGCAGCAAACAGAGCTCCTATATTTTCTTCTCAGCAGCACCCATAGGACTTCTAGTGTGTTAGTGGCATCACACAGAGCTCCTATATTTTCTTCTCAGCAGCACCCATAGGACTTCTAGTGTGTTAGTGGCAGCAAACAGAGCTCCTATATTTTCTTCTCAGCAGCACCCATAGGACTTCTAGTGTGTTAGTGGCAGCAAACAGAGCTCCTATATTTTCTTCTCAGCAGCACCCATAGGACTTCTAGTGTGTTAGTGGCAGCAAACAGAGCTCCTATATTTTCTTCTCAGCAGCACCCATAGGACTTCTAGTGTGTTAGTGGCAGCAAACAGAGCTCCTATATTTTCTTCTCAGCAGCACCCATAGGACTTCTAGTGTGTTAGTGGCAGCAAACAGAGCTCCTATATTTTCTTCTCAGCAGCACCCATAGGACTTCTAGTGTGTTAGTGGCATCACACAGAGCTCCTATATTTTCTTCTCAGCAGCACCCATAGGACTTCTAGTGTGTTAGTGGCAGCAAACAGAGCTCCTATATTTTCTTCTCAGCAGCACCCATAGGACTTCTAGTGTGTTAGTGGCAGCAAACAGAGCTCCTATATTTTCTTCTCAGCAGCACCCATAGGACTTCTAGTGTGTTAGTGGCAGCAAACAGAGCTCCTATATTTTCTTCTCAGCAGCACCCATAGGACTTCTAGTGTGTTAGTGGCAGCAAACAGAGCTCCTATATTTTCTTCTCAGCAGCACCCATAGGACTTCTAGTGTGTTAGTGGCAGCAAACAGAGCTCCTATATTTTCTTCTCAGCAGCACCCATAGGACTTCTAGTGTGTTAGTGGCAGCAAACAGAGCTCCTATATTTTCTTCTCAGCAGCACCCATAGGACTTCTAGTGTGTTAGTGGCATCACACAGAGCTCCTATATTTTCTTCTCAGCAGCACCCATAGGACTTCTAGTGTGTTAGTGGCAGCAAACAGAGCTCCTATATTTTCTTCTCAGCAGCACCCATAGGACTTCTAGTGTGTTAGTGGCAGCAAACAGAGCTCCTATATTTTCTTCTCAGCAGCACCCATAGGACTTCTAGTGTGTTAGTGGCATCACACAGAGCTCCTATATTTTCTTCTCAGCAGCACCCATAGGACTTCTAGTGTGTTAGTGGCAGCAAACAGAGCTCCTATATTTTCTTCTCAGCAGCACCCATAGGACTTCTAGTGTGTTAGTGGCATCACACAGAGCTCCTATATTTTCTTCTCAGCAGCACCCATAGGACTTCTAGTGTGTTAGTGGCAGCAAACAGAGCTCCTATATTTTCTTCTCAGCAGC
Organism: Rana muscosa; assembly: GCA_029206835.1. NCBI lineage: Eukaryota > Metazoa > Chordata > Amphibia > Anura > Ranidae > Rana > Rana muscosa. The sequence continues at coordinate 746,459,407 of CM055116.1, read as the reverse complement.
ACCCATAGGACTTCTAGTGTGTTAGTGGCAGCAAACAGAGCTCCTATATTTTCTTCTCAGCAGCACCCATAGGACTTCTAGTGTGTTAGTGGCAGCAAACAGAGCTCCTATATTTTCTTCTCAGCAGCACCCATAGGACTTCTAGTGTGTTAGTGGCAGCAAACAGAGCTCCTATATTTTCTTCTCAGCAGCACCCATAGGACTTCTAGTGTGTTAGTGGCAGCAAACAGAGCTCCTATATTTTCTTCTCAGCAGCACCCATAGGACTTCTAGTGTGTTAGTGGCATCACACAGAGCTCCTATATTTTCTTCTCAGCAGCACCCATAGGACTTCTAGTGTGTTAGTGGCAGCAAACAGAGCTCCTATATTTTCTTCTCAGCAGCACCCATAGGACTTCTAGTGTGTTAGTGGCAGCAAACAGAGCTCCTATATTTTCTTCTCAGCAGCACCCATAGGACTTCTAGTGTGTTAGTGGCAGCAAACAGAGCTCCTATATTTTCTTCTCAGCAGCACCCATAGGACTTCTAGTGTGTTAGTGGCATCACACAGAGCTCCTATATTTTCTTCTCAGCAGCACCCATAGGACTTCTAGTGTGTTAGTGGCAGCAAACAGAGCTCCTATATTTTCTTCTCAGCAGCACCCATAGGACTTCTAGTGTGTTAGTGGCATCACACAGAGCTCCTATATTTTCTTCTCAGCAGCACCCATAGGACTTCTAGTGTGTTAGTGGCAGCAAACAGAGCTCCTATATTTTCTTCTCAGCAGCACCCATAGGACTTCTAGTGTGTTAGTGGCAGCAAACAGAGCTCCTATATTTTCTTCTCAGCAGCACCCATAGGACTTCTAGTGTGTTAGTGGCAGCAAACAGAGCTCCTATATTTTCTTCTCAGCAGCACCCATAGGACTTCTAGTGTGTTAGTGGCATCACACAGAGCTCCTATATTTTCTTCTCAGCAGCACCCATAGGACTTCTAGTGTGTTAGTGGCAGCAAACAGAGCTCCTATATTTTCTTCTCAGCAGCACCCATAGGACTTCTAGTGTGTTAGTGGCAGCAAACAGAGCTCCTATATTTTCTTCTCAGCAGCACCCATAGGACTTCTAGTGTGTTAGTGGCAGCAAACAGAGCTCCTATATTTTCTTCTCAGCAGCACCCATAGGACTTCTAGTGTGTTAGTGGCAGCAAACAGAGCTCCTATATTTTCTTCTCAGCAGCACCCATAGGACTTCTAGTGTGTTAGTGGCAGCAAACAGAGCTCCTATATTTTCTTCTCAGCAGCACCCATAGGACTTCTAGTGTGTTAGTGGCAGCAAACAGAGCTCCTATATTTTCTTCTCAGCAGCACCCATAGGACTTCTAGTGTGTTAGTGGCATCACACAGAGCTCCTATATTTTCTTCTCAGCAGCACCCATAGGACTTCTAGTGTGTTAGTGGCAGCAAACAGAGCTCCTATATTTTCTTCTCAGCAGCACCCATAGGACTTCTAGTGTGTTAGTGGCAGCAAACAGAGCTCCTATATTTTCTTCTCAGCAGCACCCATAGGACTTCTAGTGTGTTAGTGGCAGCAAACAGAGCTCCTATATTTTCTTCTCAGCAGCACCCATAGGACTTCTAGTGTGTTAGTGGCATCACACAGAGCTCCTATATTTTCTTCTCAGCAGCACCCATAGGACTTCTAGTGTGTTAGTGGCAGCAAACAGAGCTCCTATATTTTCTTCTCAGCAGCACCCATAGGACTTCTAGTGTGTTAGTGGCAGCAAACAGAGCTCCTATATTTTCTTCTCAGCAGCACCCATAGGACTTCTAGTGTGTTAGTGGCAGCAAACAGAGCTCCTATATTTTCTTCTCAGCAGCACCCATAGGACTTCTAGTGTGTTAGTGGCAGCAAACAGAGCTCCTATATTTTCTTCTCAGCAGCACCCATAGGACTTCTAGTGTGTTAGTGGCAGCAAACAGAGCTCCTATATTTTCTTGTCAGCAGCACACATAGTACCTATAGTGTGTTAGTGTCAGCACCCATAGGACCTACAGTGTGTTGTGAGCACACATAGGAGTTCTATTTTTTATACTATATACACTACCGACTACAATGGCTGGAAGACCGCCAAGGAGAGGCAGAGCGTGCCGAGGCAAGAACACAGGGCAGGCAGGCTCTGTTTCTAGAGACAACAGTGCTGGCCGTGGACGTGGTCGTGCATCGTCATCAGCACGTGGCCATGGGACACGCTTGTCTTTGTTTTCGGCAGCTGGACATGTGGAGCCGCATCATGCCGAAGGCTTGGTAGAATGGATGACCAAGCCCTCCTCATCCTCCTCATCCTCTCTCACCCAGGCTCAGGGTACTGGCAGAGCAGCTGCCAACGCGTACTCAATGGCATCATCAGCCACCCCTTCCCTAGACCCACCATGTCCTCCTGAGGAGTCCCCCGAACTGTTTGAGCACAGTGTTGGGTACATGCTCCAGGAGGATGCCCAACGATTCGAAGGCTCGGATGATGATACCCAGCTTGAGGAAGTCAGTAGTGTGCGCGCAGAGAGAGGGGATGCTGAAGGACAGCAATCTGGCAGTAGTGTTCCACCAGCTGCAGCTTACTGCCAGGTTTGCTCTAGTGGTGAAGAGGGAGGGGATGATGAGGTCACTGACTCCACGTGGGTGCCTGAAGGGAGAGAGGAGGAGGAGGAGGAGGAGGATGCAGCGTCACATGTCCAACGAGGCAGGATGCCCCCTGGAGGCCAGCTAGAGGCCAGCACAGCAACTGTACCACACCGCAGAGCTCCGCCTGTGCAGGGCGCTGCCTCTGCACGTTATCACAAAAGTTCTTTGGTGTGGGCCTTTTTTGAAACGAGTGCATCAGATCGCACCACTGCTATTTGCAATATTTGTCTCAAGCGTATCTCGCGTGGCCAAAACATCAGCCGCTTGGGCACCACAAGCATGAGCAGACATATGTCGACCTGCCATGCAGCTCGTTGGCAAGCACACATAAAAGACCCACACCAAAGAACAAAGCGGACCTCTCCTTGCTCCTCATCAGCTGGGATCTCCATCCCCACTATATCTTCAGTCCTCTCTGAAAGCTGCTCTGAGAGGACTGAAGGTGTAGAATTAGGTGTGTCACAACCAAGTACTTGCAGTACACCGACGTCCGATTGTAGCAGGCAAATTTCCCTGCCCCAGCTGCTGGACCGTCGAAAGAAGTATACTCCCAGCCATCCACATGCCCAGCGGTTGAATGCTAGCTTGGCTAAATTGCTAGCACTTCAACTGCTGCCTTTTCAGTTGATAGACTCGGCCCCCTTCCGTGAGTTTGTTCAATGTGCGGTTCCTCAGTGGCAGGTTCCCAAACGCCACTTTTTCTCACGGAAGGCGATTCCGTCTCTCTACTGGCATGTGGAAGGCAATGTCCATGCCTCGCTGGACAGGGCGGTCAGCGGTAAGGTGCATATTACCGCTGACTCATGGTCCAGCAGGCATGGACAGGGACGTTATCTTTCTTTCACGGCCCATTGGGTCACTCTATTGGTAGCTGGGAGGGATGCAGGACAAGGTGCAGTAGTGTTGGAGGTTGTTCCGCCACCACGCCTCCAAAATGCTACTACTGGTTGTGACACACCTCTCTCCTCCACCCCCTCCTCTTCTTCTTCCTCCATGTCCTCTTCGAGTGCTCTGTCCTCGGAACCAGCGGTGCTCCGTAGGCGTACAAGGGGCTACGCGAGTACGCAGGCAAAAAGATGCCATGCCGTGCTTGCGCTGGTGTGTTTGGGGGACAGGAGCCACACTGGGCCAGAGGTTCTGGCAGCTCTGCAGGGGCAGGCCGAGAGGTGGTTGACGCCACGCCAGCTTAAGCCAGGAATGGTCGTTTCTGATAATGGCACCAACCTCCTCTCCGCCCTGCGACAGGGGCAGCTCACCCATGTGCCCTGTATGGCTCACGTCCTCAACCTGGTGGTGCAGCGGTTCTTGGGCAGGTTCCCAGGCTTACAGGATGTCCTGAGGCAGGCCAGGAAAGTCTGTGTGCATTTCCGCCGATCTTATAATGCCAGTGCTCGGCTGACTGAGCTGCAAAAGGAGCTGAACCTGCCCAAGAACCGCCTAATATGTGACATGCCCACCAGGTGGAACTCAACGTTGGCCATGCTGCAGCGACTGCACACGCAGCAGAGGGCCATCAATGAGTACCTTTGCGACTACGGCACCAGGACAGGGTCAGGGGAGCTTGGCTTTTTTTCCCCACGCCAGTGGAGCATGATCAGGGATGCATGCACTGTCCTCTCACCATTTGAGGAGGCCACGAGGATGGTGAGCAGTGACAGTGCATGCATCAGTGACACTGTACCTCTTGTCCACCTGTTGGAGCATACGCTGCGTGGGATAATGGACAGGGCACTTGAGGCAGAACAGAGGCAGGAAGAGGAGGACTTCCTTGTCTCTCAAGGCCCCCTTTATCCAGACAATGTTCCTTCTGTCCCACCCATCACACAGGAAGAGGAGGAGGAGGAGGAGGAGGAGGAGGATTGTGTGAGCATGGAGGTGGAGCCTGGCACTCAGCATCAGCAGCAGCAGTCTTTTAGGGATGATGTACAGTCCCAACAAACCAGTGGACTTGTACGTGGCTGGGAGGAGGTGGCTGGCGATCATGTCATCCTCAGTGACCCAGAAGACTCCGGACCGAATGCCTCAGCTAACCTACGCTGCATGGCCTCCCTGATCCTGCAAAGCCTGCGGAAGGATCCTCGTGTTCTTCGGATCAAGGAGAGTGACCATTACTGGCTGGCCACTCTCCTTGATCCACGGTACAAGGGTAAGGTTGCGGACCTTATCTTGCCGTCGCAGAGGGAGCAGAGGATGAGACATCTCAGGGAGGCCTTGCAGAAAGGTCTGTGCAACGCGTTCCCAGAAACTGGGAGGTTACAAACTCCTGGTCCTGGATGACAAGTTGCTGAGGCTTCGGTCAGTAGCAGAAGGAGCGGTGGGGAAGGTGGACGTCTGACCGATGCGTTCAGACAATTTTTTAGTCCGCAGCCCCAAGGTATGATCGGTTCCAGCAACCATCGCCAGCGTCTGATATACATGGTGCAGGAATACCTAGGGGCAAGGTCAGACTTGGACACCTTTCCCACCGAAAATCCTCTGGCTTACTGGGTCCTGAGGATGGATCACTGGCCAGAGCTTGCACAGTATGCAATTGAGCTACTGGCCTGTCCTGCATCCAGCGTTCTTTCCGAACGCACATTCAGTGCTGCTGGAGGATTTGTCACCGATCATAGGGTGCGCCTGTCCACCGACTCGGTTGATCGACTGACCTTCATAAAAATGAATCAGTCTTGGATCACCACCAGCTACCAGACACCTGAAGCGGATATAACGGAATAATTTATAATGTCACATCCCTTCAAGACTGCCTATGCTGATGCTGAGTGACTGTCCTGTTATGTTCACTGACTATCCTCTTCCTCCTCCTCAATGATCCATGCCACCACACCAGTGCCTAAGGCACAATTTTTCAGCCCCTGTATAACAGGGGCGTGTAATTACAATTTTTTAAAAAGATGCTTCGCAACAGGTGTGACTGCTGTGCTCAGAGTACAGTATCTGTGAGGGGTTGCAGTGTTGTGGCACCAGCACCAGTGCCTAAGGCACAATTTTTCAGCCCCTGTTGGGGCGTGTAATTACAATTTTTAGGCAATGCTTTGCAACAGGTCTCATTGCTGTGCTCAGAGTACAGTATCTGTGAGGGGTTGCAGTGTTGTGGCACCAGCACCAGTGCCTAAGGCACAATTTTTCAGCCCCTGTATAACAGGGGCGTGTAATTAAATTTTTTTAAAAAGATGCTTCGCAACAGGTGTGACTGCTGTGCTCAGAGTACAGTATCTGTGAGGGGTTGCAGTGTTGTGGCACCAGCACCAGTGCCTAAGGCACAATTTTTCAGCCCCTGTTGGGGCGTGTAATTACAATTTTTAGGCAATGCTTTGCAACAGGTCTCATTGCTGTGCTCAGAGTACAGTATCTGTGAGGGGTTGCAGTGTTGTGGCACCAGCACCAGTGCCTAAGGCACAATTTTTCAGCCCCTGTATAACAGGGGCGTGTAATTACAATTTTTTAAAAAGATGCTTCGCAACAGGTGTGACTGCTGTGCTCCAAGTACAGTATCTGTGAGGGGTTGCAGTGTTGTGGCACCAGCACCAATGCCTAAGGCACAATTTTTCAGCCCCTGTTTAACAGGGGCGTGTAATTACAAATCTTGATCTAATAGTTCACAGCAGGGCCCATTCCTGCGCCCACCAAGAGTAACTATGAGGGCCTACAGTCTTGTGGCAACACCGTCCACCACCACCACCACCACCAAAGGCCCAATTTTTCTGCCCTGTTCAACAGGTGCATGCAATTACAAATCTTGATCTAATAACTCACAGCAGGGCCCATTCCTGCACCCACCAAGAGTAACTGTGAGGGCTTACAGTCTTGTGGCAACACCGTCCACCACCACCACCACCACCACCAAAGGCCCAATTTTTCTGCCCGGTTCAACAGGTGCATGCAAGTACAAATCTTGATCTATTAACTCACAGCAGGGCCCATTCCTGTGCCCACCAGTCTTGTGGCTACACCAACATCTAATAGGGCAAATTTCTGCAGAGTATATACGGCAGGCCCCTACTTTCAAACATCCAACTTACAAACGACTCCTACTTGCAAACGGCAAGAGAAAACAGGAAGTGAGAGGAAATCTACCCCTAGGAAGGAAAATTCTATCCTGTTAGATTTAATTTGGGAAAAAGGTATCTCCTCTCTACTGATGCTTTATCACCAATCCTTGTTTCAATTAAAACCCCACTTTTCCAAAAACATTTGTCATTGGGACGGAAAGTGAGGTGACATGTTCTGAACAGATGTGCAAAGACAGCAAATGTTACAGGGGTGATAACCCCTCCCTATGTTCTCCAAAAAGCTTAAAAATTGATTTTTTTGGGATGTAGCTACACTTCATAATGTACCTGTTCAGATTCTACTTAAGAACAAACCTACAGTCCATGTCTTGTTTGCACCACCTATATACTGCTGTTCAGAGTATATAGGGTTGTAGGTATAGGGTTTTATTTTGGGTGCGGGGTCCCCCTTAGTATCCATACAAGACCCAAAGGGGCTGGGGTGGGGGGGGGGGTGATGGGGTAGCCATGCCATTTTTCTCAAGGATTTTCAGCCATATGGCGGCCAGGACAAGACATGACATTAAAGCCGCAAGTGGTTTTAAATGGCTTCTTTTTTTCCTTTACAAATGTCATTTTGTGCAAGGACAGTTCTAAACACGGGAAACACATGCCACTTCACAGGCATACTTTAGACACCCCCCAGGTACCATATTTAAAGGAAAATTTCACTTTTTTTTTTTCACTTTATGCATCATTAAAATGACTGCTCCCGAAAAAACTTTAGTTTTTAAAATTTCTTTTTGCATTGATATATGTCCCCTGGGGCAGGACCCGGGTCCCCAAACCTGTTTTATAACATTAACATGCATATTGGCCGTTGTAATTAGCAATTTTGATTTCGAACGTTCGCGTCCATTATAACGAATAGGGTTCGAAAATTCGCGCGAACTTTCGGTCCGTTCGAAGGTTCTGGTGCGAACCGAACCCGGGGGTGTTCGGCTCATCCCTAGTTGAGAACCACTGATCTATGGGCAGGCTATTTGTGCTGACTTTATACCATTGATCGACTTCAGTACAACCAGTCTGTCAGATTTTTTGCATGCGATTACTGCCGGTGGCTATAGCTGCTAGCAGTAATCATTGTGTTCTCCCGGCAGGGAAGGCTCCCTGCGCCCCCCACTGGCAGAAAGCAGAAGTACTGCAAGAGGGATTTCCCTATCAACACTGACTGCGTTAATGGGGAATCAAATTATTATCTTCCCTGCAACTCGTGGTTGCAGGAAAGAAAATTACATCATCTATGGCTTGCCTTACACTAAGTGGTATTGCAACCAACCTGGTCTCTTGGAAGATAATTTAATGGAGGAGATTACATTTGTCAGTCTTATATATTGTGCAACTTGTAACATACAAAATATAAAAGTGTATCTAAACCCAAGAACAAAATGTAATATTTTGCAGCTTTTGGATTCTTAGATGGTGGTGAATGCATTTGTTTTCTTTTTTTCAGAGTTTTTCCTTTATTCTGGTGATCCTGCCAGTAACACACTTAATGTCTTGGGGTGGCAATAGGCTCTTGCTGTATTGTTTCTGTATTGTTTCTGTAAAGGAGCAGTGTTGCCAACCTAACACAGCACAATTAACTTAAATTACAATTGTACATACAGCAAAACTCTAGTTTTAGATTTTAATTAAAATTGTGATGCCCAAAACTTCTTGAATTAAAAAAAGAAGTTTTCGTACAATACTCACCTCTTCCTTGGCAATGACAATGAGCTGTAGGTGTCTATGGACAAAGGCAGTGTGTCTTGGGAATGAGCTCACAGGTGTGTCACCATAGGAAGAGGAGGAGCCAGGAGCACTGGCAGGGGACCCAAGAAGAGGAAGTTCACAGCCATTCTGTACAATTCCATTGCACTGAGCAGGTAAGTATAAACCTCTTTGTTATATACCGTATTTATCGGCGTATTACATGCACAGGCGTATAACACGCACCTTCATTTTAAGAGGGAAGTTTCAGGAAAAAAACATATTTTTTAAATGAACAACTTTGAATTAAAATAAGGGTCAGTGCCCATCAATGCAGCCTGATCAATGCCCATCTGTAGCCCATCTTCCATCAATGCAGCCTGATTAATGCCCATTTGTAGCCTCAATGCTCATCTGCAGCCTCACCATCTATCATCAATGCAGCCTGAACAGTGCAGGAAATCACTGAGCTGTCATCTCCTGTTTACTCGGCTCTCAGTCGGCAGTCACACACATAGTCCCGCCTCCACCATCAGCATTGGACCAGCTCCTGTCATAGACAGAACACTGATCCAATGGCGGAGGCAGAGGTGGGTCTGTGTGTGTGACGTTAGAGCTGAGTTAGAGCCGAGTGAGAGCCAAGTAAACAGGAGATTATGGCTCAGTGAATTCCAGAAGCGCTCGCCCCCCTCCTTCCCCTCAGAGGTACACTATCGGCATATAACACGCACCCGTGATTTGCCCCCTAATTTTAGGGGAAAAAAGAGCGTGTTATACGCCGATAAATATGGTATATATTTTTTTAACATTTGGTTTACATCCACTTTAGGAAGAAACTAACTTAGGCTTAAAGTATAATGAAATGTGTTTTTGAGAGCTGTAAACTGCTCACTTAAAGGGGCACCTAGCTCATGTTATTGAGAGATCAGATGCTTTTCTTGAGTCTCAATCCCTGTGCAAAGATAGTCTCATGGGGATATCCTCACTAGTCATAATTATTCCCAGGATACAAAGAAATTGCAGTTGTACTGATGCATCTTTATCAGACCAATGTACTGTATATGATTGCATATATGGTTGGCACTGATGTAAACTGGGTATGTAAAGTAAGGAGCATGTTTTGTTTTTTTTGTAATTCATGGAAATACAGTACACCACCACAATGGATTTGAAATGAAACAAACAAGATGTGCTTAAACTGCAGACTTTTAGCTTTAATTTGAGGGTATTTACATCCAAATCAGGTGAGCGGTGTAGGAATTACAACAGTTTGTATATGTGCCTCCCACTTTTTAAGGGACCAAAATTAATGGGACAGATTAACAATCATAAATCAAACTTTCACTTTTTAATACTTGGTTGCAAATCCTTTGCAGTCAATTACAGCCAGAAGTCTGTAACGCATAGACATCACCAGATGCTGGGTTTCATCCCTGGTGATGCTCTGCCAGGCCTCTACTGCAACTGTCTTCAGTTCCTGCTTGTTCTTGGGGCATTTTCCCTTCAGTTTTGTCTTCAGCAAGTGAAATGCATGCTCAATCGGATTCAGGTCAGGTGATTGACTTGGCCATTGCATAACATTCCACTTCTTTCCCTTAAAAAACTCTTTGGTTGCTTTCGCAGTATGCTTCGGGTCATTGTCTGCACTGTGAAGCGCCGTCCAATGAGTTCTGAAGCATTTGGCTGAATATGAGCAGATAATATTGCCCTAAACACTTCAGAGTTCATCCTACTGCTTTGTTCAGTAGTCACATCGTCAATAAATACAAGAGAACCAGTTCCATTGGCAGCCATACATGCCCACGCCATGACACTACCACCACCATGCTTCACTGAGGAGGTGGTATGCTTTGGATCATGAGCAGTTAATTTCCTTCTCCATACTCTTCTCTTCCCATCACTCTGGTACAAGTTGATCTTGGTCTCATCTGTCCATAGGATGTTGTTCCAGAACTGTGAAGGCTTTTTTAGATGTTGTTTGGCAAACGCTAATCTTGCCTTTCTGTTTTTGAGGTTCACCAATGGTTTACATCTTGTGGTGAACCCTCTGTACACACACATACACCTACCTCCTGGAGAGTGTTCTTGATCTGGCAAACTGTTGTGAAGGGTGTTTTCTTCACCAGGGAAAGAATTCTTCGATCATCCACCACAGTTGTTTTCCGTGGTCTTCCGGGTCTTTTGGTGTTGCTGAGCTCACCGGTGCGTTCTTTCTTTTTAAGGATGTTCCAAGCAGTTGATTTGGCCACACCTAATGTTTTTGCTATCTCTCTGATGGGTTTGTTTTGTTTTTTCAGCCTAATGATGGCTTGCTTCAATGATAGTGACAGCTCTTTGGATTTCATATTGAGAGTTGACAGCAACAGATTCCAAATGCAAATAGCACACTTGAAAGGAACTCTGGACCTTTTATCTGCTCCTTGTAAATGGGATAATGAGGGAATAACACACACCTAGCCACGGAACAGCTGAGCAGCCAATTGTCCTATTACTTTTGGTCCCTTAAAAAGTGGGAGGCACATATACAAACTGTTGTAATTCCTACACCGTTCACCTGATTGGGATGTAAACACCCTCAAATTAAAGCTGAAAGTCTGCAGTTAAAGCACATCTTGTTCGTTTCATTTCAAATCCATTGTGGTGGTGTATAGAGCCAAAAAGATTAGAATTGTGTCGATGTTCCAATATTTATGGACCTGACTGTATATAGATATATATATCTATAGCAGTTTTTCTCAACTCCAGTCCTCAAGGCGCCCCAACAGGTCATGTTTTCAGGATTTCCCTCGGATGAAACAGCTGTGGGAATTACTAAGGCAGTTAAACTGATCAAATAACCTGTGCAAAACAATGGAGAGCCTGAAAACCTGACCTGTTGGGGCGCCTTGAGGACTGGAGTTGAGAAACACTGATCTATAGATATATATCTATATATATATATATATATATATAGATATATATAGATATAGATATCTATATATATATATATATATTTTTTAGCAGAGACCCTAGAGAATAAAATGGCCATTGTTGCAATTTTTTAGGTCACACAGTATTTGTGCAGCGGTTTTTCAAACGCAAGTTTTTTGGGAAAAAATACACTTTAATAAATCCTATATATAACCCAATTTATTGGTAGATTATAAAAGATAATGTTATGTCGAGAAAATAGATACCTAACATGTCATGCGTTACAATTGCGCACACATGTAAAATGGCGACAAATTTTTACGTAAAAATCTCTATAGGCAACGCTTTAAAAATTTGAACAGGTTACCTACCAGAATAGAGTTACAAAGAAAGTCTAGAGCTAGAATTATTGTTCTCACCATAACATTTGTGATGATACCTAACATATGTGGTACAAACACCATCTACATATGCGTGTGCAACCTAAGTATGCACTCGCCATCCCTTGTGATTACAATAAAGCATGACAGGTTCTCTATATGGAGACATCTGGGAGAGATATCTATAAGACCCCAGATCTCTCCTTTACCTTTGAAATCATCAGATAAAAAAAAAAAAAAACATTGATCTGATTGCTTCCCCCCCCCCAAAAAAAGCCAGTGCCATCTGCCTTGAACCGAAAGTGACGTTATGACATCACTTCCGGTCACCTAGATCATAGAGGTGATCAGAGACCATCTGGTCTCTCTTTACCTCTATGGCCAGCTGCATGAACTGCCAAATTGGATCCTGGGCATCCCGGTGAGACGGGTAAGCCCAAGAAACATCCACGAGCAGTGGGAGGGGGAAGACAACCTCTCCCGCTGCTTCTAAAAGTGATCCAGTGGCTAATCAGCCATTCGGATCACTTTGGGGAAAAAGAGAATTTCCGGCTGAAAATTTTAATACTGGAGTTATGACTAACAGCTGCAGTAAACCGCTTCAAAACCGCAAAGTATATACAGTATACGTATTGCGGTCTTAAGTGGTTATTGTAGCCTCCACTGCTAGAAAAAAATATGCAAAGGCATTTTGAATTTATTTAGAAATGCCACATAAACCATGAAAGCAGGCTTGTCAAACAAAGCTGAAACAGTGGGTCAAACTGGGGGGGTTATGTCTACTGAGAGCCAATGCCTACTTAAAGTATAAGTTCACCTTTAGCAACATTTTCAAAATATCCTCCTATGCAATTTCATATCTTCTGCATAGTACATACCAGTGATACTTTTAAATAACTAGGAATTGTAATCTTTTCCAAAATACAGAAATTATCTTTCCTCAATTTAAAGCTTCTGTTGTGTAAAATGTGTGCCGAGACTTGGTGCCATTCACAACTATCAGTGGTAGGTAGGGCAAGTTTGATTAAAATGATGTGAATGTGCCAACTGCTTTATGTTTTGCACAACTCCCCAATTTGGATTTTAAAGAGATGGTTTGTTCTAAAAGATTCTGTTTGGAGAAATACTCTGGAAAAGCAGTCACCCCAGATTAAAATTTACCAAGCTTTAAAGCCCAACAGACCAGGGAGGTTTAGCTGTCCCAAACCCTTAGCTCCACTTCTTGGTAGCTCAACTCTAACAAATGATTACACAAGACCATTGTGATAGGGGAAACACAGCTGAACATTGATTTTACAAACTAATGACATGAAAAGTTTAGGGACCTCTATGGAAGTGGGATGCTCTCCCACACCAACACTACTTCCAAGGCTTAACTATAGCAGTTACAACCTATGGGGAAATTCCAAACTCCAAGAATTGCATAAACTACAGGATGTAGAGGTTTGGAAAAGATTTGGAGAGTAATACAGTATGAAATATTTCAAGATGTCATTATTAAGCCTCATACACACGATCGGACTTTCATCGGACAAATCCGTGGATTTTTGTCCGAAGGGCATTGTCCGTGAACTTGTTCTGCATACAGACGGCAGAACATTTTCCACCAACATTCACGAAACTACGTAGTTTTTCTGCTCTTTAGCGCCACCCTTTGGTCAATTTCTGCTAATTTTGTCTTATGGTTAGCATTGGTTCGGAGCATGCGTGTTTGTACTTTGGATTTTAGTCCGACGGATTTGTGTACACACGATCGGATAATCCGACGGAACACATTTGTTGTCAGACATTTTGAGAGCATGACCATCCAACATTTGTTGTCGGAAATTCCGATGGAGCATACAGACGGTCGGATTATCTGAGAAAACACGTCCATCGGACAATTGTTGTCAGAATATCCGATCCTGTGTACGGGCCTTAAGATGCTTCTAACAGTTGAGGGTGGAATGTTTGGTGACAAGGGAGACAATAATCCTATTTTCAACTCAGGAATGCATATGCCTCCTGGTATATAGTAGAATGGATCTTGTAACCCTTATTTCTTCAACCCACTCAATTAATGATCTAATTTCAACAACAGCCCACCTGACTGCTTTTTCACTAGTCTACCCGACTGACTCTTCTCCAGTCTACCCAACTGACACTTCACCAGCCTACCCCGGCTGACTCTCCAGAGATCTCCCAGGGCAAGGTTAGGAAAAATTTAAGCACACTGCTATCTTCCAGAGAGACCTGCTATGTGTGGCAGTCTTTTGCCTTGTAAGTCCCTGTCTGTCCTGTCCACCTTGCTCCTGCAGCCTCTCAGAGAAGACTCCTTCCAAACTGCTTCTGTTGTCAGGATCCTCCCAGGCCAGCCCTGAGCTCCAGCCCAAGGCAGAGCACCCCCCCCTCCAGACTAGGGGTTTGCCTTAAAGGACACAGACAGTCCTCTAAGCACTCCATCTCCATCTTCCACCCGACTCCCCTGCCAGCATGACTCATCCATACTTAAGGGCTGGCCTGATAACCCTGCTTGGCCCATGGCTTAGCCAAGCTCTCCTGAGTATGCAGAACAACCCTCCTAGCCTCTGCCCTCCAGAACGTTCTAAAACTTTCCAGAACCAGGGGGGGGCACCAGAGAGCTGCCTGCACAAGTCATCCAAAACATGGTCAAACTTTGCAGTCTTATCCTTCAAGAAACTGACCAGCTTTTTGTTGAGCATGATCCATGTCAGTTTATTTTTCATATTAGCTAGATCTACCACTGGTTTCTTCCATGCCATCACTATAGCGATTTTTGCAGCGAAAAACATAAAGTGATTTAAAGTCTGAACATGCTTGGGAGCATCGACGACAGGCTCGTTAAAGTGGAGGTCCACACAAAAAGTGAACCTCTGTATTTCGGAACCCTCCCCCCCTCCGGTGTCACATTTGGCACCTTTCAGGGGGGAGGGGGGTGCAGATGCCTGTATAATACAGGTATTTGCACCCACTTCCGGGAATGACTCCCACGGGAGTCACTCCACTCCCCCCCGCTGTCTTCTGGGAAACACACTAATCCCAGGAGACAGCGGGGATCAGTGAGGGCGCGCCACACGGCTCGTGCATGCGCAGTAGGGAACCGGGCAGTGAAGCCGCAACGCTTCACTTCCTGATTCCCTCACCGAGGATGGTGACGGGGGCAGCCAAGAGACGAGCGATTGCTCGGCCTCGGCTGCCAACATCGCAGGCACGCTGGACAGGTAAGTGTCCATTTATTAAAAGTTAGCAGCTGCAGTACAGTATTTGTAGCTGCTGGCTTTTAAAAAAAAACATTTGGGTGGACCTCCGCTTTAAGAAGAGCCACCTTAGGGTTTTTAACTTTATTTACCATTGTCACAGAATAGATCGGGGAGTGAACTCTAATCCAAAACTGGTGAACCTTGGCACAGGTCCACCATATGTGGAACAACGTACCAGACTGACCACATCCCCAAAAACACAGAGAGGAAGCCCCTGGTACATTTCCAAGAAGCGGTCCAGTGCCAGGTACCAAAAAGCACCTTATATCCTCCCTCCGCCAAGGCTGTATTCATGATATCCTTATATATACGAGAAGACCACTTCTACTAGTCACTCAAATGAATCTCCTCCCCTAAGTCTCGCTCCCATACCAGCATATAAGGCAATTTCACAGATGGGTAAACAAACAACTTGTATAGCATTGAGATGCCCCCCTCTGGGCCTTCCCCGGGAAAGATCTGGATTCAAAAGCAGTGTGCATAGTAATATCAGCTGTAGATTTCTGCAACAAGCTCAAAAAGTGCAGGATTTTTTTTGGGCATGGCGGCAAACAATGCACCCCTATAGGTCAATTGGTGCCCAAGCCCACCCTTTTAGCCTATTAGAGTCTCTGGTTCTAATCACGTGCTTAAAAAAAAAGAAACATTGGAATCCATGCGTCCGGAACCTCACATGTAGATTAGGGGGCCAGATGCATGGATGGGGGGCGGCGCCCCTGCAACTCTAATGAATGGGCCACCACTGCTTGGGAGTACTACCATTTTGATTAAAGCAACTCTACCCATCCAGGAGAGACCACCCGAAGACCATTGTTCCAACTCCTGCAACAACTGAGTAAAAAGTCCAGAATAATTGGATCGATAGAGCGTTGCCAAAGAAGGGGTCAATTTAATGCCAAGGTAGGGAAAGGAATTCAAATGCCATGCAAAACTATAATGCCCCAGGAGACTCTGTAAGACATCCCTATCCAGGTTCATATTCAGGGCTTTTGAATTTTCCCAATTGACAACTAAGCATTGGGAAGAGATCCAGGACTGACGGTAGGGAAGTATGTGGGGACAGAAGCAGTGGCGGCCCATCCATAAGGGGTGCATCCGACCCCCTAATCTACACGCGGGGCGCCGGACACATGGATTCCAATGTTTTTTTTTTTTGTTTTAAGCACGTGATTAGACAGATGAGCAGATCATCTGCAAACAGTGCCCATTATTGTTGTCTACCCCCACTATTAATATCTAGTATATCTGGATGGGCATGGATTGCCACAGCCAGGGTCTCAATGGCAATTACAAAAAGAATAGGGGAGAGAGGACACCCCTTCCTAGTGCCTGACCGGATAGAGATTGAATCAGACAGGTAACATTGTAGGTGTATCCGGGCTGAGGGGTTGCTATAAAGTGCCCTTAAAAATGACAGGAATTGAGGGCCAAAGTTCCACTTATGTCGTTTTCTAAAGAGATAGTCCAATGAGATACTATTAAATGTTTTCCGTATATCAAGGGAAAGCAGCATACCCTACCTCACGCCCCTCCTATCCCAGGAGGTTCGAAGTACCGTGATCAAGTCTATGGCTCGTCGTATTTGATCTGAAGTGTGATGGCCTGGTATAAAACAAGCCTGATCTACATGAATATAATTAGCTATATACTGGTTCAATCAAGTAGCATACATTTTTACCAGTAATTTGAGCTCACAATTATTTAGTGAGATAGAAGAATAATAATTCAACATAAAAATACACTTTATGACCTTTCCTTTGACATATCATAATATTATATCTATGCATATACTGTATATTTTTATATACAATAGCAAAACAGTAAAACAAAAATCTAATTATAATATAGGATTTAGTGCTTTGTGATTCAATTACAGGCAGTAAGAGATCAGTGAACATTAACGCCACGCTCATTGATCTCACCCATTCTTTATACTGAAAAAAAGCTGCCAAAAAAAGAGGCAGCCAACTTAATGGCTGGTAAATATAACAAAACCCAGCAGCAACAAAGAGCTGGCAGCATTGGGGGGGCAGTAAAGGGGGCCATGGATGCAGAACCATTATTGAATTAAAACAGCCAAAGGTACAGTTTGGCTGGAGGCTCCTGGTTGCTTAGGTGACCATGAGCTCACAAATTCAACCGATGCAAGGATTATTGAGCCAGCCTGCTGCAAGACGTTCTGCTCCACTTTGGCTCTTACATGGGTTTCAGTGAAATGGTTAATGATTAACAGTAATTTGCCTTGTATTTATACAGAAGCCATAGCTCAAGGCAGGAGAGGGGAGGGGCAGCAATGTAGGCCAGTAATGCTACACTGCATTGCACACTGCTACCCCTCTTACACTAGACAGAAGAGCTTAAAGAAGGGGAGAGCAGTTTAAAGATCTCATTGGTATGTTGCTGCATTTTTAATGTTCACTCAAAGGGCAGGTTGTGGAACAGGCTGTGTTGTCCAACCACACTGCAGTCTGCAGAGGTTTCAGGGAGTACTGGGTTTTGCTATCTTGTCTGTGAGGGGATGCCTGGATCACAAGACTAGGTGACCCGAATGACATCTTTTGGGAAGTAAAAAAGTCCCCATATACATATTTCTACTGTGTATGTAGGTCAGGGGTGCTCAACCCATAGCCCGTGGGTCACATGTTGTCCTCAGAGCCCTCTGATGTGGCCCTCAACCTCAAACTGAAAGCAGGAGTTTGGTACACTTTCAGAAAGTGCACGACACCTGAATGATATAGAAGTCTATGGCAAAACACAGCTAACCCGCATGAAAGCCGCAGGGTAAACCGCAGCGCATCCGTGTAAAAGAAGCCTTATAGGGGGCTCCAGACAGTAAGGGCTTCTTTACATTTGCAGTTTGGTGGTCAAGTGGTTTTTACCACCCACCCTCAACCACTGGTGGAGATCCTGCCCTATGCTCCAGGGGGGCCCGTGCAGCATTCCTGTTACATTCTAATTTACACTTTGACAGGAAGGATGGCAGAAGCAGCATATGCAGGAACTGATCCTCTTAATTTTCCTCCTGCAACTTCTGAAGCTGGTTTAGTGTCAGGGGTTGCAATGGCGACTCTGCCCTATGCTCTAGGGGGCTCATGCAGCCTCCCTGTCACATTCTGTTTTTTACTTTGACAGGAGGGGTGGCAGGAGCGGCATATGCAGGAACTGATCCTCTTCATTTTCCTCCTGCAACTTCTGAAAGCTGGTTTAGCATCAGGGGTTGCAATTGCAACTCTGCCCTATGCTCTAGCGGACTCGTGCAGACTCCCTATCACATTCTGTTGTTCACATTGATGGAAGGGGTGGCAGGGGCAGCATATGCAGGAACTGATCCTCTTCATTTTCCTCCTGCAACTTCTGAAAGCTGGTTTATCATCAGGGGTTGCAATGGCAACTCTGCCCTATGCTCTAGGGAGCTCATGCAGCCTCTCTGTGACATTCTGTTTTCCACTTTGACAGGAGGGGTGGCAGGGGCGGCATATGTAGGAACTGATCGTCTTCATTTTCCTCCTGCAACTTCTGAAAGCTGGTTTAGTATCAGGGGTTGCAATGGCGACTCTGCCCCAAGCTCTAGGGGGCTCATGCCCCACTTTGACAGGAGGGGTAGCATATGCAGGAACTGATCCTCTTTATTTTCCTCCTGCAACTTCTGAAAGCTAGTTTAGCATCAGGGGTTGCAATGGCGACTCTGCCCTATGCTCTAGGGGGCTCGTGCAGCCTCTCTGTCACATTCTGTTTTTCACTTTGACGGGAGGGGTGTCAGGGATGGCATATACAAGAACTGACTACCTCTTCATTTTCCTACACACAGCGAAACACACAGCGCCAAACCCCAGGATGCCAAGCACTCTCTGGCTCCTCCTCTCTTTCCTTTGTTACCTCTTTCCTCATGGAAGCAGCACCGAGAGCAAAGGAACCAACAGCATTGAAAAGTGTTAACTGCAAGTGCTGAGTTAAGAATTTTAACAAATAGTTTACTGTTTATTTTATTGTGTCCAATGTCTGAAGCTTAACATAATGTAGGTTTAATACTACTTTAAGGCATTCTCTAGAGCTATACATTGCCATCCTGTTTCCATATTGCCAGCACAAGAAGGTTTTCTATTACTTATAATGGGATAGGTGAGACAGGAGGAACTGTAGAGCTATCAAAAGTTGAACGTAAAAGAATTAATACCTAGTACAGGTTTTACCACAGTTATTTCAACCTACAGCTTCCACGGCAATAAAAACTTTTAAATGGTGGGATTTTGGGTGTTTCAGAAAAGTTTAATAGTACAGAATGTGTGGCTTATGTAGTCAAATTCATATTTGAGAAAATAAAGGTAATGCCTACTTTCCCTAGTCTGTTCAGTTGCAGCAAAACTTGGTACAAATTGGCATGCAGACTGGAAAAAATCTGAAATTGGATGAAGAATAAATAACTCCATACTAAATGCAAAATGAATAACACAATATAATAATGATGTAACACTTTGTGATGCACTTACCTTTACGTTTCTGGACAGGTAACCTTTGCATTTTCATTGGTTGCAGATTTTAACATGTGGCTATAATGTTGATGTTTCTATTATGGACTTTCACTGTGGGAAAGCTTACATCTGTTCTTTTTTCAATAATTTATTCATGTAGATACATTGTAACTGCAGCATTTCATTTTTAATTAAATTACATTCATATTTTATTTCATACTATGAAGTATTTATTTGAAGTCTCTCTTTGTTTTATCAGTGTGCAATAACAAGGTGCTAGCATGCAGCATGCCTTGAAAAACTTCACTTGCTGTATGCTGTATCCTGCCTGTGGCCAATCATTGCTCTCCTCGCTGCCGGCGCTGTGATTGGCCAAGCATGCGGGGTCACAGTGCATGCTTGGCCAATCACAGCGCCTGCATGACACTGCGATGGCGTAGTGCATTGTGGGCCATTCGCGTCACTCGAATTTGGCGTGAACGGCCCAAATCGTTCGATCTTCGTCGAACGATCGAACAGCCGATGTTCGAGTCGAACGTATGTTCGACTCGAACACGAAGCTCATCCCTAATTCTGATACTTAGATACTTAGACACAGTCTGAAAAGCTAACATAGAATAAGTATAGTGATAAGTAATTCTGGCACCTTTCAAACACTCATTTACAACAAACTTGTTCCAAGACTGTGACTGAAATGACCGATAAAGCCAGGCATCTAGCATTGGCAGCCCTCATACTTCTTCTATGACAGAGTCACTTAAATTCACAAAACTTTATCCATGTGACTTTGTTATTAAAATATCTTATAAATAACTGTCATTTTTTGTTAAATAAAGATCCCTATCCAGCTGTGTTTGTTATGTGAATTGATCCTATGAAGACATTACTTTAAAGTGATATTAAAGACAGTTTTTTCCTTTAAATAACTTCCTTGTCATACTTACCTGCTCTGTGAAATGTTTTTTCACAGAGAAACGCTGATCCTCCTCTTCTCAGGTCCCCTGCTGGGGCTCCTGGCCATTCCCTCCTGCAGAGTGCCCACATAGCAAGCAGCTTGCTATGGGGACACCTGAGCAGGCTCACTCCCGAACCACTGCTCTGTGTCTCCATTCACATGGAGCGTGGCTCAGCCCTGCCCCCCTGCCTCTCTCCTTATTGGCTCACTGGCTGTGATTGACAGTAGCGGGGGCCAATGGCCCCCACTGCTGTCTCAGCCAATGAGGAAGAAGAGACCTGGGAGAGCTTACTGCACATCGCTGGATTGAGATGGGGCACAGGTAAATATTAGGGAGGCTGGGGGCTGCTGCACACAGAAGGTTTTTTTACCTTCATGCATAGAATGCATGAAGGTAGAAGACCTTAAACCTTTATGACCACTTTAATGTCATTTGAAGTGACATTTCATTAACGACTAAGTTTCGTTTTTTTTTAATTAGCACAAGGGATGGTGGCTGCTGTCTTAGTTGAAATCTCCTTTGCTCTGCCCCCCCTATACCCCCGGCTGTAATCTTCCTGTGTTTCATGAGTTAACGCAGCCACTGGACCTGTCGTCAACAATCAATGACGACTATGCCCACCCTTTTTGCCTCTCCCTTTATGTAAAGAAGCTGCACTATAGCTTCCATCCATAAAAATGGCTCTATAAATGGAAGAGACAGGTCTTTTTATTTATTCACCCAACCTCCACCCAAGAATGCTTTTCTTTGGAAAAGCCACCAACACAAGGGACACTTCTCATGAAATCAAATGTAAATTCCAACCCTTTTGATAATTTAAGAAAAAAAAACTAAACGTAGGCATTAAGTTATATTCACACACCAGTGTTGGGATCCACTGAAACGGGGGGCGAAGCCTGGCCGTGGAGCAATATGGTCGCATGATCTAGGAGCTCCGGTGGGGAATAGCTACTACAGAGCAGCGTCTCCTCTACAAACACCCAGACCCGACAGCCTTCAGCCCTCTGACACCTAGGGATGTGAGCTACGCTGCATGCCGCAACCCGTGGTGTTGAAAAAATTATTAAATTATTGCATACAGTACTTCTTTCAGTGCACACCACCACAGCACAGTGATGTGAACTGACACCATAGGAAACAAGGCAAATTTCTGTGTCTTTGCAATAGGGGTGCTCTGGTCAATTCTGCTCAGTACATCCTAGCTCAAATGGTGTCACAATCTGTTGCGAAGCACAACTAGTCAAATTATCCCTGCCATAATCTGAGTCTCCCAGGGCCATATGGGGTAATTAGGTGAAGAGTCTATGGCAGCAGATAATCTAAAAAAAAAACAACAACATGGGGTCCCCCTGAACTATACCAGGCCACATGCCTTCAACATGGGGGGGACCCCAAAGCACATTGTCCACATGTTGATGGTGACATGGATCTCTTCTCCACAACCCTGGGCTGTGGTTGTGGGGGGTATGCGGGCAGGGGGCTTATCAAAATCTGGAAGCCCCTAGATCCCACCCCCCCCCATGTGAATGAGTATGGGGTAGTGCCTTTACCCATTCACCAAATAAGTGTCAAAAAGTAATAAAATTACAGAGACAGTTTTTGACATATCCTTTATTAAAAAATAAAAATCCATCATCAGTCACCTGGTGGCACCACCCCCCCTTATGACATCACGGACCAGTGAATGCTGGGTCGGTGGGTTTGCCCATTTAGGGCACAGAATGCACTGTGCAGTGTGCAGTGCATTGCAGGGCATTCGTTGGGGCGAACACTGCAGAACACCCTGCAAATTCAGGTGTTCCCTGAATGGGGCGAACAGAAAATGTTCAGTCCGAACTCATGCTCGGGCTAAACCGTTCGCCCCAACTCTCTATATGTGTATATATATATATATATATATATATACACACACATATACATACCACATAAACAGTATATATATATATATATATATATATATATATATATATATATACTGTGAGGGGGTTAGCTCGGCAGCGGGTGTGTGTGACCCCCGGGATGGGCTCCCCACACAAAAACAGGCCCAGCAAACGGAGGTTGTGGTTTTCAAAATCAAAAAAGGTGCGGTTTATTTTCTATTTACAGTGACAAAACACAGCAAAGCCAAAAGAAACATAAACAAAATAAATCCTGGTCAACTTGACCTCTGACTAAACATACAGGTTTCCTAACTAACAACTGGGATCAGCCTAGTGCTGTCCTAGTCCCTAAGTCCCTGGTTTTAAATGTCCAAGCAAATAGCCACACAGGCTTTGTCTCACCGCACAGGGGTTCACTCTCCCTAGACAGTCCACACAGGTCTGGTTCCAGGCATGAGCTAACACCTAATGAATCTGGGAGTTCTTATAGAGGCCTAAATGAGCTGACAAGCTTCAGCTGGCCTCATCAACTCCCTGTCTGTACGACGCCCCACACTCTCCCTAGAGGTATGAGTCATCCATGAGCCCACTAGCCTTAGCTGGGCTTATACAACTCTCCACCTAGTTGTATAAGTCGGCGTAAAGCCTGAATCTGGGCGAAATATATCTACCCCCCTGGATGCAACCAGGTGACTTTACCTTCCTGCTGTCACAATATATATATATATAGTATCTATCTCTCAAAGTCTCCCTACCACTACAAGTAAACCCTATACTAGAGTGAAGCATATCAAAAGTAAATTAGGAATTAGGATGATTTGCAGTTCTTGTAGCTGATATATTGATGCACACAATGGTTGTTATCAACAGAATTCTTGCAACTGATTCTGTCAACTAGAGATTTAAAATTGGTCAATCCATGTTTATTGTGCTTGATTTTATACCAATTGTTCTAGTTATGCCACGTACATACGGTCGGAAATTCCGCCAGCAAAAGTTTGATGTGAGCTTTTGGTCGGGAATTCCAACCGTGTGTATGCTCCCTCGGACTTTTGCTGTCGGAATTTCCGTCAGCAAAAGATTGAGAGCAGGTTCTCAAATTTTCCGCCGGGAAAATATTCTGATCGGAAATTACGATCGTCTGTAGTAATTCCGACGCACAAAATTCCGACGCATGCTTGGAAACAATTCGACGCATGCTCGGAAGCATTGAACTACATTTTCTCGGCTCGTCGTAGTGTTGTACGTCACTGCGTTCTTGGCGGTCGAAAGTTCAGAGAACTTTTGTGTGACCGTGTGTATGCAAGCCAAGCTTGAGTGGAATTCCACCCGAAAAACCATCCAAGGTTTTTCCGACGGAAAATCCAATCGTGTGTACACGGCATAAGTTATACCCACTGAGCTCTCATTTCATTCTTATAGGCAACTGCTACAGTAGGGTTGGAAGCAGGAGACACATTTTTAGTTTTGGGTGAGTGGGTGTATTTTGTGAATGTTCGCCTAATGAGGACTGTCGTAGAATGGAAAAAAAATGTGAGTTGTGTTCTGGAGAAATTCTAATAGTAATATTAATCAAATACTCTGCATGACATCTCTTATACAATTTGTGAGTTAAAATTAACCAGATTGAAGAGTAATACAGTAAAACGCATTTCATGCTGTGGTGTACAATTATACCCTCCTTAGTAATAAAAATCATGTTGTACTGAGTGCAATTCTGTGCTCATCTGGGTGAAACTAGATTGCAGCAATACCGTTTTTCATTCGAGGTTACAAGAGTTGAACATTCTAGTTTTTCTGCTGCAAATAACTGATATACACCACATTCAGTGACTTCTGGGGATAAACAATAAATAGCAATTTGCTGCTCTGAAATTGTTTTCCTGGGCAATGGCATGTCCTTTTCCATTGTTTTATTCATTTTATAGGTTCATTTTTCTGCAAATCATCAGTGTAGCATATAAACATGGAAGCCCAAGAGATTTTAAAGAGAGCCCTTTGCAGAGTGTCTACCAATCATATTTACATTGGTTATGGATAAATCAAGGCTACTGATGGCATCCCTGCAAAGATAACCAGGGGTTAATTTCCTTTGAAGGCAACATATTAGGCGTGATTTACTAAAGTGTTTGTGACACATTTACGGTGTTATGATGATTTGAATTGGGGGTATTCAGTAAATCCTTACCAGCATGTTTCTGGCAATATGGCCCTAAATAAAAAAATAAAAATAAAAAGCCTAAGCCAGATTCATAACTACATCATCTGTTTTTAAACTTTTCCTACACATCATAGGCGTGCGCACAGGGTGTGCCAGGTGTGCCTGGGCACACCCTAATAACCCTGGGCTGAGCAGATTCCCCCTGCTGCTTGACTGCAGAGAAAAGGACTAGGGAATCTCTGTCCTCAGTCCATTTCTCTGTTTCAAAAGTGAGACATCCGGGGTCTGTTTAGACCCCTGACATTTCACCAAAGCCCCCCAATGGGGCTCCGATTTTTTTTTGTAAAAAACAATAATAAAAAACAATAATAAATCATAAATAATAAAAAAAAATAAGTTTAAAAAATAAATTAAAAATTAAAAAATAAACTACTGACACCGTCCTATGCTCTATTGACACCAATATGGATGAGCTTCGAGTTCGAGTCGAACTCATGTTCGACTCGAACATTGCCTGTTCGCCCGTTCGCCGAACAACGAACAATTTGGGGTGTTCGCGGCAAATTCGAAAAGTCTATGGGAGAAATCTAAAGTGCTAATTATAAAGGCTTATATGCAAGTTATTGTCCTGCCCCAGGGGACATGTATCAATGCAAAAAAAAGTTTTAAAAACTGCAGTTTTTTTAGGAGCAGTGATTTTAATAATGCTTAAAATAAAACAATAAAAGTGAAATATTCCTTTAAATTTCGTACCTGGGGGGTGTGTATAATATGCATGTAAAGTGGCGCATGTTTCCCGTGCTTAGAACTGTCCCTGCACAAAGTGTCATTTTTGAAGGAAAAAAAGTCATTTAAAACTCACTCGCGGCTATAATGAATTGTCGGCTTTTATCAATACATAGAAAAGTCATTGATAAAAAAAAAAAAGCGTGGGGGTTCCCCCAAATTCAATTACCAGGCCCTTTAGGTCTGGAATGGATATTAAGGGGAACCCCGCCGCAAATTAAAAAAAAAAATGGCGTGGGGTTCCCCCTAAATATCCATACCAGGCCCTTGAGATCTGGCATGGATTTTAAGGGGAACTCCACTCCAAATAAAAAAAAAATGGCGTGGAGTCCCCCCAAAAATCCATACCAGACCCTTATCCGAGCATGCAACCTGGCCGGCTGCAGGGGAAGAGGGGGGGACGAGAGAGCGCCCCCCTCCTCCCTCCTGAACCGTACCAGGCCACATGCCCTCAACATGGGGAGGATGTCCCCATGTTGATGGGGACAAGGGCCTCATCCCCACAACCCTTGCCCGGTGGTTGTGGGGGTCTGCGGGCGGGGGGCTTATCGGAATCTGGAAGACCCCTTTAACAAAGGGGAGCCCCAGATCCCGCCCCCCCCCTATGTGAATTGGTAAGGGGTACATTGTACCCCTACCATTTCACGAAGAAAGTGTCAAAAAATGTAAATAAAAACACACACACCTTGGAAAAGTCCTTTATTAAAAAAAAAAAAAAAATAATAAAAAAAAAAAAACATTCCAGCGATGAAATCCAGTGTCCTGCGGCGATCCCGATGTCCAGCGCTGTCCGTCATTGGTTGTGCCTGTGCGGACCTGATGGGGAACTTCCTCCGCATACATGTATTACAAAGCTAACGAAGTTCCCCATCAGGTCCGCCCCCTCGGTATGTCCGACCCCGCCTACGTCATTGGCCTGAGCGGGGAACTTCGTTCGCTGTGTAATACATGTATAGACCCGCCCCTTCTCTCGTTCCGCATCTGGTCCGCTGAGCGGACCTGATGGGGAACTTTAGAAGGGGCTGGTCTATACATTTAAAACACAGCGGAGGAAGTTCCCCATCAGGTCCGCACAGGCACAACCAATGACGGACAGCGCTGGACATCGGGATCGCCGTGGGACACTGGATTTCATCGCTGCAATGTTTTTTTTTAATTCTTTTTTTAAATTTTTTTAATAAAGGACTTTTCCAAGGTGTGTGTGCTTTTATTTACATTTTTTGACACTTTCTTCGTGAAATGGTAGGGGTACAATGTACCCCTTACCAATTCACATGGGGGGGCCGGGATCTGGGGGTCCCCTTTGTTAAAGGGGTCTTCCAGATTCCGATAAGCCCCCCGCCCGCAGACCCCCACAACCACCGGGCAAGGGTTGTGGGGATGAGGCCCTTGTCCCCATTAACATGGGGACATCCTCCCCATGTTGAGGGCATGTGGCCTGGTACGGTTCAGGAGGGGGGGGCGCTCTCTCGTCCCCCCCTCTTTCCCTGCGGCCGGCCAGGTTGCGTGCTCGGATAAGGGTCTGGCATGGATTTTTGGGGGGACTCCACGCCATTTTGTTTAAAATTTGGGGTGGAGTTCCCCTTAAAATCCATGCCAGATCTCAAGGGCCTGGTATGGATATTTAGGGGGAACCCCACGCCATTTTTTTTTAAATTTGCGACGGGGTTCCCCTTAATATCCATTCCAGACCTAAAGGGCCTGGTAATTGAATTTGGGGGAACCCCCACGCTTTTTTTTTTTTTTTATCAATGACTTTTCTATGTATTGATAAAAGCCGACAATTCATTAATAGCCGCGAGTGAGTTTTAAATGACTTTTTTTCCTTAAAAAATGACACTTTGTGCAGGGACAGTTCTAAGCACGGGAAACATGCGCCACTTTACATGCATATCATACACACCCCCCAGGTACGAAATTTAAAGGAATATTTCACTTTTATTTTTTCATTTTAAGCATTATTAAAATCACTGCTCCCGTAAAAACATCTATTTTTTAAACCTTTTTTTGCATTGATACATGTCTCCTGGGGCAGGACCCGGGTCCCCAAACACTTTTTAGGACAATAAATTGCATATTAGCCTTTATAATTAGCACTTTAGATTTTGAACGTTCGAGTCCATTGTATTTAATAGGGTTCTAAAGTTCACACGAACATTCTGTCTGTTCGCAGGTTCTGGTGCGAACCGAACAGGGGGGTGTTCGGCTCATCCCTGGACACCATCCTCTGCTCTACCAACACTGTCCATTGCCATATATATATATATATATATTTATATATACACACCCGCTAATGTGTTTGAGGTTTGGGGTGCACACCCTAATGCAATAGGCTGCGCACACCTATGGTACACATGCAGCAGATTCAGGTATTTGCCAATAGTGTCACTTTTACAAAAGCGGAGCTACTAATGCACCAAATTCAAAAATAATCACCTCCAGTTTGTAAATAAGACCTACTCAAAATTGGTGCAGCTAATCATTGTAGCAGAAAGGCTTATTTGCCATCTCTACTCCTTCCCTGTCACTGGTTTTTAAGGATGCTGTCAGCTTCACAGCTGTCAGCCTCCTAGTAACCAGTGGCACCACAGTGAGCTGAGACTAGTTCCCCATCAGGTCGTCTCTCTGCTGTAATTAACAGCAGGCATTGGAAGGATTCTATAGCACACCGTCTGTTGGCCTAGGATTCACCCACTGCCTTCTGTCAATCTCAAGTGAAGCAGGCATGATGGGAAACTAGTGTCTTTGAATCCCCATCAGGCTCCGCCTCCCCAGATACAAAACTTTCTGCTGCTGCACTGTCTGCCTGACAGGAGAAGTGGCAGCACAATGAGCTTCCACATGTGGCACATTCCCCAAATTCATGTGCCTGTTGTAGACACACCCTACAACTACAGCGGCTCTTTGAGATGCGTTTGCATAGACATGGCAACCTATTCATTTGAATGAGCTGCAGTGCCTGCATTTTATGCAGGAAAAAGTTTCTGACACCATTTGTAAAATTCTGTGGTTCCAGCAACTGCAAACGTGCTACATTTTTGGGGGTGCCATTAAGAATGAATGTCAGCCCTGCACGTTTTTGAAAAGCAGTGCGTTTTGGCTGCGGGTGGTTGCTGGTGCGGGAACAGGTGCGACAATCTTTATTAAGTCACTGAAGGTTTGGGGTATACATACACTTTAATAACCATACTGCGATTTATTTATTCTTCCTTAAAGCATAACTAAAGACACAACTTTTTTTTTAGTTTTGGATGGAATGGAGAGGGATTAGAACTCCCAAATTTTGGGCTGTCCCCAGAAAAGTAGTAGATGTGAAATCATCCTTTGGAAAAACTATTTCTGGTGGCCAGGGGGTCCCCAAGGAATATATTGTTTTTTCATGTCCCCAAGGACATTTACAGGGATTTCCTCTCACTTTCTGTTTGGCTATGGGACAGGATGTGAAAGGAAATCTCAGAAATCTCGGAAATGAGACACAGATGGCAAGGAAATTTTACTCTATCCAAAATGGAAAAAAAAAAGTTTTGTCTATAGTTCTACTTTAATAAGGCAAAAGAGCAACAAGCAAATGTATTTAGTAGAATGTCTGAAGGGCAAAGGTGTCAAAATTGCATATTTAAGCTAGAACATAACCAGCGGATACCCTGTTTCTTGGTTATATTATTATATTTTAAGTTCTAGTTCATAGGGTAATACAATAATGCTTAGTTTTCTTCCTTGACCTTTGAAATTATTATTATTTATTTGTTAGAACACATGGAAACCTAGCCGTAAAATACATTAAGAATATTTTTCCTTTGATGCATTTTAAATGGATGCTCAATGGAAACCCAGGCCTAGATTGCACCCTTTCAATACACATTCACACAATTTATTGAAAGTGAAATGTTGTTACAGAACAGCGTGCCTGAAAATATATCACCTAGGAATTTTAATAAGGGTAAAATTATTTGCATAAATACTGATGTGCATAGTCCTAGTTGGTATTCTAGAAAATGCTATTCCTAGAAAATCATTCCACATTAACATTCAGCGCACATTGGATGGAATACCCAAAAGCTTGGAACGTAGCTTTTACATGCCATAAAGAGTCTGAATTGCTCTCAGCCTAACCCTTGGGATAACTACACATCTGCTGGATAATTGTATATATAATTCAGATGGAAATGATTGAATGCAAAGTATTAAGTCTATTTCTTTTTTTTTTTTTAAATGTACATACAGTGCTGTCATGTAAATTCATAATTTGTTCAGTGAACACATGTATCTAAACTACAATTATCCATATTTCTTCAATTTATGTGTACTAAAAGTTATTACATTTTACATGAATGTCATTAAAACTTAGCAAATTCATTTACCTTGGACTACGGTAACTTGCTTGCCAGTGGCGGCTGGTGCTCAAAAATTTGGGGGGGCGCAAACAAATTGAAAAAAAAAATTGCAGCCTCACTGTGCCATCAAACTCAGCCACTGTGCCATCAAATACTGCCACTGTGCCATCAAATGCAGCCACTGTGCCATCAAATGCAGCCACTGTGCCATCAAACGCAGCCACTGTGCTCATCAATTGCTGCCACTGTGCCATCAAATGCTGCCACTGTGCCATCAAATGCTGCCAGTGTGACATCAAATGCTCCCACTGTGCCATCCAATGCTGCCACAGTGCCATCAAATGCTCCCAATGCTGCCACTGTGCCATCCAATGCTTCCACTGTGCCATCCAATGCTCCCAATGCTGCCACTGTGCCATCAAATGTTGCCACTGTGCCATCCAATGCTGCCACTGTGCCATACAATGCTGCCACTGTGATCCCCCCCGCCCCTGCCTGCTCGCCATCTGCCCGCCACTTTCTCCGTCTCGGTGGGGCAGCGGGTGACGGCGAGCGGTGTCTTCTCCCCTCCATGTGTCTTCTCCCCTCAATGCGTCTTCTCCCGTCCTCCTCTCCTACGATTGGACGCCTGATAGGCGTCCAATCACAGTGCCTGAAGTTTCAGCCAATCAGGCGACCGGTAACAGACCCGACAACCTGATTGGCTGAGAGGCGGGTCAATGTTAGCAAAGCAAATTCCTTCAGCTTTGCTAACATGGAGCTGAGTGAGAAGGAACGCACAGCGTTGCGCCCGATTCTCACTTTTTTGGATGCCTATTAGAGCAAAAGGCTCTAATAAGGTGCTTCCAAAAAACACCCCCACCGCTGTAATTCAGGTGCCCGGTGGTAATGAGAGGTAATTAGAGAGTGACAGGAGAGGGGGTGGCGCTCCTGCGTCCTTAAGGACCCACCGCCACTGTTGCATGCTAAGCAATAGTGCTAGTACAATTCACCACACAAATCGCTGACACTTGTGAGCTTTATCTACTTTGCATAAATGTCTCATCTTTTTCTCCCTGCCACCCTTTTCAACAACAAGTCAGAAGGGGACGTGTCTTTAGGTATGGCAGCTAACTCAAAGCTTTGTAGGAATACAATGTTCACAATCTTCTGAGAACACTGGTGCTGGGTATTGCCTTACAGTTCTGCTTAGTGTCAGCAGCAGCCAGTCACAGTGCATTCTGGGCTGCTTTTATTTAGTGCTACAATGCAAATATCATCATTCTTTAATTTTCCGTTGAAGTCTCCCTACAAAAACTGACTTTGACAGGTTTTTCCAAAACTTCTAATAATGTTAAGTCAAAGAGTCATTTATTACCTGGGTTTGGTTCATAGGAAGTTCACCAGGTTCAAATGTTAATCTAAATCCCATAAAGGTCAATGGAAGCCAAATTATTAAAATCTGGTATTTTTCAAGGCATTTTCACCCTGGGGTACATGTACCAATGCATATTTTTTTCTTTCAGGGAGCATTATTTTAATAAAACTTTACGTGAAGCATTAAAAATACAAAACTTCTTTAAATAATATGGCCGGGGATGCCCTAAACCTGCCTGTTAACTGCCACACGTGCATAATGTATGCAACCAATTTATATTGCTGGCTGACCTCCCTCTGTTTGTAACTAATTGGATTCCCTTCATCCACACTAGACTTTTATCCTAGATGAAACAGCCACCTACATCCTAGGAACTGAGGACACAGGAGGGCCAATGGACCCCCCCCCCCCGCAAAGCACTTTGTCTCCATGTTGATGAGGACAAGGGTGTCTTCCCACCATCCCTGGCCTGGTGGATGTGGGAGTCTGTGGGCAAGTGGCTTACCGGAATCTAAAAGAGAAAAAAAGAATACCCACTAAGTGCAGTATTAAAAGCAGACTTTACTCTCAAACATTTAAAAACACTCATGGGATAGAATAAACAGGATCACCCATCATAAAAAGAGGCACCACTGCTTGTCTCCATCCTGCAGGATCCGTCAGTGTTCACCCGGCCACTGATGTATGGATTAAGGCCTGTAGAAAGAGTAGTGAAGCTCCAAGTGCGTAGCCTGTCTGCAGTACCTATCCTTCCCCTCTGTGATGTCACATCCTGTCCATGTGTGCACTCCAAGCTGGTCTAGGAGACTTCCGGGTTGCCATTTAGTGTCCCAGCCTGACTCCATACATCCACCAGCAGCTGGGTGAACACAGCGGCATTGCCTCTTTTTATAATGAGTGATCCTGTTTTATCCTATCCTGTGAGTGTTTTTAACCATTTGAGATTAAAGTCTGCTTTTAATACTGCACTTAGTGGGCGCTTTCCCCTTGTTCTCTTCTTTTTTTCACACAAATAAAACAAAAAAGGACAGATACGTTTGAAAAAAGAAAACAATATTTTCTATTTTATAAAACATATCCAATAAAAAAAAAATCGAATTTCTTTATAAATTTTTGCCAAAATGTATTCTGCTACATGTCTTTGGTAAAACAAATTCTTTGGTAAAAAAGTATTTATTGATAGGTTTGTGTAAAAGTTACAGTGTATACAGTATATACTGATGGCCTTTCTCATTTCTCGAGGCCCTTAAAATGCCAAGACAGAAAACAAATACCCCCAAAATGACCCCTGTTTGAAAAGTAGACAGTCTGAGGTATTTAGTAAGAGGCATGGTGTGTTTTTTTAAATTGTAATTTTTTTCCAATTTTTTTTTTTACATACTGTCACCAGTAGAGTACAGCATCATCATTAAGCCCTGTACACACGATCGGATTTCCTATGGATTCTAATCCGATGGATTTTTCCATCGGAAATCCGATGAAGCTGACTTCCATCAGTCTTGCCTACACACCATCAGTCAAAAATCTGACCGTCCCAAACGTTGTGACGTAAAGCACTCCGACAAGCCGAGAAAAATGAAGTTCAATGCTTCTGAGCATGAGTCGACTTGATTCTGAGCATGCGTGGGTTTTTTGTCCGATGGAGTTCCACACAGACGATCGGAATTTGCTATCGTTTTTTTTCCCATCGGATACATTTAAAAAATGTTTTCTCACCTATGGAAAAAAGACCGATGGGGCCCATACACGATCGGTTTGTCCGATGAGAAAAGTCCATCGGACTGTTTTCATCGGTAAAATCGATCGTGTGTACACGGCATCAGACTGGTCTGGCAGTGATCAAGGACACTAACTGGTGACAGCATGTAAAAAATAAATAAATAAGTAGACTATTGTATATCATATACAATACGGATGATGGTCATGTGTACCACAGTAATATATGAATAATAATAATAGTTTTAATTTTTTTTATTTATTTAAAGTTTTTTAAAAAAAATACTATTTTCTTTGTGCATAAATTCATCAGAGTAGTTTGTTATCACCTTAGCAACACTGTACTACTCTGTGGGAGTGATCAGGGATTTTTTTTACACTTTGTTTGCTGATACAATGAAGATCATTTTACCAGCAATGCCTTGAACTGTCGTGAATGAATTTATTATTACTAGTGATCTGTGATTAGCTACAGCTAATCACATGGTACAGGGTGCTCTGATTGGCCCAGGTACCATGTGATAGCTGTGGGCCAATCACAGCTCACTAGTATCAGGAGCAGAGCTATTATGAAGGAGATTCATTCATAACAGCTTTGTTGACATTGTGATCGTAGCTCAAAGTGGCCCAGTAACATGAGCCGCAATCCAACACAGCGGTGGCTGGGGGAAGAGGGGTGCGTGCAGCGCCCCCCATAGTCTGAGCAAGCACAATGATGCACATGTACATGATTGTACCTGCATGTGCTGCATTGCTGCAGTATATGTACTTTGGTGGGTTGGTAAGTAGTCATTCGGCTATTCATTTTTATTTTGTTATTTTTGCCTGGGGTTCTGTTTAATAATATATAAATATTTAAATTCCCATAGCCTGGACACAGAATCAGCTTAGTGATCTTCTATACAGTACATAGGTAGCAGTGCATGCGCTACTTTTTCTTTGCACAGTTCTTTAAAAAAGTTTACCTTTATATCTCAATAATGTCAGTAAAATTGTAATACCACAATTGAATATTATTGACACAGTGATTCAATAAATACTGATTTGTTTTTATTTATTTATTTATACATTTTTAATAGGGTTTTAAATGTTCTTTTTGGGCCATCAAGCAGTTTCCAAAGCATGCTGCCTGATTTCTCACCTAGTATTCATGTAAACGATTAATTTATTACAGTTTTTCTGTACACAATGCTAGAATGCTGTGACATCGGAGAGTAGAAATAAAAAAGGCAAAATATTGCTTTGAAACTCAGCTTAGGGCACTAAATCTGGATCTGATCCTAGAGCACATCATCCATTTACACTTCCTGAAGCAGAATATTAACAGCGAGATAGCAACTTTGTGCTTTAATTGACCCACAGACGCCTGTTCTTCAAAGTATTGCCATCTGTTTCTTTTTCTAATTTGCCATTTTGTCTATCACCTCTTTCTCTGTTTGTTTCCTGTGGTTTGCCCGAGATGTAGTTATTATAGCTGTATGCCATTTATCTATTTTGTTTACTTCATTTTGCTAGTTGGCAAACATTACCTTCCCCTAAAAATATAAAATAAAATCAATTAACAATCATCAATCAATCTTCACTGGGACAGAATCAAACAAAGCAAAATATTCTACATAAAAATCTGTGCCAAGGAAATAATGTGGCTAAGTTTGTGCAACTAAAGGCTGCAATTCTGTCTTACCCTCTATATAACTTTATATTTGTATATACATAGCTCCCAACTGTCCCTGATTTTGAGGGTCTGTCCCTGATTTGGAGCAATGTCCCTCTGTCCCTCTTTCCCCCTCATTTGTCCCTCATTTTGTTCTGATCCATATAGTTGTGTATTAAAATGCACTTGTTTTCTTTCAAAAAGGGTTTTCCAGTACTAAACCTTTAATCCAAATTCTAAATTGCTGCTTTTGTAAACTTTAAAAGCCAATATAAAGAAATAGGAGTGGTAAAAAAAAAAGCCCTTGTGGATTTAATTAACCTTTTTTTTGTTAATTCTCCTTTAAGGGGGTGTGGCAGTGGGCGTGTCCTATGCCTACATACGTTTTCTAGTAGGTGTCCCTCATTCCCATCACAAAATGTTGGGAGGTATGGTATATGTGTAATATTTATTTACTCCCACCAACCCGCCCTCGGACCTGGGAAATTCAGGAGTCACTTGACATTTTGGGGAGGCCTCACAAAAGCGTAACTAGATCTTTAGTAGTGTCCCAAACCCTTGTGATTCACCCCCAAAAAATCTCCCAAGCTTACAGGTGAATACGCATATCCTATGAGATTTCCTGAAGTCCAAGTCTCACGAGAATTATTTGTGATTCTTGAGCCTCAAAGACATACAGTGAAATGCGAAAGTGCCAAGTCTTTTAAAGCACACCTAAAGGTGCAAATGAGCACATGTGCTGCTTAGTGTACATTCCGCAGAGGATTGTGAACAGGCAGGTAAGTATACGTTTTGCAGAGGCGACATTGCAATAAAAAGCCTTTCTGTTCACAATTTTTTACTTTTTTAATATATTTTTTCGATGTTTTAGCTTTGGGTAGTGCCCTGGTAGGGCTACAGCCAGGAGTGTGAGCAGAGAAAGATAAGGACAGTCTTTGATACTGGGTGGGATGTGAGGTCAGCGGAGGATGAATAAGCTAAATAGTATAGCTTATGGCTGTGTGTCTTATAACTGATTTATACAGTATAACTTATGGTTGGGCAGTTCAGATTTGAATAATCGTAATAATCGTAATACAAAACACAGTATGTGTTTTTATATAGTTCATTATAATTATTTTAACAAACTTTCAGCTTAAAGTGGAGCTCCACCCAAAAGGGGAAGCTCCGCTGTTTTGCACCCTCCCTCCTCCTCTGCCACATTTGCCAGTTTTTGGGGGGGAGGGGAAAGTGGGTACCTGGTTTTGACAGGTACCCGCTCCCACTTCCAGGTGAGATTGCCGACTGGCAATATACAACATTTCTGGGCCCTCCTCCTTCCCCCCGCTGCCTTCTGGGACACACACAGGTCACAGAAGATGGTGGAACCATTCAGAAAGTGCAGCGCGACTCGCGCATGCACAGTAGGAAGCAGGCTATGAAGCCTGAGACCCCATTCACACAGGGGCGACTCGTCAGGCGTCTCAGCCGCCTGACAAGTCGCGTTCCATTCTATACAATGGAACCGTTCTAAGCGGAGTCGCTCCGACTTAGAAAAAGGTTCCTGTACTACTTCTATACAGAAGTCATTTTGGAAGTCTGCTCTGAAGTCGTCTTGAGATCGCCCAGCACAGTCGCGGCACAAGTTGTGCCGCCCCTGTGTGAATGGGCTCTGAAGGCTTCACTGCCGGTTTCCCTTACTTACAATGCCTTACTTACAATGACTGACAAATCAGTTAAGGGTGCCGACATTGCGGGATCCCTGGACAGGTAAGTGTCCTTATATTAAAATACTTTTTTTTTTTTTTTAAAGACTGGTGCTCCTCTTTTATTTGCATGCACACTAGACAGTACCTCTTGCATCCTAGAAGTGATTCTTGCCATATGTTCTTATTCAGTATCTTAAAGTGGTTGTAAACCCAACCACACAACTTGCACCTACAGGTAAGCCTAGATTAAGGCTTCCCTGTAGGTGAAAGAAATATCTCCTTAACCTACACGGTTAAGGAGATATTTTCAGAAAACCCTGCACCGATGTGTACGGCGCATGCGGGCCGTAGACAACGGCGCAGGTGCACTGAGCGTTGCTGGTTTTCTCAATGGAGACTGCTGGTTTTCTCAATGGAGAAAGCTGGCCCCACGCGCATGCGTGTGATGTCATCGCCGCTCCAGCCAATCACAGCGCCGGAGGGGCGATAACAGGAAGACGATCGGAGCGGACATAGCGGTGGAGGGGGACGAGGAGCACTTCGGAGGCTTCGATCTGAGGTAAGTGCCACATAATGAGCTAGTACGCATAGCATACTAGCTCATTATGTCTTTTTCTTGCAGGTGTCATTTTTTTTTTTTTCGAAAAGTGGGTTTACAACTACTTTAATACAGTATGCCGAACAACATCCTATGGCTGCTCAACATCCCTTTTACATACATCCTCATTTTTACCCAAGTTGTTTCCATGCAGCACACTTGTAAGAACCAAAAGGCTTAGACAGAGGCAGCAGAGCACAAACTTTGACATATGAGAAAAGCTTTTTTTTGAGAATTGGAAAAATATTCTGAAGCCTTGGATATTTTTGTTAACCGCTTGAGTCCCCTGACCTTTTTCTCCCCAAATACTCTTGAGTCCCAAAATGTTTTGTTTTAGCAAAGTTTCCATTCTGTACATTGTAGCAAATATGGATACATATATTTTTTATTTCCTTGCATTTTATTGGGGATAAATAGTAATAAATTAGAAATAAATGCATTATCATAAAAGTCTGCTGATTATAATATCACAATTAGTGTGACTTGTATGTAACATAGCTGGATGGTAAAGCTCAAAGTAGTAGTAGTAGTATGCGTTTTACTAAAAGAGCACTTTATTCCTCTTTCAATGCACAGGAAAAAAATGGTTCATGTAATTCGATTTATATTATACAGTATACATACAGTATCTACACTATATTACCAAAAGTATTGGGACGCCTACCTTTACATGCACATGAACTTTAATGCCATCCCAGTCTTAACCTGTAAGGTTCACTGTTGAGTTGGCCCACCCTTTGCAGCTAAAACAGCTTCAACTCTTCTGGGAAGGCTGTCCACAAGGTTTAGGAGTGTGTCTATGGGAATGTTTGACCATTCTTCCAGAAGAGTATTTGTGAGGTCAGGCACTGATGTGGATAAGAAGGCCTGGCTCGCAATCTTGGCTCAAATTCATCCCAAAGGTGTTCTATCTCATTGAGGTCAGGACTCTGTGCAGGCCAGTCAAGTTCCTCCACCCCAAACTTGCTCATACATGTCTTTATGGACCTTGCTATGTGCAATGGTCCAAAACATTTGGTGGATGGGGGGATTATGGTGTGGGGTTGTTTTTCAGGGGTTGGGCTTGGCCCCTTAGTTCCAGTGAAGGGAATTCTTAAGGTGTCAGCATACCAAGACATTTTGGACAATATCCTGTTACAAACATTGTAAGAACAGTTTGGGGATGGCCCCTTCCTGTTCCAACATAACTGTACACCAGTGCACAAAGCAAGGTCCATAAGGATAGAACACCTTTGGGATGAATTAGAGTGAGACTGCGAGCCAGGCCTTCGGGTCCACATCAGTGTCTGACCTCCCAAATGCGCTTCTGGAAGAATGGTCAAACATTCTCATAGACACACTCCTAACCCTCGTGGACAGCCTTCCCAGTTTTAATAAAATTTCATTTTGTTTTTATTAAAATTAGTTTCATTAATTAATTTTCTAAAGAATTCCAACTTTTCAGAACGATTAGAATTTGGATCGGTCTAAAAACAATTTGACCGATTCACATTCTGTGTGAATAGCTGGTTGTTAAGCAGCGGGCCAGGAATGTAAAGAAAAGAATCACAGCAATTGCCCCTGATTAACGATGAATCTACATCAGGGGACACTGTTTTTTATCTTTTATTTTTTAATAAAGGATTTGTCAAAAACTGTTTCTGTGTTAAAGGGGCCTTCCAGATTCCGATAAGCCCCCCACCCACAGACCCCAACAACCACAGCCCGGGGTTGTCAGGAAGAGGCCCTTGTTCCCATCAACATGAGGACAACGTGCTTTGGGGTGGGGACGCAGAGCCCCCTGCCCCAAAGCACTCATCCGCTCATGTTGAGGCCTGGTATGGTTCAGAAGGGGGGGGGCGCTCGCTCGCCTTTACTGACCTGCCAGGCTGCATGCTCGGACAAGGGACTGGTATGGATTTTGGGGGGTCCCCTTAAAATCCATACCAGACCCAAAAGGCATGGTATGGACTAGGGTGACTAGGGGGGGGGGGCCCTATGCCATTTTTTTTAAATATGTTTCTTTACATTCATCTGTCAGTGTGGAAGCCCACTGACAGATGATGACTCATTGTTGTTAAGGAAGCGGGCGGCCGGCTTCCCAGCCCGCTGCATAACAACCAGCTATTTCTTCACACAGAATTCAAATCTGTCAATCGTTAAACATTGGCAAAGGAAAGGGTTGCCTTATAGCTATAATTTGCACAGATACAGCTGATTTTATATTTGTTTAAATTATATTTTTATAATATTAACTGCAGGAAACTAATTGTAACCACACAACCTTGATTTAAGCTCATAGCATGTTTGCCCACATTTTCAGCTACCTAGCTATATTGCATACTAGAAGCATGCAAAAAAGAGTCCTCAGTGATAACATGTCACAGACATTGTATGCTTTCAGCATACCTCATGAGCTTATTTTGTAACACGAGGAATATTTGTTCCACATGAGGGAGCTGAAGACCAATTTCTCCAAGAGCCATTATTTGTATTGTGCTATCACCGAAACATTACGTCCTTAGTTCATTAACTGAATGAAGAAAAAAATTGCACCTCTTCTGAACAATACAATACCTATTGACAACATTGAGCAGGCAATCTTTATTTTAGTTTGAATGTAGTGAATGTAATTTCTATGTAATTTATCCTTGTAAACCCAAGATAATCTCTGTACTGTCTAGCATTGCACCCTGAACAGATGCTCTCCTAGCATTACGGAAATTATAAGGGTTTTCAGAGAATTTTATTATAAGGAATAGGTGTATTGCTATATTTTAACTTTATTTAGTTAGTACACATATTGTTACATCATTTTACGGTTGATAAGGTTGAATAAAGACAACATTCCACCCAGTTCAACCTGTGTAGGTGTGTGTGCATGCAAGTAGAAAATCATTTCCCATATCCCTGTATATTGTTTTCGCTAAGGTGCGGGGAAGCCATGGAGGCAGAGTTTTTCCAGTTTTTTTTTCGGGACCATGACAATAGATTTACATTGCCGGACACTTTTTTCATCTTTTTTTTAAAAATAAAGGAATTGCCAAAAACTGTCTCCTGTCGTTTTTACATTTTTGACACTTTTTTGGTGAATGGGTAGGGGTACAATGTACCTGATACCCATTCACATGGGGGGGCAGGATCTGGGGCCCCCTTGTTAAAGGGGGCTTCCAGATTCCAAGAAGCCCCCACCCGCAGACCCCCACAATCACCGGGCAAGGGTTGTGGGGATGAGGCCCATGCTTTGGTATTCGGCAATACAATACAGCCGCAAGCAATTTTAAATGACATTTTTTCCTTTAGAAATGTCATTTTTCTGTGTTACTGTAAAAACATGAGAAATATGCAATACTTTACAGGCATACTATAGACACCCCCCAGGTACGATATTTAAAGGAATATTTATTTTTATTGTTTCACTTTAAGCATTATTAAAATCACTGCTCCTGAAAAAACGTCTTTAAAAAGAAAGAAAATTGCATTGATACATGTCCCCTGGGGCAGGACCCGGGTTTCTATACACTTTTTTTGGCAATAACTTGCATATAAGCCTTTAAAATTAGCATTTTTGATTTTTCACGTTGCACATTTTTTGTCTGTTTGCACGTTCTGGTACGTTCGGCTCATCCTTAACACCCCATTCACACAGGGGCAACACGACTTCCAGCGCGACTTTGGGAGGCAACTTGGACACGACTTGAGTTTGAATAACAGCGCGACTTGGGGCGACTTCAGCATGACTTGGGGCAACTTACAACACGACTGAAGTCGCCTCCAGGACAGGGGACTTTGCCAGTGTCCAATCAAAGAGTAATCAGCTCTGTGGGAGGGAGGTGTTTGCCGAGAAAACTATTTTTATTTCCTGTAAAGTTGCTTCAGTTAAGACAGGGGATCCGACTTGGAGGCGACTTCCATTGAAATCAATGGGTACAAGTCGCCTAGAACTCGCCTAGAAGTCAGATTGAAGTAGTACAGGAACCTTTTTTGAAGTCGGAGCGACTGCAGTAGTGTGCATTAAGACGACTCCATTCACTTACATTGACTTTCTCATGCAGCGCGACTTGAGGTGACTAGGGGTGACTTGGGGCGACTTGAAGTCGGATCCAAAGTCGTCCCTGTGTGAATGGGCTCTTACTGTATGTCTATGCAATATTTTGTAAACACAGAATGCAGAATCTTTAAAAGTTTACACCTCAATGTGACACAGTAGATTCAATGTACTGGTAATGTAGTTGTAGAGACTGCAATACAAAATAAAAAAATCCCACTGAATTTGAATGCACAATTTAGAGATTTAAAGCAGACTGAAATAAAATGTGAATATATAAGCAATTCATAATTATTTTGTTTTCTCGACGGACAAGCTCCTTAGAAATTATACATCAAAGGCACACATTTGAGGTTAATATAGAAATGGGCAATTAATATGCTCTCCTTTTGGCAGCTGTTCAAGCTTGTGCCAAAGGTAATTAAACAATGGTTCAAATGGCAGACTATGGAGCTTTGAAGATATCTGTGGGAAATGGGCTGCATAGCTGTTCTTTACGGCTGTAATGTATTAGAAGTGACATTGCTAAACAAGCTCATCTTTCTAGTCCAGTAGACCAATTTAGGCACTCACATTAGTCATCCCATGTGTGTACAATGGCTAACCCTACTGTATTCCTCCATCCACAATCACTCCAGGGGAATCCAATAAATGTATTTGAATCACCTGTAAAAATGCTTATAGACATGATTGGTGAAAACACAAATTAGTGCACAATAGACAGGTGGACACATCACAAGATTTTCTACAGTGTAGCATATGGACTGATACATGAAATTTGCTTCAGCTATGTTCTGAACAGTATCTCTGCATAATCCTATATTAGACAGTAAATGGACAATTTAAAGTATTATATTGTGATGGATATATTTAAATAACATTTTAACAATCAGCAAGATTGTTAGACTAAGATAGTGAATGTGTAAGTGTAATTATCAAGGAATGTAATTATTATGATATATATATATATATATTGTGAGGGGGTT
Source organism: Rana muscosa (assembly GCA_029206835.1). Taxonomy (NCBI): domain Eukaryota; kingdom Metazoa; phylum Chordata; class Amphibia; order Anura; family Ranidae; genus Rana; species Rana muscosa. Next base: position 746,417,843 of record CM055116.1, on the reverse strand, counting down.
AGCTCGGCAGCGGGTGTGTGTGACCCCCGAGATGGGCTCCCCACACAAAAACAGGCCCAGCAAACGGAGGTTGTGGTTTTCAAAATCAAAAAGGTGCGGTTTATTTTCTATTTACAGTGACAAAACACAGCAAAGCAAAAGAAACATAAACAAAATAAATCCTGGTCAACTTGACCTCTGACTAAACATACAGGTTTCCTAACTAACAACTGGGATCAGCCTAGTGCTGTCCTAGTCCCTAAGTCCCTGGTTTTAAATGTCCAAGCAAATAGCCACACAGGCTTTGTCTCACCGCACAGGGGTTCACTCTCCCTAGACAGTCCACACAGGTCTGGTTCCAGGCATGAGCTAACATCTAATGAAGCTGGGAGTTCTTATAGAGGCCTAAATGAGCTGACAAGCTTCAGCTGGTCTCATCAACTCCCTGTCTGTACGACGCCCCACACTCTCCCTAGAGGTATGAGTCATCCATGAGCCCACTAGCCTTATACAACTCTCCACCTAGTTGTATAAGTCGGCGTAAAGCCTGAATCTGGGCGAAATATATCTACCCCCCTGGATGCAACCAGGTGACTTTACCTTCCTGCTGTCACATACCCCCCCCCTCTTGTTTTAACCTCGGGGTTGGAACACCAGCAATCAGGCATTCATGTACTCGAGACAAAGCATCCACATTCCCCATTTGAACGCCAGGGCGATGCTTTACTGTGAAGTTGAATTCCTGGAGGGCCAGGAACCACCTATTCACTCTTCTATTTGTTTCCTTGTTTTGAGCCATCCACTTTAACGGAGCGTGATCCGTAACCATGTCAAAGTGCCTACCTAGCAGGTAGTACCGAAGGGAATCTAGAGCCCACTTCACCGCTAAACACTCCTTTTCAACGGTGGCGTAATTTACCTCATGGGACTTCAACTTCCTGCTGAGGTAAATGACTGGGTGCTCTTCCCCGTTCCAGACCTGGGACAATACTGCTCCTAACCCCACATCTGACGCATCACTTTGTACGACAAAGTCTTTAGAGAAGTCGGGTGAGTACAACACTGGCTGGCTACATAAGGCTTGTTTCAAGAATTGGAATGCTGCCTCAGCCTCGGGGGTCCATTTAATCATGACCGACCCTTTCCCCTTCGTCAGGTTGGTTAGGGGCACAGCCTTAGAAGCAAAGTGGGGAATGAATCGCCGATAATACCCAGCGATTCCCAGAAAGGCTCGTACCTGCTTCTTGCTGTTGGGACGTGGCCAACTCTGGATGGCCTCGACTTTGTTGAGTTGGGGTTTTATTACTCCCCTCCCAATGGTGTACTTCTTGGGGTTAGCCGTAAACCCCGCTTCCCGAACAGAGTCCAGGACTGCTTGCACTTTTGGCAGATGTGAGGCCCAATCTGTGCTATGGACAATTACGTCATCCAGGTAAGCCGCAGCATACTTCCGATGGGGCCTCAGCATCTGGTCCATTTTCCGCTGGAATGTGGCCGGCGCATTCTGTAACCCGAACGGCATTCTTTTATATTGGAACGCCCCGTCTGGGGTTACAAATGCGGTTTTCTCTTTGGCCGACTTGGCCAGGGGGATTTGCCAATACCCTTTTGTGAGGTCAAGAGTCGTCATGTATCGGGCTGTTCCCAGCCGGTCGATCAACTCATCTATACGTGGCATGGGGTAGGTGTCAAATTTTGTAACTTTGTTCAACTGTCGAAAATCGTTACAAAATCGCCAGCTCCCATCCGGTTTAGGCACCAACACAATGGGACTAGACCAATCACTTTGGGACTCCTCTATCACCCCTAAGTTCAGCATTTTCTGTACTTCCTCCCGTATTGCCTCCCGTCGGGCCTCTGGGATCCGATAGGGTTTTAACTTCACCCTTTCACCGGGCGGGGTAATGATGTCATGCTCTACCCCAGATGTTTGTCCCGGCAGCTCAGAGAATACCTCCTTGTTGCGAAGCACAAACTCCTTAACCTCCTGTTGTTGGGGTTGTGACAAGGTGGCTGCTATTCCAACCTCCGGAATCACGCAACCAGTTTGAGCTGGTGACCAAGTGTCTGCGACTAGGGACTCTCTATCCCTCCAGGCTTTCAACAGATTAACGTGATAGATCTGTTCGGGCTTTCGCCTTCCTGGTTGTCTGACCTTGTAATTCACTTCGCTCACTTTTTCCATTATCTCGTAGGGGCCTTGCCATTTGGCAAGGAATTTACTTTCAACCGTAGGGACAAGTACCAGTATCCTATCCCCCGGGGAAAAGGTACGGGTCTTGGCTGCACGGTTGTACACTCTCTGCTGTGCTAACTGCGCTTGGGCCAAATGTTCCTTCACGATGGGCATTACCTGTGCAATTCGGTCTTGCATCAGGGCGACATGCTCAATCACACTCCTGTGGGGAGAACTCTCACTTTCCCAAGTTTCCTTGGCAATATCCAACAGCCCTCTTGGGTGTCTCCCATACAGTAACTCAAAGGGGGAGAATCCCGTAGAGGATTGGGGCACCTCCCTAATAGCAAACATCAGATAAGGAAGTAGACAGTCCCAATCCTTTCCATCTCTATCCACCACTTTCTTCAACATTTGTTTTAGGGTTTTGTTGAACCTTTCAACCAGCCCATCGGTTTGGGGGTGATACACAGATGTACGTAATTGCGTCACTTTGAACAATTTACACAGCTCCTTCATAACCCGGGACATAAAGGGTGTACCTTGGTCCGTAAGCAGTTCTTTACAAATACCCACCCGGCTAAACACAAGAGATAGCTCTTTGGCTATGGTTTTGGCCGAGGTATTTCGGAGAGGGATCGCTTCTGGATAACGGGTGGCATAGTCCATTATAACTAATATGTACTGGTGCCCCCTAGCGGACTTGATTATAGGACCTACCAAATCCATGGCGATCCTCTCAAACGGGACCTCAATGATGGGTAGAGGGACCAGCGGGCTACGGAAATGTGGCATCGGGGCCGACCTCTGACACACAGGGCAGGAGGAACAATAATTTTCTATGTCCTTCATCACCCCCGGCCAATAGAATCTCTGTAATACCCTCTCTCGGGTTTTCTCTGTCCCCAGATGACCTCCAAGAATGTGCCCATGGGCCAACTCCAACACCAACTTCCTGTAAGGTTTGGGCACCACAAGCTGCTCAACGGTTTCTTCTGCCCTTTTTGCCACCCGATACAGTAGGTCCTTCTCTACGCTGAAGTATGGGTAAGTGCAGGTATTATCTGGGTTCACTAACTCGCCATCTATTTTCACTACGTTTTCCCGTGCCTTTATTAGGGCGGGGTCTTTCAACTGTTCTGTGGCAAAGTTTTCCCTGTGAACCTCAAGATCAGAAAACTCCACAGACGGTAGGTTTTCGTCTGAGGAGGTGGGCTCCTCTCCAGTTTCTTGAGTCTCCCCTGCCAATACTGATAAGGGAAATTCCGGAGAGTCCTCACCACTCTCAGGGGAGTTCTGGCTATCACATTCCTGGTACCTAGGGGCACCAGTGGGGGGCTCAGGATCATCCCACAGTTCCCAGAACTTCGGAAAATCCCTTCCCACAATGGCGTCATGCGGTAACTGAGATACTAAGCCCACTGGATGAGAGAGGGTACCTTTGGGGGTCTCGAAACACACTGTAGTCACTGGATACTCTCGGGTGTCCCCATGCACACAAATAACAGCTACCTTGCTATTCCCAGAGACCTCTGTTTTAACTAACTCAGCCTTTATCAGGGTCACAAGGCTACCTGAATCCAGCAATACCACAACATTTCTACCATTAACACACATTTTGCATAAATGTTTCTCAGTTCCTCGAATGGCAGTGCATGCGACTGTCGCACACAGCGACTGACGTCTGCCCGTCAGAAAGTCACACTGCATGGGTTCCTCCACAACCGGGCAATTGGCTGCAATATGTCCCGCTTGCCGGCAGCGGTAGCAAACGATCCTTCTTGCGGCCTCTTGAGCCGCTGATTTCCCAGGCTGTTCTCGCCAAACTTGGGGTAGAGCTCCCACCCTCTCACTCTCTCCACCCTCACCCCTTGGAATCCTCTTATCTGCCCCTGGGGATGGTCTGGTCTTAGGGTGGAAAGTCCGAGTGTCTCTGGAAGAGGCCGTCAGGTTCTCTGTAGCCAAGTATTTCTCCACACGATCCACAAGACCATCGGCCGTCTCTGGGTCTCCATGGCTTACCCACTTTTGGATGGCAGTAGGAAGAGCTCTCAAAAACCGATCCATTACAACACGTTCCACAATCTTTGGTGCGGACAAAGTCTCTGGCTGTAGCCACTTTCTGCTCAGGTGAATGAGATCATACATTTGAGACCTGGGGGGTTTTCCAAGCTGGAAAGTCCAGTTATGCACACGCTGAGCCCGGACAGCCTGGGTGACACCCAACCTTGCCAATATTTCAGCTTTTAGCATTGCATAGTCTTTTGCTTGGTTAGGCTCTAGGTCATAGTAAGCTTTCTGCGATTCACCAGTTAACAGAGGAGCCACCAGTCCAGCCCACTGCTCCTCAGGCCACTTTTCTCTTTCAGCGGTCCTTTCAAATGTGGTCAAAAATACCTCTGGATCATCCTCTCCAGTCATTTTTGTCAATAAACGACTCACCCCAAAGGACGCGGTATTAGTGGGACGGCTTTCCTCACTGGTCTGCGGACGTTGCTGCATTGCTGCTTCCATCTGTTGTTGTAGTCTCTGCTCTTGCTTCTGTAACAGGTCTATGAAGCGGGCCTCAGATTGCTGCTGGGCTTGTTGCTGAGCCTCCAGACTCTGTTGCAAAGTTGCGTTTGTCTGCTGCTGGGCTGCAAGGCTCTGTTGATGAGCTTGCTGCTGGGCTGCAAGGCTCTGTTGATGAGCTTGCTGCTGGGCTGCAAAGTTCTGTTGTTGAGCTGCAAGGCTCTTTTGCAAACCTGCATTTGTCTGCTGTTGATTGGCATTTGCTAGAGCCAGCTGCTTCAGTATCTCCTCCATGCTGGCTTAAAAAAAAACTGCCACTGGTTCTCCACCAACTGTGAGGGGGTTAGCTCGGCAGCGGGTGTGTGTGACCCCCGAGATGGGCTCCCCACACAAAAACAGGCCCAGCAAACGGAGGTTGTGGTTTTCAAAATCAAAAAGGTGCGGTTTATTTTCTATTTACAGTGACAAAACACAGCAAAGCAAAAGAAACATAAACAAAATAAATCCTGGTCAACTTGACCTCTGACTAAACATACAAGTTTCCTAACTAACAACTGGGATCAGCCTAGTGCTGTCCTAGTCCCTAAGTCCCTGGTTTTAAATGTCCAAGCAAATAGCCACACAGGCTTTGTCTCACCGCACAGGGGTTCACTCTCCCTAGACAGTCCACACAGGTCTGGTTCCAGGCATGAGCTAACATCTAATGAAGCTGGGAGTTCTTATAGAGGCCTAAATGAGCTGACAAGCTTCAGCTGGTCTCATCAACTCCCTGTCTGTACGACGCCCCACACTCTCCCTAGAGGTATGAGTCATCCATGAGCCCACTAGCCTTATACAACTCTCCACCTAGTTGTATAAGTCGGCGTAAAGCCTGAATCTGGGCGAAATATATCTACCCCCCTGGATGCAACCAGGTGACTTTACCTTCCTGCTGTCACAATATATATTCACAAATTAATATGTTGTAACCAAATGTAATTAATTTATTAATTATTTAATGTAATGTTGCCATCTGTGTCCTTGCTATAAAAAATTCAACTTCACTTGTTGCTCTGGTGATCAAACAGTAAGTGAATACATCTCCACAATGGAGGCATAGGAAGCCATAAAAATCCCACATATCTTCTCACTTTTCCTCAAAAACAGTCCTAAAAACCTGACAGAGTTTCTAACCCATTTCCACTCTATTGAAATAGAAGTAGTAGTGCCCTAGGGCACAAACCGAAACCCCTCACGGATTTGACAAGGGACAGACCAGGTAGGTAAAAAAGTACCAATTTTTTTATTATGAAATATGTAACAAACATGAATCATAGAAATATTATACAAAATTACAGTTGTATAAAAGCACTCTTTGATGTGCATGTTGGGTACCTTATTGAGTGCTTTTATACAATTTTTTTGTCATTTCGTATATTTTTCTATGTGATATTCATGTTTGTTACATATTTCATATTAAAATATTTTGTACTTTTTTACCTACCTGGTCTGTCCCTTGTCAAGTCTGTGAGGGGTTTTGGTTTGTGCTCTAGGGCACTACTAGTTCCATTTTTCTGACTATACGGTTCGGACAAGACCCGGTATACACACACACCAATTCCTCCAAATCTAGTTTCCACTCTGTTGAAACCTAAGCAAAGATTTTACCTAGAGTTGTGCTTTAAAAATGAGTGAACTTTCACCAATGTAGCCTATGCATCTGTCCAAGATTTCAAGTAGGCAAGGGAGCCCATAAGAGATTACAGAGGAGCTTAAAGTGATTGTAAGCGATCACCTTGTAAATCGACGCATTTATTTTCAAATTGAAATGAAAGGCAAAACGTTTGTGTTTAGATATAAAAACAAACATTATAAATACATTTTTTTACTTTTTTATAAGTGTATGTATTGCCGGGAGCCGACAATTCATTAATAGCCGCGAGTCAGTTTTAAAAGACTTTTTTTCTTTCAAAAATGACATTTTTTGCAGGGACAGTTCTAAGCACGGGAAACATGCGCCACTTCACATGCATATCATACACACCCCCCAGGTACGAAATTTAAAGGAATATTTCACTTTTATTTTTTCATTTTAAGCATTATTAAAATCATTGCTCCCGAAAAAACGGCCGTTTTTAAAACTTCTTTTTGCATTGATACATGTCCCCTGGGGCAGGACCCCGGTCCCCAAACACTTTTTAGGACAATAACTTGCATTAAAAGCCTTTATAATTAGCACTTTAGATTTCTCCCATAGATTTTTCGAATTTGCCGCGAACACCCCAATTTGTTCGCTGTTCGGCGAACGGGCGAACAGGCAATGTTCGAGTCGAACATGAGTTTGACTCGAACTCGAAGCTCATCCCTAGTACACACATAATCTGGTGCAGCTGTGCATAGTAACCAACCAGCTTCTAACTTCAGCTTGTTCAATTAAGCTTTGCCAAAAAATTGGTTACTATGCACAGCTGCACCAGATTCTGTGTGAACCAGTTTTCGTAAATCTCCCCTTATGTCGGGGCATGGTTTACTTGACTTTATAAATAGGTCCATCACAGTTTAGCAAGTAAAAGACAGTGACAGTAGGGTTGATTTACTAAAACTGGAGAGTGCAAAATCTGGTGCAGCTCTGCATAGAAACCAAACAGCTTCCAGTTTTTTTTTTTTCATCAAAGCTTAATTGAGCAAGCTGAATTTAGAAGCTGATTGCTACCAAGCACAGCTGCACCAGATTTTGCACTCTCCAGTTTTAGTAAATCAACCCCATTGTGCAGGGCAGGACTTAGGGTGGTGGGGGCCTCTGGGCTTAAGTCACTTTCGGGCCCTACCTTCTATACATTACTTTAACCCTTTCCATACAGGGCTTTTTATACCACTTCCATACCGGGCCTATTCTGGCACTTCTCTCCTACATGTACAAATCATCATTCTTTTGCTAGAAAATTACTCAGAACCCCCAAACATTATATATGTTTTTTTTAGCAGACACCCTAGGAAATAAAATGACAGTCGTTGCAACTTTTTATCTTGCACAGTATTTGCGCAATAATTTTTCAAACGCCTTTTTTGGGGGAAAAAAATGGTTTCATGAATTAAAAAGTAACAAAACAGTAAAGTTAGCCCAATTGTTTTGTAAAATATGAAAGCTTATGTTACGCCGAGTAAATAGATACCTAACATGTCATGCTTTAAAATTGCGCACACTCATGGAATGGTGCCAAACTTCGGTACTTAAAAATCTCCATAGGCGACACTTTGAAAATTTTTACAGGTTACCAGGTTAGAGTTACAGAGGAGTTCTAGTGCTAGAATTGTTGCACACGCTCTAACGCACGCGGCGATACCTCACATATGTGGTTGAACGGCGTTTACATATGTGGGCGGGACTTACGTATGCGTTCACTTCTGAGCGCGAGCTATTGGGGACATGGGCGTTTAAAAAAAAATATATAATTTTTTTATTTTATTTTACTTTTTTTTTTACACTTTTTTTTACCCTTTTTTTTTTGATCACTTTTATTCCTATTACAAGGAATGTAAGCATCCCCTGTAATAGGAATGTGTGTGACAGGTCCTCTTTATGGAGAGATGCAGGGTCAATAAGACCCCACATCTCTCCTCCAGGCTGGAAAGCATGAGATCGTGAAAAAAAATTCAGCGATCTCATTCTTACTTGCCGCAATGGCGGCTTTGTTTACTTATGAGGACCCGGGTGTGACGTCATCACATCGCACCCGGGCCTCCAACGGTCATAGAGATGACTGGTGACCATTTGGTCACCAGTCATCTCTATGCTCCTCGTCATGTGACCACTGGCCCCGGTCAATTCTTTCTCAGGGCCCCCGATGGCACGGGAGAGCCCGGAGAAGCACCGGATGGCGGCGGGAGGGGGGGATGTCCCCTCCCACCGCCTATAAGAATGATCAAGCGGCGGAACCGCCACTATGATCATTTGTATGGTGCGCAGAATCGCCGGCTGAAGACAAGGATATCTGAATGATGCCTCTAGCTGCAGGCATCATTCAGATATCCCCCCTCAAACCCAGGACATCAAATGACGTCCACCCGGAGGGAGGGAGGGTTCCTGCCAGAGTCATTTTACAATGACCCAGTATGGAAGTGGTTAAATAGAACAATTCAATGACAAATTAAAGAGGAAGTAAACCCTGGCCGATTTTTGCAGTTTTTAAATTATTAAGTTATAACAGCTCATCGCAATGCAATACATATATATATATATATATATATATATATATATATATATCCCCCAAAAACGAGGCCTGCAAATACCTTTTTTAGGGTGGTTTCAGTCTTTGTTTGTATTTCCGGGTATCTCAAGTGCCATTCGTACTGCTGTTATATGATTCAAATTATGATGTCGCTTCCACCCTTACTGTGTCCCTGTCGGTAATCTTGCGCATGCACATTTGCTCCGTAACCATTCGTTGCTGTATCTGCGGCTGTTGTTTTCTTTTACTCCCCTATTGTGACGTCTTCTTTAGTCACACGGGGGAGTATCAGGAAGAGTGGAAGGAGCTAAACACTGCAAAACTTCTCCTCTGTGCCGGACAGAGGGGAAGTTCTCACAGACTGCATTCAGGCAAGCTTTAAATGCTGGTTTAGAGGGGCTAATGTGCGCAAGCGTGGGGCCCCCTATTGGGCGGGGCCCATGGGCTTGAGCCCAGTCAAACCCAATGGTACGTCCGGCCCTGCCATTGTGTGGTATCTGTAGGTAAGGCTTTTAGTTTTCATTTTAAAATGCTGACTTTTTTTTAATTTTAGACAGAGTGGATATGGATTAGAACACCTATTAGGTTTTTATTGCTGCCTGTGCCCCCGTTAGGAACATTCACTCTCTCTATTTGTCATGTTTACCATTATTAGTGAAAGCGGAAGTACAAGAAAATCCCAAATTTTAGGTTGTCCCCAGAGAAGTAATCTTACAATGTGGGCACTAGTTCCTGTGACCCTGGTGACAACCAAGGATTTCTTAATTTTGGAGGGATTTCCTCTCAATTCCCATTTGAACTATGGGACAGGACCTGAAGGTTTATCTCCCCAGTGGGACACAGATGGCAAAAATAGACTGACAGGGCTTGTAACCCTCCTGCTCTTCATCCAAAAGCTCAGTTATGATTGAATGCACAATTTACTGCAGGTTACAGTGAGACAGACTGGCCAGGTGGCACCATGACAAGAGGGCATACATTAAGAAACATTGACAAATGGCAAACAAAAACCCAAGACTAAGAGTTTGAACAGGGACCCTTTACAAGCAGTGTCTACCACTGCAAGCACACTTAAAAAAAAAGAAAAAAACTTTCACGAAGAAAAATAATTTAGCCTTTTTAATGTTAAAATAAAAATCCATTACTAAAAAACATTTAGAGAAACTGACTGCATTCACTGCTTATTTGATCCCTAGTTTTTGTTTTTATAAATATTGCCTTTTGGAATCTATTCATGTGATCCCTTTAGTAGTAACTTGAGGAATTAGATGTTCAATGTCTAGATGTTATTCAAGTGATTTTTATGCCAGTGCAATAATTAGTGATCTGTAAAAACACTAAATTAACTGTAGTATACCTGATATATGTAGTAAGCAGTAAACTGGATCAATGTATTGTAACTGTTTGTCAAGTCATTTATAAAAATGTCCTTATTTTCAACTCTAAAGAACAACGGACATGTATCCAAATCATTGCTAATTGACATATGACTTAGATCACCAAAAGGTTCTTGATTTTCATGACCAAATATGAGTATCTTAAATTTAAATAATGGGCAGTGTTTTGGACAAAATTAAAAATTTTTTTATAGAAAGCGAAGGGGACGAAACAATGGATTTACAAATATTTTCAGATGGTTGTTATATTGGCTCCCACTGTCTTTTCCTGCAAAAATATCTTCATATGTATCTTCACTTGTTAGTGCTTTAATAAAAAGCCTGCAAACAGATGCACAAATTAATAAATTACCACTATTTGTGATTTACAAAATGCTGTGTATTTGCATGTAGGCCTTCATTTGTTTCTATGACCCTCACAATGTTTGAACATTAAATACAGCAGAAGCTGTTACAAAACCATAACAGTCTACTATAATTAGGGGGTCATACTGAATAAAGTGTTAACTTCCCCAAAATGTGCAAGTCTGTGACAAAAATGGTCAGATTAAAATCTCATATCGGGATGGGCATCCAGAGAAGACTGACACATTACATAAGACCCCCACTAGAACACAGTTCAGCCTAAGGCAAAAAACGATGAAAGTCAGATGGAATGCAGAGGTATTATAAAATCTCTATTAGCAGGTCTTCAAAAGACTTCTAATTCAGCCCTGTCATAAAATGGCAGATGCAGAACAACTCATGAATATGCATCCATGAGTCTATTTAGTTTTGACTTAAACTTCCGGACTAACCTAATGCATGGAAAGAAGTCAGTTAGTTACATATTAAACACATCTATGCCACAAGGTCCTACACACATTAGCCCTCTTAAGTAAAATGTACATAATATCCATATCATATTTAATCTCTAATGAATTGTAAATTTATTCTGTTCCATAATATGCTGATTGTCTGATTGTAAAACAATATCATAAAGAAATATAGGTGTACCTTTACTACTGGAAAAAATTTGCATTAAGGATGTGTCCCCTGGAGCATAATAAAACACTTCAACACCCCTCAGACCCTTTAATTGGGTATGTTATTTCTGTAAACACCCTCTGCAGGGAGCAGGAAAGTTGGCTGCATTTGCAGCTCTGGTCTCTCATTCACCATCGGAACTATGAAGGAATGCTTAGAATCATTTATAAGAGGAGGTGACTGTGATATATCAGAATAGACTTACTCTGCATTAGACATGTGCATTCGTTTTCATCCAAATGCATTTTCGTCCGAATTTCTGGGATTTTTTGCGTTTGTATTAACAAACGATAACGGACGCGCAGAATCCAAAATCCGAAAGATCTGAAATAAAAAATGTTTTATTTTCGTTTCGTTGCGACAGCAGTTCGATATAGATAGAAGATTCGACATGACGGTGACAATAGTGATCTGTGTCTATCGAAACTGCTGTTGAATGTGCCTAACCTAACTCTATTAGTCCAAGATAATTCGACATAGAGAGAAAAGGTTCGACATTATAGAGACATGAAGATTCGACGAAGCAGCTAAAAACATACAATCACCGCGAGCGGACAATTAGGGTCAAATGCTATAGAAGAATTCTAATGTTGGTTTACTAGTAATAATAATTAATAAATATAATTATGGAGCATTCGGCCGGAAATGTACAATCGCGGCGTCGTACAGTTTAGCTGCTTCGTCAAATCTTCTTAGAACATCCCACAGACACCATAAGCCTTCAATTTACAGATTCGACCTTAATTCGGATTTTCGGAAGAATGCATTTTTTAACGAAACAAAATAAATAAAAACAAATTTCGGGAGTAACTAAATAAATGTATTTTTCGGACTTAACCGAAATTCCGAAACAAAATATTTCAGTGTGCACATGTCTACTCTGCATACGAACTGGACTCTGCACAGAACCAAAGACCAGGCACACTTTGCTTAAGTATTATTCACTTTTATTCCTTTTTGCTTTACTGGAGCTTATTGCTGTTTTTTTTTGTGCATTTCTGTTGTTATTTGTTTCTTGCACCACTTTGCCTGCCTTTCAATAAAACAATATTTAAAAATTGTTAGGCTGTATCTCTGAATTTTTTTGATCAGATAGTAAAAATAAAGAAGAAAAACTTCTGCCTCCATGAGGTCCTGTATTGTAATCTCTGTTACATACCTGCTTGGTGTAACAGTGAATGTTAAAAATGTTACATGTGATGGTGGCTATAGCATGGATAACATTGGATCATCATATTTTTGGTTTCTTAATGAACATTAGGATAAACAAGTTCATTTAAATTAGATTTAACTGTGAAATTCCTTGGGTAAAATTGAAACACTTTAAATAGCAAAGTCTGTATTAAACATCTACACACATACTGTATATGCTGGCTTGTTTGAGAAAGACAGCCCCAAATATGCTGCAGCCACACAGGCAAAGTGTTTGTGCCTTGGGCAGTTGCTTAGTTTGATTTATTGTACGCCAGCTCTGTTTAAAAGCGGAGTGGGGTTGAACTTTGATACTAATGATAATAATGCCTAATTCTCTACAGATTATAGGCCTTAAAACATTTCATGACCATATAGGACACAATGAGATGTTCTTCATCGCCTTATGTTCAAAGTTAGATGTCACTACAAATCAGTAGAGCAGTAGGTTTTAAAGTTTTTTTACATCTCTACTTTAGTAATGCAACAATCATTATGGTATCACTCCATCTGACATAAGAATTGCTCACAAAGAAAAAGGCAAAGCCCAAACAATGATTGCTTAGCCCAGGGAATGGTTGTTCTTACATTGCCCATACAACCAGGTGCCAAGTGAAATGTGCTACTGAACCAGGGTTGAGGGCCCAGTGCTATTTCCAGAAGCAGTGGGGGGGATTTATTAAAACTGGTGCACACAGAATCTGGTGCAGCTGGGCATGGCAACCAATCAGCTTCTAACTTCAGCTTGCTCAATTAAGCTTTGACAGAAAAATATAGAAGCTAATTGGTCACTATGCACAGCTGTGCCATATTCCGTGTGCACCAGTTTTAATAGATCTCCCCCAGTGTGATACTGAGTTGGGGTAGGAGGGAAGTAGCTTTTTCTAGGGTGCCACAGAGATTTCCAGTTAGATTTCCAAGCTGGGCAATTTATATAGCCGATGTGGTGCTAAGCTGGGGATGGAGTGGGTGTTTTTTTCAGGGACACCACTTACTTGGGGTCTGGGAACACTCCGAAATATTTTTTGGTCCTGTCCACTCATTATCCACGTATTGCACCTTACTGGCGCGCAGTGCATGCATTTGTTCATAAGGTCTTTGACTCATGGATCCCATTTACCCTTAAAATCTTTCTTTTGGGTTACCCTTTCAAAAGTTTCTAAAACATCCAAACGACTGAACGCATCTCCTTACAGAAGCACAGTGTTTAGTGGCGATTCGGTGGAAACAGCGAGAGACACCTTCTTTGCCGGAGCTCCATGCTGTCCAAAAAATGTAATATCTAACAGCCTCTCTGAATGACTCCCTGGATAAACATACTGTAATAGGACCTGAGAGTTGTTGCATGCCATAGAGTTCCCTCCTTAATTAACACTGGTCATGATTGTGTATAACCCTTCCTTTTCTGCCTTGGGGGGGTGGGCAGGGGCTGGTGGGCTCCACTGGTACGCGAGACACATAGGACATCTTTCTCCTTCTTTTCTCTCCTTCCTATTTCCTCTTTTATGTCTCCTTTTTCCTTTTTTTTCTCCAGGGACTATGATATACTGCTGATTCCTTGTTTCTATACCCACTCTACGCTTATATTAGCTTTGTTTGAAGCAGTAAGCTGAGTTTATTTTATAATAATAATGCCTGATATAACTCTTGATGCATCTTTCTTAAGCGGTCCCATTGAGTTTAACTGGAAATCTGCCCTCCCCCTCTCTGACTGAGATGTATTATCAGACAAATTTGTCCCTTTTTTTATGTTATTGTGTTTTTTTTCCCCCTGACTCTTTCTTTTTTATTATTTGTAATAGAATACAATACAAATGACAGTTGATATAAAAATATTAAATGTATGATACAAACATTTCTATGTTCACTTATATTTATTTCTCCATTTACTGTGTAGCTGAATAATAATGTAACATACATGAATTAGATGTACTGTTCAGTTCAGCTGATAGTTCTGCACACAGAAAAGGTTATTTGTTTGCTGCTCTCAAAGCATAATGCCTTGAGAATACACAAGCACTACTTTTAAAGTGGTACTTGCATTTTCAAATGTTTCTTCCTGGAGTTTCTGACACATAAACAGACACAAAGGGTGTTCCTTGGTGTTGTGGACTGATGACCAATGAAATTTTAATATGCCATACCAGTTTCCAGCAGCATTGAATTTAGGTCATATATGCTTGCTGGAGCACTATGAATTTCTGAAAGTGTCTGTGCCCTAGAGCCTGCTTTAAGCTGCATGGAATCACAGGTAAACCACTGTACAGTAAATCCTTTTTATTGTACTGTTTGAGGAAATGTTATGGAAAATAAAGCAGCCTTGAGACTTATAGAATTAGATTTACAAGATTGTACTAACTTTCATAGGTTTGTATGAAACAGGAATAACAAGTAAATAAAAACCATGAAAAATATATTTTGTTATCTCTTTTTTAGTTAAAGTGAATCTCAATCTTCAGCCAGTTGCTTTACATGGTGTAAGCAATTGAAAGTAATTAAAACAAGATGATTATTTTGCCTTGATACAACAATAAGCACAGTAACTTCACCAAACAGTTTCACTAAATAGTGCTGGATGGTTAAAATGCTTTGTAAATAACACCTCTATTCTACAGATGCACTGATTTAAAGGCTTTAAAGCTCATCTCTAGACATATAAAAGACACAAATTAATTCAGTTTTGTATTTATTAACCTTCCTGGCGATATGATTATGTCAGATTTTTGATGTTGAAAGCAGTACATTGTTTTGAATGGAAATTTGGCGTTTTATATTTTAGGCCTGTAATTCTTAGGAATAACTCACTTAGCCCTGGTTCACACTGGTGCGTTTCGACATGTGATTTGGCATGTCAAATCGCATGTCAAAACGGCGATATTTGCTGCAAATTGCTAATCGGTGTGACGCCGCATCTGCGGCGCTGCACCGATTTCAAAAAGTAGTTTCTGTACTACTTTTTGCGATTTCGGCCACGATTTACATTGACATCTGTGCAGAAACCCGCACAGATGTCTTTGTAATCGCGGCTGAAATCGGGACTGCCAGCGAGAGTGAAATCGTGCGAGTTTAGCTGAACTCGCACGGCTTCACTCCCGCAGCCCAGTGTGAACCTGGGCTTAAAGAGGTTGTAAACCCTCCTGTTTTTTCACTTTTAGGCCCCTTTCACACTGAGGCGCTTTGCAGGCGCTATTGCGCTAAAAATAGCGCCCACAAAGCGCCCTGAAAAAGCCGGTACTATGTATCCAGTGTGAAAGCCCGAGGGCTTTCACACTGGAGCGTTGCACTTGCAGGAGGGTAAAAAAACTCCTGCAAGCCGCATCTTTGAGGCGTGATAGGAGCAGTAAAAATACCGCTCCTATAGCGCCCCTGCCTATTGAAATCAATGGGGTAGCGCCTCCAAAACGCCACAAAGAGGCGTTATTGCGGGCGTTTTTAACCCTTTTTCGGCCGCTAGCTGGGGCTAAAATCACCCCGCTAGCGCCTGCAAATCACGGCAAAAACGACGGTATAGCGGCGCTAAAAATTGCGCTCCTATACCGCCAGCGCATCCAGCGCTTCAGTGTGAAAGTAGCCTAATGCATCCTATGCATTAGGGGAAAAAACATCTGACTATTACCGGCCCCCCAGCCCCCCCATTTTACTTGAGCCCTGGAAAGTCCCATGTCGAGAACACGCTGGATCTTTGCCCGGGGTTCTCGGCTCTTTGTTGGATAGACTGATAGCAGTGCAGCCATTGGCTCCCACTGCTGTCAATCAAATCCAATTACCCGGGCGCCGAGTCCTGCATTCGGCAGCTATGGACGCCGAATGCAAGACTCGGGAGCGTGCCCGCAAGGTAGCCCCCTTGGGAGTGCGCTTCTCCTAGGGGTTATCTGATGCAGGGAGGAGCTGAGAGAGCTGCCCGGGGACCCCAGAAAACAGCGTTCGGGGCCACACTGTGCAAAATGAGCTGCACAGTAGAGGTAATAATGACATGTTTGTTATTTAAAAAAAAATTTAAACAAACCTATAGTGTCACTTTAAATCTGTCCAAGCAAGAGTCTAGTAGACATCGTGGGTATGATAAAGTTTGAAACACAAAATCATAAATTATAATATAATAAATAACTATAAATAATTATCAAAAACAATAATATAATAATAATAAAAATTATTCAATAATGTAATCAAATCAAATACACTGAAATTTGCTCAGTTGCAGAATTGTCGCTGTCGTCACTTTCAGTGTTTGATGATGAATTTCCCCACAAATCGGTATCGCTTAATTCTGCAAGTGATTCTAATTTATTATCACTGTTTTCTAGCTGGTCTAAAACTGCTTTTGAAGTAAAGGGACACTTTTTGGTTGCTATGGACATTCTCCAGTTTCCAGGCAGAAAGAACAGTATATATAATATAAAACTGAATGCAGGGCACTGGACAAAGCACTAGGGACAAAAGGGAGGTGAAATAATTTGATTCAGTAATGTAATCTGTTTTTTGCACTTTTTGAATTTCCCAGCCGAGCTCCGTCCTTGTGCGTCGCGCCGCTCGCAGGGAACGGAGCCCGGCAATACATCAGGCAGAAGAGACAGCCACCACACACAGCGGGGAGACATCGCAGGATCCAGGGGACAAAGTAAGTAACTTTCCCTGGATACTGCAATGCAATCCCGAGTGTGGCTCAGGGTTACCGCTCTTGGTATGGAAATTTCACCCCAAACCAAACATGGGAATACCGCTAATAAGGTTAATGCAATGCTACATTTATCTTTTAATGCAAGAGTTTACAAGAATCTGACTTGCTATCATGTTGCAGTCCCATATACAGCATAGCTTAGACCAAGGAAGGGAGAAGCAGCACATGGAGTTAATCAGTTGTGCAGCTGTGCTGATGTGCTAACAAGGAATATGCTGTTAGAAGATGATAACAGACTGCTAAAGTGATGAGATCAGCATTGTGCTGTTTCTTTTTTTCACTGTTCAGTGACATGCTGGGAGAGGATCAAGACCTGTAAATGTTACTTAACTGAAGCAGAAAACTATCAGGTCCTGACCTTGCCTGTACATTGTGGAATGGCTGTGTAATTTTCATAACTGGTTGGACACGAATACAAATCCTTTGTCGTCAAGACAGCTCTCGTATATGCATTTCATCTATGTATTTAGCTTTTTGCCTGAAATTCAGTTTTAAAGTATAACTAAAAACAAAACCGTTTTTAGTTTTGGATAGAGTGAAGAAGGATTAGAACACCTGTCAGCTTCTATTGCTGATTATGCCCCTGCTAGGGAAATTCACCTTCTCTATTTGTCCTGTTTACCATTATAATCGAAAGTAAAAGAGAATCACAAATTTTGGGTTGACACTAAAACAGTAATTGAGGCTAATCTTCCAATGGGGAAAATAGTTCTGGTGACCCCAGTGACACCCTGGAAATCACTCACTTTGGAGGGATTTCCCTCACTTCCTGTTTTTGGCAGGAAGTGAAGGGAAATCTCGACAATGGGACACAGATAGCAAAAAAAACTGACAGGGGTTATAGCCCTCTCTTACTCTGTCCAATGTGGAAAAAAATGCCTTTAGTTCTACTTTAAACATTGTGATCTTCCTTGCTTGAAGTACATGATAAAAATGTAGAAGTCTATGATAAGCCTTAGGTACACTCGTGACTGTAATCCAGAAGAACAACAACATAAGATAGTGCGTGGAGGTTAGTGTAATTTGGGATTGTCAGTACAAATCACACTAACCTCCAGAATTATACAATAAACATGTATTTTGTTTCTTTTATTTTATAGTCAAACCGTTAACCATTTTAAAATATAAAAAATAAGGTGACTGATATTATCTTTAGTAGGCACCTCTTCAACTACTTCAACTGTCCTTATTATCTATCAAGGAGCTCATATTGTACAGCGGTATGACCTAACTCTTAAACCAGCCATGGATGAATGGGTCGATAATTTTGATTCATCTATGGGCGTACAGAAGTTAATGTTTCCATCGACTTCTGTGCAACCAAACTGTTGGAAAATGAAAATGGTTGCTTAATCAGTGCCACCGACTATAGTGTATTCTGATGACAGGGAAGCCTCCCAGTTGTCAAAATACAATACATCTGCAGGAAGGATTCCCGCTGGTTGGACGAGAGAAAATTAATTATTAATCATGTATGGCCTGCCTAAGGGTAGGGCAAAGTCATTTATGGTGATCATAACAAACTGCAACTAGAAGTACTATATAAATAACAGAAAATTATGTTTAAATGTACAATATGCTGTTAAAACACAAGTGTGAATTACACAATTTCTGTTTTATTATACAGAGAATTATAAGAGGTTTTTTTTTACATAATTTTTTTTTACATTGAGCTAGTAGAAAAGGTGAGTTATGTGAGCAAACCATTTTAACCCAAGCCTAACATGTTAAGACCAATATGAATTCATTTCATTGAACGTCAGCTAATGAAGCTTTGGGGCTTTAATTATCCACAGCTTAATAAAAGCCCTAATCTGTATTAAATGAAATCCTTCAATAAATCACATGGAAACAATGTGTAAGTAATAATCAACAAGCCTTGTTACAAGAGCCTGCTGTGGCAACAGTACTGGAATGTACTGTGTAATCAGATTCCACAAGGTTTAAGAAACACAGCCTGTTATCTAACAAGTGCTACACTACACAATCAGCGAGCTTTCCTGCAGGCAGCACTCTGATTCTTAAACAAGGTCATTTTTTAACTCTAGAAGGTCAGCAGCTTTCAAATGGTTTTTAAAGTTGAACTCCAGGGATCAAAAGCATGAAACTTTGCTGTGGGTCCATCTCCCCACTACAACGTTTAACTGCTCATTTTTCCAAGGAGATAAATAGGGTGATATACTTACCTTATTCTTGTTTCCATCAGACCTTCCCTCTTCTAATTAATATATACACTATACTACAAAAACATAACATATAACACCCTGAGCCTTGTTGTGACCTCCTTGACCCCTTTCATTGCTCCCTACCATGAAATTAGATCTACTTTGGGTCAAAGTGTATTCTTTGGCTTATACACATGTTTGATATCAATTAAGTGCAAGCTTATTTTAATTGCATATATTACTGATTAGTTACCAGGTTTGAATAAACCTTAACGTCTTGGAATATGCAAATGTCATTGTCTACCAGAATTGTTCAAAAGATGTTTATCTTTGTAGTGACAAACATTGTTCCCATAATATTACACTTGATATCTAGGAATGTACCTGGGTTCAGTTTGTGGAAGGTTTGTTGAACTGTGATGAAATTTTAAATGTAAATCCACACCCCCTAAAGTCAAATTTAAAAAAAAAGTTCTGCCCATTTTCAAGGCTATTAGGCAAGGGTTGTCAAACACCATTTAGCTAAAAGTGAATAATCAAAAATGACCAATTAATTTAAATAACATATTTGGGAGGATGCTGTAAACCAGTCTGTGAAGTGGTGCACCTGCACAATGTATACAATGCATTAAGGCAAAAGTGATATTTATAAAGAAAAACATTTATACAAATTCAACTGTCGGTGACAAGACACATGTCTGCTTAGTTTTCTTTGTGAAAAACTTGGGCAATCTTTGGAGGACCTCCATGCTGTTAAAATAGAAGAAACTGCCAGCAGGAAAATGTAACTTACTGGGAAAAGTAATTTTTTTCTGCAACGTCCCTTTTGCTGTAGTGCATCCCAAAAAATAATGAAGTCCCCTCAAAAATTATGCCAGAATCCATATGCCTGATAAGGATTTTTTATGGATTTTCACAGGAACAAAAAAGGCACAGGTTTCCCTCTCAAAATCCATATAAGACCCCTCAGGACTGTAAAGGGTTAGCCCATGCAAAAAGCTAATTATTTGGTAGTAATAAAATGTATCACTTCCTCCTGTAGCCAAGAGTTTAGCAAAGCAGGTGGCAAACATCATATTTAATTCACACATTCTCAGAATGTTGAAAAGGGCAAAGTTTGGACCATATTCTACTTTGGTCCAAATCAGAAGCTCATGCCTGTTGATAACTAGTTCATGTAGATATTTTTTGTAAAATGCCTCATATATTCCATATTTCTTACCTGTTTTAAAGCCAGTCCAAGACAAATTTTTTTTGTGACCTTGTAGTAAGCTTTAGTCAGATTAGTTGTGTGTCTGTTAACATTCTCTACGCATAAAGTGTATCATCTTAGCCACTTGCTGTGTTAGTGTTCTCCAGCAAGTTGCTGGAGATATAATTTTTGTGTTAAGAATGTTTAATACATGGCTAGAAGCACAGCAAAAGAAAACAAATAAAAAAAAAATTAACACTTGATTACCACATTTAAACAAAAGCACAGTGGACAGTAGATAATAGACCACCTCATTTCATTCATTTTAAGCTGGCATTTGCTAAAGATGATTGAAAGTTTGATTGCAACAATATTTATTATGAATGATTATGATTATGAATCATAAACACTTGAAGTAATTAATTGAATGAATCATGCAAGTGATAAAAAGCAGTCCCAAAATTTTGGACCTTAAGTAAAGAGTAATTTTGTAATGGATTTGGGTGGTAGGGGATCCAACAAAGCTGCCATGCACATTGGTATTATATAGGCTGAAGCATTTTTAAACAAGGTCTAAAAGTAAACTGAAGATGATTTAATCTAAGTATTCAACCAAAACATACACATTAAATAGGGTATATTGGTATGACTTCAACAGCAGTAATGCTCCTGACATCACCACCCTTAAAAAAATAATACATGGCATTCTATTAATGGTGGCAATGGCAGCTCAGTGCAGGACACTGAGATTGCATATATCACTTTATTAGCACAGAATACTATAGTGATTGTCAGCTTCCCCAGCAGTCCCTACAGTATGGAATATGCAAACTTACATTGGTCCAAGCTGGACCAATGTAAGTATGCAATAAAGATAATGTAAAACGTAGAAAATCCGCGCTAACCCTAATACAAAAATGCAAAAATGTGCAAAGACATAAAAAGTATAAAGGGATATATAAAATATATAAAATATCTAAATAAAAAATGGGGTAGAAAGTGATAGGTGCTGCAAGTAAAATATGTCTGGAATAAACAGCTACAAATGTATGTGTAAAAATGAAAATAGATGCGCAACCTAAAATAAAAGCAATCACAGTGCAAAAAATATATATATAGTGTAAAAGTGCTGAAACAAAGTCCAATGCAAAAAGCTCAATCCCTGGAATGAAAGAGATAGACAACAATAGTCCATATCAAAGTAGCCACATCAGATGTTATTCACATGTTCCAAAAACCTGGGACAAGTAAAAGTATAAATTCCGCTCAAATCTTGCTCAGGAAGGGATAAATGAATAAGCCGCTTACCGAATCTGGTGGATCTCTATCACGGAGATCTTTAGGGGCTCAGTATCCTACGAAGATCACTCGGGCAAACAGCAACAAAACAACAGATCCAGCTAGTGTTCGCAATCATCCACCGACCTTCTGGGGATTTAAATAACAATCTACTTCCTGGTATCAGCGTATGTGAGATCACTCACAGAGCGGGATAAGACAGCGGGTGAAAGAGAGGAAAGGAACACTTCATAGTGCAGTAGTTTCTTTAAAAGGAATACCCTTAATTGATAATCCTGGGTAACTGACATCTATAAAAAGTTCATACAAGCAACAAGCTTTACAAACGAAATAGACACAGCTGCGGTACTATCCAGTTAGCTGGAGCGTGGTGACGTCAGGATCTTCAGCTCCGCCCGACGCTGCGTTTCTCTGTATGAGGCGTCTACTGGGAAAGGAGTTCTACTGGGAAAGGAGATCATATCTGGCATTACTCTTTAACATTTTACCCCACCCCCTCAGTGAAGCCCAGAATAATTACACTAAAGATTAAAGGATGTACCACAATTAAAATGTTCAGTGGAAAAAGCACAGTGGACAGTAGATAATAGACATTTTTTTTTTCCATTCATTTTGTCACCACATAGACTTTGCAGTGATTGTTCAGATACCACTGCACATGTGCCCACTCTCCCCATGTATTCCTCTGGCTTGGTCCATACATCTTTAAATGGCTGGAGGCAATAATTATCCATCCCTTAGTATCCAAATGTATGCTAACATTTCGTGCATAAACCTGCCCCATTTTGGTAAAGTGAGCAGAATGAGGCCTGAATCAAAAATTTACACCACAACAAATGTACAAAAACTCACCAGCTGCTCCTAAAAATGTAAGTGAGTAGTGTGTGGCCTGCTAGCTACTGAGGCATTCAAAAAGAAGTGGTACGCCTTACAGTTTGGAAATAGCTTTCATAAGAAGTACTGTGCTCATGTAGGGTAATACAATAGGGTTGATGTACTAAAGGCAACTAGACAGTGCACATTGGAATGTGCAGTTGTACTCTGCAAGAGCAGCTGCTCCAAAGCTTGGTAAAAGAGCAGAAGCTCTGTTGACTTCCTTCATCCAATCACCTGCAAGCAAAAATGCAGATATTTTCCTTGCACATGGTTGGGTATTCTTTGCAAAGTGAAGCTTTACCACCTTTCGGTTCAGCTGCTGTGAGAATAGGATTTCTCTGTAAAAATCTAAAAGTTGCCAGAGACATAGCTTACATAGGGCTATGGACTCCCAGTGTGACAGCACTAAGAGGTTGATTTATTAAAATTAAATAAACTTTGTACTTTGCAAATTGCAGTTGCACTCTGAAAGAGTTGTTGCTCCAGAGCTTTGTAAATGAGCAGAAGCTCTGCTGACTTCCATCATCCAACCAAGTGCAAGGGAAAATGCAGTTTTTTTTTTTCCTTGCATGTGATTTGGATATTCTTTGCAAAGTGAAGCCTTAACTCATTTACTAAGCTTTGGAGCAACTGCACTTGCAGAGTGCAACTGCACTTTGCAAAGTGCACAGTCTAATTACCTTCAGTAAATCAACCCCTAAATGTCTGCACTCTCATGTTGAGCCATCTCAGCCATTTGCTTTTCATACCCAGAGGTGCCTGGTATTTCTTTGAGAGCTGAACAGAGTAGCAGGAAAAGTAAGTAACTGTAAGTATATTCTGGGGAGGGGGATTAAAGCAAGCCTGTTGCTTTCCCCTAATGGGAAAAGCATAGGTTTGCTTTTTTTTATAACTTCTTTATTGATTTTTCCATATAAAACGACATTACATTACATTAGACGAGTTTCGCCCCTCGTATCGACCACACATAAAATATTGCAATACATGGTATATACCCAACCACCCCCCCCCAGTCCCTACCCCCCCCCAACCTCTCAATCTTGAAACCTCCCCATTTTCTTCTACCGAATCTATCTTAGACTTTTCCCCTCTACTCCCTCCTTGATTCTAATTTATTATTTCCTGTTCTAATTTTGATATATTATGCCCCCATCACTTCTGCAAATCTTATTGAGTGTTTATATTCTACCCATTCCTTCCATTTCTCTTCGAACTCCTCTATTCCCTCCTCGTCACTAAACCTTAAGTATTCAACATTTTGGATTTCATTTATTTTATTGCACCAATTTTTCAAAGTAGGCCTTTCTGGTTCTTGCCAATGTCTAGGTATTAGGCTCTTGGCGGCGTTTAAGAGCTGTGGGAGCAGAGTTCTCACATATTGCTTAGTTAACAGTAAACACCCCCACGGGTCATCTGAGACTTCAATGTTATCTCAATCTTCAATATTATCTCTCTGATTGTTTGCCTGTTCTCCCCCCCCCCAGTATTTTTTAATTTTGGGGCATGTCCACCATATGTGGGCCATGATTCCAATTTCTTTACACCCCCCACCAGCATAACTGTGATGTTTCCCTTTGAAATTTATGGGCCTTGTCAGGGGTTATATACCAGCGGGCCAGGCACTTATAATTGAACTCCATCATATTACTGTTTACTGACGTGGAGTGCGCCCTCTTCATTAATTGTCTAATCTCAAAATCATTCACCTGTGTTCCCAATTCCTCCTCCCATTTCCTGATGAATGGCGGTATCTCCAGCTTTTTCGTGTCATTCAATATTTTATAGATCCTGGAGGTCGTCCCCTTCCTTCCCTTGTCCACACATAGTTTCTCTAAGGGCTGTAAGTTCTCTGCTGATTTCATAGGCTGGGGTAATGCCTCAAAGAAATGTTTTAGCTGGGTATACCGCCACTCATCAATCGCCATCAATTTCCTTTTATTTTTTAAATCCTGATACGTGCACAGTTTATCTTGCGTCATTACATCTTTCAGTTGTGCATTCTCTTGCATAATCCATTTTTTAAAGATTTTCTCTACCCCCGGCGTGAAGTATTTTGTGTTCTTTAGTGGTGTTAGGGGTGAATTGTATCTCCATTTTTCCCTTTTGTGTATCTTATCCCATATTTTTAGTGCATTCCAAGTGATACTGTGTGTGTCTATACTGAGTTCTCTATATTGTGCAGGAATCCATATTATCTTCCCCATTGTGGCTTTGCTTATTGTGTATTCCATATTAACCCATCTCTTTTCCCTGTTGTTTTTTGCCCATTCTATTATTCGTGAGAGAATTGTTGCGTTATAATAATTTCTAAGGTCCGGTGCCCCTAAACCCCCTTGCGCCTTTTCCTTTGTCAGCAGTGTCAAACTAATACGTGTTTTTTTCCCTCGCCATATAAATTTTAGGGACATTGTTTGTAGAGTTTAAAAATATGCCTGTGGACGTGGGATTGGGAGCATTTGCATTTTGTACATTATTTTGGGTAGAATTACCATTTTGAAAAAATGTATTCTTCCGCCCCATGATAGCTGTCCCGGTGATATTCTATTAAGTTCTGCCTTGATGTCATTCAATAATGGCAAAAAATTTGCTTTGTATAATGTCTCAGTGGTTGTTGTTATCTTCACTTCTAGGTACTTCAGTTCCCTTTTCCCCCAGACAAACGAGAAATCTTTTTGGTAGGTGTACCTATCTGTTTTTAGTGCATTGATACTTAAAGTTTCGGACTTGGCCGGATTGATTTTGAAGTTGGATTTTTCTATGTACACTTTTAGGGACTTCATTAAATTTGGGAGGGTTATTCTGGGGCTAGTTATAAAAAATAAGATGACGTCCACATAGGCCGCTAATTTATGTTCTTCCTCCCCTACTTTTATCCCCCTAATGTCCGCGTTCCACCTTATCCCCATCAACAGGGGTTCCAGCGCCAGCACGAACAGTAGAGGGGACAGGGGAAACCCCTGTCTAATGCCGTTGTACATATCAAATGGTCTCGAAACAGTCCCATTTACTTTTAACCTTGCTGTAGGTCGGTTATAAAATGCTTTTATCCATCTAGTCATTCTAGGTCCCAGTCCTATTGCCTCCAATGTACTCTGCATAAAGCCCCAGTCTACCCTGTCAAACGCTTTTTCAGCGTCAATTGACAGGAGTAGACCTAGGGCCCTTTTTTCTTTCATTCTCTGTACTACCAGAAGCGTTCTAATTCCATTATCCCTCCCCTCCTTTCCTGGGATAAAACCTACTTGATCTACGTGGACTAAATCGTTCATTACTATTTCCATCCTCCCTGCGAGTACCTTTGCGTGATCCGAAAAGGTCGAAATTTTTATTTTTGTACTAACTTCTGCTTCCAGCAGCCTATGCTCAGTCAAAAAAAAATCTATTCTTGAGTATGTCCCATGTACAGGGGAGTGGAATGTATAATCCCGTAATTTAGTATGTTTTGTTCTCCACACATATACTAGTTGGTATTGGTGCATTTTCTTTTTTAATTTATTTCTCAAGGCTATTCCAGTCCCCTGTACATGCAACGTACTATCTATCGTTGGCTCCAGAAAAAAATGAAAGTCCTTTGCCATGATGGCCCCCCCTTTCTTGAATTCCATAAACTCCGCTATGACCCCCATTAGATATTAGCTATTAGATAGTACCATAGGGGATAATCCTTTGACATTATTCTGCGGTTAGATCCGGTAAAAAGATGCGTTTCCTGTAATAGAACTACATCGTCTTTCAAGCTATTTAATTCTCTCATAATGTTAGCACTTTTAGTAGGAGCATTTAATCCGTGAACATTATATGAAATTATGTTTAATCTAGACATCTTTGCTTATATAAAGCACAACTAGCAAAGAAGAATCGGTATTTGCACTTTTTCATGGAGGTATCCCATCCCACCCTACTACTCCCTCCCCCCCTTCCTACCCTTTTACCTCCCACCCTCCCCTCCCCTTCCTCACCCCCCTCCCAATTTCCCCCCTTCCCTAGTGAGGGAAAATTGGCCCCCTTGAGGCCCATTGATCCGTGACCCTCCAAACTCCTCCCGGCCCAACGGTTCATCCCCCTGGAGGTTGAGCTCTGAATATGATCCTCAGACAGGGCCGATGCTCCCCCTTGGTTTGTGGCCTCCCGTGCCCGCCCCGCTCCCCCTTTCCCTCCCTCCCCCCTACCCTTGACCCCAGTCCCAGTCCCCCTTTAGCTTTTCATATTCTCTTTTTTTTTCTACATTCCTATTTATTCTTTGTTCCTGTCAGATTCTTGTTCCTAACCGGGGGCCAAGTCTGTTGTTCTTTCATGTTGTCTGTATTTTCCTGTGCCTCCCACCAACCCAGAATTTCCACTAATAGGATATCCAGTCTGTTACAAAATTTGACCGTGTCTTCTGGGAATCTTAAAGTTGCTGTCCGACCCTTTTTATGTCCGATTAGGCAGGCTGGGAAACCCCAAAAATATTGGATATTTTGCATCTTGAGTTGTTCCAGTAGCGGTTTGAGATTTTTTCTCCTGGCCAGGGTCTCTGCTGCGAGGTCTGGGAATATCTGCAGTGTGGTTTCCTCATATTTAACTGGCTGGTTGGATTTCAGGTATGCCCTTATCTGTTCTTTCTCTTGAAAATTATGGAATCTTGCAATAACGTCTCTTGGTACGTCCCCTGCCATTTCTGTGGGCTTTCAAATCCGATGAATTTTTTCAAACTTTATTTTATTTGCTCCAGATAGGCTCAGCATATGACCGAAAACCTTATCCAATTTCTCTTCCAGATCTTCGCCGTCTCCTTGCATCTCTGGTAATCCTCTAATCCTGAGGTTTTTCCTTTGATTCCGGTTTTCCTGGTCTTCTATTCTATACATCATATACCTCTGATCTTTATGCATCACTTCCATCTGTTCCTTCAGTCCTTTTATAGCAGCCACCTGAAAATCCAACCTTTCTTCTGTATCCTCTACCCTTTACAATATGTGATTCATATCTTCATGCAATATTGCCATTTCTCCCTTTATGGATGTTTCCAGCCTCACAAACATTTCACCTTTTGTTGGTAATTGCTTTTTTTGTCTGGGTTCCATTACAACTTATTTTTCTTCTTTCCTGGATACTGGGGGTTCTGTGTTCCCTACATGCTGTCTCTGTCCAATCTTTTGTAAGCCCTTTACTTTTTGCCCCCTGCTGTTTTCCCGGGCCTTCTTTGCCCCACTCCTGTGTCATGTATTTTCAAATTGTTCTCGGGCTGGCACTCACCTTAGGAGGATTTTCTACTGCCCCTCTCACTGACCTACCCCTCATTTTATTTTTTCTGCTAGTTTTCTGCTAGTTCATGGTATATCAAAAGTTATTTTATCAGCAGAGATATGGCATTACTCTCTTTTGGGGTTTTACTCTTTGCTCTTTGTATTTGGGTATGCCTTCACCTCCACATTTCCCTCAAAGTTACTAGACGGGGCTGGGGAATACTGTCCTGTGAGGTTGCACAATTGTTGCCCCCTGGGTATAGGTTTTTACACTGTCCAAAATCCTTCCTAAGAAGGGGGGGGCTCGGTCTTTTTGATGCTGCGACTGGTGGGACTGGTGCTTTTGCTTACTATGCTTAATAGTTAGGCTATTTAACTACTCAGCAGTTTGGCTATTTCTCATGTAGACCCAACCCAGCATGTATCCCTCATAGTCCAGCATTGTCAGTGTATATGAGATAGATATTTTCAAAATCGCATTCAGCGTCCAGAAACCCTTTATCTAGTCTTATGCCACCATGTCGGAGGGTATTTTTATATCCCTTTACTGGAAATAGGCTGTTATTGCTTCTCAGGGACCTTCAGGTTGCAGGTGTTATATGTGTTATATCAACTTTTATTTATTCCTTTGTCCCCTAGGTGTTTCACAGTCCAGCCTTTAACACAGCCTATATGCAGAAATATATCAAGAAAGGGAAAATTCTTATGTAGACCCAACCCAGCATGTATCCAACCTGATCCAGCATAATCAGTGTATATTGGGTATGTCTGGTGTATGTTTTCAAAATCATATTCACAGTCCAGAGACCTCTTTTCCAGCTTTATACAACCCTATTAGAGGGTATTTTTCTTCCCCTTTTTATCCCTTTACTGGGAATAGGCTGTTTAGTACTTCTCAGGGACCTTCAGGTTACAGATATGTTATATCAGCTTTTGATAATTTCTATGTCCTCTAGGTGTTTCACAGTCCAACCTTCAAAGCCTGTATACAGCGATATATCAAAAAGGGAAAGAACTCACCCCTTTGCAGTCACAGTCTCCACTTCGGGTTAACTGAGGATAACAGCCAGGATTGGGATGGAGGGGTCAAGGCGGGGAATGGTGGCCTGCTCCACCAAGCGTGTTGTTATATTTTAATCAGCTCACCTCCCTCCGGCTACTGCCTTGCTCCAGCCTCTTCACATGCCTCCCGGTTCGTTCTGCTGCCTCCGATGGCTGTACACACCATAACCCGGGTTTCCTTGCCACACTCTGCCGTCTCTGTCCTCTTTTTTTTTACTTCCGCTCTCGTGGGGACAAGCGCTGGACTCGCACTCAGATAGGGGGGATCGAGTCACACTCCCCGCAGCCGCCGGAACAACCACACCTCCTCCTTTTAGCACTGGCCGGCTCCAGCCGGGGGTAGACGCGGGACTGAGGAAGTCTGTGGAGGGGGGAGGGCTGTCGCTCCTCAGACCTCATGGAGGGAGCTTCGCAGGCTTCACGGGCTCAGCAGCTGCTCCTGTCCGATGCCCATATCAGGCCCCTCCCTCAACACATACATAGGTTTGCTTTAAGGGAACGCTCACAAAAACAATTTCTTTAGGCCTCAATGTTCTAGACAAGTCTATGTCCTTTAGTGGTTATACATATATAATAAATAATAAATTGCAGAGCTGATGCGCTTATGCCACTGCACCTTTAACTCACTTGGGCTTTAAACTTCACTTTTATTTCGTATAATTAATATATTATAACTATGTTTAACCTTACAACAACCCCCAAATCTCAATTATCTCTGTTTCTACAGAGAATTGACAGGAGTATCGATCATTTATGACTGTTGAAGGTCTTAATATTTGGATACAATGGGGGTTATTTACTAAAGGCAAATCCACTTTGCACTACAAGTGCAAACTACAAGTACAAAGTGCACTTGAAATTGTGTAGAAATTGTGTAGATCCGAGGGGGACATGCAAGGAAAAGAAAAAACAGCATTTTAGCTTGCACATCATTGGATGATAAAATCAGCAGAGCTTCCTTTCATTTCAGATCTACCCCCCCTTTCAGTGTAATTTCAAGTGCACTTTGCACTTGTAGTTTGCACTTGTAGTGTAAAGTGGATTTACCTTTCCTAAATAACCCCCATTGTCTGCGTAGTATCATTATTTCTTATAGGATATTGCTATCTCCCCTAGAAAGCACTATTCTACTGTTTAGCAAATGCATCACTATCACCTCTGGTCCTTTAATATGTCTACACATCACTGTCTAATCAATGTCAGTCGTAAACAGCAATAAACTATAACTTACAGTCTAATAATTGTTTTTTTTTAAGTTATACACTTTTAGTGAGGTTTCAGGTCAAAGTGCTTGCTTAGGCAATTACTAATCATTTGCTTTAAGAAAAGAGTTGACCTCTGATCCTTGAATGCTTGCATGATCAGTTCCTTTGTTCTAATAGTAAGACCTCTTCCTGAGATAATGGCAAATTTGGGATTGTGAATTAAAAGCTAATTTATTAGAAAACTTATGACAGTATGCAACAATCTTCTGTAATTTGCAACTTTTGGCATTACAGTATGAATATTCAATGTTATGTACCTAATATCATTAAAGGCTAGAAAGGCTGCTTGACAAAAAAGCAGATTTAACCACTTATTGTTTACAAGTTAAAATCAGTATTCTTTGCTAGAAAATTACTTAGAACCCCCAAACATTATATACAGGTCCTTCTCAAAAAATTAGCATATTGTGATAAAGTTCATTATTTTCTGTAATGTACTGATAAACATTAGACTTTCATATATTTTAGATTCATTACACACAACTGAAGTAGTTCAAGCCTTTTCTTGTTTTAATATTGATGATTTTGGCATACAGCTCATGAAAACCCCAAAATCCTATCTCAAAAAATTAGCATATTTCATCCGACCAATAAAAGAAAAGTGTTTTTAATACAAAAAAAGTTAACCTTCAAAAAATTATGTTCAGTTATGCACTCAATACTTGGTCGGGAATCCTTTTGCAGAAATGACTGCTTCAATGCGGCGTGGCATGGAGGCAACCAGCCTGTGGCACTGCTGAGGTGTTATGGAGGCCCAGGATGCTTCGATAGCGGCCTTAAGCTCATCCAGAGTGTTGGGTCTTGCGTCTCTCAACTTTCTCTTCCCAATATCCCACAGATTCTCTATGGGGTTCAGGTCAGGAGAGTTGGCAGGCCAATTGAGCACAGTAATACCATGGTCAGTAAACCATTTACCAGTGGTTTTGGCACTGTGAGCAGGTGCCAGGTCGTGCTGAAAAATGAAATCTTCATCTCCATAAAGCTTTTCAGCAGATGGAAGCATGAAGTGCTCCAAAATCTCCTGATAGCTAGCTGCATTGACCCTGCCCTTGATAAAACACAGTGGACCAACACCAGCAGCTGACATGGCACCCCAGACCATCACTGACTGTGGGTACTTGACACTGGACTTCAGGCATTTTGGCATTTCCCTCTCCCCAGTCTTCCTCCAGACTCTGGCACCTTGATTTCCGAATGACATGCAAAATTTGCTTTCATCCGAAAAAAGTACTTTGGACCACTGAGCAACAGTCCAGTGCTTCTCTGTAGCCCAGGTCAGGCGCTTCTGCCGCTGTTTCTGGTTCAAAAGTGGCTTGACCTGGGGAATGCGGCACCTGTAGCCCATTTCCTGCACACGCCTGTTCACGGTGGCTCTGGAAGTTTCTACTCCAGACTCAGTCCACTGCTTCCGCAGGTCCTCCAAGGTCTGGAATCGGTCCTTCTCCACAATCTTCTTCAGGGTCCGGTCACCTCTTCTCGTTGTGCAGCGTTTTCTGCCACACTTTTTTCTTCCCACAGACTTCCCACTGAGGTGCCTTGATACAGCACTCTGGGAACAGCCTATTCGTTCAGAAATTTCTTTCTGTGTCTTACCCTCTTGCTTGAGGGTGTCAATGATGGCCTTCTGGACAGCAGTCAGGTCGGCAGTCTTACCCATGATTGCGGTTTTGAGTAATGAACCAGGCTGGGAGTTTTTAAAAGCCTCAGGAATCTTTTGCAGGTGTTTAGAGTTAATTAGTTGATTCAGATGATTAGGTTAATAGCTCGTTTAGAGAACCTTTTCATGATATGCTAATTTTTTGAGATAGGAATTTTGGGTTGTCATGAGCTGTATGCCAAAATCATCAATATTAAAACAAGAAAAGGCTTGAACTACTTCAGTTGTGTGTAATGAATCTAAAATATATGAAAGTCTAATGTTTATCAGTACATTACAGAAAATAATGAACTTTATCACAATATGCTAATTTTTTTAGAAGGACCTGTATATATAATTTTGTTTAGCAAAGACTCTGGAGAATAAAAGGGCGGCCATTGCAATATTTTATGTCACACGGTATTTGCATAGCAGTTTTTCAAATGCTATTTTTTTTTTTAATACTCTTCATTGACTTAAAAAAAAAGACGAAACAGTAAAGTTAGCCCAATTTATTTGTATATTGTGAAAGATGATGCTATGCAGAGTGAATAGATATCTAACATGTTATGGTTTAAAATTGCGCACACTCGTGGAATGGCTACTGTAAGCACTACTGTACTTAAAAATCTCCATAGGCGACGCTTTAAACATTTTTAACAGTTACCAGTTTAGAGTAGCAGAGGAGATCTTTTACTAGAATTATTTCTCTCGTGATCGCGACGATACCTCACATGTGTGATTTGAACACAGTTTGCATATGCGGGTGCGATTTACATATGCGTTTCCTTTAGTGCAGGACCAAGCGGGGTCGGGGGCGCTTTAAAAAA
This sequence comes from Rana muscosa, assembly GCA_029206835.1. Taxonomy (NCBI): domain Eukaryota; kingdom Metazoa; phylum Chordata; class Amphibia; order Anura; family Ranidae; genus Rana; species Rana muscosa. The sequence continues at coordinate 746,385,124 of CM055116.1, read as the reverse complement.
ATGTATTTATTTTTTTCTTATTTTTTTTATTTTATTTTTCATTTTTTTACACGGTCTCGTTAAAAAAAAAAATCTGATTACTTTTATTTCTGTCACAAGGAATGTAACACATCCCTTGTGACAGTAAGAGGCAGTGACAAGTACTCTTTATGGAGGTATCTGGGGTCTAAAAGATTTCAGATTGAATCACGAGGTAAGTTCATTGACAAAAAATTAAGTGTGATTTTATTTTACTTTAACCAGCTTGTAGCAGGAGGTATTAAATGTCCAGTGTACATCAATTTTTCTGTCTTTGGATTACTATTTGTAATATGTATTTCTTATACCCAGTGGCGTACCAAGTAGGGGGTGGGGGGTGTGGGCCGCCCCGGGTACCACACACTCGCCCTCTGCGACTGAAGCAGTGACAGGCAGGTTAGAACAGGGAGAGAGGCGAGCTGCTGGCCGTGGCGTTGAAAGGGGGCGGGGGGTGGTCTGGTGCGGGGTGATACCACTGCATCTGATCAAGCATCCCCTTCTCCCGCGGCCGCGGTCTGACTGAGCGGTCCCGGGCAGGATGTCACACAGCCACAACGAGCAGAATGAAGCAGCCTCCACAGGGGGAGGGGACCTGCTGTGCTTGTGCTGCACTGATCTGAGGTACTGAATGGGATGGGGGGTCCGTCTGTGCTGAAGGGGGGTCTGTGCTTAAGGGAGGTTTGTGCTGAATTGGGGGTCCATTTGTGCTGAAGGAGGGGTATGTGCTGAATTGGGGGTCTGTGCTGAAGGGGGATGTGCTGAAGGGGGGGTCTGTGCAGGAGGAGGGTCTGTGCTGAATGGGGGGTCCGTCTGTGCTGAAGGGGGGTCTGTGCTGAAGGGGGGTCAATCTGTGCTGAAGGGGGAGTGTGTGCTGAATAGGGGGTCTGTGCTGAAGGGGGGGTCTGTGCTGAAGGGGGGTCTGTACTGAAGGGGGGTCTGTACTGAAGTGGGGGTCTGTGCTGAAGGAGGGTCTGTGCTGAATGGGGGGGTCTGTGCATAATAGGGGGTCTGCGCTGAAGGGGGGTCTGTGCTGTGGGGGGCTGTATAATGTAAAGGGGTCCAGAGGTGCAGGGTGATGTGTAATGTATAGGGGTCCAGTGATGCAGGGTGCTGTGTAATGTAAAGAGGTCCAGTGATGCAGGGTGCTGTGTAATGTAAAGGGGTCCAGTGATGTAAGGTGCTGTGTAATGTAAAGGGGTCCAGTGGTGCAGGGTGCTGTGTAATGTAAAGGGGTCCATTGGTGCTTGGTGCTGTGTAATGTAAAGGGGTCCAGTGATGCAGGGTGCTGTGTAATGTAAAGGGGTCCAGAGATGCAGGGTGCTGTGTAATGTAAAGGGGTCCAGTGATGCAGGGTGCTGTCTAATGTAAAGGGGTCCAGTGATGCAGGGTGCTGTGTAATGTAAAGGGGTCCAGTGATGCAGGGGGCTGTGTAATGTAAAGGGGTCCAGTGATGCAGGGTGCTGTGTAATGTAAAGGGGTCCAGTGATGCAGGGTGCTGTGTAATGTAAAGGGGTCCAGTGATGCAGGGTGCTGTGTAATGTAAAGGGGTCCAGTGATGTAGGGTGCTGTGTAATGTAAAGGGGTCCAGAGGTGCAGGGTGCTGTGTAATGTAAAGGGGTCTATTGGTGCTTGGTGCTGTGTAATGTAAAGGGGTCCAGTGATGCAGGGTGCTGTGTAATGTAAAGGGGTCCAGAGATGCAGGGTGCTGTGTAATGTAAAGGGGTCCAGTGATGCAGGGTGCTGTCTAATGTAAAGGGGTCCAGTGGTGCAGGGTGCTGTGTAATGTAAAGGGATCCAGTGATGCAGGGGGCTGTGTAATGTAAAGGGGTCCAGTGATGCAGGGTGCTGTGTAATGTAAAGGGGTCCAGTGATGCAGGGTGCTGTGTAATGTAAAGGGGTCCAGAGATGCAGGGTGCTGTGTAATGTAAAGGGGTTCAGTGATGCAGGGTGCTGTGTAATGTAAAGGGGTCCAGAGATGCAGGGTGCTGTGTAATGTAAAGGGGTCCAGAGATGCAGGGTGCTGTCTAATGTAAAGGGGTCCAGTGATGCAGGGTGCTGTGTAATGTAAAGGGATCCAGTGATGCAGGGGGCTGTGTAATGTAAAGGGGTCCAGTGATGCAGGGTGCTGTGTAATGTAAAGGGGTCCAGTGATGCAGGGTGCTGTGTAATGTAAAGGGGTCCAGAGATGCAGGGTGCTGTGTAATGTAAAGGGGTTCAGTGATGCAGGGTGCTGTGTAATGTAAAGGGGTCCAGAGATGCAGGGTGCTGTGTAATGTAAAGGGGTCCAGAGATGCAGGGTGCTGTGTAATGTAAAGGGGTTCAGTGATGCAGGGTGCTGTGTAATGTAAAGGGGTCCAGTGATGCAGGGTGCTGTGTAATGTGAAGGGGTCCAGTGATGCAGGGTGCTGTGTAATGTAAAAGGGTTCAGTCATGCAGGGTGCTGTGTAATGTAAAGGGGTCCAGAGGTGCAGGGTGCTGTGTAATGTAAAGGGGTCCAGAGATGCAGGGTGCTGTGTAATGTAAAGGGGTCCAGTCATGCAGGGTGCTGTGTAATGTAAAGGGGTCCAGTGGTGCAGAGTGCTGTGTGATGTAAAGGGGTCCAGAGGTGCAGGGTGCTGTGTAATGTAAAGGGGTCCAGAGGTGCAGGGTGCTGTGTAATGTAAAGGGGTCCAAAGGTGCAGGGTGCTGTGTAATGTAAAGGGGTCCAGTCATGCAGGGTGCTGTGTAATGTAAAGGGGTCCAGTGGTGCAGAGTGCTGTGTAATGTAAAGGGGTCCAGAGGTGCAGGGTGCTGTGTAATGTAAAGGGGTCCAGAGGGGCAGGGTGCTGTGTAATGTAAAGGGGTCCAGTCATGCAGGGTGCTGTGTAATGTAAAGGGGTCCAGTGGTGCAGAGTGCTGTGTAATGTAAAGGGGTCCAGTTATGCAGGGTGCTGTGTAATGTAAAGGGGTCCAGTGGTGCAGAGTGCTGTGTAATGTAAAGGGGTCCAGTGGTGCAGGGTGCTGTGTAATGTAAAGGGTCCAGTAATGCAGGGTGCTGTGTAATGTAAAGGGTTCCAGAGGTGCAGTTGTGGAGAGGGGGTACACAGTAGTGACAAAGAGATATTGAAAAATGCAGAGAGCACAGTGGGGTCTTTTTACATTTTACCGTGGGGGGGTGCCAGATATAGGATCCGCCCGGGTGCCAAATGCTCTAGGTACGCCCCTGCTTATACCTATTGCCAAAATCTTTAATAAAAAGATTGAAACAGGAAAAATCCAGTTTGCCTAAGTGTTATATTTCAGGTAAAGGCAGAGTGTCCACCTATGGGTTTGCTTTCAACCACTTGATTAATTTACTCACCCCTAGGTACTCCTAATGATCCAGCTGCATGCTCCATAACATAAAATGAATAAAAAAGAATAAAAAAATGTGGCCTGCTCCTTTTCCTTTTTTTTTATAAAGCAGTTTCATGTGTTGTACCTTTCTTTTTTAAAGGGCAAATTTACTATATAGTTTCCCCCACCCCCTTCAGAATAGCCTACATACCTAAATTCTTACATTTAGCCCTGCTAACAAGATGTTCACTGTTTGACCCTGCCTGGTGTTGGACAGCCTTTGCAGAATAACCCCCCCGGTTGCATCCTAAGCCTTCTGTTCTACCTCCATTCATTCCTATGACTGACTAGTGTTGTATTCATGGTGACCCTGGCAATCGAGAAGAGTTAGAATAGATAGGGTGAGTGTCACACAAGTGTAGCAGGCTAGGGACATGATGGGGGCTTTTTTGCTGAAAAGGCTGTTCTGGGCACAGTGAAGATTCCTGGAGTAGGATTAAGGGCCCATTCACACTATGTGCTGTGTTTTTCCTTACTGGATGAATGCAGGTATCTGCAATGACACATAGAAAACAATAGTTTTCTATGTGTTGTGTGCACACCAAAATTTAATGATATGCTTTCCAGAGATGTGCGTTAAAATGCAACATGTTTGCATTTTTAGTAGAAAGTGGAAACAGAGCCACACACCATAGCCTTTATTCAGTGTAGCTGGTTTCCAAAACAGCCCTGCCTTAGGCCATGCCCCTCTAGCGCATTTCTGTTTCAATATTCTTATTGAAGTTTCAAGAATTATAACAAGCCAAGGTTTGCCCAAGCAGGGGCGACATCGAACAGGCATGTAAGGAAACAGCGTATGAACCCATAATGAGTAACATTAGGCCCCTTTCACACTGGGGCAGGAGGTGCGTCTGCGGTAAAGTGCCGCTATTTTTAGCGGCGCTTTACCGTCGGATTTGCGGCGGTATTCGGCCACTAGCGGTGTGGTTTTGCCCCCCGCTAGCGGCCGAAAAAAGGTTAAAAACTACCGCAAAGCGCCTCTGCAGAGGCGCTTTGCTAGCTGTATAGCCGCGGTGCCCCATTGCTTTCAATGGGCAGGAGCGGTGGAGGAGCGGTAAACACACCGCTCCTTTACCGCTCCAAAGATGCGGCTAGCAGGACTTTTTTTTACCGTCCTGCTAGCGCAATGCTCCAGTGTGAAAGTCCTCGGGCTTTCACACTGGAGAAACAGCAGTCGCTGTTTCAGGTCGGTTTGCAGGTGCTATTTTTAGCGCAATAGTGCCTGCAAACCGCCCCAGTGTGAAAGGGGTCTAACAGTAAACTGTTACCAGACCATAAGCCTCTATTTACACCTGTGCGTTCCAGGAATTGCGGCGAAACGCAAAACGCGTGTGCAATGCCAATACTTCTAATGGCACCCCAATTGCGGTGCGATTTTGCCACGGTTGTCACACGATAAATCGCACTGAAATTGCGGCAAATTGCAACGTGCGACGCTGTCGCCCCAAAAGAAGCTCCAGATCCTTTTTGAGTGGCAAAATCTCAAAGCGTTTGGGGTTACTATTAGAAGTAAGATTCCGGAATGCCCAGGTATGAATGGAGCCCAAAGGACCAGGTTAAAAAGTATGCAGATATCACAGGCTATAATACTCTGTTCCCTGGAGGACAGCAATCTACATCGATAGCCTCCATATCAGTAATGAAGAGAAAAGGGAGAAAAGAAAAAGAGAGAGAGAAAGAAGAGAGAAGAGCAGAAGGGGCCCAAGAGAGGGCCCTCTGGTGTATTTCACCCCAATTGGGCTGTATATATTGGGGTATAACCCATCAGGGGGTGCGGCCTAAGGCAGCGACTGTGTTTTGGAAGCCAGCTACACTGAATAAAGCCTATGGTGTGCAGCTCTGCTTTCACGTTTTGCTACACATGCTGAGCACCTGATGTAGTAACAGGACCTGAGGAGCCGTTTTAGTGTTGGTTCACACATGTGGTGCAGGGACCACGTGTTATTTTGAACAGGATTCACACCACATTCATGTTCAAATCACACGCGATTCTTCAGCAGTGCTATTTGAACCATTACTCTGTATGGCTCAAATTGCACAGAATCCACAACAAAAACGTGCAGCACCCTTTTTTTTGGCCACATCAGAATTGGATCACATGGGTGTTCACACCCATGTGATCTGATTCTGCAAATCGCACTGCGTTTTGCAAACCAATTTTGGGCTGTCGTAACCTAATGTTAACGTAACTTAACATACACACCCTTGGCGGTTCACATGAACGGGGTGCTGATTGGATGCGGTGCGGAATCTGCACAGAATTAGTAGCAAATTTGCACAGCATCAGTGTGAACCAGCACTCACAGGGCTTTGAGTGGTGCAGTTTATTGTTGGCCCTTTACTTGTTTGTATTGTTTCTGACAGTCAGGCACAAAAACACGCACAAATGTACCGCACCACAAGGCACCTTTCATTCATAACAATTAGATCAGAGGAAACATGTCCTTGAAAAAAAAGAACTATGCAGAAAAACTCACATAAATGTGCACACAAACATATAGGAATGCACATAAAAATGTGCAGAAATGGAATAGAAAAGTGTTTTATAGCTTTTTTATGTGCATTATAGTGGTAAGGGTTCCTAAAGGTAAGTATTTAGATACAGCATGTTGGAAGCACTGAGGGAGTGGGGGGAAACTTTAACCTTCACTAATTGTAAAGATGACCTTTAACCACTTGCTAATTGCCCTGTAGCAGTTTTACTGCTACAGTGCAGCAGTTTTACTGCTAAGTGCAGCAGCTGTGTGCCGGATCACGTATATATACGTGATCCGACTCTTCTGGGTAGCGGATGCGAATGTGTGTCACGGTCGGCTTGCTCGCACTGTGATTATACAAGCTGGAGCCGATCAGTGGGTACTACGGAGACACAGAAACAAGGCAGATCACCGTTCTGACAGGAGGAAAGGCATGAATCCTGTGTCTCTGCAAAGCAGGGACTAGGATCCATGTCTTCCCCTAGTAAAAGCACCTCCCACACTGTACAAGTACACAGGCTAGGCACACACTTAACCCTTTGATTGCATACCCGCAAAAAAAATTGCAGAGGTGATCAAATACCACCAAAAGAAAGTGCTATTTGTGGGAGAAAAATACATAATTTTTATCTGTGTACAGCACCGCACGACTGTGCAATTGTCAGTTAACCTCCCTGGTGGTGTGGCTCGGGGTGAATTTTCATTACCAAAAGCGGTAACCCTGAGCCACACTCGGGGTTACATCGCAGTATCCTGGGAAAGTTACTTACCTTGTTCCCAGGATTCTACAGTGTCCCCTGCTGTGTCCACGGGCTGTCTACTCTGCCCGTTGTATTACTGTGCCGGGCTCCGTTCCCTGCAAACATTGTGACGTACGGGGAGGAGCCAGGCGGCAAATTCAAAATAGTAGACTAAGCACTAGACCCTAGTGTGAAACGCGTCGGCTGTACCCCTTTGTTTTTGCTGTGACTTGCAGTGCTTCATGTATTTCACCTATTAAAGGCAACCTCAATGGTTTTTGGTGTGCGGCTGTCCATATATCCTGCCTTCCTAGTGGTTATTGTTCGGGACTCACCCGCTAGATTTTGCATACGCACACCGGAGGGATAGTGCATGTATTAACAGTAGTGGCTTTATTCTTGTTCGCCAAGTTCAACCTTTATTCCTGTGGATTACAATATTATCTCCAAAAGTGCACCACCATTTGCTAGCAAAGATTCTTCTCTGCGGAACTTACACATAGTTACAGTCAGGCCTGACTGTAAGACATTGCCCATCTTGCCCACGAGGGAGGAGAGCTGCAAAGGGGAGTCTGTTAGATATCTTTGCACAGTATTGTATATCTGTCTATTGCTGAACATCTTTTATTGCAGGGCTCTGCATGTACTAGAGTATACTGTTTATTTGTTTAATCATTCCCTTCAGTAAAATTACCAGGATTAAGCAGATCAGTGTTGGTGTTATTACTGTACAGAAGAACGGTCAGTGTCAGCTATATCACTGTGTGTGTTCTTTTGTTGTCGGATTGTGTTGCCTAAAGTTACAGGCCTCACAATCCTATCATCCCTTACTAACTGTGCCAAGGGAGGTTAGAGCCAATTACTGGGGGTGGACAGCGGTGTGTTACACCCCCGAAAATCATATCAGCAGCTCCCTTAGCTGGGGGTATCGCTACATATAAACTGTTCTTTCTGCCTGGAAACTGGAGAATGTCCATGGCAACCAAAAAGTGTCCCCTTCCGTCAAAAGCAGTTTTAGACCACCTAGAAAACAGCGATAGTAAATTATAATCACTTGCAGAATTGAGTGATAGTGATTCGTGGGGAAATTCGTCATCAAACACTGAAAGTGACAACAGTGATTCTGCAACTGAGCAAATTTCTGCGTATTTGAGTTGATTGCATTATTGAATACATTTAATTATCATTATATTATTATTTTTGATAATTATTTATAGTTATGTATTATATTATAATTTATGATTTTGTGTTTCAAACTTTATCATACCCGGGATGTCTACTAGACTCTTGTTTGGACAGATTTAAGTGAGTTATTTCTAAGCATTACAGGCCTACAATATAAAACGCCAAATTTCAATCCAAAACAATTTACCACTTTGAGTTGCAAAAATCTCACATAATCATACCGCCCGGGTGGTTAATGTAACACAGTGCCGTATCGCAAGAAATGGCCTGGTCATGAAGGGGGGTAAATCTTCTGGAGCGGAACTAGTTAAAGCCCAACTCCAGCAACAGCTTTTTTTTGGGGGGGGGTAAAGTTGAAAAGCATTAGTTTTGAAAAGCTATACGTGTTAAGTTTGGAAAGATGTTTGTGTCAGATTTGAAAAGACTTTGAGGATATTTCTAAATCACTTTTTGTACAGTTTTTATGGATGTTAATACCTGTAAAATAGACAGGAGATGAGTGATTCTCCCTCACTTTGTTTCTGTTTGACACCCATCAGATGATGGAAAATGATAAGCGATCTCCCGAATAAGGACCCAACATCAATATAACGTTTTGGCTTTTAGCATATCTGCTGTCATCTAACATCCTATTCTTTCAAATCAATGACTATACCTACGGAAGTTGCTAGTATAAGCAGACAATTCATTCAGATCCTTAGTATCTGTCTGGTGCTTAGGATTTGAATGTTTTCAATATCTGTTCAGTTTTCTGTTCTATGTACTTGTCTTTCAAGCACTGCCAGTGAAGAGCAGCAATGTTAGTGATTGCAGTACTATGTACGACGTAAAGTACCCCAACTGGTTTGCTGTAAACACACTGGATTCATTCTTTGCAGATTAACAATACTCTTGTGTGTGCAGATTCCTCAGCGCTTTAGCACACTGTGCCTTTTGAAGAATTTGCTTTTTACAGCTAAGCTTTCAGAGGCCACTACACCTTATCACACTTTCACAAGCTTTCATTGTGGACCCAAAAAAAAAAAAGCAGCCTGTCAGGGCTTGTGCCAGTTAAATCCAAGCTCTCAGGGGATTTTTTTTTTTTTGGCGTCGGATTAGATGTTCAAATCATGCAGTGTACTTGGGGTCTGCCGTGAATGTCCATGGAACTTTTAATGAGGCTAATCCCACAGCAGTACATTCCAAGTAGCTAATGGGCTCAGGTGCAATGTAGAGTCTGCCATCAGTTCAGCAAGAATGGAGTGGCTTGTGCGGTGGGCGGTCGCGTTATTTGAATAACGGTCAGCAACAAAGTACCATGGAGGACACACACTTCAGAGGACTGACTGCCTTTGGTGCTGACGGTGCTTGCAACTCAGGTAAAAAAAAATACTTTTTTTAAAAAAACTAACTCTTGCTAAACAGAATGTTGTCCTTTGGCTACAGAATAGTAAATTCAGTTTAACACAAAACTGTAAAAAAATTTTTTTATTTAAGCAGCAAAAAACAAAAAAGTTTACATTTTTATTTTAAATAATCACTTAACTTTACAGTGATTTAGTTTACTATTCAGGCTACTTAACATACCTTTACACCAGTGGTTCTCAACTCCTGTCCTCAGGACCCACTAACAGGCCAGATTTTAAGTATTACCTTGGTGAGATGAAGACTAGAATACTGCAATCCCTGAGCAGCAAATTATATCACCTGTGATGCATTTCAGTTATCTTGCAAACCTGGCCTGTTGGTGGGCCCTGAGGACTGGAGTTGAGAACCACTGCTTTACACCTTACATACCCACTAAGGGTGATTTATTATGGGAGTGGTGAATCTTTACTGAACAATACGAATGCTCTCTTAGTAAATAAAACTCTAAAATACTGAAAATGTTTATTTAAAATGATCACTTAACTTTACAGTGATTTTGTTTACTAATGAAGCTACTTAAAACACCTTTACAAGTTACATACTCACTATGGGTGATTTACTATAGGAGTGGTGAATGTTCACTAAACAATACGAATGCTCTCTTAGTAAATAAATTCTAAAATACTGAAACATGTCATTTAAAATGATCACTTAACTTGTGATTTAGTTTACTATTGAGGCTACTAAACATACCTTTACACCTTACATACCAAATAAGGGTGATTTACTGTTGGAGTTGTGAATGTTCACTGAACAATACGAATGCTCTCTTAGTAAATAAAACTCTAAAATTCTGAATTGTTTTATTTAAAATGATCACTTAACTTTACAGTGATTTTGTTTACTAATGAAGCTACTTAAAACACCTTTACACCTTACATACCCACTATGGGTGATTTACTATGAGAGTGGTGAATGTTCACTAAACAATACTCTCTTAGTAAAAAATAAAACTCTAAAATACTGAAAAATTTCATTTAAAATGATCACTTAACTTTACAGTGATTTTGTTTACTATTGAGGCTACTAAACATACCTTTACACCTTACATACCCACTAAGGGTCATTTACTGTAGGAGTGGTGAATGTTCACTGAACAATATGAATGCTCTTTTAGTAAATAAAACTAAAAAATACTGAATTTTTTTTTTTTAAATGATCACTTAACTTTACAGTAATTTAGTTTACTAATGAGGCCACTTAACATACCTTTACACCTTACATACCCACTAAGGGTGATTTACTATAGGAGTGGTGAATGTTCACTTCATAATATGAATGCTCTCCTAAGCTGGCCATACATTATACAATTTTCTTGTTCAAATTTCTTTAGATTTACATTCAACTATGTAGTGCAAGGGCCTGCCTGAATTGCATACAAATTAAAAGTGTTTAGGTTTGACCTCATATTACCGTATATGGTTTTTGGAAATCTAAAGGAAATAATAAAAAAAAATGTATAGTGTATGGCCAGCCTTAGTAAATAAGGTGAAGCTCTGTTTACTGTGAATGTCCAATCATATACAAGGGACTTAATGAAAAAACAAGAAACAAAAGAAGATATTGCCTTGCATAGGATTGGTTGATTGCAATGAGCCCAGCTTCCGCTAATAGATCAACCCCATTGTCTGATGCTAACCATTCTGACAAAGTCAAAATACAATTAGTTATTATATGAGATACAATTGATTGTAACGGATAACCTTGCAATTTTAAAAAAAAAGCATGTCTAAAATTTTGGATACAATTTTACTGTATACGAAAAATTGCTGCTAATGTAGGTGCATAGATTAGCACAACATAACAGTTCACAGTCTTTACTGCAATAATGAAAATCGATTTAACTACAATGGCATTTTTAAGTAGGCCCTCCTGCGGAGGACCTGTAAATTTGTTAACTTGTAGATGAAAATATCACTTTGTATGGCCAACTAATAATTTTTATACAATAATAATTGTTAGATGTTCTTAAGAGCCGGTTCACACTGGGGCAACACGACTTCCAGGGCGATTTTATGAGGCAACTCAGACATGACTTGAGAATGAATCACAGCGCGACCTGGAGCTACTTACAAGGCAACTCCAAGTTGCCTGCAGGACAGGAGACATTCCAGTGGCCAATCAAACAAGAATCAGCTCTGTGGGAGGGAGAGGTTTGCCTGAGAAATGTATGTTTTCTTCCTGGAGAGTTGCTCCTATTAAGACAGTGAGAGGCGACTCCCATTGAAATGAATGGGTACAGGTCGCCTAGGAGTCGGATTGAAGTAGTACAGGGACCTTTTTTGAAGTCGGAGCGACTGCAGTAGTGTGCATAAGGACAGCTCCATTAACTTACATTGATTTCTTCACCCAGTGCGACCTGAGGCGACTAGGGGCGACCTGGGGCGATTTGGAGTCGGATCCAAAGACGCCCCTGTGTGAATGGGCTCTAAAGCATGATCGTATAGAAGTATTGTTAGAATATATACAAATTTTGGATGAATGAGTGTCAGGAATGCTCATACAACAAGCAGATTCAGCTATTTGTAAGTAGAAGTTACTTTCTGAACTTGATTTACTAAGGTCATGGTTACATTCCCAGCGATGGTGAAAAATTTTCACTCTCCCTCACCATCAAATCATGCTCTCTTACTCTATGTCATCTATATATGTATTTATGGTTTTATATATATATATATATATATATATATATATGTATTGGCACAGGTGCATTGATGCTGCTTGATCTGTGAGAAGAAACGTATCAATTTATTATACTATATTCATGCTTAACCACTTCAATAGTGGACACTTTCACCTCCTTCCTGCCCAGGCCAATTTTCAGCTTTCAGCGCTGTCACACTTTAAATTACAATTGCACGGTCATGCAACACTGTATGCAAGTGAAATTATTATTTTTTTCACACAAATAGAGCTTTCTTTTGGTGGTATGTAATCACCACTGAGTTTTTATTTTTTTGTTTTTCATAAATAAACTAAATAGACAACAAATTGGGGGAAAAAAATGCATTATTCTTCGTTTCTATTAAAAAATTGCAACAAAAAAAATAGTTTTTCATAAATTTAGGCCAAAACATATACTGCTACATTTCTTTGGTTAAAATAACCCACATCAGTGTATAATATTTAGTCTGGAAGAAAGTCCACAAACTATGGTATATACATATCTGAAAATAAATCAGTCCTGATGTGCTTGTTTCCCGAGGCCCAAAAATGCCAGGCCAGTACCAATACCCCCCCCCCCCAAAAAAAAATTACCCCTTTTTGAAAAGTAGTGCAAGATATTTAGTATGAGGCATAGTGAGTTACTTGAAGTTGTAATTTTGTTGCCACAAATTTTTCTAAAACCAATGATTGTTTTTTTACATACTGTCACCAGTACAGTACAGCGTCATCATATAACTGTTGTGGTGGTGATCAGGGACACTCACTGGTGACAGTATGTAAAAAAACTAAAAAACAAAAAAACCTTTTTTTTTGTTTTTAAGATGATTTTTCCACATACTGTGACCAGAACAATCCAGTGTTACTATAGTAACACTGTACTACTTTGGGGGCGGTGATCAGGATTTTTTTTTTTTTACACACTAAGATTGCTTATAACAAAGATAATAACTGTTATAATAAACCATTTTTATGAATGAAATCCATTAATTTAGTTAGCTAATCACATGGTACAGATGGGCTGCGATTGGCCCTGTCTGTACCATGTTAATACTATGACCAATCACAGAGATCAGCACAATAGTACACAATGAATGGTATGCATGGAATCCATTCATTGTGTACAATTTTCATGTGATCTGCTGTGATTGGTCACAGCGATTACATGGTACAGGCATCGGCTCGGTATACTGACCTGTCATCCACTGTATTCAGTGTACACAGCGGGTGACAGGTAATGCTGCAGTGACGCCCGTGGGATGTGTACGAGACATGATCCTGAGAGGATGTCATATGATGTCCACCGAGGATGGGAGAGTTCCCACTTGGCCATCATCTGTCTATAGGCCAGGCAGGAGGTGGCTAAAGTGATTATAAACTCCTATTTTCTTTTAAATAACAAACATTTCATACTTACCTGCTCTGTGCAATGGTTTTTCACAGAGAAGCCCGAATCCGCCTCTTCTGGGGTGCCCCACCGGCACTCCTGGCTCCTCCCCCCGACTGAGTGTCCACCCTAGTAAGCCGCTTGCTATAGGGGCACTCATGCAGGCTCTTTTCTGAGCCGGGCATGGTGTGTCCATAGACACATAGAGCCTGGCTTGGCCCCGCTCCCTCCTTACTGGCTGTGATTCACAGCAGTGGCAGTCAATGGCTCTCACTGATGTCTCTAAAGAGGGAGAGAGTGGAGAGAGCCGCTACTCTCATGCACATCGCTGGATCGAGATCGGGCTCAAGTAAGTATAGGGGGAGCTGGGGGTGAGCTGCACTCAGAAGGTTTATATATATATATATATATATATATATATATATATATATATATATATATATATATATAGATATATATATAGATATATATATATATATAGATATATATATATATATATATATATATATATATATATATATATATATATAGATATATAGATATATCTAAGAATCTACCGTATTTATCGGCGTATAACACGCACTTTTTTCCCCTTAAAATCAGGGGGAAATCGTGGATGCGTGTTATACGCCGATACTCCGTCGAATTCCCCTGCTGAAAACGAGCGAAAGGAGCGAGCGGAGCCGAAGCCGAAGTACAATCGGCTTTACTCGGCTCCTCTCGCAGTCCCGCCCATCTCTGACTGCGCCGCTGACATAGAGAAAGCCGAGTGTACTTCGGCTAGTCTCGGCTCCTCTCGCAGTCCTGCCTGTGACTGTGAGCAGAGCCAAGTCTAGCCGAAGTACACTCGGCTTTCTCCGTCAGCGGCGCAGTCAGTGGAGATGGGCGGGACTGCGAGAGGAGCCGAGTCTAGCCGAAGTACACTCGGCCCCGCTCGCTCCTCTCCACAGAAATCGGCGCCAAATTTTAAAAAACGCCGGGACTGACACGATCGCAAAGGCACTGGGCAAGGCTGCAGATGGACAGATGGACACTGGGCAAGGCTGCAGATGGACAGATGGACACTGGGCACGGCTGCAGATGGACAGATGGACACTGGGCAAGGCTGCAGATGGACAGATGGACACTGGGCACGGCTGCAGATGGACAGATGGACACTGGGCAAGGCTGCAGATGGACAGATGGACACTGGGCAAGGCTGCAGATGGACAGATGGACACTGGGCAAGGCTGCAGATGGACACTGGGCAAGGCTGCATGCTGCATTTAAATGTAAGTTTTTTTTCCTTGAATTTCCCTCCTAAAAGTTTTTTTCCTTAAAATTCCCTCCTAAACTTGGGGTGCGTGTTATACGCCGGTGCGTGTTATACGCCGATAAATACGGTATATATATATATATATATATATATATATATAATAAATATGTAGAACATAAAATATAAAATGCAACTGAATTTCAGGATGCCCCTTTCGCATACTGTATCCTTTAACCTTAGTAGGTGACTAGGCGATTCTATGGTCTATATTAGTATTGTATTTTGTTAATTTAGCCATATTGTGGATACTTTTCTTCTGTATTCTGGGTCGGTGAGGGTTCCTACTCACTGACGTTATTTTTATGTATTAAGCTTTGTGGAAGGATTTAATAAAACCTTAAAATAAAATAAAATAAATCCTTAATTTACTATTACTATTTTTTTAACCTTATTTATTCAATACATTCAGTCATTGCACTTGATATGAATGTTGAATGCTGCCTGGTCCATGGATTTTAATAGAGTAAGATTTTTCATTATGTGTAGTAAGATCATTTTAGCGTTGATAATGAAAAACTATCCACTAATTTTAGGGGTTTTACCTTGTTCTTTGTGTGGCCATTTGATAAATAGGAGGGTTAGCCTTTACTAGAATGATCAATACCCAGGATTGTCATAAGTAAAGCTTCAGTGCCTGTATTTGTTTAGGTATAGATGAGCCTTAGAAAATATCTCTCCAAAAGTGAAACCACTATTGCTGTGGCTGCCTGGAATTTTAGCTCAATGTAGACGCCTGAGAAAAGCAAAGAGTTTTCTATACATGTTACCGGTGTAGAGGCATTTTAATATTTTAACAACGTTATAAAATCACAGCATCTGCAGAATTAGATGAAAAGCTCATTTTAGTAACATAAACATAAATATTGGCTTTTCCTCAAATTCATGAAAGAAAAATCTGCCAGTAGCTGCCAGAGAGATGTCTTAGAAGAATAGCTAGATACACAAATGCACATATTAGGAGTAACTTAGGACTTAGGACTGTTGTAAGCTCCCCAGGAAAATATTCATATGCATGCCAACAGAATGTGGCATCATAAATATTCATAAATGTTCCTTTTATTCTTTATTGATTAGTTTATATCATTATTTTTTTAAATTCAATAACATTCCATCTTTCAAATAATTTCTGAGTAAAATAATTACGGTATATTTTTATTTATCTTTTTAAGTGGAATGGTAGAACAATAACAATTAAATATTAAGTGCTGATATGTATTACTTTTTACTTCACTTTAAGCACATATATTCAAACCTTTATTATCTAGGACAATTAGGAATATTAGTAAATATAAAAGAAAAATGATAAACCATTGGAAAATATATGTATCCAGAACTAGTCCAAAACTAATGTTTGCTTAGACTTCGATTGACAGCCGCAGGAGCCAATGGCGCCGCTGCTGTGTCTCAGCCAATCAGGAGGAGTGTCCCGGGCGGCTTAGACATTCGTGGACATCGCTGGCTAGAGATAGGGCTCAGGCATAGGCGTGCGCACAGGGTGTGCCAGGTGTGCCCAGGCACACCCTAATCACCCTGTGCAGCACAGATTCCCCCTTCTGCTTAGGTTACCCCCTCCTTCCCCTTGCAGCGCTGCCGGCTTCCCTACTCTCCTCTCCCTCTGGCTGTAGCTGCAGGGATGTTTTAGGATGAGTGGGGGAAGGGGGCGGTAAATATGTAACTTACCGGCCCCTTCCCTTTCATCGTGAGTGATTGGCAGTATGTGTTTGAGCTTTGGGGTGCACACCCTAATGTAATAGGCTGTGCACACCTATGGGCTCAGGTAAGTAATTAAGGGGGTGCTGGGGTGGCTGCTACACACAAAAGGTTTTTTATCTTAATGCATATAATTCATTAAGATAAAAAACCTTCTGCCTTTACAACTCCTTTAATGTATCTTGGTGAATTATACCTTTATTTGTTCAGGTCACAGTGTACCTTAATATGTTAGTAAATGTTATTGAATTTTTTTCTTATATTATAAAAAAAGCTGGCCAAAAATACCAAAAAGTATTTTTTCTATTCTAGCTGTTTATTTCTTGTCATTATAATAACCCACCATCAAAGAACAAGACAAAATAAATTCTCCTACTCCCAGCGCTCATGGTGATACCACACATGGCTATATTATTTGTTGCTTGCACCCATAGTATGGCCCAGGAACAAAAGTGCACATTTTGATTTCCTCATACATTAATACTTAATTAAAAAAAAAAAAAAAAAGTATTTTTTAATACTACCTAAAACATACTGACGCTGACACTAACATCAATTTAGATTAAGCCCTGAACTAACTATTATATCTTTATTTTTATTTGTTTCACAAAACCTTTTTTTTAAGTCATCCTCTAGGGGGAAGATAAAGAGGCAATGCATATTTTCCTCCTTCCCGAGGAGAAACAGTAGAGGGGCAGGTTCCATTCATGATGATTACTGTGATTATCTCTCATTAGACCCTAAGCACACTTCCAGCACAAACACAAGTACACATATACGTGGGCCACTTCTGTGATGCTGCATATATGTGTTACACCGATGGGGACAGGCTAACATGTAGTTTTAAGTAAGAAACAATGATCTACGCCTAATTCCTGAATCTTTTAAGCAGTTAAAGCTAATTACTATTAGTTTTTATTTATCTTGGAAAAGAAAATTTAAACAATATAAACAAAAGCAGACCAGACACAGCTGCTGGTCCCAATTTGACAGCTGTGTGGGTGAGTGTCCCTAAATGCACCTGTGAATCCCATGTAGGCAAAGATGGCCCTTTGCACGGGTGTATGGATAAGTATGTCTGTGTGAATGAGACCCAAGAGTACTGTAGATAGTTCCAAATAAATATTCAGCTGATGAAAATGTTTAAAATAATTTTGAAAGTTGTGATTTCTTTAAAAAATATATAACTTAATACTATAGAAATACTTTAACAATATCAAGATAAAATAATGAATAATAGAGATTGTCAGAAGATGGTCATGTTATGCTTCCAAACTTGGTAAAAACCTAGCTGGAAGTTTAATTTAAATTAGCTAAAAACAGCCATAGCCTGATTGGAACAGTCTGATTCCTACCAGTAGCTGCAGAGTTGGACCCCTGTTGTCTGTGGGGAAGTGATCTCTTTGCAAAGATCCAACACACCCCCTGCTTAGTCAGAGCTAGAGCTCCCTAATCACCAGGGACCAGAGGTTTTGCTAATCCCAGTGCTATTGGTTTGGCTCAAGAGGGGGAGTGTTAGACTTCTGAAATGATACCACTGCTCTCCTACAAAGAACAAGGGTCCACACTCTGGGGGAGATTTACTAAAACTGGTTCACTCAGAATCTGGTGAAACTGTGCATGGTAGCCAATCAGCTTTTAACTTCAAGTTGTTCGGTTAAGCTTTAGCAATAAAATGTGGAAGCTGATTGGTTTCTTTGCAGAGCTGCACCAAATTGTGAACTTTTGCACCGGGCTTTGCACATATGCACCAGACTTTGCACATTTGCACCAGACTTTGCACATTTAGGTAAATAACCCCATCTGCAGCTACTGGCAGGGGTCAGACTTTTCTACTCTGGCTGAAGTTGTAGAAATAAAACAAACTGTAAGGCATTGAACACATTCTGTTATGATGCATGTGAAATGTATTTGTCTGATTTAACTAAAGGCTCTGTTCTGCTTTATTTCCTACTAGAAGTATAGAATTTGGGCTACTAGTTTGTTTCCAGGGTATATCAAACAAACAACTAGTGGTTGTAAAAAAACAAAAAAAAACTGTGGATATCAGCAAAGCAAACCATAGACTTTTGGTCTGTATAGTCCTGAAATAGCTAGCTAATAGCAGAGACTCAGTGACTCCTTGCACATTGTTATACAGGCCGGCATGTGCCCATTCTTGTCTATGCTGCAAGTTCATCCCTGTACTTAAGCCACTTAATGAATGATGAATCATATAGTATTGTTCTAAAATGTCTGCAAACATCTAGGAATTGTGATGAAAAGTCATAAAAGTTTAGCAAGCTCTTACATGGCTGTACTTTTAAGGTTTTAAAGAAAAGCAACAAACAGGATTGTACAGTATAACCTACTTCATGAAAGTTATCCTTAGTTTGTAAGGAGCTCCAAACAAAAGATACACTTGACTGATAAGCTGAGCTTGAAAAAAAATGTGGCAAAACATTTATAGTGTAATAATGTTTGGGAAAATTGTAACACAAGTAATAATACTGGTGTGCACTACCAGTTATATGTAGCATGCTGAACACAACTGGAAAGCTTTTGTCTGGCCACAAAAAGGTCAATTTCAACCATTTAGTAATTGCAGCTGGCGAGCAAGGTGTTGATCAAAGAGAACCTGAGTTTGACAGAAAGGTTCTTGCAACCAGTGCTTGATTGTTTCCCTTTTCTTAGCAATAGATGGCAATCTATTCATCACTCTCACACTGAACATTGCAAAATGACTGGGAGACTGCTACAGTCAATCATTGCAGTGATTGTTTTCAGGACAAATAGAAATCAAAGTCATCTAAAAGACTTCAATGACTTATAATCACAATTCTGTTTCTAGTTTATTACCATCTCTACACGGAAAGGTATACGTTTTGAATAGTAATATTCATCTGAATATGAAGGAAATTTTATTGCAAATTTAGCCTATGGCATATACGTAACAGACATTCCGTTTGAATCCTAATCCCAGTGGTCTATTTGTAACTTTTTTATAACCAGTGCTCTATTTTCAAAGTTTTTTTCCTTTAGGTTTAATGTATAGACACGTATAAATAATTTCGCTGGTTGTCAACTTGCTGTTCTATTCACCGCAAAGACCTGAGAAATACACGTCCCTCTTCTTAGCACAGAATTAACTGCACCAGATGTATGAGTAACAAATCTACATAAAACTACAGTCCACTAATTCATAAACACTCCACATAAAGGGGTTGATTTTCAAAATGAGTAGTGAATGTTCACTTAGCTTAAAGGGAGTTCCAGTCTTTTTTATGTTTACAAAAAGTGTAGCTGTTGGCTTTTAATAAAGGGAAACTTACCTGTTCCACTGTCCCATCGACGTGGCCTAACGGAGCTTCGCTCCTCTCCCCCCTCTCTCCGCCGGTGTCGCCATTATAACTGTGGGCACCCGGCCGTGACAGCTCTCGGCTTCACGGTCGGGCACTCACTGCGCATGTGTCCCAGGTGATCGCCTAGAGGGAGGGGCCGCCTTAGGCGATGTGACGAGTCACCTAAGCAGTGCCTGGGCAGAAGGAGGAAGTGGGACAGGAAGTCCCACTCCTACTGAAGCCCCCACTCCCCCCCAAAAAAAATTACATGCCAAATGTAATTTGGGATCCTGAACAGATCCCCTTCTGAATTATAGAAAACGGAGCAGCTATCACTTTTGAGACATCATGTTCATTCATTTTTTTGTCATCTCATGATGCGGAGCTCAACGGACCTATGTTAGGTCTCTTTAGGTCTATGAGCAGGCAGATGTAATTGGACATGAATTGTTTATATAATTGTGTTATTATTATTCTACAGGATTTTATACAGGATTTTCCTCTGACCAAAAAGGATTCAAACCTTTTCTTTTTTTTTTTAGACCTAGACAGACTCGTAGATAATCAGCCTGTCCATAGACTAATATTGAACTTCTGCTTGGATCCTCTAAAAAACTGACAGGAGACTTTGCTTGGATCACCCTTGTGAAAGAATCCTCAGGGTTTCCATTCACTATGCATGTACACCTCAACACCCGCATGTACCCCTATGATTCAAGCACATCATACTTATTTATCCCTGCTCAAATACATTTCCTCACTTCCTAATAAAAAGGAATAAAGCAGGGGAAAAACTGCTATGGCATGCTTGGCTGGCAGGATCGAATGTGTGTGTGGATGTACACCATGAATCAGAGGAAAAACGCAACATATGCAAGGTTATTTATTAACCACTTAAGGACCGCCTCACGCCGATATACGTCGGCAGAATGTAGCTCCTGTATCTGGTCAAAGGCTACTTGTGCAAATACACCACATACATGAAGGCACACACTTTTTTTTATATGCTACACACTAGGCTTGTGCAATTCGTTTCGTAACGAATCGAAATTCGTCCGAATTTAGCAACTTTCGGACATTCGGAAGCATTCGAATTTCCGAACAAAGCAATTACGAATAAAACCGAATCCGAAATAAATTATACCGCAAAATAGCGAATGCCCGAATGTCTTCGGCATAATTCGTTATGAAAAAACTTACGAATGTACAAATCCATTGGAAACACAATAACACTCACTCTGCTCTGCTCTCTGCTTCTCCTTCACCGTGCTGAACTCCCTCTCAAAATGGTGTACAGGGGCGGAGGCTATAGCCGCATGTAAAAAACAAAAGTAAAATACGAGATTTCTAATCCATTCGAAGCACAATAACACTCTGCTCTGCTCTCTGCTTCTCCCTCACCGTGCTGAACCCTCTCAAAATGGTGTACAGGGGCGGAGGCTATAGCCGCATGTAAAAAACGAAAGTAAAATACGAGAT
Organism: Rana muscosa; assembly: GCA_029206835.1. NCBI lineage: Eukaryota > Metazoa > Chordata > Amphibia > Anura > Ranidae > Rana > Rana muscosa. The sequence continues at coordinate 746,364,047 of CM055116.1, read as the reverse complement.
TTCGAATCGTTACAAATAACCGCTATGTATTTCGAAAAGTACAAATCCATTCGAAGCACATTAGGCATAATAGTCAGCGTCGTCGTGAGAGAGACACAGAAAATTACGAATCAACGAACCCAAAAAAAGTTACGAAAGTAGGAGTTGTGTCCAGAATCAACGAAAAACAACGTACTCTACCGAAAGTACGAATTATAAAGCAACAAAAAATTCAACGAAAAATGTCGCTTGCAAAAATACGAATGAGTCCGAACACGAAAAATCCCGTCTAGCAAAATTACGAATGATTACGAATCAACAGGACCGGAAAGAAACGAACCGAAACGGAACGAATTTTTCCGTTGTGCACAAGCCTACTACACACACACTCATTCATAATAATTTTTTTGCAAGTGACCAGGTACTGCCTGTCCTCTATAAAGGTAAAAACCTTCTTTTGCAGGTCACAATTATTTGCAATGTTTGTGTGTGCATAAACATACAGATGTTGGGCCAGTGCTGGGCTTACTACAAAAAACAGCAATCATTGACAGATGGCAGTTCAAACACTGGTGCTGAGGGGGCCCGCAGGAGCTGCTGACAAATCAGCCACCGTAGAGAAGGGGATATATATATATATATCTATATATATATATATATATATATATATATATATATAGATATATATATATATATAGTATGCATGTTCACAAAAAGCACATATATCAAAGCAAGTTAAAAAATGTACTTTAATGCTTTATTATATGTGCAGTAGCATGTTGTAAAACTTTGTGTGATAATGGAACACCTGAGAAAAAATGTTACTGGAAGCAATATCATTTTGTGATTTTATGTAATAGTTGGTATCATTTAAAGCCCTGTAGTTTTTGTTAGGACCTTTTGTGGAATGCACCACCACTACCCCCCGGGTGGAGGAGGGGGTGGGGCCAATATTGGTGCATGCAGCAAAATGGGATATTAGGGGATAAAACAGGTGGTAAGGAGGTTACATAACACCTCCTCATACCTGTCAACCACCCGTCTGTAAGGCCAACTATTGAGGTTCGCTCTTAAGAGGGCTACCACAAGTGTAAATGAGCCCAAAAGGAGGGAGGAAGCCAAGGGACTCCTGAGATAGTTCTGAGGAGAAAAGGGTATTCACAGTTCCCATTTCAGTCTTTGCATGGTGCCGGAAATGAAGGCATCTTCTGCTTCTTCCCATTATGGGTCATGTGATATGTCACATGAGGAGTTAGCATGTTCTCCCTGTGCCTATGTGGGTTTCCTCCAGGTACTCCGGTTTTCTCGCACATTCCAAAGACATGCTGGAAGGGTAATTTGCTCCTGTTTAAATTGGACCTAGCATGTGTATGTATGAATGTGAGGTAGGGGACCTTAGATTGTAAGCTCCTTGAGGACAGGGACTAATGTGAATGTACATAATATGTTAATTGCTGCATAAATTCTCAGTGCTATATAAATATCTGTAATAAATAATGAATACATTTTGGAGGGAGGAGGGAGGAGAGAGCAGAATCCTTTCTCCACCAGCTATCCGGCCTTTGATCTTCAGATAGGAGTGATGCTGCAGTCACTCCTGTCAGTAAGGGGCAGAAAAAGCAGAGGAGCAAGAGAGGCCCCCAGGGGCATTGCTTAGGGAACCCATGGCAAGCTGTAATGTGATCTGCTGTGAACGCTGCAACAAACAATAGGTGTGGCCAAACTGTTAACAGTGGGAGGGGCTTAAGGGGCATGGTTCAACGAAACTTTGAGCCTCTTTTTACAAATTAAATATACTCTGATTTCTGTGCCCCAAGTGAGAGTCTCACAAATGAGTGAAGAAAAAAAAAACACTGTAATTAAATATGGTTTTGTGAACACTGAGCTAACACTGAGCCTATCCTAAATAAGAACTTAATTAAAATAGTCAGGAATTTTTTAACCAGCTACTGTTGAGGCAACAAACACTTTGGTGAAAAATACATAATGTATAGTGTATTGTACATAGTACAGGAGTCTGTATGGCAGAGTTCAAAGGTCAGAGGAGTCACAAAGTGCAAGGGTCAGGAGTACATAGCACACAGAGTTCTGCAGACAGTGTCGGGTCTAGGAATACATAACACAGATTGCAGGGCTCAGGGTGTGTAATGAACAAAGTACAGGGGTCTGGAGTTTGTAATGCATAGAATGTAAGTGACAGGAGTGTGTGATGAATAATAGGGGTCAGAAGTACAAAATGAAGAGTGCAGGAGTCAGTGGTGTGTAACGGACAGTATAGGGGTCAGGAGACTGCAACATTCTCCTAACAAGCAATACTCAACCCCCCTTTACCGGTTCAAGAGAAATACACCCCCCCATCACACTCCCAGCACAAATGCTCTCCCCTCTTCTAGCATGACTTCTATATCCCAATCTCCCCTCCCAGTATAAATCTACTTCCCCTCTCAGCACAATCCCCAGCCCACATCCTCTTCCACCCCTCCAAATCCCTCCTCAGCATTAACCCGCCCTCCAATTCACCCTCTGAGCACAAATCTCCTCTCCCTTCTACCATAAAAACCCCATCCTCCTACCAGCCATAATCCTCTCCCCTTCCCTACATAAAGACTCTACCACACCCCCACAAATTTCCCTTCTAGTTTAAATCCCATTCCATCCAGCACAATCCCCTCATCCCTCCTTTCAGCATAAATACCCCACTCCAATTCCCCCTACCAGCACAAATCTTCTCCCCCTTCTAGCACATATCCACCATTCCCCCTCCCCCATCCTTCTTTCCAGCATAATTTTTTTTCTCTTCCCTGCAAAAATACTCTACCCCCCCCCCCCCCAATTCCCCTTCTAGTATTCTACTAAAAATCCCCTTCCTCTCCAAATCCCCCACAGCACAAATTCTCCCCCTCCCCATTATCTCTTTCTAGTACAAATCCTCTTCTCTCTCCAGTTTATTCCCACAGAACAAATACTCCCTCCTTCTAGTACAAATGCTCTTATTCGCCCACCCACCTAAATTCCCCCTACCAGCACAAATCCCACCAAATTCCCCTTCCCAGCACAAATCCTTCTCACTCCCCATACCTCTCCTTCTAGTAAAAATCTTCTTACCTCTCCAAATCCACCCTCCCCTCATAACTGTTGTTATAATGTGCAGCCAGCAGGGAGAGATGCCGGCTGCTGCAGTGTTGCCAATCACTGTGCTGGGGACGCGGGGCACCCCGCAGGAGATGCAGGCAAGTGCCCTGGGCATCCTACACTAGCAATCAGTAACAGTAACTGTAGACTTGCACTGGAGACTTGTGCCCCTTCTGTCCCCCCCTTGTCCCATCCCTGCCAAATCTAGAAATGACACAAGTCAGTGGAACCACTCACGAGGAAGTCAAATAATAATGAAACACATAGGGTGGAGCCAGTGCACAAACATCATCTTGCAGGAAGGGGCGGAGCTACACACAGTCAGCATCAGTGGAGTTCCCACTACATATCTCAGCGATTTATATCTTAGTGCTGGGAGAAAGCACTATTTCCTCTGAGTATGCTTAGCTTTTTAATACATTTTGATTAAATGGCCTTATACACTTCTTTTGTGCCTAATTTTCTCAATGGGGATGCAAGTTTGTCACAGCCTGTGATGGGGTAGACCAGGATTAATCACAAGTGTTGTTAGACCAGATTATTTACTTGACTGGTTCGATGTTTTAGAATAATTCACAATCTTAAAGATTGTGAATTATTTTTCCTTTTGAACTTTCCTTTGTGTGAAGGGGAGACTAATCATCTTATACATAAGGATTTTCACATATTTGTTTGCGTATGTGCATATTATTTGCATTGCATTTGGCATTGCCAGACTGTTTGCACTATTTTTTGTGACATTTAGGGGGGGGGGGATTATCAAAGTTGGAGTGGCCAGAATCTGGTGAAGCAGTACATAGTAACCAGTAAGCTTCTAACTACAGCTTGTTCAGTTAGGGTTTGACAATAAGGCCTGGTTCACAATACTGCGACATACTGTATGCTCCGACTTTGGAAGCACAGGTCACATGCCGTATACAAATCAAAGGTTCCCTATGAGAGCCATCTTAACTGGTCCGACACAAGTCGGTCTGACTTTGAAGGTCCCTGCTCTACTTTGGTCCGACCTTGGTCTGTTTTCAGCCCATTCAATATCATTGAAGTCGGATCAAAGTCGGATCCTCGTGCTAACCATCCGACTTGTGACATCTGACATGGTGATTACAGCAGCAGGAAAGGGAATTTATGTCACACTGGGATTTTTTTGATTTGTCAAAGGACAAGTCGGACTATCTCAAAGTCGGAGCAAAATCGTATCCTGTTCGGTCAAGTCGGATGGACGTAGGACCGATGTAGGACCAATGTCGCAGGGCAAAGTTGGATCGACAATCGTACAACAGTTGTGTCGTACCAGTGTGAACCCGGTCTAAAATCTAGAAGCTGATTGGTTACTATGCACAGTGATCAAAGTTTATATTGTTATTTTTTTGGTTATTTTTTAGACAGTCACTGGTTTAGCACTGATAGCTCTTTTTTTTAGCAGGGATTTTTATATTTGTGTGTTAAATATATTTATAGCACTAAACCCTGTGTCACAAAGATAGAGATCTCTATTCCCAATTAATATTGGTATATTGAGTAAAGCTGTGGGAAAGCAAACATTAAATGCCTCGGTGGCTTTATAATTCTAGTCCAGTATTTTAAAAATAGTATGTCAGAGAAAACATATAAAACGGCAAGAAGTTTTATGAGTACTGAAATTAACACATTTCAAAAGCGATGATGTTAAGGATATATTAAGCAAGGAAATATTGATTAGCCATTCGCTTATATAGCACAGTCTGTGTTTCAATTACCACATAGCATTGTTTGAAGTATGTACTGGTATTAATATGGGAACTGAACAATAGTTTCTCCAGAGAAAATTCATATCTCCCTTCATTGCCTCAGTAGGTCTAGAATGCCTAGGGCAAAATAAAAGTAAGATTGCAGAAAATTACTCTTGTAAATGTTTCTTGCTAGCACAAAAACAAGTATTTTCTGGAGCAAAACAAGTAAATGGAACACATTCAGAAGTGTATACCTGCTCTTTTAACTCCAGTTTTGTTGAGAAAAAAATGTCCTCTAGGTCAATTACTAGACTTTTGGAAAACTTTATTTTACTTACTTTTGATTTGTAGTTGCTGATGCAGGTCCTAAAAGTGGATTTTCTGAAACTGACTGCTATATGGGAGAGTCTGCATTTACTATAATCACATCCTACTTTGCACTGCATCACAGTTTGTATGCCTCCATAGATGAAAGTTCTACTTCAAGGGGTGTCTCTTATCTGACTTCATACTCTGTACACAGGTCTGAAAAGAGCAGCGAGAAAGCAATGGCTGCAAGCAATATACAGTTGAAGTTTCTGGCAGTAGTTATGGCCAACAGCAGATTCAATATGGAGAGATACAAAATATTTTTTGTAGAATATATAGATAAATATATATAGATATATATCTATATATATACTGTATATGATATGATAGATATATTAATATTTTTATTAATTTTTTTGTAATTTATTATCGAAATACAAAAAGTTATTGAAAAAAAACAGGAAACAGAATGGTATGCAGGTAACACAACGTTGAATATACTTACGTACTTATCTTTTTTTCTTAATGTAGGGAAAGATAAGGGTTACAGGGAGTTGCATTTAAAACCAATCAATTATAGTGGTGTAATGAATCCAGGCCTAAAGAATAAATGATCATAGGTCTGTGGTAGGGACGGTGCCTCTGATTGTACATAATGCATCGCGACTTGGAAGACTAGTCAATCAATATGTTTTATATTTTTTTTTTATGTAAAATTATCATTTAAGAAAAGTAGGCTGCTTATAACTTTTCTTTCCAGCTTCTGCACTGTTACTTCACATTAAAATGCTCACGATTTACTTATTTATTTTCATTTCTTTAGGCTCAGAAATCATGGATCGAAAGAGTATTTCACAAGAGAGAATGCGTGCACATTATACCCAGCACCAAAGACCCCCATAGGTAAGTAATGCTATATTAAAAAAAAAAAAAAGATCTGTCAAACAAGAGTTTTATGCCGCGTACACACGATCGTTTTTCATGCCATTTTTTAAACCGTCGTTTTTCTCGTCGTTTTTTTTCTTGTTTCCTCTCAAGCCTGTCTTGCATCCACACGATCATTTAAAAAAAACGCTCAAGCAAAGAGCAGTGACGTACAACACGTACGACGGCACTATAAAGAGGAAGTTCCGTTCGAATGGCGCTACCCTTCATGTTAGTAAACTTTGTTGAGCGGCGATTTGCACTTTTCAGCCTCGTGCTTTTCAGTCCGTTACAGCGTGACGAATGTGCTATCTCCATTACGAACGCTAGTTTTACCAGAACGAGCGCTCCTGTCTCATACTTGATTCTGAGCATGCGCATTTTTTTTCACCTCGTAAAAGCATACACACTATCGTTTTTCACGTCGTTAAAAAAAACAACATGAAAAACGACGTGAAAAAATAGAGCATGTTCAAAATTTTTAATGCCCGTTTTTCACGCCGTTAAAAATGCTCTGGAGCCTACACACGATCGGTTTTAATGGCCATTTTTAAAAATGCCACTTTTAACGGCATGAAAAACGATCGTGTGTATAGGGCATAAGTCTTTTTTGCTACTGAAGGAAAAGGCTTCTGATGTCTTCCCTTTCCATAATCCTTAAGTCTTGTCTTCACATGCCAGCACTTAAAGCTTAAGACTGATAAGCCTTACAGAGATTCCCCAATAAAATACTTAAATTTGACTCCAATATGCATGATATGGGAGACACATCTTCATCTATTTCTAGTAGGATGACACAGATATATATACATAGAACATATAGGACACCCAAGTGGTTATATAAAATCAGATATAAAGACTTTCCTCTTTTCTTAGATGTCTTGAGATCTAGGCGATCTAATGCATATGTTGTGGTATTGTCTCAAATTGTTTAGTTATTGACAAGAAGTAGTGGATATAATTAATACTGTGTACGATATTCAAATTCCTCTCATCTGACTTATTTTTGGGTGGGTTGAATTTCTTAGAGGTAAATATCTCTTTAATCTTGGCTAATAATTGCCTTCTGTTTTTGGCAAGAAAATTAGTGGCTAGCCCCTTAACGACCGCTCACTGTATATATACGTCGGCAGAATGGCACGGACAGGCACAATCACGTACCTGTACGTGACTGCCTTCGTATAGTTGGGGGGTCCCATCGGACCCCCCTTCTATACAGTGAGAGGTCGGCATCGTTCCGGGAGCGATCGGTGATGAGGGGACAGCCATTCGTTTCCGGCAACCCCCTCGCGATCGCTCCCGGCGAATGAGAATCTTCCTCTGCCTGTGTAATGTTTACACAGGCAGGAGGAAGTGATGTCATCTCTCCTGCGGCGCTCACATATACCGAGCGCCGTAGAGTGAAGACATACAGGTTAGTGCACTAAACAGCACACTGACACCAGCACACATAGGCACCCGATCGCCCCCCCAGGCCCCCCCAGACACCCCCAGATACCCCCCAGCCCCCAGTCACAGTGTCACTGATTGCAGTGACCATTTATTTACTGATCACTGCAATCAGTGAAATTTGTGACTGTAAAAGTGTCAGGGCAGTTAGTTTTAGGTCCAGTGTAGCCCCCTAACCCCCCTAATAAAGGTTTAACCCCTTGATCGCCCCCCAGGTAACCCTTTCACCCCCTAGCACCACTGTCACTAAGCGATAGTTTTTCTGATCGCTGTCTTAGTGTCAGTGCTGCCGATAGGTAGCCAGTTATATTTTTTTAGGTTCGTCGCAGGTTTTTATAGCGTCAGGTACCCCCATATATTACCTAATAAAGGTTTAACCCCTTGATCGCCCCCCAGGTAACCCTTTCACCCCCTTTTGCCAGTGTCACTAAGCGATCATTTTTCTGATCGCTGTCTTAGTTATGCTGGTGCCGCTAGGTAGTCAGTTATTTTTTTTAGGTTCGCCGCAGGTTTTTATAGCGTCAGGTACCCCCATATATTATCTAAAAAAGGTTTTAACCCCCTAATTGCCCCTAGTTAACCCTTTCACCAGTGATCACAGTATAAGTGTCACTGGTGACACTGGTTAGCCAGTTAGTTATTTTGTTATTTAGGTTCCCCGTCAGGTTTTTTATAGCGTCAGGTACCCCCATATATTACCTAATAAAGGTTTAACCCCCTGATTGCCCCTAGTTAACCCTTTCACCAGTGATCACCATATAAGTGTTACGGGTGACGCTGGTTAGTTAGTTCGCTTTTTATAGTGTCAGGGCACCCGCCGTATATAACCCAATAAAGGTTTAACCCCCTGATCGCCTGGCGGGTGATATCAATTAGGTTTTAGCGTCAGAGAGGGTCTGCATCGCCCCAGGCAGCGTCAGGTTAGTGCCAGTAACGCTAACACCCACGCGTGAAGCATACACCTCCCTTAGTGGTATAGTATCTGAACAGATCAATATCTGATCTAATCAGATCTATACTAGCGTCCCCAGCAGTTTAGGGTTCCCAAAAACGCAGTGTTAGCGGGATCAGCCAAGATTCCTGCTAGCACCTGCGTTTTGCCCCTCCGTCCAGCCCAGGCCACCCAAGTGCAGTATCGATCAATCACTGTCACTTACAAAACACAACACACATAACTGCAGAGTTCGCAGAGACAGGCATGATCCCTGCGACTCCAGTGCTGTAGGAGGTGATTTCACCACCACAGTTAAAAAAAAAAGCATATATGCTGAAGCATGGGGGTAGCAGGGGCGGAGGAGCGGAGGAGCGATTTTGCTCCTAATGCCGCGTACATACGGTCAAAATTCCGACGGAGGCTTGCCCGTGGAAAAGTCCGACCGTGTGTACGCGGCATAACTTTTGCGGGAGGATGCCCCCATGCTTCGGCATATATAAATGGTGCATGTATGCCCATCATTAGAAGTGGGTGGATGAAGGGAGGTATTCTAATGGTGGGCATACCCACCGATCAAGCTCTTTTTTTCGTTCAGCCAACAGGCTGCATGAAAAAAAAGATTACAATACATGTCCAACAAGGACCAGCAACGTACTGGTATGTTGCTGGACTTTGAATGGTTATACCAGATTTATGCCTGCGGGTTTAGGTATCATCTTGGTAACATTCTTTTCAGCCAGCGGCCGGCTTTCATGTAAAAGCAATCCTAGCAGCTAATTAGCCTCTGGACTGTTTTTACAAGCAGTGGGAGGGAATGTCCCCCCCCCCGGATATAAAAAGCGTCATTGGGAAATTGGGAAAGCATTTTATCACACCGATCTTGGTGTGGTCAGATGCTTTGAGGGCAGAGGAAAGATCTAGAGTCTAATAGACCCCAGTTTTTTCAAAAAAAGAGTACCTGTCACTACCTATTGCTATCATAGGGGATATTTACATTCCCTGAGATAACAATAAAAATTATAAAAAAAAATAAATATGGAAGGAACCGTTTAAAAATAAAATAAAAAAGCAAAATTAATAATAAAAAAAAAACCCTGTCCCGCCCTGCTCTTGCGCAATGGCGAACGCAAGCGTCAGTCTGGCGTCATATGTAAACAGCAATTTCCTCATGCATGTGAGGTATCCCCGCGAAGGTCAGATCGAGGGCAGTCATTTTAGCAGTAGACCTCCTCTGTAAATCTAACGTGGTAACCTGTAAAGGCTTTTAAAGGCTTTTAAAAATGTATGTAGTTTGTCGCCACTGCGCGTTTGTGCGAAATTTTAAAGCATGTCGTGTTTGGTATCTATGTACTCGGCCTAAGATCATCTTTTTTATTTCATCAAACATTTGGGCAATATAGTGTGTTTTAGTGCATTAAAATTTAAAAAAGTGTATTTTTTCCCCAAAAAATGTGTTTGAAAAATCGCTGAGCAAATACTGTGTGGAAAAAAAAAATGCAACATCCACCATTTTAATCTGTAGGGCCTTTGCTTTTAAAAAAAATATATAATGTTTGGGGGTTCAACATAATTTTCTTGCAAAAAAATAAATGTTTTCATGTAAACAAAAAGTGTCAGAAAGGGCTTTGTCTTCAAGTGGTTAGAAGAGTGGATGATGTGTGACATAAGCTTCCTAATGTTGTGCATAAAATGCCAGGACAGTTCAAAACCCCCCCAAATGACCCCATTTTGGAAAGTAGACACCCCAAGCTATATACTGAGAGGCATGTCGAGTCCATGGAATATTTTATATGTTGACACAAGTTGTGGAAAAAAGTTGTCACTAAATGATATATTGCTCAAACATGCCATGGGCATATGTGGAATTACACCCCAAAATACATTTTGCTGCTTCTCCTGAGTACAGGGATACCACATGTGTGAGACTTTTTCGGAGCCTAGCCGCGTACGGCCCTCAAAATCCAAGCACCGCCTTCAGGCTTTCTAAGGGTGTAAATTTTTGATTTCACTCCTCACTCCCTATCACAGTTTCGGAGGCCATGGAATGTCCAGATGGCACAAAACCCCCCCAAATGACCCCATTTTGGAAAGTAGACACCCCAAGCTATTTTCTGAGAGGTATGGTGAGCATTTTGCAGATCTCGCTTTTTGTCACAAAGTTTTGAAAATTGAAAAAAAAAATGTCTTTCTTCATTTTCAAAAACAAATGAGAGCTGTAAAATACTCACCATGCCTCTCAGCAAATAGCTTGGGGTGTCTACTTTCCAAAATGGGGTCATTTGGGGGGGTTTTGTGCTATTTTGGCATTTTATGGCCTTCGAAACTGTGATAGGTAGTGAAATCAAAAATCAGTGAAATCAAAAATTTGTGCCCTTAGAAATCCTGAAGGCGGTGCTTGGTTTTCGGGGTCCCTTACGCGGCTAGGCTCCTAAAAAGTCCCACACATGTGGTATCCCCGTACTCAGGAGAAGCAGCAAAATGTATTTTGGGGTGTAATTCCACATATGCCCATGGCATGTTTGAGCAATATATCATTTAGTGACAACTTTGTGCAAAAAAAATAAATAAATAAATAAATTGACTGTTTTCCGCAACTTGTGTCAACATATAAAATATTCCATGGACTTGACATGCCTCTCAGTATATAGCTTGAGGTGTCTATATTCCAAAATGGGGTCATTTGGGGGGGGGGTTTGAACTGTTCTGGCATTTTATACACAACATTAGGAAGCTTACATCCACTCTTCTAACCACTTGAAGACAAAGCCCTTTCTGACACTTTTTGTTTACATGAAAACATTTTTTTTTTACAAGAAAATTATTTTGGGGTGCAATTCCACATATAACCATGGCGTGTTTGAGCAATATTAGTGACAACTTTTTGTAATTTTTTTTTTTTTGTCATTATTCAATCACTTGGGACAAAAACAAAAAAAAAAATCAATGGGCTCAACATGCCTCTCAGCAATTTCCTTGGGGTGTCTACTTTCCAAAATGGGGTCATTTGGGGGGGTTTTGTACTGCCCTGCCATTTTAGTACCTCAAGAAATGAGATAGGCAGTCATAAATTAAAAGCTGTGTAAATTCCAGAAAATGTACCCTAGATTGTAGACGCTATAACTTTTGCGCAAACCAATAAATATACGCTTATTGACTTTTTTTTACTAAAGACATGTGGCTGAATACATTTTGGCCTAAATGTATGACTAAAATTGAGTTTATTCGATTTTTCTTATAACAAAAAGTAGAAAATATCATTTTTTTTCAAAATTTTCAGTTTTTTTCCGTTTATATTGCAAAAAAAAAAAATTACAGAGGCAATCAAATACCATTAAAAGAAAGCTCTATTTGTGGGAAGAAAAGGACGCAAATTTCGTTTGGGTACAACATTGCATGTCCGCACAATTTCCAGTTAAAGCAACGCAGTGCCAAATTGTGAAAACACCTCTGATCATTAAGCTGCGTAATGGTCCGGGGCTTAAGTGGCTAGAAAATGGCTTTCACCAGCTCCTCCCGCAGTGGATGATTGGATTAAGGAAGTAAATACTTCTCTCGATTGGGAAAAATTGATGTATCAAATAAGAGTAATACCCTAATAAGTTTGAAAAAACGTGGCTTGCATGGTTAAATGCAACCTCAGGTTTCCCCATAGGAATTTCATCCAAGATAGGCTACTATGGTAATAGTTTATATAGTTATATTTTTTTTGAGTGACTCTCTAGTGAGTTATATTTATATATAAGGCTTATATTATAGCATAGGAGTACTACCTGCTGAACAAGCTGGGATTGGTGTTTTTTTATTAAAGTCATATGACTATTATATGATAATATTACCCTTATAGGCGTCTTATTGTGTCTTTTGTATTATTGTGTAAGAAAAGGGTTAATCAATAAAAATTATTAATCTCGAAGACAGGCAACACACATGTAGTTTCTAGTTAAGCAATTCATCAATATAGTTGATTTTCAGTTGTCATCAGGGAGCTGCAAAGCAGAGGTTGGAAGTATCAGAGTGATATTTCTGATTAACAAGGTATGTGTATTACAAAAAATGCCTGACCAAAAAGACAAATCCTTTGGCAGGTAAAACAATATATGCATTACATCCATATACTGTATTTGTTTGTCTGGAGTTCCACTATAAAGTAGATGAGAGATAGTGTTTGCAAACTATTACATAAACCCATGCAAGTGACCAGCCTCAGGTGATACACAGATATGAAACAAATCCTATTAAATAATTTGTACCAGTTTTTCTGTAGCCCTCTATCCTTTATAGCCTCCTAAATCACACAATTTACACAGAATTGTTGAGCTCCAGGAGGCAGGGGTGGGGATCTGATGCCTCACACTGAACAGCATAGAGCAGAGAGCTGAGTATTATCTGAGAGTTGAGTGGAAGAAATGGACACAGCCCCCCCCCCCAGTCTACACAATCTCATAGGTAAACATGTACAGCTGAGGCAATCAATCACCTTCTGTGTGCTGGAAGGGGGTATTGTTGTCTCCCGGGATTCTATGTGGCATAACCTATCAGACTCATGCAGATAGCAGAGGTAGGAGACAACAGATAAGAACTACACTAGGTGCTTCGGACTGACGCAAATACACACTATAGAAGGATATTCTTTTTTTGTTTTTTATTTCTGAGATTTACAACCTCTTTGAATGCATTTACTATGATCATCAATTAAAGCTCCAACATTCTGTATTAAAATAAACAAAGCAATATTAAAAAAAAAAGTGCTGTAATTTTAGCAAGCAAATTAATTTTCCTACATTTGACTGGCAATTCTGATATAATGAACTATTCTGATTCAGTAGGAGATCCAATTATTACAAATTAAATGGATTTTTGGCAAGTTGACATCTGTGTTATGTATTTCACAAGCATGAACTTTTGTTAACATTTAGTCTATTTTTGCAGCTAATATGTAACATGTTTTTTGACTGGTCGGCTGAATTGATCAATAGGCAGGTGTAAAAAAACAAAACAAAACAAAAAAACAATAGGAACTTCAGCACAAAGTGAGACATTCCCAGATTGTAGCCCTCCAAATGTGCCTTACTTATAACAACTGAAATGCCGATAGGTAATTAGAAGTGCCAACTTGACAGGCAAGAGAATATTCAGTAAAAGGTTTGAGGCTATGAAAGACAGGACTTGGGCAAATTCATAATGCAGGCATAATTCAAGGAGATAGCAGATGATGAAGCTTCATCCAAAAGACAAACCAGATGTGTAAAGATATAGACTGTAAAAAATAGAGAGCAAGATACCACCCACCATAAGGACCAGGACAGCCATCTTTCCCAAGCCTTGTATCAATGCTGTTCCAGTGCACTGGGAATTTATTTATTTTTTTTGCTGCCAATGATGCATGATTTGCCTGTGCTTCAGTATACAAATACAGATACAGTTATAAAAACTTGATGTCTGAGGCTCCTTTTACACCAGTGTACCGATTTGAGTCAGCCTGTTAGTTTTTCAGGCAGATCTGATGGGACCACCCATTGTTCTCTATGGGGCGGCATATTCAGCGGACATGCATCCGCTGTCACCCGCCAGAATCTGATTAAATTCGGTCTGCTAAAAACAGACAGATGGGGATACATTTGCCATCTGTCCAGTGGATTGGACCAGATGACAATAGGATGGAAACGGACATGCAGTCTGTTCCCATCCAACCCCCCCATAGAAAGCAGCGGGCTGTGGTCATGTCAGCTTTGCATAGTGGAGGGGACACGGACCTGTCATCCACCTGCTCAGCTGGGATCAGCGAAGAGATCCCCCACTGAGCAGGCAGATCTGCTTGGACAGATTCCACCCCGTGTGAAAGGGGCCTAAGGCTTCATGTACACTATTCTATCACCTACACAGGACATTTAAAAAACACCAGCGCTGCTGCCAGGAAAAAGCAGCGTTAAAAACACGCTGTTAGCCACATTTTGAATAGCGTTTATGAGCGTTTATGGGCTTTTTTGGCGTTTTTTGGCTTTTCTTTAGTAAAAACACTCCGTATAATGTAAAAATGCCAAACACGGCTAAACATGGCTAAAAGCTTGTTATAGTGTTTAGCAGCATTTAGTTGCATTTAGCTACAGGTTTGGGAATTTTATTTGTTTTTAGAGCTCAACAGCCTCTGCTCCTGGACGTACAGGCTGTCGTTTTTCTCTACTGCCCCTAAACGCTTATGCCTCCAAACGCCTCTGAAAGTTTATGTGTGCATGGACACATAGGCTAACATGGAGGGGCATTTAGAGGCAGTTAAAAAAAATGTCAGCCCTTACAAGCTTTAGGCATTTCTTCTGCTAAAACGCTGCTGCCCTCTTGGAGAGTTAAAAATACGTCCTGTGTGCATGAGGCCTTAGTCATTGAGCTGGGAGATGTTTACAGCAACCAAAGCAGAAGGAAACCAACGTACATTATCTGCAAACATGTGGGTTAGTCACTCTGTAACTACTGAAGATACTGGAATTGATTTACTAAAGACAAATAGGCTGTACACTTTGCAAGGGAATTTTCCCCAGAGCTTAGTGAATGTGGAGAAACTTCACATTGCAAAGTACCCGATCATGTGCAAGGAAAATAAAAGCAGAATTTATGTTTGCTCATGATTGGATGATGGAAGTCAGCAGATTATTCCATTTATTCACTAAGCTGTGGGGAAAATTTCCTTGCAAAGTGAAGTATTTTTGCATTTGGTAAATCAACCCCACAGAATCAGCATGACATGTAGTTAACTAAAAGATGTTAGGGATGACAGAATTCATATTTCTTTAGTACATGTTTTCTTTAAATATGACATCTCATTGACAATTTAGCATGTAAGCAAAGTAAATGTATATTGGAACTCCATCATATAGTTCTTGATGAAAACCAATGTGTTTTGTTGATGGCTGACTTTTTGTGGCATTCCAGAACAAAAAAAATTTCCTAGGAGTCCAGCTTCGATCAATAAACTAAGCAAAGCAATTTTCCAACTCTGGCTGAATTCTCTGTGCAATCTTGTAGAAAATCTAGAAAGGAACATGTGTCCCATCACTGCAGAAGTAGTCCAAATGAGACCATTGCAGGGAGCTGTAGATCCTGAATATTAGAAGACCAACATGTGAATTAAACATGTGTCCCAACACTGCAGATGTAGTCCAAGTGAGACCATTGCAGGGAGCTGTAGATCCTGAATATTAGAAGACCAACATGTGAATTAAACATGTGTCCCGACACTTCAGAAGTAGTCCAAATGAGACCATTGCAGGGAGCTGTAGATCCTGAATATTAGAAGACCAACATGTGAATTAAACATGTGTCCCGACACTTCAGAAGTAGTCCAAATGAGACCATTGCAGGGAGCTGTAGATCCTGAATATTAGAAGACCAACATGTGAATTAAACATGTGTCCCGACACTTCAGAAGTAGTCCAAATGAGACCATTGCAGGGAGCTGTAGATCCTGAATATTAGAAGACCAACATGTGAATTAAACATGTGTCCCAACACTGCAGAAGTAGTCCAAGTGAGACCATTGCAGGGAGCTGTAGATCCTGAATATTAGAAGACCAACATGTGAATTAAACATGTGTCCCGACACTTCAGAAGTAGTCCAAATGAGACCATTGCAGGGAGCTGTAGATCCTGAATATTAGAAGACCAACATGTGAATTAAAGGGCATCAAAAGCCATTTTAATATAGTAGGGAAGAGACAAAGAATTTATTAAATGTTCATTGCTTTATCCATGTCCCTACTCTGGAGATCCAAAATTTTACTGTTGTTAATGAAAAATGAGGTGAGTGAAAATCTTCCAATGGAGACACCTGCGGTCCACCAAATTTCCAATTGGCTTTGGCTAAATAACAATACAAATCTAAAATCCAATAAGCTGTTATCAAAACTGCAGCATGAATGAGAACATCTGTGTTGTCATGAATCTGCATTACCTTAATACAAAGTATTTGGAAAAGGGCACAAATGAAGTTTAATTCAAGTACAAACAAACAAAACATTGAATCTGATATCTTGCCTACTACTCTGCATAATGTGAGTGCATTACACAGCACTGATACTGTCCTGGGAAACATGATCCTCTTTTTTTCATTCTGCAGAATGCTGTGCTGTCATTGTAAAACACTAAGTGTATTGTTTTATTTTTACTGTAGGTGTTGTTGTGGGCGGCTCATAGGCCAGCATGTTGGGCTGACTCCAAGCATATCAATCATCCAAAACGAAAAGAATGAAGGCAGACTGGGGCGTAATGATGTTCAGTCAGAGAAGTGGTCAATCGGAAAACATACACAGCTGAGCCCCACTGACGCCTTTGGCACCATTGAATTCCAAGGAGGGGGGCACTCCAATAAGGCTATGGTACATTTGCATTATTTGTTCTTGAATTTCTCTGCATAGTGACAATCTTCCTGCACAAATTCACCTTATCCTGCTGCACATTATGATTAACACAATACACATTTCATATTCATAAGATGTTTAGAACTACAGTGATTAAGAAATTAAGTAACATTGTCTTCACAAAAGCTGCACATCCAGAAGCATAACAATCAACCACTGGCACCTCTACTATAACCAAATATAGGCAGGTGAATGTGTGGATTTGACCATATTATAATAATAATATATAACTCGTGCGGGGGGGGGACTGATTGCCGCCATCTGTCTCCTGCGGAGAAAATTCCGAATACGAATTCCGAAAACAAATTCCAAAAATGAATTGAATGAATCAACCGAATTTAACTAAAAGAAATAACTAGATTAACGAATTGAATCAAATCAAAACGAAATAAATGTATTTAGTCATGCCCATGTCTACTATGCACAGTCATTTCTACCATGGCTGGCAAATCTTTATAATTTATGACCAGAGAATTGAATTCACGTATATATAACCAAGTATTAGGCTTGTGCAATTCGTTTCGTAACAAATCGAAATTCGTCCGAATTTAGCAACTTTCGGACATTCAGAAGCATTAGAATTTCCGAACAAAGCAATTACGAATAAAACCGAATCTGAAAAAAAATGATATCGCAAATAGCGAATGCCCGAATGTCTTCGGCATAATTCGTTATGAAAAAAGTTACGAATGTACGAATCCATTCGAAGAACAATAACACTCTGCTCTGCTCTCTGCTTCTCCCTCACCGTGCTGAACTCCCTCTCAAAATGGTGTACAGGGGCGGAGGCTATAGCCGCATGTAAAAAACCAAAGTAAAATACGAGATTTCGAATCGTTGCAAATAACCGCTATGTATTTAGAAAAGTACAAATCCATTCGAAGCACATTAGGCATAATAGGCAGCGTCGTTGTGAGAGAGACACGGAAAATTACGAATCAACGAACCCAAAAAAAGTTACGAAAGTAGGAGTTGTGTCCAGAAATAAGGAAAAACAATGTACTCTACCGAAAGTACGAATTAGTCCGAACACAAAAAAATCCCGTCTAGCAAAATTACGAACGATTACGAATCAACAGGACCGAAAAGAAACGAACCGAAACTAAACGAATTTTTCCGTTGTGCACAAGTCTACCAAGTATTATATTAAGCAGCTTTCAACAGAAATAAATAATTCTGCCCAAATTCTGGCTTCAAGCAAGAAACTGGATAAATGTTTTACATGAGGAAGGATTTTAGGCATCATACTTCATCTTACACTGCTTAGGGACATATGTATACAGCCCACTTTGGCTATAGTGACTTTAATAATCATTCTTACAGCTGTTACCTTAACAAATACTGATGTGCAGTATGTGCCTATTTACAGATTTACAACTCAATGGCATTTTTCAGTTGTCATGGGAATGTTCCATCTGATTTCATCCTTAAATGTAGGGATAACAAGGGATTTAACCCTCTTTCAGCTTCTGGGTATACACGTTTATATCCTAATATTAAATGCTATCTGTGAAATTAATGTTCTTGTATCCTGAGCTAATGACATCTTGAGAATATTATATTATTTTAGAAGATTTCATAGCAATGTGTAAATTGAATTCAAATTTATATTGACATATATTATTTACAACCTATGCTTGAGACAAACGATTTAATACAGAGCTGGGTTATATGATAACACATTTCCATACCCTTGTGTTGTTACAACATATTTTCTGAAAATACGTGTAATTTATTTATGTAATTATTCATATTACTTCTTTGTTTGTTTCTGCCTGTTTACAGTATGTGCGTGTTTCGTTTGACACCAAGCCTGACCTGCTGCTGCATCTCATGACAAAAGAGTGGCAGCTAGAACTGCCAAAGCTCCTCATATCTGTTCACGGAGGCCTCCAAAACTTTGAGCTCCAGCCAAAACTGAAACAGGTCTTCGGGAAAGGCCTAATCAAAGCTGCCATGACAACAGGAGCTTGGATATTCACTGGTGGAGTCAACACTGGTAAAAAAATAAAATAAAAACTCTCTATATGGTATACTCCCCCCCCCCTTAACCTCTTAAAGTCCAAGAGAAAATCATTCCTGCACCAGGCTATATATCTACTATTATGGCATGGCCAGTATATTAAAAATGTGCATGGTCTTCAAACTATTAAAACTGCAGAAGTGTGCGGGGATGTGCGTGCCTAACCATAAGTACTGCCCATCTGATTGCCTGTTTCTTCCTCTTTATTACAGTCATGATCACTGGACAAACATGTTGACTTTAAGCTGCTGATCACCTTTGATAAACCAGTGTTGCCTAAACACTATTTAGTCATAAAATATATATCTCATCGTCTGTTGGGCTTAAGAAGCTGAGAGAGAGAGAGACCAACCACTGAACCGTGCCTGAGCACTTTGTAACTGATGGTTAAACAATTAAAAAAGACAGGGAAATAAAGGAAAATTACGCCAGGGGTTGATTTCCTAAAACTGGAGAGTGCAAAATGTAGCGTAGCTCTGCATTAGAAACCAATCAGCTTCCAGATTTTTTTAATTTTTTTGTAAAGCTTAGTTCAGGGGTGGCCAACCAGTGGCCCGTGAAGCCCTCTGATATGGCCCGCGACCTCATGCTCTGGAATGGTGGGTTGGCAAGCCCAGATTGCAGGTTGGCGACCCGCCATACGGCAGCATCAATGTTGTGAATGAAGCTGGTGGTAGAGGAAGAAAGCGGCTGCAGAGCAGAGCCTCATAAGCTGATGCTTCCTTTACAGCGCCGACTTTTGCCACAGGTGGAGTCTATGGCAATGTTCAACTAACCTCAGGATAGACACAGGTGCACTAAGCTGCACCCGCGGTGTGGGTAAATTGCAGCACATCAGTGTGAAAGCAGTCTTAGGCCCTTTTCACACGATCAGCCCGACCAAATGGGACCCTCAATTCACCTCTATAGAGCGACAGATGTCTGTTTACGCCCGCCTACCTCCAATCCGAAAAACAGAAGGGAATTCGTCCCCTTTCATCTGGGCGGATCGGAGGGCCTATGGCCGTGACCTGTCATCCGCCCGCTCTGCTCATTGTAGCCCTCGACTGGTTACCAAGTTGCTTAAGTGGCCCTCGCTCTTCAAAAGGTTGGGCACCCCTGGCTTAGTTGAACAAGGTGAACTTAGAAGCTGATTGGTAACCATGCACAGCTGCACCAGATTTTGCACTCTTCAGTTTTAGTAAATCAACCCCATTGCATTTTAACCTGAATTATACCAGTAACAATGGCACAAACTGATGCCAGTCTTGAAGGAATTAGGCACAATGCACATTTAAGTATCATAGATGGCTGTCATGAAAACCATAATTATTTGGCATATATCTATCAATTGTTGAAGCTCAACTCCAGGTACACAGCAATGTAAAAAAATACTTTATTTGGTAAAATATAAGTGATCTGGGACACCCAAACAAACCCATCAGAATGCTTACGTATCCCTGCTGAAGCCTTAGTCGTAGCACAGCAGTGTACACATATGTGAATTGTTGTTTTCCCACACTGCACAGCCAGACAAATGATAATGCCACTATTTCCTGGTTTAGCTTTAAAGCTCTATATTACCTGCAGTATGCTCTTTGGACAAAAAAACAGCACTGTGATGACACTGATCCATTGTTGAGCAGTAGGCTGGAAGCAAAGAGGTGACACAGGAAGACGCAAAGCTGAATCAAAAAGTAGCGGTGTCCATCCTTGCTTTTCAGTGTAACAAAATGACATAAATCACAGGAATGGAAAAACAGATTTACCATTTATTTGGCAGGATCCCTTATATGTATTTAACCGTACATCTATCCAGAAGTTCCACTTAAAATTATGGCAAAAAAAGAATAAAAATAAAAAATGATAAAAGCACATATGTCCTGCATTATTTGTATCAGATTTAGTAATATGTGTATTAATTGTTTAAAATATAACTGCAATCTGTGGCAAGTAAGCAGAAGGTGAAAGGTGAAAGTGAAAGGACGTTTTAATTACAGAGGCATATCCCACTTTACCCTCAGACATGTTTTATGGAGTTGATTTGAATACATCATTTCATTTACAATTTTTTGTTTAGGTATTAGCACTAACAGCATTGCACATCTGTATGGTTTCTATTTTGAAAAATGCTTGATCTGCATTATCTGCGCTTACTAAAATAAAGTGTAAATGGTGATCAAAGTTCACATCTCATGAGAGCTGCCATTACAAAGATCTGAGTGAGTTGAAGCCACATCATAAGCACGACAGACAGGAAACTAGCAATCTCACAAGGATCGATCATCAATGGAAATCTTTATAATTCTAAAATAGCATATTTATTTTAAAGTGTTTCTAAAGTCAGTTTTGGATAGAATGTGGAAGTGTTACAACTTTTTTTTTATTGTCCACTGGAACAGAAAGGGATGGGAAATCTAAAATGTTACAATTGTCACAAAAGCAGAAATAAATGGGAAATCATCCAATGGGGATAGCTGTTCTGATGTTTACTATTTAAGAGGTGATTTCCACTTACCTTGTAGATATTGTCTTCCACTTCTTGTTGTGTTCTTGGGAAGGAAGGGAAGACAATCTCCTCAATAGGATGTGGATTCTTCCATACTCCATATTCAGACATAATATAAAAAAAAAAGGAAAAAAACAACACTTTAGCTTTATGTGTATCTTACAATGGAAAATACTGTTATTTTCAGGTCAGTCCTAGACAGAACTGTTTAAAATAATGTTTAAACAGTATTTTAAAATTTGAAAAAGGTATAAAAGGTAGTAATTTGCTTGACGATAGGCAACAAACAGCTTGTGTTATATTTTCAAAGCAGTGTATTAAATTGTATAAGAGATATAGCATTAGATAAAAGTTCAGAATGTTCCAGTTATGTTACTTACAATATATTATGTGATTTAATATGAATACAATTTTCTAGGTGTCATTCGTCATGTTGGTGATGCTTTAAAAGATCATGCATCAAAATCTAGAGGAAAGATCTGCACAATTGGTATTGCCCCTTGGGGAATAGTAGAGAATCAAGAGGACCTTATTGGCAAAGACGTAAGTTTTCTTTTTGCTATGATGTTCTTATGATTACACATCATAATCTGCAATTAGCTTCCTTGTGTTGTACTTATACACATGCTAATGTAAAACCAATTGCTGGAGTCTACCAATTAAAAAAATTCATCATCACAAATCAGTGCTTAAATTACACGTACATTACAAAGAATATGCTAGCTTTTCAATTATTTGATTACCAACCTACCATATTAATTGGCAAAGGAAGTATAAGTTACTGAACGAATGCTGAAGAATTACAATGGAGAGTGTAGGGAAAACAAGAGTGCCACATCACAGGTTTAGGAGCTCAAAAGTATTTATTCATCATGGAAGGCATTGATCCCAGAGGGGGGGGACATTGTGAACCCCCAAAATGCATGGACTTTTAGGATTAGATACGATTGAACTTTAAACTGTGTTTTGGCGCCCTTGTTTTTTTCCCATATACTTATCTGTGTTCATATAAGGTGCCTTTGAGGGACCTTTGTGTTGGAGCCCCACCTAGCAATGGTCAATGTAATCCTTAGTATACCCTTATCCACACACTAAGAAGGAATACCAACTCTGGATCCAGCATCTCCAACTCCTATTAGGTTATAGGTTATAATAACCTGCAGTTCATAATTTATAGTATTTGTCTTGATCTCAAGGTACACACTGTAGCAGATTTCTTGCCTTTTTCATTATCAAAATATGTTCTTTAAGTTTAAGCATGACCTTTTCAGGGACCAGATGGTAAATATTATGGGAGTTCTTAACCTGTTCCATCTGGCTGTACACATGGGGTAGGCTTTAACATAGAGCGTCTGCATACAGTATATCGGTCCATAGGGAACAACTTTTCTGTGCTGAGAGCATGGTCACTGCACTCACAGCACATTAACTAACATGTCATGGGCAGCTATTGAGGCATACGATCGGGATCTTCTAATCATGTGACCGATGTGACAGCCAATCACAGCAGTTACAAGATCTGAAAGCCAGCCTCTGTCTCTCAGCATTTAGATCCTCTTAAAGCAGTGGTTTTCAACCTTCTAGTGCCGTGACCAATTAATAACATTTCCCAAGTTGTGGGGACCCCTAACAGTAAAATTATTTTGGTAGAGCGAGTTGTGAGCACCCAAGGCAAGACAAGTAATTTGCATCCCTAACCCATGGACATTTAGCGCTCCCTGAGACCCTTCCACTCGTACAGTATTAAAACCCCTTATGGTACATTTTAGGATGTACCACTCTCTCTCTTGGTTCTTTCTTTCCCTTTTATCTCTCTCTATCCTAATTTCTTGTTTTTTTCCCCATCCCTCTCCCTAGCCATCTTTCTTGTTCTTTCTCTTATTCTTTCTCTCCCTTTTTCTTTGTTCCTCCCCCTCTTTTCCTCTCCCTTCCATGTTTTCTCAATTTTTATTCCTTCTCTTACTCCTTGGTGTGGGGGGGGGGGGTGGGATGAGTGGCAGTGCTGGTGGGGGGTGGGATCAGTGGCAGTGCTGGGGGGGAGTTTTGATCAGCCAACTTAGGTGCTCTGATCAAGGTTTTCTGCTGATAAGAGAACTGTAGTGGGGACTTTTAATGGCAACTATAATCACAGGTAGTGTTACTCACTGTGCCTTCGGCTTCACTGTGTCTCTGACTTTGTGGTGTCTCGCAGCAGTGACACCTATGCCGAAATCAGGAGATAGGGTCTCCTCCAGCCCCTCCCACTTCACATTCCTCACCAGTCAGCTGACCTCTAGTCTCTGCCCCCCAGCCATGATGTGAACTGAATGGGCAGCTGCGAAGAGGCTGAGTGGGCGGCTGCGGGCTCTAGGAAAAGCCCAGCTGGGCGGCCGCGAAAAGGGCTTCAAGAACAGCCCAGGATTTGGTGACCCCTGGCAAATTGTCATTCGACCCCCAGGTTGAGAACCACTGCCTTAAAGGGTCAGGGGCAGTGGCAGCAAGGGGTTAAAGCAAACCTATAGATTTTTCTAATTCTTGGAACCATAAAGCTCACCATAGATCCTACGATCTGTATGATCTACTTCAGATCTGTCAACAACTATGTACTGTAATTCATGGACCTATCTGAATAATCACAGTCTGAATGCATTTAGTTGACAGGCTTTCACTCTGCGTTTTTTTTATAAAGATCAAATAGATGTTTTACAATTAGATTGTATCAAGTGTGCAGTTTTAGAGCAGACATTTCCATGTGTGGATGTGTAGAAACCCCAAGACACCAGAGACCTCTATTTTACAATCTAAGATGAAAGATGAAAACTTGCACTGCCAGTGCCTGCACCGTCATAATAGGCAGGAGGATTACCACATTGCATTTAAAGGGACGTTACAGAAGTACAGAGGTTGGACGGGACAGCCAGAGTATGAGCATGCTAGGTCAATTTGCATTTCTTTTCTGTTCATGTTCAGCTTGTTGAAATTATCACACAAACATTTTCTTTATTATTATTTCCTATAATTTTCCAATAAATTGTGTGAAGAATCACTTCCATTATCCAAGCATGCGAAAATAAATTGCCTGTTTCCTTATTTCATCTGCAAATGATGGGTAATTGAAGCAAATATTCACACATTTATTGTGTGAAAATTCTCAATTAATTTCATAAATCAGCCTATTTATCTTAATAGATGGATGCAATGTGTTTTCAGGTACATTCAATTTTCCTGTAAGATCAGTTTGATATATTTCTAAGTTCATTTTATTATCCTTCTGATCCGCTTCTGACTTCCTGTCAAGCTGCTTTTTAACATATTAAAAGCTACATCAAGCTGTTTTTTTAATATCTAATGGCTTATATGGATAGAAAAACAGTTGTCCAAATTCCCTGAAGAGTAAAATACAAGTTTTTTACAACTGTCCTTTTCCTGAGTAGGGATGAGCCTAAAGTTCGGACTGAACACAAGCTCAGAATCGCTTTTTGGGTCTTCATCCAAATGCCAGACGTATCACTAGTTTGTCTGTAGCCAGACACCATATTTTATCAAAGATGGTATTCCTTCACTTACTTAGGCCTCATGTACACAGGTCAGTTGAAAACCTCTTCTGAACGCTGGAAAATGACAGCTGATAACCGACAGTAAAAAAAAACTGCCCTTTTACAGCTTTAAAACACTGAGTTTTTGCGAGTTTAGCAGCAGTTATGAGTATTTGAGGTTAAAAGCGTTATTTTTTTTTTTTTTAAGATAACCTCAGGAGACCCTCCCAAATGCCCATAATGCATGAAGAACATTATTAACTATTTCAGCCATTCTCTGAGAGCAGTGTGCTTTAACTATGGATTCTCTCTCTGTCTCTCTCCCTGTTTGTGTCTCTGTCTGTCTCTGTCTCTGTTTCTCTCTCTTTATCTCTCTCTCTCTGTCTGTCTCTGTCTCTGTCTCTGTCTGTCTCTCTTTCTGTCTCTTTCTCTCGCTCTCTCTCTGTCTCCTCTGTCTGTCTCTCTCTCTGGCTTTCTCTGTCTCTCTCTCTATGTCTCTCTCTCTCTCTTTCTGTCTGTCTGTCTCTCTCGGTATCTCTCTCTCTGTCTGTCTCTGTCTGTCTGTCTGTTCTCTCTCTCTGTCTGCCTGTTTCTCTCTCGCTCTCTCTTTTTCGCTGTATGTTCTTTCTCTGTCTGTCTGTCTCTCTCTGTCTCTCTCTGTCTGTCTGTTTCTCTGAATCTCTATCCCTATCTCTCTCTCTCTCTGTCAATTTCTCTCTCTGTCTGACTCTCTGTCTGTCTGTCTATCTCTGTATCTCCATGTCTGTCTGTCTCTCTCTCTCTGTCTCTCTCTATTTCTCTGTCTCTGTCTCTCTCTCTCTGTCTCTGTCTCTTTCTGTCTGTGTCTGTTTCTCTCTCTATATCTGTTTGTGTTTCTCTCTCTGTCTGTGTCTGTGTCTCTCTCTCTATGTCTGTCTGTGCCTGTCTCCACCCCCACCCCCCCCCTCCCTCCTGCAGACAACATCATGTGGTGAAAATTGTGCTTTTCCCATATCTTACATGTTCCTCTTTAAAAATGCTTATAAATGAAAATGTGCATAAACTCGGGTTACAGCTTTTACACGAGTTTACAAGCAGGTACAAGCATTTCGCATTTGAAATGCCAGTAAACCACAATCCTGATCAAGATTTATCTGCTTTCAAAAAAATGCCAGTAAACTCAACTGCTTCTAAGTGTACGTGTATAGATACGATAACATAGAGGAGCGTTCAGGGGCTGCTGAAAAAACTGTCCAACTGCTCCTAAACATCCATTGATCAGCTGCAGTGTACATGAGGCTTTAGAGTGGGCTCCAGAAGATGTCATTTAGCACCAGTCAGCTATGGGATGGGAACATGTACACTGGTTAGCATGTTTTTTTTTTCTTTTGGTGGGTGCCAAGCATGATTGATATGGATCTTCATCACCCTGGACAAGTGTGATTGATGAAAGGTGGTGAAAATATGATATTGATTTATGACTTTTTTTTTATATCTTTTACTAGTAATGGCGGCAATCTGCAATTTTTATCAGGACTGCAACATTGCGGCGGACAGATCGGACACTTTTGACACTTTTTTTTAAACCATTGACATTTATAAAGCAATCAGAGCTATAAATAGCCACTGATTACTGTATAAATGTCACCGGCAGGGAAGGGATTAACACTAGGGGGTGATCAAGGGGTTAAATGTGTTCCCTTAATGTGTGTTCTAACTGTGGGGGGATGGGACTGACTGGGGGAGGAGACTGATCTGTGTTCCTATAAACTAAGGAACACACGATTAGTCTCCTCTCCCCTGACAGGACATGGATCTGTGTGTTGCATGCGCATCAGCTCCTCAGTGGCGCAGCGCACGCGCGCCCTCCTATGCCGGCGGGAAGCTGAGGATGTCAAATGACACCCGCCCAGGATGGGAGATCCTATCTGTGGATGTCATTTGACTATATGCGGGATATGAAGTAGTTAAAGAGAGCTTCCAGATTCTGATAAGCCCCCCACCTGCACTGTGGCCCAGTGGTTTTGGAAACAGGCCCTTGTCCTCATCAACCTGTTGAGGGTTTGTGGCCCGCTAAGGCTCAGGGGATGCATAAACTCACCCCTCCTTTCCTGGCATGCAAGGCTGCATGCTCAAATAAGGGTCTGATATTGATTTTGGATGGGGCCCAATGTTGTTTCTTTTTGTTTTTGAGTAGGGCCCCCTTAAAAGTTGGGTCTGGTATGGAAAATAGGAGATCCCAAACCCTCATCAAGTATAAGGATGGGGGAAACACTTTGCCATTTTTTTTGTGTGGATGATCCCCGTTAACTTCTATATCAGACCAACATCTAGGATACTGCTTTGGTATATGAATGAAATCCTCAACCATTTTGCAGACAGATTAAAGAAATACCATTTAAATTAATTTTGCATTTTTAATGTTGCCCTTAAAGCATTTTTAAAATCTCTGCTCCTTGCCAAAGCCAAACCGAACTTTCAAAAAACAGAATTTTTAAAAAAACTTTTTCTGCTTTGGCACATGCTCCCCAAGGCAGTGCCCAGCCCCTCATGCCATGTTTGACATTCCCTATTAGACCAGAAATTGGCTGTTACTGTTTTTTAACATTTGGCTCCCGTTAATTTTACTGGGGTTTAGGTTTGGCACTCAAACTTTACTCATGTTCTATGAACCTGCCTAGAATAGAAACTATGGAATGTTCAGCTCATCCTTATTACTGAGCTGTATTACACACTAATTTTCCACACTTTCACAATCCTTTACTTGCCAACTGGTCCTGTTTTTGTCATAATGATAATCGATTGTAGATGACCTAAAGCTTTTTCTATTACAATTTTAAGGTCAGGGAGCCCTTTTTATCAGTATATGTGCAGCTATGAACCTATCTGCATAACGGCCACTATAACCTTTAATTTGTTTTTTTCAGAGCTTTAATGGCTTTGCCAGCCAGCCAGCCAGCCAAAACTACAGTCTCTTAGAGGGACTTCTCGAAGAATCAATAGTATATAGTTAGAATGTAAATCAATTTAACTCCTACAGGACAAAAGACAAACTGCATATAAAGAGATTACATGCAAACTTAAATTAAACTGTGTACATAACAAATTTATGACTCAAACAAATTAAAACCCTTGTAATATGTTATTCTACTTTTAGCTAGGGTTCATTTTATGTCTTTATATTTTTGAGAATAACACAGGCATTACAAAATGTGAACAATTTAACAACAATTTAACAATTACTCTTTTCTGAATCCAGAGAAGCAATGTACTCAATTTAGTGGAGTAAATTGTGCAATCTAGTGGAGCAAAATATCTGTAATGAAAGGGTTTTATGAGCAAAACTGTTATTAAACACAGTATTTAAAAAAAAAAAATGTTTGCAACCCAAATTAAGCCTATGAATCTGGTAACCCATATATCAATAATAATTTAGTTTCAATACTACTGACTTCAAAATATTCTCCTTTCAAAATGTTATGAAAACCTAAAAATTTGGATGAAAAGGTTCTAAAACTTTGGCATTGGCATGTTTTGTTAGTGATACTAAAAAGGCTACTATATACCAAGAAAAACTTCAGTTATTTGACATCAATAGTTTTAAATGTTGTCCTTGCATAATTTCTGTTATGAGTAGGGATGTCCCAAACATACCCGGGTTTGTTTCGCGGAACGATTGACAAACATATCACAAGTTTGAATGCTGAATCTGAACCCCATTGAAGTCATAGAATTGGCAAAAATGGCACTGGGGGACATATATGAATGCAAATAAATGTGAAATATTAAAACAAAAAACATGCTTGGGGGATTCCTATAAACTTGCCTGTGAGAAGTGGTACATCTTTAGGCTGTTTACAGCAAAAGTGATATTTATTTTTGTACAAAACAGCATCGGAATCCTTCAAAAGACATACCAGACCTTGGTGGGAGGATGTTATATGTTTTGTTTTGTTTTTTTTGGGGGGGGGGGTTCCCATTTTTTACCAACATTTTTCTGTCACGTGTCCGGTAGAAAAAAAAAATTAGTTAAAATTCTTACCAGACCCTATTATCTCAAGTATCCTGATTATCCCTCTCAATTTTGTTTTGGGACTACAGATCAAATAGCCTTTTTGTTGTGTAGAATAGACCAGGGACTGGACCTGAGTCGTTTAGTAAAAGACAGCTGTGAGGGCTTACAACAATCTGTCCACAAAAATGCTGTGTGTTGAGAGAATTAGCAAACATTTGTAACCAATACTTACATTTATTTGCTTATTCAATCCAGTATTCTATTGATTTGCTAGATTGTATCTTTTCTTACAAAGCTGTATGTATTTCCGATACTCCTCAGCTCCATCTAGTGGCCATAATATGGTATTTTACTAGTGCCTATAATGAAGAAACATTTGTTCAGAAGTGAAAATATCCTAAAAAAACATTCATTTCTGCCAAATCACCCAGAATGAACATACATGCAGATTCACTGGATGAATGATTTAGTGTCTGGAAGTCAATATCTGTATATGGCATGGTACATCCCCTGTCTCCTATGATACATTAGTGCCTGGCAGCTATCTATTCAGGAAATGCGCATTGGTTTGTGGTAGCTGTGTCCTATACCTGGAAGTACTGTTTTTTTTTTCCAGGTCAAAGTGGCTTAGCTGAGCAGTAGGGAAGCATTGACAGGCTATGAATAGGAAAGATGTGGCATGAGTACACATGAGTACAGAGTAATTTTAAATAGTAAATTAATATTTTATCTATCATTAACCAGGAGCCACAATCACAAAATGTACGCACAGCATTAACTGATAATGAATGTAGAGGTGTCTATAGACATGTCCCCATGAAAGATGGTTGTGGAAATAACTGTTTATCCTCAAACACACTTGCATGGACATTTTCATCTTCTGAAAGTTTGGAATCCTCCCAAAACTCACAAGATATGCAATCTACAGGTGTTAGTGGCCAAATGTTAATTGTAGTTTTTCTAAACAGAATTATAGTTAACGGGTGTTCCTGAATAATTGCAATGCAATGATCATAGATCAGGTGCATAGTGTAGTAACCGATTCCATATAGAATAACTTGCATTTCACTTTTCAATGTAATAAATAAATCTTTATAAGAGCCATAATTACTGTAGATAGACTTTCATCCTTTGAAAACACATCAACAGTTTGATAATGTGTTTTTTGTGCGGAAGGAATGCTATACACTTCTCAGCAATACCACACAAAGGGTTCTGTGTAATCTAAAAAAGGTTGTTAAAAAGTGAACGCCATCTTTAAGGGACCATGTTACAAAGCTAATTACCTGGGTGGTTATTTTTTGATGGAAACAGCCATATCACTGACTCATGTGATGCTTATTAGTATTAGCAATGATTTAGCAAATAGATGTAGGTGCATTGCCTAGGCCTAGACCTAGTATGTGATACAGGAGTCATGAAATGGCTTCTTCTATCAGTTATTGAAGTGAGATCCTGGCAGTGTTAAGATAGTAAATGAGAAGAACATGTAAAAACTGAAAACACTGAGGGCATTATGTCTTAAAACTGGCTGAAAAATCATGAAAACCATTATGCAGAACTTGTTTAGGATGATGTTATGCATATACTGAATAGTTATATTTATTTCCTCCTTTACTAACATTACCAATTATACTAATTCTTAAAGGTGGTGCGACCATATCAAACCATGTCTAACCCCATGAGCAAACTGACAGTACTTAACAGTATGCACTCGCATTTCATTCTTGCTGATAATGGGACAACCGGCAAGTATGGAGCCGAAGTCAAACTAAGGAGGCAACTGGAAAAGCACATATCTCTGCAGAAAATTAATACAAGTAAGCAACTGGCTGAAATTGTTAGAATGGGAACACTGTTTGATGTCACTGTTTTCTTTTCTTAACTATCAGATAACTGTGCACTTCACTAGCTACATTTTCAGGGACTGAAATATCTAGGAGAAAATCTTCAAATCTTGGGACTATCTAGGTTGTTAAAAAAAAAACTATCAGCAAATGTATTGAACAACTTGCATTGTTGTTAAATTAGCTGTACTTTTAACTAAAAAACGTCAGGTATTAGACAGACATGGATTGGCCATTACTTACAGTGGGGCAAAAAAGTATTTAGTCAGCCACCAATTGTGCAAGTTCTCCCACTTAAAAAGATGAGAGAGGCCTGTAATTGTCATCATAGGTATACCTCAACTATGAGAGACAAAATGTGGAAACAAATCCAGACAATCACATTGTCTGATTTGGAAAGAATTTATTTGCAAATTATGGTGGAAAATAAGTATTTAGTCAATTTCAAAAGTTCATCTCAATACTTTGTTATTTTCTGTAAGTCTTCACAAGGTGGTCACACACTGTTGCTGGTATGTTGGCCCATTCCTCCATACAGATCTCCTCTAGAGCAGTGATGTTTTGGGGCTGTCGCTGGGCAACACGGACTTTCAACTCCCTCCAAAGGTTTTCTATGGGGTTGAGATCTGGAGACTGGCTAGGCCACTCCAGGACCTTAAAATGCTTCTTACAAAGCCACTCCTTCATTGCCCGGGCGGTGTGTTTGGGATCATTGTCATGCTGAAAGACCAGGCCACGTTTCATCTTCAATGCCCTTGCTGATGGGAGGAGGTTTGCACTCAAAATCTCACGATACATGGCCCCATTCATTCTTTCATGTACATGGATCAGTTGTCATGTCCCTTTGCAGAGAAACAGCCCCAAAGCATGATGTTGCCACCCCCATGCTTCACAGTAGGTATGGTGTTCTTTGGTTGCAACTCAGCATTCTCTCTCCTCCAAACACGACGAGTTGTGTTTCTACCAAACAGTTCTACTTTGGTTTCATATGACCATATGACATTCTCCCAATCCTCTTCTGGATCATCCAAATGCTCTCTAGCAAACCTCAGATGGGCCTGGACATGTACTGGCTTAAGCAGGTTGACACGTCTGGCACTGCAGGATCTGAGTCCCTGGCGGCGTAGTGTGTTACTGATGGTGGCCTTTGTTACGTTGGTCCCTGATCTCTGCAGGTCATTCACTAGGTCCCCCGTGTGGTTCTGGGATTTTTGCTCACCGTTCTTGTGATCATTTTGACCCCACGGGGTGAGATCTTGCGTGGAGCCCCAGATCGAGGGCGATTATGTATGTCTTCCATTTTCTAATTATTGCTCCCACAGTTGATTTCTTCACACCAAGCTGCTTGCCTATTGCAGATTCAGTCTTCCCAGCCTGGTGCAGGTCTACAATTTTGTTTCTGGTGTCCTTCGACAGCTCTTTAGTCTTCACCATAGTGAAGTTTGGAGTGTGACTGTTTGAGGTTGTGGACAGGTGTCTTTTATACTGATAACAAGTTGAAACAGGTGCCATTAATACAGGTAATGAGTGGAGGACAGAGGAGCATTTTAAAGAAGAAGATATAGGTCTGTGAGAGCCATAAATCTTGCTTGTTTGTAGGTGACCAAATACTTATTTTCTTCCATAATTTGCAAATAAATTCTTTCCAAATCAGACAATGTGATTGTCTGGATTTGTTTCCACATTTTGTCTCTCATAGTTGAGGTATACCTATGATGAAAATTACAGGCCTCTCATCTTTTTAAGTGGGAGAACTTGCACAATTTGTGGCTGACTAAATACTTTTTTGCCCCACTGTATCAAAAAGTAAGTGTTTGCTTCATGCTGGCTCAGAAAAATAATATCTAACAGCCCAGACGCTGATCTGAGGGTTGCACGTACAGTCCAAAACCATTAAGATGCATCCAGAGGTGGCCACACTTTCTGAAACGTTTTGCCCTACCCACTGGGGGTTTAGTCATAGAGGTCAGTGGAGTAGTGCTGGCTGAGGCTATCATATACACTCTACATGGCCCAGGCTGGGTGAGCGTTGTCTTAAACTTTTTCTACTGGCACCTCTGAATGTGTGAGATTTGACACCAGCACCAGAATTCCTGAGCACCATCAAGGAAGCATACTGCACTCTTTCTGCGAGCAGTACTACAAGGTTTGACAGGTCACATTTAAAAGCATTGTGAGGACAGCATTTGGCCATAGGCTACAGAATACAAAGGGTCATTATATAGCTAGGAACGCCACCTGCTACTACCTTGTAACTAAGGTATGCTTTTGGTCAAATGTACAGCTATCCTTTAAAGTTGGAAAATATCAAATATTCAGCTGAAATACATATATGGAATCCATTTTGCTTGTTAAAGAATTGCTGGACATAAGAGCAATAATGGTGACCTGACTATTTATTTCTTGAGCAATTAAACATATGTAAACCCCTAAACAAAAAATTATTGTTGCAGCTTACCAGTCTTTCATTGAGGTGACTGCATTAGTTTATTTCCCTAGGCTTTTGTTGCTTTTACTCACTCTCCTGTGTCTATGGAAGGAGTTATGGTTGCCACCCATGCTGGACTTCAATCATGTCTTCCTCTTCTCATGTGTCTGAGTGGGGGATTAAAAGTTTACTGAGGGGAAATAACATTGTTTTTTTGCTTTTTGTTTACTTGACAAGGACTCTGCATTTCTGCCATGGTAAATAGGTGTTTTCTCTACTAGCTTAAAATATGTCATTAGACTGAAAAATTTAAACTGACACTGCATCTAAGTATTGGTAAACTGCAATATATAACATTTTGGTTCCTGGGTTTAGATATCCTTTTATAAATATAGTTATGTTACCTCCCTGCCACCCGGCTGTGTTGGAACAGCAGAGTAATTATGTGAAGAAATAATTCCGGACGGCTGCACTTCCAAAAATCCTTTTATTGCATATGACAGGTGGTTGACAGATGGAGCAGGGGACAAAAAGGTAGACGCGTTTTGCACAAAGATCAGCGCTGATCTTTTTGTGAAACGCGTCTACCTTTTTGTCCCCTGCTCCATCTGTCAACCACCTGTCATATGCAATAAAACGATTTTTGGAAGTGCAGCCGTCTGGAATTATTTCTTCACGTCATACAGCATGCGAGCTGGGCTAGCACCTGACTAGTGTGTGTGGGGATTAACCAGAGACTCACTCACCTGGAGCAGCTTTTCTTGTTTCAGCAGAGTAATTATCTTATCCCTTGATTTTCCCTCATCATGCTCCTTATCAGAATATTTGCATACACTACACCAGACTGACTGCTAGTGCTACCCCTTCCATCTGTCAGCATATAGTTCTACTGTAAAGAGGATTACAATAGTCTGATACCATGTCAAATCCAGGCACTTTCACTGGTTACATTTAAAAATACTAATTATAAGTGCAATGGTCCAGTATTTGGTATATTTAAATATTTTAAATAAATATTTAAAATAATTTTAATGCATATTGTGATACCTCTATTGCTTTAGAGTAGGAATGGGGGATAAAGATTAAGAAAGACTGGAGGATAAATTTTTACTAAATGGTAGGGTCAGTAGCAAGAGTCCATTTCACGTTTCGTACAGAAGGGGGAAGTTATTAGAATAAGATGTCGAGTTTTCTCTGCCTCTCTGATTTTTTGCTGCTTCTACCAATCTACCTTGTATATAAATGAAACATTGAATGTAAATGGTAGATTGACATATTGGAATTTGTGAACATCGTATTCCTATACAGTATATTTTATGCCTGCAATAACCATAGCCATAAAAAAGTCTAGATCATCTAAACTGAATACCTAAGTTCTGTAAAATTTTCAAGGTCTTTCCTAATGCAAGCAAAAAGGGGGATATTATTCATAATTTCTTGATATGTTCGTATGTTCATCCTTTAATGAACGTGACTTAATAATAATTCCAGATTTCAGTTATGTAAACTGTTTACATTTCTCCAATTTGGTATAACAGTAAAATGTGCAGTGGCACACACTTGCTAATTAGATTGATCTTTTTCTTGGTCTGACTATGGTCTGACTAAGATTTGTATAGGCTACTTACCGTCTTTTTCGTTGCACTTCACGCAGCTTTGTGGAAATAGCCAGAATAAGGTTGTGATGTTTTAAAATATTACTTTTTATCTTCTTCACTTGATTTTCAACATGCTGCATTCATTTATAAAAATGCAGCACACAGTCATATAACTGAAAGCAAAATTTGTATTACTGAAATAAATGAAAACATGCATGAAAAACAACAAAGAAAGGAGCCTATTTTACAATAAGGTCCTTGTGTTTTCTCTGGATAGATCATAGACTAGAAAACAGTCATCAATGCTAGTGATGCGCCAAACACCTAAGTTTTGATGTCAAATGTGTACCCTAATGAAATCAATCCAGCCCCAATCTTAGAAACCAATAATACAATTTTCTTGGCTATTAGAAAAGGGATTATCAAACAAAGGGTATGGCAAGTAGATAGTGCCCTAGGGGACATGTGCCAAAGAAAACTTTTTCTAAAAATTGCTTTGGTGGGGAGCAGTGTTTCTTTTTTGCACTTGTAGTGCACAGAAGATTTGCCTTTAGTAAATCAACCCCATTATATCATTGCTATAATGAAACGAAGAGCTTGTATAGACAGACATATACACCATGCTTTCATGTGCATTCAGCTTGCATTTGAAATGTGCCTGAAGATGCAATTTATTTCATTCTGACCTCCTTCCTAGCTGCTTGGGACTGCTTTGAGATGCTTTTGAATTTCCACTCGTATGTGGAGACAAGTAGTTGTGACATAAACACACTGTGCATATTAGCTCGAATACAGCATTGTTTATGCAAATTAGGTTAATGAACTAAGGGACAGTTCAATGATGTCATGGTGACATGTACATAAAATATTTGACCTGGCTGTCCCTAGCATTTATGGCTGCAGTCCAAACACAAAAACAAATCTGGGATCAGCAAGTTTGCCCCCTAGTTCCTAAAATTTACCATGACCAGTTATCAAAACGAATATTTGGCCACACTTGCTGTTGAAGTCTTTCAACACAACACTTGCATACAGATAAACTGTTTCCATGTATTTATTCTGCTTTCTTTTTTTTTTTTTACATAAGGGATCACTTTAATTGAAAGCGTCATATTAGTATATGTTGTTATTCCAAAAAAAAATGTGTGATTTGGGGAATACAGGAGATGGAAAAGCTAATTTTCATTCTATTCAGCACATTCCCATTGGTGGTGCTAAAAAAAAAAAAAAAAAGAGTCTTTACTGATAATGCCTGTGTATATGCCTTTTATCTTTTCTTTTATTAGTTACTATGAAAAGCAGCAATAACACGCTTTTTATCATGTTGTATGTTATGGATAATTTGTTTGCTACAGCTGTGTATATATAGTATATGGATACTAATGTATAGATATGTTCTACAATTTGAGTTTAGGTCAAGAGGATAGGAATGTATAAAGTAATTAAACAGCTGTACTATCAAGAAAAATGCTCCAAAGTGCAAATGTATGAATTTGAAATACAAGGCTGCGTCTCCTTCAGCAGAGACTGGTGGAAACCAGATAAGAAAGCTTATTCATCAAATTAGCTACTTCTTTTCATACAAGTATTTCACGCTATGTCAAATCCAGAATTCAACAATTAATTCTCATTGCAATGCCAGACAGACTACAAGGAATGATTATCTCATTAATGATGAGTGTTTCAGTTCCTTTTAAACTGTATAATAAAATGTATAACTGCTACCTCAGAACAAAAAATGAGTCTATAATAGGCAAGCACCAGCTAAAATCTTTTCTTTAATTTAATGTAATTTTTTAAGTTTTCAAGTTATTTAGTCATTATGGGGAAAAAAAAATATTTCAGGAACATTCAACTGTAGATAACGAATTTTTGAGTGCTTAATAATATCAATTTGTTTTGAGTTCATCCAGTTTAACATTCTATGTTTATACAATAGGATTGGTAAATCTGCAACAGGAATGCGAAGTGGTCACTCTCTGATGCTTGCATGTACCTCTCTATGTCTTCCAGAGCAACTGAAACCTCCAAAACCAAAGGTGTTCTGGCTGGTTTGTTTACCCTGCCTCTCTGTATTCCTATTGACTTTTCATATTGATGGGCAGGCTTAGTAGCCAATAGCAATGCAAGAGGGCAGGAGGAGGGTAATCTTTCATCCTCCAAGTTGGTATTTGCCTACTGAAAAGGTACCTACCTGAAGCCAAAACCAGATAACCACAAGCATTAAAGGCTACTTTCTTAGCATTGCTTTTGCATATTTAAAATGTTATTGATGTTAATAGTTATTTTAAAGCAGAACTCCATCTATTTTTTATTTTGAATGGATGGGATAAGCATTGATTCCCCTTATCCAAGCTGCCACCATGCATGACCCCAGCAGGAAGATCCCCCACCACCTTTGACCCAGGCATAGCAGACAGGGCTTTGACGTAGGTTAAACTCTGAGGGCTGGGGATAGGGTTTTCTAAGTGACAAAGAACTACTGTAAGTATATTACAAGTAAAATAAGATACGGAGGAGACATAGAAAGTACAGTACATTCAAAGTAAAACAAAACGTTGTCATGTGCTCATAATACCTAGTAAACTGAGATTATGAAAAGTCAAATTTGCCCAGGACCAGGATCATTCCTCTATTTACACCAGGGGTGTCCAAACTTTTTTCAAAGAGGGCCACATTTGATGAAGTGAACATGCGTGAGGGCCGACCATTTTGCCTGACATTCTTTGAACCATTAAAATTCGGTCTAAGTGTGTTCGTCCGAGTACTAATACACTGCCCAACAGGAATTCTCTTGCCTTTGTCGCACTCGTTCCCGACACACAGACGAATGCTCTGCTCTTTAGGGGTACCGTTAATTCTTAATGGTACCCCACACATTTGAAAACGTGGGGTGCTTTTGATGCAGTGCAATAAAAAAAAAAGGTCAGGGACTTTTTTCCAGGCATTTTTGTGGGTAGGGAAGTCCATTAAAAAGAATGGGCTACCCTGCACGCAGCTACGCAGATGTGAACCAAGGGCTTGTTCACATGTCAGGTTGGAGGGGCAGTAAAACCACATGGTTGAGCTGTTTTTACCACCCCCAACTTCTCCCCCTCCAGAGAGCCCCCCATACAGCAAGGTCCCCAGAGAGCCCCCCCATACATCATGGTTCCCAGAGCCCCCATACATTAGGGTCCCAAGAGAGCCCCCCCATACATCAGGGTTCCCAGAGCCCCGCATACATCAGGGTCCCCAGAGAGCCCCCCATACATCAGGGTCCCCAGAGAGCCCCCCCCATACATCAGGGTCCCCAGAGAGCCCCCCCATACATCAGGGTTCACAGAGAGCCCCCCCATACATCAGGGTTCACAGAGAGCCCCCCATACACCAGGGTCCCCAGAGAGCCCCCCCTCCATACATCAGGGTTCACATAGAGCCCCCCCATACATCAGGGTTCACAGAGAGCCCCCCATACATCAGGATGCCCAGAGAGCAGCCCCATACATCAGGGTCCCCAGAGAGCCCCCATACATTAGAGTCCCTAGAGAGCCCCCCCCATACATCAGAGTCCCCAGAGAGCCCCCCATACATCAGGGTCCCCAGAGAGCCCCCCATACATCAGGGTTCACAGAGAGCCCCCATACATCAGAGTCCCCAGAGAGCCCCCCCATACATCACGGTTCACAGAGATCCCCCCATACATCAGGGTCCCCAGAGAGACCCCCATACATCAGGGTCCCCAGAGAGCCCCCCCTCCATACATCAGGGTTCACAGAGAGCCCCCCCCATACACCAGGGTTCACAGAGAGCCCCCCATACATCAGGGTCCACATAGAGCCCCCCCATACATCAGGGTCCCCAGAGAGCCCCCCATACATCAGGGTTCACAGAGAGCCCCTCATACATCAGGGTCCCCAGAGAGCCCCCCCCATACATCAGGGTTCCCAGAGACCCCCCCATACATCAGGGTCCCCAGAGACCCCCCCATACATCAGGGTTCACAGAGAGCCCCCCATACATCAGGGTTCCCAGACTTAAACATTAGCACAGTTTCCTCATTCAGCTGGGTAATGCATTGTAGGGGGAAGCAGAGAGCACAGCACATTCCCCTGCACTGTTTACTTTCGCATTTGAGGCTGACGGTTCTCACAGTGCCGATGAATAGTTCGGCAGGGAGTTGGGCTCATCTGACAGCCCTTCTCTCCCCTGATCCCGCGGCACACTAGTTGAGAAAGGCTGGTTTAGATGACCAGGCCGGCGGGCCGTTCGAAATCGGCCCGCGGGCCGGACTTTGGACATGCCTGATTTACACCAATGACCACAAATTTAGGTTTAGATGGTTAGAGGGCAGTTGCAGAAAGTGTGTGGGTGTACTCCTCCAAAAAATACCTGTAGTGGCCTACTACAGGCTGTACAGGATCTTTGGATATATGTATTCTGTTCAGATTGGAATGGAGGTGATACTGGAACTACATGCACAAAAGCACAATTTGGAGAGCAATCTCTAGCTGACATCAGTGTTTGCAGATCATGTGCATTAGAGCTTGAATCTTAATTACCAACTTGGTGCAGCATGCAAAGCACTGCCACACACAGTACAATGTGGTGGTACATACCTTTCATAATTATTGCTGGTGGTAGTAAATTAATTTCAGCCAAAATTATTAGCATTATATTGAGCAATTTAATGTCTCCATTTAAAAAGAACTAATTACAGTATTTTTTTACTGATTATTTTTGTCCTTATTTTAAAATGAATTTAACATGTGTATACTGTATACTACTACTAAGTAATGTTTCTCAAGCTCCAACACCAAAGAAGAAAAATGGCCACACTTTGTGGCCGCTAACTTATCAGTGTATGTTGTAAAAGAAAAAAGGATAAAAAAACAAACCTACTGTAGTTAACAGTTTCATACATTTCACATTAGGAATTGTTTATCCAAGGCGTGAGCCAAGAAAGAAAGTGAAGTAATACTGTATTTGGATCTGCTAATGCTGAATTAAAAAATTCTGCCGCCTTACATCAATGGAAATATATGGAGAGTACTAATACAACAATTTTTTGACATAAAAACATCCATTTGAGCTAATGCAAATTACTGTCACAATAACAAATCAAAGTCAAGGTTATAAACTCACTGATATTTATCTCTAAATAAATACTGTGCTGCCTGGATAAGGAGATGTAACAAGTTCAGTTCTAGTTAAAAGCTTCTGATTATGTGTTGCTCAGTATGAGCTCAAAAGCTCAATTTTACTTTGGTTCTAATTACAATTGCCAGTGATAATCCAGTATCTAAACCATTACCAATAACGGGGGGCTTTTAAACATTTCACTTAAGGATTAATGTTTATTTGACTTTTAGATATATGTAGTCTTTTTAATGGTTAGCCTATATAATAGTAAGGGATTTTTATGTGTTTAAATATGTTTCAAATTATTGGTTGAACAAGAGTTAGCTTATAAAAATAGAATAATTGTTGCGGTACTGCTGATACGGTACTGCACAGATAAACTGGAATCAAGAAAAAATATTTCTACATATTTTGTGTATTTTGCATGTGTTCAAGCTATTATTTAGTTTCCTAATTTACCATCAGTATATATATATACATATATATATACATATATATATATATATATATATATATATATATATATATTGTGACAGCAGGAAGGTAGAGTCACCTGGTTGCATCCAGGGGGGTAGATATATTTCGCCCAGATTCAGGCTTTACGCCGACTTATACAACTAGGTGGAGAGTTGTATAAGCCCAGCTAAGGCTAGTGGGCTCATGGATGACTCATACCTCTAGGGAGAGTGCTGGGCGTCGTGCAGACAGGGAGTTGATGAGACCAGCTGAAGCTTGTCAGCTCATTTAGGCCTCTATAAGAACTCCCAGCTTCATTAGGGGTTAGCTCATGCCTGGAACCAGACCTGTGTGGACTGTCTAGGGAGAGTGAACCCCTGTGCGGTGAGACAAAGCCTGTGTGGCTATTTGCTTGGACATTTAAAACCAGGGACTTAGGGACTAGGACAGCCCTAGGCTGATCCCAGTTGTTAGTTAGGAAACCTGTATGTTTAGTCAGAGGTCAACTTGACCAGGATTTATTTTGTTTATGTTTCTTTTGCTTTGCTGTGTTTTGTCACTGTAAATAGAAAATAAACCGCACCTTTTTGATTTTGAAAACCACAACCTCCGTTTGCTGGGCCTGTTTTGTGTGGGGAGCCCATCCCGGGGGTCACACACACCCGCTGCCGAGCTAACCCCCTCACAGTTGGTGGAGAACCAGTGGCAGTTTTTTTTAAGCCAGCATGGAGGAGATACTGAAGCAGCTGGCTCTAGCAAATGCCAATCAACAGCAGACAAATGCAGGTTTGCAAAAGAGCCTTGCAGCTCATCAACAGAGCCTTGCAGCTCAACAACAGAACTTCGCAGCCCAGCAGCAAGCTCATCAACAGAGCCTTGCAGCCCAGCAGCAGACAAACGCAACTTTGCAACAGAGTCTGGAGGCTCAGCAACGAGCCCAGCAGCAATCTGAGGCCCGCTTCATAGACCTGTTGCAGAAGCAAGAGCAGAGACTACAACAACAGATGGAAGCAGTAATGCAGCAACGTCCGCAGACCAGTGAGGAAAGCCGTCCCACTAATACCGCGTCCTTTGGGGTGAGTCGTTTATTGACAAAAATGACTGGAGAGGATGATCCAGAGGTATTTTTGACCACATTTGAAAGGACCGCTGAAAGAGAAAAGTGGCCTGAGGAGCAGTGGGCTGGACTGGTGGCTCCTCTGTTAACTGGTGAATCGCAGAAAGCTTACTATGACCTAGAGCCTAACCAAGTGTGACAGCAGGAAGGTAAAGTCACCTGGTTGCATCCAGGGGGGTAGGTATATTTCTCCCAGATTCAGGCTTTATGCCGACTTATACAACTAGGGAGAGAGTTGATGAAGCCCAGCTGAGGCTAGTGGGCTCATGGATGATTCATACCTCTAGGGAGAGGGCTGGGCGTCGTGCAGGCAGGGAGTTGATGAGACCAGCTGAAGCTTGTCAGCTCGTTTAAGGCCTCTATAAAAACTCCCAGATTCATTAGGTGTTTGCTCATGCCTGGACCCAGACCTGTGTGGACTGTCTAGGGAGAGTGAACCCCTGTGCGGTGAGACAAAGCCTGTGTGGCTATTTGTTTGGACATTTACTAAACCAGGGACTTAGGGACTAGGACAGCACCAGGCTGATCCCAGTTGTTAGTTAGGAAACCTGCATGTTTAGTCAGAGGTCAAGCTGACCAGGGTTTATTTTGTTTATGTTTCTTTTTGCTTTGCTGTGTTTTTTGTCACTGTAAATAGAGAAATAAACCGCACCTTTTTGATCTTGAAAACCACAACCTCCGTCTGCTGGGCCTGTTTTTGTGTGGGGAGCCCATCCAGGGGATCATACACACCCGCTGCCGAGTTAACCCCCCCCACAGTTGGTGGAGAATGCGGGCAGTTTTTTTTTAAGCCAGCATGGAGGAGATACTGAAACAGCTGGCTCTAGCAAATGCCAATCAACAGCAGACAAATGCAGGTTTGCAAAAGAGCCTTGCAGCTCAACAACAGAGCTTCGCAGCCCAGCAGCAAGCTCATCAACAGAGCCTTGCAGCCCAGCAGCAATCTGAGGCCCGCTTCATAGATCTGTTACAGAAGCAAGAGCAGAGACTACAACAAATGGAAGCAGTAATGCAGCAACGTCCGCAGACCAGTGAGGAAAGCCGTCCCACTAATACCGCGTTCTTGGGGTGAGTCGTTTATTGACAAAAATGACTGGAGAGGATGATCCAGAGGTATTTTTGACCACATTTGAAAGGACTGCTGAAAGAGAAAAGTGGCCTGAGGAGCAGTGGGCTGGACTGGTGGCTCCTCTGTTAACTGGTGAATCGCAGAAGGCTTACTATGACCTAGAGCCTGACCAAGCAAAAGACTATGTGATGCTAAAAGCTGAAATATTGGCAAGGCTGGGTGTCACCCTGGCTGTCCGGGCTCAGCGTGTGCATAACTGGACTTTCCAGCTTGGAAAACCCCCCAGGTCTCAAATGTATGATCTCATTCACCTGAGCAGGAAGTGGCTACAGCCAGAGACTTTGTCCGCACCAGAGATTGTGGAACGTGTTGTAATGGATCGGTTTTTGAGAGCTCTTCCTACTGCCATCCAAAAGTGGGTAAGCCATGGAGACCCAGAGACGGCCGGTGGTCTTGTGGATCGTGTAGAGAAATACTTGGCTACAGAGAACCTGACGGCCTCTTCCAGAGACTCTCGGACTTTCCACCCTAAGACCAGACCATCCCCAGGGGCGGATAAGAGGATTCCAAGGGGTGAGGGTGGAGAGAGTGAGAGGGTGGGAGCTCTACCCAAAGTTTGGCGAGAACAGCCCGGGAAGTCAGGGGCTCAAGAGGCAGCCAAAAGGATTGTTTGCTACCGCTGCCGGCAAGCGGGACATATTGCAGCAAATTGCCCGGTTGTGGAGGAACCCATGCAATGTGACTTTCTGACGGACCGATGTCAGTCGCTGTGTGCGACAGTCGCATGCACTGCCATTTGGGGAACTGAGAAACATTTATGCAAAATGTGTATTAATGGTAGAAATGTTGTGGTATTGCTGGATTCAGGTAGCCTTGTGACCCTGATAAAGGCTGAATTAGTTAAAACAGAGGTCTCTGGGAATAGCAAGGTAGCTGTTATTTGTGTGCATGGGGACACCCGAGAGTATCCAGTAACTACAGTGTGTTTCGAGACCCCCAAAGGTACCCTCTCTCATCCAGTGGGGTTAGTATCTCAATTACCGCATGATGCCATTGTGGGAAGGGATTTTCCGAAGTTCTGGGAACTGTGGGATGATCCTGAGCCCCCCACTGGTGCCCCTATGTACCAGGAATGTGATAGCCAGAACTCCTCTGAGAGTGGTGAGGACTCTCCAGAATTTCCCTTGTCAGTATTGGCAGGGGAGACTCAAGAAACTGGAGAGGAGCCCACCTCCTCAGACGAAAACCTACCGTCTGTGGAGTTTTCTGATCTTGAGGTTCACAGGGAAAATTTTGCCACAGAACAGTTAAAAGACCCCGCCCTAATAAAGGCACGGGAAAACGTAGTGGAAATAGATGGCGAGTTAGTGAACCCAGATAATACCTGCACTTACCCATACTTCAGCGTACAGAAGGACCTACTGTATCGGGTGGCAAAAAGGGCAGAAGAAACCGTTGAGCAGCTTGTGGTGCCCAAACCTTACAGGAAGTTGGTGTTGGAGTTGGCCCATGGGCACATTCTTGGAGGTCATCTGGGGACAGAGAAAACCCGAGAGAGGGTATTACAGAGATTCTATTGGCCTGGGGTGATGAAGGACATAGAAAATTATTGTTCCTCCTGCCCTGTGTGTCAGAGGTCGGCCCCGATGCCACATTTCCGTAGCCCGCTGGTCCCTCTACCCATCATTGAGGTCCCGTTTGAGAGAATCGCAATGGATTTGGTAGGTCCTATAATCAAGTCCGCTAGGGGGCACCAGTACATATTGGTTATAATGGACTATGCCACCCGTTATCCAGAAGCGATCCCTCTCAGAAATACCTCGGCCAAAACCATAGCCAAAGAGCTATCTCTTGTTTTTAGCCGGGTGGGTATTTGTAAAGAACTCCTTACGGACCAAGGTACACCCTTTATGTCCTGGGTTATGAAAGAGCTGTGTAAATTGATCAAAGTGACGCAATTGCGTACATCTGTGTATCACCCCCAAACCGATGGGCTGGTTGAAAGATTCAACAAAACCCTAAAACAAATGTTGAAGAAAGTGGTGGATAGAGATGGAAAGGATTGGGACTGTCTACTTCCTTATTTGATGTTTGCTATTAGGGAGGTGCCCCAATCCTCTACGGGATTCTCCCCCTTTGAGTTACTGTATGGGAGACACCCAAGAGGGCTGTTGGATATTGCCAAGGAAACTTGGGAAAGTGAGAGTTCTCCCCACAGGAGTGTGATTGAGCATGTCGCCCTGATGCAAGATCGAATTGCACAGGTAATGCCCATCGTGAAGGAACATTTGGCCCAAGCGCAGTTGGCACAGCAGAGAGTGTACAACCGTGGAGCCAAGACCCGTACCTTTTCCCCGGGGGATAGGATATTGGTACTTGTCCCTACGGTTGAAAGTAAATTCCTTGCCAAATGGCAAGGCCCCTACGAGATAATGGAAAAAGTGAGCGAAGTGAATTACAAGGT
Source organism: Rana muscosa (assembly GCA_029206835.1). Taxonomy (NCBI): domain Eukaryota; kingdom Metazoa; phylum Chordata; class Amphibia; order Anura; family Ranidae; genus Rana; species Rana muscosa. Next base: position 746,319,083 of record CM055116.1, on the reverse strand, counting down.
CAGACAACCAGGAAGGCGAAAGCCCGAACAGATCTATCACGTTAATCTGTTGAAAGCCTGGAGGGATAGAGAGTCCCTAGTCGCAGAAACTTGGTCACCAGCTCAAACTGGTTGCGTGGTTCCGGAGGTTGGAATAGCAGCCACCTTGTCACAACCCCAACAACAGGAGGTTAAGGAGTTTGTGCTTCGCAACAAGGAGGTGTTCTCTGAGCTGCCGGGACAAACATCTGGGGTAGAGCATGATATTATTACCCCGCCCGGTGAAAGGGTGAAGTTAAAACCCTATCGGATCCCAGAGGCCCGATGGGAGGCAATACGGGAGGAAGTACAGAAAATGCTGAACTTAGGGGTGATAGAGGAGTCCCAAAGTGATTGGTCTAGTCCCATTGTGCTGGTGCCTAAACCGGATGGGAGCTGGCGATTTTGTAACGATTTTCGTCAGTTGAACAAAGTTACAAAATTTGACACCTACCCCATGCCACGTATAGATGAGTTGATCGACCGGCTGGGAACAGCCCGATACATGACGACTCTTGACCTCACAAAAGGGTATTGGCAAATTCCCCTGGCCAAGTCGGCCAAAGAGAAAACCGCATTTGTAACCCCAGACGGGGCGTTCCAATATAAGAGAATGCCGTTCGGGTTACAGAATGCGCCGGCCACATTCCAGCGGAAAATGGACCAGATACTGAGGCCCCATCGGAAGTATGCTGCGGCTTACCTGGATGACGTAATTGTCCATAGCACAGATTGGGCCTCACATCTGCCAAAAGTGCAAGCAGTCCTAGACTCTATCCGGGAAGCGGGGTTTATGGCTAACCCCAAGAAGTGTACCATTGGGCAGGAGGAGGCCAAATATCTTGGGTACACCATTGGGAGGGGAGTAATAAAACCCCAACTCAACAAAGTCGAGGCCATCCAGAGTTGGCCACGTCCCAACAGCAAGAAGCAGGTACGAGCCTTTCTGGGAATAGCGGGGTATTATCGGCGCTTCATTCCCCACTTTGCTTCTAAGGCTGTGCCCCTAACCAACCTGACGAAAGGGAAAGGGTCGGTCATGATTAAATGGACCCCCGAGGCTGAGGCAGCATTCCAATTCTTGAAACAAGCCTTATGTAGCCAGCCAGTGTTGTACTCACCCGACTTCTCTAAAGACTTTGTCGTACAAAGTGATGCGTCAGATGTGGGGTTAGGAGTAGTATTGTCCCAGGTCTGGAACGGGGAAGAGCACCCAGTCATTTACCTCAGCAGGAAGTTGAAGTCCCATGAGGTAAATTACGCCACCGTTGAAAAGGAGTGTTTAGCGGTGAAGTGGGCTCTAGATTCCCTTCGGTACTATCTGCTAGGTAGGCACTTTGACATGGTTACGGATCACGCTCCGTTAAAGTGGATGGCTCAAAACAAGGAGACAAATAGAAGAGTGAATAGGTGGTTCCTGGCCCTACAGGAATTCAACTTCACAGTAAAGCATCGCCCTGGCGTTCAAATGGGGAATGTGGATGCTTTGTCTCGAGTACATGAATGCCTGATTGCTGGTGTTCCAACCCCAAGGTTAAAACAAGAGGGGGGGGTATGTGACAGCAGGAAGGTAAAGTCACCTGGTTGCATCCAGGGGGGTAGGTATATTTCTCCCAGATTCAGGCTTTATGCCGACTTATACAACTAGGGAGAGAGTTGATGAAGCCCAGCTGAGGCTAGTGGGCTCATGGATGATTCATACCTCTAGGGAGAGGGCTGGGCGTCGTGCAGGCAGGGAGTTGATGAGACCAGCTGAAGCTTGTCAGCTCGTTTAAGGCCTCTATAAAAACTCCCAGATTCATTAGGTGTTTGCTCATGCCTGGACCCAGACCTGTGTGGACTGTCTAGGGAGAGTGAACCCCTGTGCGGTGAGACAAAGCCTGTGTGGCTATTTGTTTGGACATTTACTAAACCAGGGACTTAGGGACTAGGACAGCACCAGGCTGATCCCAGTTGTTAGTTAGGAAACCTGCATGTTTAGTCAGAGGTCAAGCTGACCAGGGTTTATTTTGTTTATGTTTCTTTTTGCTTTGCTGTGTTTTTTGTCACTGTAAATAGAGAAATAAACCGCACCTTTTTGATCTTGAAAACCACAACCTCCGTCTGCTGGGCCTGTTTTTGTGTGGGGAGCCCATCCAGGGGATCATACACACTTGCTGCCGAGTTAACCCCCCCCACACAAGCAAAAGACTATGTGATGCTAAAAGCTGAAATATTGGCAAGGCTGGGTGTCACCCAGGCTGTCCGGGCTCAGCGTGTGCATAACTGGACTTTCCAGCTTGGAAAACCCCCCAGGTCTCAAATGTATGATCTCATTCACCTGAGCAGAAAGTGGCTACAGCCAGAGACTTTGTCCGCACCAAAGATTGTGGAACGTGTTGTAATGGATCGGTTTTTGAGAGCTCTTCCTACTGCCATCCAAAAGTGGGTAAGCCATGGAGACCCAGAGACGGCCGATGGTCTTGTGGATCGTGTGGAGAAATACTTGGCTACAGAGAACCTGACGGCCTCTTCCAGAGACACTCGGACTTTCCACCCTAAGACCAGACCATCCCCAGGGGCGGATAAGAGGATTCCAAGGGGTGAGGGTGGAGAGAGTGAGAGGGTGGGAGCTCTACCCCAAGTTTGGCGAGAACAGCCTGGGAAATCAGCCGCTCAAGAGGCGGCAAGAAGGATCGTTTGCTACCGCTGCCGGCAAGCGGGACATATTGCAGCCAATTGCCCGGTTGTGGAGGAACCCATGCAGTGTGACTTTCTGACGGGCAGACGTCAGTCGCTGTGTGCGACAGTCGCATGCACTGCCATTCGAGGAACTGAGAAACATTTATGCAAAATGTGTGTTAATGGTAGAAATGTTGTGGTATTGCTGGATTCAGGTAGCCTTGTGACCCTGATAAAGGCTGAGTTAGTTAAAACAGAGGTCTCTGGGAATAGCAAGGTAGCTGTTATTTGTGTGCATGGGGACACCCGAGAGTATCCAGTGACTACAGTGTGTTTCGAGACCCCCAAAGGTACCCTCTCTCATCCAGTGGGCTTAGTATCTCAGTTACCGTATGACGCCATTGTGGGAAGGGATTTTCCGAAGTTCTGGGAACTGTGGGATGATCCTGAGCCCCTCACTGGTGCCCCTATGTACCAGGAATGTGATAGCCAAAACTCCCCTGAGAGTGGTGAGGACTCTCCGGAATTTCCCTTATCAGTATTGGCAGGGGAGACTCAAGAAACTGGAGAGGAGCCCACCTCCTCAGACGAAAACCTACCGTCTGTGGAGTTTTCTGATCTTGAGGTTCACAGGGAAAACTTTGCCACAGAACAGTTGAAAGACCCCGCCCTAATAAAGGCACGGGAAAACGTAGTGAAAATAGATGGCGAGTTAGTGAACCCAGATAATACCTGCACTTACCCATACTTCAGCGTAGAGAAGGACCTACTGTATCGGGTGGCAAAAAGGGCAGAAGAAACCGTTGAGCAGCTTGTGGTGCCCAAACCTTACAGGAAGTTGGTGTTGGAGTTGGCCCATGGGCACATTCTTGGAGGTCATCTGGGGACAGAGAAAACCCGAGAGAGGGTATTACAGAGATTCTATTGGCCGGGGGTGATGAAGGACGTAGAAAATTATTGTTCCTCCTGCCCTGTGTGTCAGAGGTCGGCCCCGATGCCACATTTCCGTAGCCCGCTGGTCCCTCTACCCATCATTGAGGTCCTGTTTGAGAGGATCGCCATGGATTTGGTAGGTCCTATAATCAAGTCCGCTAGGGGGCACCAGTACATATTAGTTATAATGGACTATGCCACCCGTTATCCAGAAGCGATCCCTCTCCGAAATACCTCGGCCAAAACCATAGCCAAAGAGCTATCTCTTGTGTTTAGCCGGGTGGGTATTTGTAAAGAACTGCTTACGGACCAAGGTACACCCTTTATGTCCCGGGTTATGAAGGAGCTGTGTAAATTATTCAAAGTGACGCAATTACGTACATCTGTGTATCACCCCCAAACCGATGGGCTGGTTGAAAGATTCAACAAAACCCTAAAACAAATGTTGAAGAAAGTGGTGGATAGAGATGGAAAGGATTGGGACTGTCTACTTCCTTATCTGATGTTTGCTATTAGGGAGGTGCCCCAATCCTCTACGGGATTCTCCCCCTTTGAGTTACTGTATGGGAGACACCCAAGAGGGCTGTTGGATATTGCCAAGGAAACTTGGGAAAGTGAGAGTTCTCCCCACAGGAGTGTGATTGAGCATGTCGCCCTGATGCAAGACCGAATTGCACAGGTAATGCCCATCGTGAAGGAACATTTGGCCCAAGCGCAGTTAGCACAGCAGAGAGTGTACAACCGTGGAGCCAAGACCCGTACCTTTTCCCCGGGGGATAGGATACTGGTACTTGTCCCTACGGTTGAAAGTAAATTCCTTGCCAAATGGCAAGGCCCCTACGAGATAATGGAAAAAGTGAGCGAAGTGAATTACAAGGTCAGACAACCAGGAAGGCGAAAGCCCGAACAGATCTATAACGTTAATCTGTTGAAAGCCTGGAGGGATAGAGAGTCCCTAGTCGCAGACACTTGGTCACCAGCTCAAACTGGTTGCGTGATTCCTGAGGTTGGAATAGCAGCCACCTTGTCACAACCCCAACAACAGGAGGTTAAGGAGTTTGTGCTTCGCAACAAGGAGGTATTCTCTGAGCTGCCGGGACAAACATCTGGGGTAGAGCATGACATCATTACCCCGCCCGGTGAAAGGGTGAAGTTAAAACCCTATCGGATCCCAGAGGCCCGACGGGAGGCAATACGGGAGGAAGTACAGAAAATGCTGAACTTAGGGGTGATAGAGGAGTCCCAAAGTGATTGGTCTAGTCCCATCGTGTTGGTGCCTAAACCGGATGGGAGCTGGCGATTTTGTAACGATTTTCGTCAGTTGAACAAAGTTACAAAATTTGACACCTACCCCATGCCACGTATAGATGAGTTGATCGACCGGCTGGGAACAGCCCGATACATGACGACTCTTGACCTCACAAAAGGGTATTGGCAAATCCCCCTGGCCAAGTCGGCCAAAGAGAAAACCGCATTTGTAACCCCAGACGGGGCGTTCCAATATAAAAGAATGCCGTTCGGGTTACAGAATGCGCCGGCCACATTCCAGCGGAAAATGGACCAGATGCTGAGGCCCCATCGGAAGTATGCTGCGGCTTACCTGGATGACGTAATTGTCCATAGCACAGATTGGGCCTCACATCTGCCAAAAGTGCAAGCAGTCCTGGACTCTGTTCGGGAAGCGGGGTTTACGGCTAACCCCAAGAAGTGTACCATTGGGCAGGAGGAGGCCAAATATCTTGGGTACACCATTGGGAGGGGAGTAATAAAACCCCAACTCAACAAAGTCGAGGCCATCCAGAGTTGGCCACGTCCCAACAGCAAGAAGCAGGTACGAGCCTTTCTGGGAATCGCTGGGTATTATCGGCGATTCATTCCCCACTTTGCTTCTAAGGCTGTGCCCCTAACCAACCTGACGAAGGGGAAAGGGTCGGTCATGATTAAATGGACCCCCGAGGCTGAGGCAGCATTCCAATTCTTGAAACAAGCCTTATGTAGCCAGCCAGTGTTGTACTCACCCGACTTCTCTAAAGACTTTGTCGTACAAAGTGATGCGTCAGATGTGGGGTTAGGAGCAGTATTGTCCCAGGTCTGGAACGGGGAAGAGCACCCAGTCATTTACCTCAGCAGGAAGTTGAAGTCCCATGAGGTAAATTACGCCACCGTTGAAAAGGAGTGTTTAGCGGTGAAGTGGGCTCTAGATTCCCTTCGGTACTACCTGCTAGGTAGGCACTTTGACATGGTTACGGATCACGCTCCGTTAAAGTGGATGGCTCAAAACAAGGAAACAAATAGAAGAGTGAATAGGTGGTTCCTGGCCCTCCAGGAATTCAACTTCACAGTAAAGCATCGCCCTGGCGTTCAAATGGGGAATGTGGATGCTTTGTCTCGAGTACATGAATGCCTGATTGCTGGTGTTCCAACCCCGAGGTTAAAACAAGAGGGGGGGGTATGTGACAGCAGGAAGGTAGAGTCACCTGGTTGCATCCAGGGGGGTAGATATATTTCGCCCAGATTCAGGCTTTACGCCGACTTATACAACTAGGTGGAGAGTTGTATAAGCCCAGCTAAGGCTAGTGGGCTCATGGATGACTCATACCTCTAGGGAGAGTGCTGGGCGTCGTGCAGACAGGGAGTTGATGAGACCAGCTGAAGCTTGTCAGCTCATTTAGGCCTCTATAAGAACTCCCAGCTTCATTAGGGGTTAGCTCATGCCTGGAACCAGACCTGTGTGGACTGTCTAGGGTTTAGATGGTTAGAGGGCAGTTGCAGAAAGTGTGTGGGTGTACTCCTCCAAAAAATACCTGTAGTGGCCTACTACAGGCTGTACAGGATCTTTGGATATATGTATTCTGTTCAGATTGGAATGGAGGTGATACTGGAACTACATGCACAAAAGCACAATTTGGAGAGCAATCTCTAGCTGACATCAGTGTTTGCAGATCATGTGCATTAGAGCTTGAATCTTAATTACCAACTTGGTGCAGCATGCAAAGCACTGCCACACACAGTACAATGTGGTGGTACATACCTTTCATAATTATTGCTGGTGGTAGTAAATTAATTTCAGCCAAAATTATTAGCATTATATTGAGCAATTTAATGTCTCCATTTAAAAAGAACTAATTACAGTATTTTTTTACTGATTATTTTTGTCCTTATTTTAAAATGAATTTAACATGTGTATACTGTATACTACTACTAAGTAATGTTTCTCAAGCTCCAACACCAAAGAAGAAAAATGGCCACACTTTGTGGCCGCTAACTTATCAGTGTATGTTGTAAAAGAAAAAAGGATAAAAAAACAAACCTACTGTAGTTAACAGTTTCATACATTTCACATTAGGAATTGTTTATCCAAGGCGTGAGCCAAGAAAGAAAGTGAAGTAATACTGTATTTGGATCTGCTAATGCTGAATTAAAAAATTCTGCCGCCTTACATCAATGGAAATATATGGAGAGTACTAATACAACAATTTTTTGACATAAAAACATCCATTTGAGCTAATGCAAATTACTGTCACAATAACAAATCAAAGTCAAGGTTATAAACTCACTGATATTTATCTCTAAATAAATACTGTGCTGCCTGGATAAGGAGATGTAACAAGTTCAGTTCTAGTTAAAAGCTTCTGATTATGTGTTGCTCAGTATGAGCTCAAAAGCTCAATTTTACTTTGGTTCTAATTACAATTGCCAGTGATAATCCAGTATCTAAACCATTACCAATAACGGGGGGCTTTTAAACATTTCACTTAAGGATTAATGTTTATTTGAATTTTAGATATATGTAGTCTTTTTAATGGTTAGCCTATATAATAGTAAGGGATTTTTATGTGTTTAAATATGTTTCAAATTATTGGTTGAACAAGAGTTAGCTTATAAAAATAGAATAATTGTTGCGGTACTGCTGATACGGTACTGCACAGATAAACTGGAATCAAGAAAAAATATTTCTACATATTTTGTGTATTTTGCATGTGTTCAAGCTATTATTTAGTTTCCTAATTTACCATCAGTATATATATATACATATATATATACATATATATATATATATATATATATATATATATATATATTGTGACAGCAGGAAGGTAGAGTCACCTGGTTGCATCCAGGGGGGTAGATATATTTCGCCCAGATTCAGGCTTTACGCCGACTTATACAACTAGGTGGAGAGTTGTATAAGCCCAGCTAAGGCTAGTGGGCTCATGGATGACTCATACCTCTAGGGAGAGTGCTGGGCGTCGTGCAGACAGGGAGTTGATGAGACCAGCTGAAGCTTGTCAGCTCATTTAGGCCTCTATAAGAACTCCCAGCTTCATTAGGGGTTAGCTCATGCCTGGAACCAGAACTGTGTGGACTGTCTAGGGAGAGTGAACCCCTGTGCGGTGAGACAAAGCCTGTGTGGCTATTTGCTTGGACATTTAAAACCAGGGACTTAGGGACTAGGACAGCCCTAGGCTGATCCCAGTTGTTAGTTAGGAAACCTGTATGTTTAGTCAGAGGTCAACTTGACCAGGATTTATTTTGTTTATGTTTCTTTTGCTTTGCTGTGTTTTGTCACTGTAAATAGAAAATAAACCGCACCTTTTTGATTTTGAAAACCACAACCTCCGTTTGCTGGGCCTGTTTTGTGTGGGGAGCCCATCCCGGGGGTCACACACACCCGCTGCCGAGCTAACCCCCTCACAATATATACATAATTAGAGGGCAAAATAGTTGAAAGATTCTTACATTTTAGAAAAAAAATTGAGAATCTAAAATTCCTGTTTGCAGAGGCTTGTAGACATATGTCGGAGTAAGGTTTATATTGCAGAGATATTTTTTTCTCTACTCTGCTTTTATTAGAGACAAAATTAACATTTTTATCTGATGATGGAAGCCCAAGGTGGTCACCACCAAAAGGTACTGGCAAATAATTTTTTCTCACTGTTCCATATTAGAGTTTATGTAAACCCCCAAACCAATTTTCAATATGTTGGGAATCATATCTCATCTAGTTTTCTTAAGCAAATATTTTTTAATATAGATTTTAAATCAAATTTCTTACCTGGAGATCCAGTAACAGTGCTTTCTGTTGAAGGCAAGCAATGCTAACACTGCCTCACAATAATTGCAGTATTTTCAGACTGTGGTGTGCACTCCTTCAATTGGTTGTTGAGCTGCCTATCAAATTTGGGCATGTCTCCTGCAGCCTTGTTAGAAAGCCCAAAAGCCAACTGTAGGCATGTGCATGGCAGGTGGCCAATGTTACTGCTGTTTGCAAGGTAGTGGATTCATGTTGACAGCTTGAAAGTTCTGTTGCAGATTCACATAAAATAATTTGTCTTAGAAAACTTTATACAATAAGACCTGATACCAAACATATTGGCAGACATACATTATTCAGCAATACCACTATATCTAAACTTATTTCCAGATCCCACCAATTCTGGATTAAAGTTCTTGTTTTACCTGATACAGAACTTTAAACATTGGGGGTGATTTATAACAGAGAGTGGGTATCAATATCAGCTATAGGCAGTGCATTGTAGTGATTACACCACACTGTTTCCACATTTTACATTTTATTCATAACATGCATGCTAAGGAATCGCTGTGGTCTGCAGATGGTTCTCTGCATGTCATATTGTCATTTGAGCTGCTAAAGTCTGTTCAGAATACCAGCTCAAGGGAGACAAAAAGTTTTATAAATGTGCTGAAGTATTTTTTAAGCAGAGGTTTGACTGTGGTTGGGCCATACTGTTGCTTTTTGGCCCCATAAAGTTTTATTTATGACTTTCCTGTTTTACTTATCTGCAAACTTTTATATGTATTTTTTATTCTATTCTGTGTATTATTGATATTTTAAACCTGGAAACAGTCATAAATATTAACCATGGGTCTAAGAAATGCTTCTGGCACTGTATTTATTGCTGCAACATTTTCTGCTTATTTTATGGAATCTAGCCATTTTAGTGCTAGGAGATTTGGGAAAGTGTCTATCATTTTTTAGCTGCAGGATATTGTTAAGGGTCCCAGAATGGATTCAGACATGGATTCATAGTAAACTTCTTGAGGATGAAGGGCTTTCCCTCTAGCACTAAAACTAGGAAGTTCATGACACAGTTTTAGCTAGGATAGTTAACCCTACAGCAGTTTTGGCATATGAAGGATGCCAGCTATAATCAAAGCTAAAATCTCTATTTTTATGCTATTTGGGCTATTTGGGTGTAATGTATGCAACCAATTAATGTATTTTAAGGGGAATTCTCTAAACAGTTTATGTAAATGATTTTTGTTTGTATACTGTATGTATCTACTATAGATATGTTTTCAAGACCGTTGAAGTCATTATTAAATATTACAATTATATGCGTGTCATTTCAGATACTGATGCACCAATGTCATTTGCCAGAGATGATATTATGCACCTTATTTACTAAAATATGGAGAGGGGAGTAGTGGTCCTTTATTCTATATTTTAACTGCCCCTGAACATGAATGGATGTTTGAAGTTACTTTAGGTTAACGTCCCTTTAATTCACTTCTAATTGCCTTCCTTCATACTATTGTAAATCACAAGTATAACTCAAGAATGCAATTATTTGAAAAAAAAAAAATACAAAATATTTGCTTCCCAGAATAAAGATAATGTTAAACTAGTAATTAATTCACAATGTCTGAAATTAAAATCATTCATTGTGTATTTTAATGCTGTTTAGTCAGCATACCCCAAAAAGATCGCTGAGCATGTCACATAGCAGTGTGGATATGTATTACACTCTCTTGGGCTATATTAAGGTATATCTAAACATAAGAACAAAGATATTATATATTGCAGGTTACCATTTCTTATATGTGGTTTCTGCATTAGTTTTCTTTTTTTCTTTTTTTCAGGCTCCTTAAAGTGGCACTAAATTATATCCATATGTCTACAAATGTTCCATACATGTTCACTACCTAATGGCCCTGTAATCAATTTTTTATGACATAATTTCTTACTGTGTTTTTCTCCCTCTATGTAACATCCTTATGAGCACAAGTGCCTCTCCTTTTCTCCCACACTTCCATTTGTTTGAAACAAGAAGCGCACATTAGTTGCAGTCACGTGAACTGCTCTATGCGCACTAAAAATCCTATAGTCTATATGTAATAAATCCCAATTACTCCATTACAAGGCTCCCTTCATCACACACCAGACCAACGGCTGCTGGCTCCAAAATGTGGTCCTTAATCCATTCTCATCAAGGGCAGAGAAACAAGAATGGACCATAATTCCTAGTCCCTAGTTCGTCTTGGGAGTGAGCAAGAGTGGGTGACTGTGCTCCTACATATAGTGAAACCATGTATAATAAATGTAGCCACCTTTTAACTCTAAGTCAGAACACATCAGCAAAAATAAAAGTTTAGTGTCACTTTCATTTTACCTAGTGATCAACCAATAACACTTTGTAGGGTGACAAGGCTCACCCTCCATACTGTATCTATGGAGAAGTGACAGTAGCACCTTGGACTACAGAACACCTCCTGTTTTCCTTTTTTCCATTACATGGATGAGGTGTTCTGTTGCATACAGAGGCAATGTGAGTCAAAATGGTAACATTACTTGGTATATCAATGCAGCAGAGGAGGAGAGCATGGGAATTTACAAGTTTACTGTTTTTTTGTCAAGTTCAACATGTGTTCAGGTGTACTTAGAACATTCTAAAGATACACTAAGAAACATGTAGAGGTATGCATTGGAGAGATGTACTGAATATATATATATATATATATATATATATATATATATATTGCTTTGCTCTTATACTTTTACCTTACACTTTAACTAAAGTGAACTAAAGTGGCTTGATGTCGGACCAAGCGGCCGCTTAGACCCGCAGCTCCGACTCTTTTCTTCCATTCTACGGGGAATCCTGCATCCTACCTTCCGGCACTATGACCTCCCTTGAAGTGGTGGGTAGCCTCTGGTACCAGCATCATGGTGAATATCAGGCCACAAGCATAGCGAAGCAGCTTGCTCGCTTCAGGAGACAAGATGTCACCGATCCCCCAGCCATGCCTACCGACACGCTGCAGCCCTCTCTCTCTCCTTTACACCTGCCTCAATAGCCTGGGTGACCGACTCTATCCCTGCTGCCTTCTCCACACAAGCAGCCCCTCTCCCCCCCAGGATTACCCTCCTAGCCCAGAGCCTGGCAATGATTCTAACTTACATCAGATAGAACCCTTGCTGGCACGAATTATGTTTGCTATACAGAACTGTAAACCCGCCCTCAATACACAGATAGAAACCATCCATATTAACTTCTCTTTATTAAAGCAAGATGTGCAAAACCTGCGTGAAAGAACGGGAGTGGCTGAGAAACGTATTAGCTCTATAGAGGACACTCTGCACCCTTTATTTGCCACAGTGCATACGACAATGGATTAAATGGCGGCCCTCCTTAAAGCTAATATAGATGACCTGAAAAAACGTTTCCGCAGGAACAATCTTTGTTTTGTGGGTTTCCCTGAATGTGCTGAGGGGTCCCGCCTTGAATCGTTCCTTTGCTCCTGGCTGAGGGATACCTTGGGGGCTGAGGCATTTTCATCCTCTCTTGTTATCGAACGTGCACACCATACTCACCCATGTCCTTCTCCCTCGGGAGCCCTTTCACACTCCCTTATTGCACGGATCCTTAACTTCCAAGACAAGGTCACTATATTTCGCCTTGCCAGGAAAGAGGCCCTAGTCTGCTACAATGGCAATACTATCTCCATCTACCCTGACTTCTCCGCCGAAGTCCAACGCCAGCGCACTTCTTTTGCGGCTGTGAAAGATTGCCTACGCACTTAGGGTCTGCAGTATGCAGACCCTATGGTGATGGCGATGGCAAAGCTCACTTCTACACTAATCTGAAAGACACCATGGCTTGGCTGGACGACCACCTCATCGTTATGGGCCACTACTGCATTGAGTCTGAGAATGGGCTCTGTACCATTCTACCTGTTATTCTTCCTAGGCCCTATCCTGTTACAACGTATATGCCTGTTGCACATTGTGCCTTTCCTGGAGCTGAACCTTTTATTCTACAAAGACCATTTCTTCACTAAATTGAGACTTCCTGACTTCAGTACACCTCCCGTACCAGTTAGTGGCGGGGCCACGGGACGTTCATACCCTCGGTTGCAGGTTTTGCTGTGATTGGGATGGCCGAACGGGGTAGGTTGGGGGTTCTTTTTTTCCCTCTTATTTGCCTTTATCGTTGAGAATGACTGGAGTTTGGGACATTTGTTTTGTTGTTTTTGTTGTTTTTTATGCTATTATGGTTCTTTTTTTTATTTTCTGTCTCGCATGCTCTCACGTCTATATGTCATGAGTGGTATTGCATATACTGTTTTGCTCATATTCAGTATCCTTATTGTGTCTCTTATGTTTTGACTGATTTGATTTGTCCAAGTCACTATGAATTATCTTGTGTAGTACCAGAGGGTTGAACTTGCCCCAGAAGAAATATAGGCCCCATATAATTTGTCTTCAAGAAACGCACCTTGTTGGTACAAAATTACTAGCTCTCAAACGTCCCTGGCTGGCCAAATAATTCCATGCCACCAATACGTCCTATTCCCGAGGAGTTTCTATTTTATTAGCCATATCCCTTCCAGTAGAGTTTCTGAAGGTTAAGACTGATCCAGAAGGGCAATCTATTATTCTTATCATGCGGGTTTCCTCAGTGTAATTTACGCCGGTGAATGTCTATGCCCCCCCCCATTCTCCTCGGATTTACTATCTAAATTATCCCTTCTGCTTCTATCTAAGCCTGATGGCACCCTACTTTATGTGGGGGACTTCAATGCGGTTTTAGACGCTGCTGTCGCTCCACTTGGGGGTGGTGGTAGACCCGACCCCTCGCTTATTGATTGGGGGCATGTGTATGGTCTCACTGAGCTATGACAGTGTGAGCACCCAGATGTCTGCCAATATTCCTGTCACTCCGATTCCTTCCACACCATGTCTCACATAGATATGGCATTTGCTTCAGACATTACGCTTCCTTTCATTTTTTATGTATTTATTTGCCTAGAGGGATATCTGAACATACACCTCTTCCTGTGGACCTTCTCCTCCTACGACGTTCGAATCCCGTTATGTAGTGACTGAACTCCCAGTGGCTGGAGGACAAGGTAGCACAGGGGGAATGTAGACAAGGTATTGTGACCTACTGGAATGCAAATTTGGGCACTGCCATCCTCTCTACTGAGTGGGAGGCTTTTAAGACAACGCTGCGGGGCACTTTTTTGTCTATTACTAGTATACTACGTAAGAATGTCCAACAGCGTAGTGAAGAGTTGGAACAGGCCATGCTGGCTGCAGAGTCTGCCTATACAACTGATCCTGATCCTAGCACCCGAGACTCAGGGCTACACAGCCATAGGGAATATGAGCTCCGCTTGCTGGATCTTACTAAAAAAAACATGCTTTATGTCACCCAGAAAACATTTAAACATGGTAACAAGGTTGGTTGTCTACTTGCTTACTTAACTAGACCTGATCATACTCCTATATCTATTCCTAGGATTCTGACACCTCATGGACATGTTAGTGATGCCCCTCCTGACATAGTTGAGACCTTCCTATCCTTCTACAGTGATCTTTATGCTACCAGAGTCCAATATTGGGAAGGTCAATTATGTGACTACCTGGCTCAGGTGACTCTCCCCTCCCTTTCGACTCAAACGTGGGAGGACCTGGATGCGCCTCTCTCTATTGAGGAACTCACCCTAGCCATTTTGCAGCTGCTGACACATAAGACACCTGGCCTAGATGGTTTACTGGCTGAATGGTATGCCCAATTTCATTGTTTATTATGTCCATTCCTTCTACATACATTCAATGTGGCCTTGGAGGCTGGAATCCTTCCTCCCACTATGCGTGAAGCGCTGATTGTGCTGTTATTGAAACTTCATAAAGATCCCTTTAAAAGTGACTCTTACCGCCCGATATCCCTGATCAATGTGGATGTTAGGATCCTAGCCAAAGTGCTGGCCAAACATCTAAATACGTTGCGAAATTGGTGCATAGTGACCAAGGAGGTTTTATAACTGGTCGATTCACCAGGATGAATATTCGTAGACTGCTCCACAACCTGCAATATCCACATGAATGCCCCCCTACCTGTGTCATTGCATCTCTGGATACGTGTAAAGCTTTCGATAGTGTCGAGTGGCCCAACCAATTCAAATTCCAAATTCTGCAGCTCTATGGCTTTGGCCCTCGCATTGTGGCATGGATACGCCTCCTTTATACTGCCCCAGTGGCCCGTATTAGAGTTAACTCCCATGATACTGATGCCTTCCCAATACATAGAGGTACTAGTCAGGGGTGTCCTTTGTAACCCCTCCTATAAGCCTTGGCTATGGAACCCCTTGCCATACGTATCCGTATTTCCCCTTTAATTAGAGGCCTCCCAGTTGGTACCATTGATGAATGCATTTCACTTTACGCAGACGATACTTTAGTTTACTTGACTGTCACGACTGGTGACATCCAGTCTCTGCCAATGCTTGTACCTCTACAGAAGTAGCCTTTGCCTCTTTAGAGACTCTTCATAATCTCATCTATATTGCGCCCCAGCACATCCAGGCACGTCGATTCTGCATACCTCCCTCTCCCTATTTAAACTTATAATGGCCAAAGTTTCCACTGACTCATGGTTATCATCCCACAATAATCCTTTGTGATTTAACCCCAATTTCATGGAATTATATTCTTTGCCTGATCCACAAAGGTGGTCTACCAAAGGGGTTAAGTAATTATGTCACGTTTTTAGTGCACAGGGTTTTAAGTCCTTCTATTAGTTGCGCGTGGATTTCGATCTGCCAAGTAACTACTTATTTTATTACTACCAACTTCACCATGCTGTACGCATGCAATTTGGCTCACTAGATAACCCTATTCAGGTACCACCTTTGAAGAAATTATTGAGACGTTCAGACCCTACTAAACTTATCTCCACTTACTATTCTGCCCTCATGACAGATTCTAACCCCAGGTTCCGCACTGCTCAAGGGAAATGGACATACCTAGACATACCCTTCACAGAATCAGACTGGACTGAGTTTAGTGATACTTAAAAAACGTCTGCTATCTCATCCAAAGACCGCATTATTCAACTTAAGATATTCCATCATTTCCATCTTACACCTGCTAGATTACATAAAATGGGTTTATCTCCCTCTGTGTGCTTTCGAGGTTGTGGCCAGGCTGCTGATTTTCTGCATTGTTTCTGGACCTGCCCTGTGGTTCAGGATTTCTGGGTGGCCATAAACTCCTTTATTGCCTCCACATTGGGTCTGCCTAATATAATGAACCCAAAAAACTGCCTTTTGAGCATTTATGGTAACCTGTTGATTCCATCCCATGCCAAGAGACTGCTTTGCATCCTATATTTTTAATAAAAAAAAATATATATATATATAGTCCTGGAAGGGATCGAGGCCACCTACGCGATCCCATTGACTACAATTGGTTAATTACTATTTACCCCCGTATAGACTTTCCTTTGAGCTCTGTAAAAGAGTCAAAACTTTTCATAAAATCAAATGGATAGCTAGCTCTTTAACTCTGACACCTATATTGTTATGATGAGCTGTGACCTCTTCTGTTTCTGTCTACTGTATACCTCACTCTGGCAGTTCTTCTGTCCACTTATATCATATTATCTGTGAGACTTTATATATATTTTTAAAGGTAATTGATTACAGGAAACATGTGAGCTGGTTGGAGAAGGACTGTTTATTACGTGTAGCTTGATTTTGTAAAGTTTTGTTTTCTTTGTGCTATGTACTGTGTTGTTTTTTTGTTTTGTTTTTTTGGGGGGTTTTTTGTATCCATGTCTTACAAAAAACTCAATAAACATATCTAAAAAAAAATAAAAAAAGTGAACTAAAGTGCACCTGTGCTTTCTTCAAACATCAGGGTGGAGGTTTTCTTACAAAAAAAATGGATGCATGAAGTGAACATAGAAGTGCAATTCATATTATTAAATCTCTTTGGGCCAGGATCGCAGGATGCACATTAACTTATTTAGCAGTATAAACCTCAGTAGGTAAAGTGATGCTCTAATACCACCTACAGTTTCTGTTTCAAAAACAATTAGGGGACAACATGTTGGCAGATTCTATGTTAGTTTGAGAACATCAAAAAACAAGTACAGTGAATTTTACTTAAAAAGTGGACTCTTGGGCCTCCATGTAACATCGTCTTTAATCCAAGAAAATAAATCAATATGGCTACGAAGTAATTATAGCCCCAAAGGCAGTAATTTGTTTGCTTAAATACAATTATTAACATGTTCTAAAAATAAATGATTTGTGATCAGTGTGAACTAACTGGTTTTATATTGTCAAAATTCATCTTTATAGCATAAGTAATAGGTGAAAGAATAAAATTTCACATTGAATTCCCTTTTCTCCACTTCTGTTAAAAAAATGAGAAGGAGGGCACAAAACACAGCTGGGTTATTTTGCTAAAATAATATTTACATAGCTTAGCAAATAAGGTCAAGATTAACCTTCAATCATCTAATCGTGTGAAGGAAAAAGATTATATTTTTTTAATTTTTCTTGATCCATATTCCCTAAATAAATATTCTTTTTGCACAGTGAAATTCCTTATTTCTTCAGCACATCAGACCCAGTAATTGTGTTCTACCTATGACAGCTAAAATGAAAAAGTAATAAGAACTTTTTTTTTTAACAAACTGTTTGATGAATAAATTTCATGTTCCATCTGTTGATTTAATATTACCAAACTTGTTAAGAATATTTTTGTGCTTCATTCATTATAAACATGCATTCATTATTTAACAGATGGCCATTGCTTTATTAACGAAAGTCATGTGACCCGTGGGCTTCCCTTTGTCATCCTATGCCTGAGAATATATGAAGGGGGCTGGGAAGGCAAAGGGACGTTCAACTGTCATTACTGACATCTAACTCAACCATCATTCCATCATTAGCCATCTCAAAGTACGTCTACCTGATGCTTATAAATAGATAAATATCCGTAAAATGTTTAATTCTGCAAAGTTTGGGATGTATTATAATTGGGGAATTATGAAAAAAAATGTCTGGACTTATTCACTTCTGCAATATTTTGAATTATTTCCTGATACTGAAATATTTGGCTATGTGATAACTGTCATAAATGTTTACAGATATTTTTGAAGTATGATCATTTTGGCATCAGACTTATATCTCATTATACTAGTTCATGAAATGAATGCATAAGACATTGTTTCCTTTCTAATTTGCAACTTGTTGTTGGCATTTTCATATGAGGTAATATGTAAAGCTGTAATTCTAAGGCAGTAGACAGAATTATCTGTCTTATATTTCTTTACACCAAAGGACACATGAACATGTATAACAACACATACCTAGAAAATATCATAACCCATTCTTTCAAGTTCTGCCAGAACAGGAATTGCAGCAGTCAAAAGAGAAGTACAAATCCCAGGCACACACGTCTTTACAATTGACATCTATTTAAAACCCCTTTTGGACTTTTGAAGCTGATTTATAAAAACTGGAAAAAAAAATAGGCATATAAAAACCAATGAATTTATCATCCAAATGAAACTGAACTGATCATTCAAATGAAACAAGGAGGCCAAATGATGAAAATAGGAAAAAGAAGCATGCAGCAAATGTCCTCTAGAATAGATCACCTGTCTACAGATGGAATTTCATGTTCAGAGGATGAAATGTAACTGACGCCTATAAGTTAGAGTGTCCCATTTACACCTGTATTCTCTGACCAATCACAAAGCACATAAAATTCAGTAAATGCATATAAGAGCTAGTAAAGTGGTTGTCATTTATCAAAGTGTATTACAAAGCAATGAAATGCAAGGTATTTTGGGAACATATTTATTATTTGATGTAGACGTCTGACTGGGATTCCATAAATAACAAATGTAACATTAATGAAGCCAAAATTCAGTCAAACCTTGTTTTCAATAGAATGGGGATGAGATGGGATCATTGTCAGGTTTTTAATGCTGTATCTTCCCACTGTAGAGATGTTCACTGTTCGTCCTCCTGTAACTGGAGACATAAACAGTAATTAAAAACAGCCTTTTATATAGCTGAGAAGTGTTAAGCCCCATACACACTATCAGTTTTCCTGCAGGTTTTTTTCTTCAGGTTTACCAAAACCATGTAGTGCAAGGGCCTGCCTGATTGCTTACAAATTGAAACTCTTAAGGTTTGACCTCATATTAGATGGTTTTGGTAAACCTGAAGACAAAAACCTGCAGGAAAACTGATAGTGTGTATGGGGCTATAGAATCTCTGTCAGATTCCTATTGGTATCTAAACCCTGACTGAGGAACCTTCCCATCACATTCTGTTTTGGAATTTAAACTTTACCACTTATCCATTATAACAAAAACTGGAAAATGATCTAGAGTTAAGCTCCAAAAAAAAAAAAAGAAGATAAATATGTCGTTAGTGTATTGTGTATAGTACCCAATTGGCAGTTTTTACAAAATACACAATTTAACATGATAGGGTGATTACATTTGAAACAATAGTTTACAACTACCTACACAATATCTGCATATGGCTGCCAGCAAATGCAACCTCTGAGAATCGATTACTTTTGTCTTCATGTCTGTGTAAACATTATTCATCTTCATGCATAACAAAAATCAAATTCAGCATATGGGAGGAGGGAACCATACCTTAATTAAATGCATTTTATGCAAATGTCCCTTTTCTCGATGCAGCATTTAGCAAATCATATTACTCTTGTTCTGTTGTATTGTACAAATAAAGTGTTAACTCAGTGACTATATACCATCCATCAATTTTTTTGGATGCCTGGGGACTTCTCTGCATTAAAGCTTGTCATATCCTCCAGTGGGCCAAGTTGGAATGATTAATACTAACAACTGAGTGGCATACAACTGGAAACATTGTTATAATTTAACACGTTGCCCTCTTAATGAAATGCAAACTGTATGGTATTATTCTGATCCAAATGCTTCTTTTCTTTAAGTCGCCAACCCAGAACAGGAAAGTCAATAATGTCCAAGGTTATTTTCTTATATATTTGTTCCAGGTCAGTGACTCAGTGTGGATGTTCACTTTGCAAATTGAAAGCTAGAAAATTTGGTGAATTTGTGTTCATTTTGAATACCCAGTGTATGTGGGAAATTTTGCTGCCACATAATTGCTTAATGGACATGAACACATCTGCATTTGGTTTACTAAGCTCAAACATTCATTTTGTTAACTAAACTGATTCTATTCCTTTCTTAATTATACATTACAGGACTCAGAATTGTATGTCATTGGCTTATGAAGCTTCCTTCAGGTGATTGAACATTGGACAAAAAAGCTGTATGGACAGCCTGTCCCCTCCCACTCCAAGCAAGCCTTTGTTTTCTAAGTTCTTAGGTGAATAAAACATATCTCTTGAGAGAGGCAGACTCCTTTTTATTTTCCCTACTTTTACTTGTTTTCCCTTTAACTTAGGATATTCTTCTATTGTTATTCCTTTGCTGAAACAGCCATTGTGGCTTCTCTTGCAGCTTCCATGTTGTTTGACTACTAAGCTGAACTTTGGAAGACCATACCTGGATCCCATCAGAAAGAAAGACATGGGGCCAGCATGTAATGTGCTTAGAGCCTAGATCCTGCTTTTGGTGCTTACCTAGGCACTCAGATCCAGGGACATGGTCCATCTGCGAGTAGAACTCTATCTCTGAAGAACCCAAAGGGGGTATGCCCTCAAGCAGGGCAATGATCTGGATGGGGCTAGGTTCCTCAAATCTCCCACATCAGTAGTAAGTCAGGGCCCTGCCCTTTTAGGATCCTGTGTGCTGTCTCTCTGGTCCTTGAAGGGTCCAGAGGGACTTGAGGTGAGAGAGCTAACTTGTCTAAGCACCTCTTTTCAATCAGGCATACTCTGAATCTTTGTGTCCTTTTCAAGTACACAGTACAAAGCCCAGCCCATCTGCTGCTTGCCTCCCTATGTACATATAGCACAGTTATCCTCCAGATCTGCCTAGGGTTCTACAGTGTCTGGACACAGATAGCTTAACCATTCCTGCTCTGCAGTGATAGTTGTACTCCTAGTGGAATATACCTCACTACACAGGTTGTGCCTTTTCTTGCTCAGCAAACAACTTAGGGGGGTCCCCAACAGACCTGATTCTGTTAACCAAGACTGCTGTCCCCATACTCACTACCATCCATTATATCCTATTTAGCTGCTTATGATGCACCCTCTACCTCCCACTTGTCCTAAAAATAATTTTTAGCCACTATGTCTGAAATTATGGGTGGGCTCTCAGCTTTCTTTCCTTTGACTGCTTTTGCTGTCAAAGTTGACAGCTTTGCAATAAGATCTTCATGTTGCTTTTGAGCAACTTCTGTCTCAAGGGGTTACAGGGTTTTTACCCAAAACTGTTCACAGTTCCAAAGACAAAAGACAAAAGTAGACATTTAACTTACTCTGAATCTACTTTTGCTCAACAAAGTCTTTCAGGTTAAAAAAGCCACATGGAATCTGTCCACACAGTCATTGTTTCCCTTTACCAGGAGCTTTTCTGGCCTCTGTAGACATAAAGGATGCTTTTTTGCACATCCCCAATTGTCGGGTGTTTGCCAAGGTGCAAGCTCTTGTTATCACTCTGCTTCACTCTCCCCATTGTGGTGTAAAATCCACTGCTGAGGAAGCAGTGGGCTCAGGCACAGTGCAGACCCCACAGAGATTCAGATGGATCCTAAATCTTCAGAAATCAGCACTGTATTCAACACATTGCCTGAAGTACTTGGGCCTAACTTTGGATATTGCGCTGTCCAGGGTCTTCCTTCCACCAGTCCAAGAGCTGCCAAACCATTTGTTTTTGTACTAGGGTTTTGGACCTGACGTGGCCTCCTTTGAGGCAGTTCCTTGCATACATTTTTACCCCAAACCATTACAACATTATAGTAGGGTAAGACAAGTAGGCTTAGTCTCCGGATTGTCATGCACCTGACCAGCAAGACCAAGCTTGCCCTGGTATGGTGGATGTGCTGCCCAGCACTGGATTTAGAGAAATAATTTCTCCCTATGGTCTGGAGGATGCTCATGATTAATGCTGATGAAACAGGATTTTTTCTTAAACATAAAATCTTTTTTTGGTGTACATTAAAGAAAACTGGCCCCTTCCATGTTTTTTGTATGATCCAGCCCTATAATTGCTTGTTTAAAAAAACTGAGGCTTGCTGAGAGTGGAAAAGATTATATAGGACTGTCTTTATAGCTTAGTTTTCTAGTATCCAATCACCTGAACACAGCTGTATAACCCAGTGGTCTAAGACTTAAAGAACCTGTATCTAGTAAGGTACCTCAAGAAAAGGATTTTACAGGTTTGACAAAAATCCTATTTTAGTAAATCAAACCTATCAAATTGAAGCCAGAGAGTCACCATGAGAACCAGGCAAGTAGCATTCCTATAGTAACATGCCATTAATGGTAACCTTCATATTTTTCTCATGAAAAGTTTTCTTCAAATAAATTAGTAGGATATAGGGGAAATAAATACAACTGTGTATATATATATATATATATATATATATACATATATATATATATATATATATATATATATATAACTTTCAGCATTTTTATAAGTATAATATTTATTGTTTGTAATACAACAGGAGTTAAATAATCTATTCATGTCATGTTGGGGACATGGCTATTGTGCTTTTACAGGAATTGGTCAAGGAGTTCCGGTGGTGGCTCTTATTGTGGAAGGTGGGCCGAATGTGATATCGATTGTCCTGGAATATCTTCGTGACAGCCCACCAGTTCCTGTTGTGGTGTGTGATGGAAGTGGACGTGCATCTGATATCCTTGCCTTTGGTCATAAATATTCAGAAGAAGGAGGGTAGGCAGATATGCTTATGATATATTTATGTGTTAAATTACATAATAAAACTTCTGAGTACATCTTTTACAGTATTTATAAAATATTGTACAATAAATTAATGTCACCAGACCAGTAGTGTATCTGTATGTATGTAGGTAATGCATTAAGGCAAACTCAACATTTATAAAAGAGGCATGTTAGTTAAAGTGGTTGTAAACCCTCATGGAGAACTTACACCTACAGGCAAGCCTAGATTAAGTACAAAAGGGGAGAGCTATTATGGGAATCCTATCTATTAAGGTAGTAATATTCACCGAATAGTATCGGGGGTGTGGTCAAACTAGATACATATATAAAAAAGAAAACAAAAAACGAACAGACCTCCACACACCTATATGAATTGTATTACAAATTTTAATAGCCTACATCAGGCAAATACAAATTATAAAACACTACTAATATCCCAAATTGACATATGACCAGAAATAAATACCCATATGAGAGGCCACCAAATCGCTGTGGATGCCTCCAGCCGGAGGGAACCCCCCCAGTGATGGATGGCTGGTGAACCCACTCCCCCCCCCTGTGAAGAACACCCTCGTAAATGCCTAAAATACCCCAAGAGTCCCTTATAGAGACCAACGGTTGATCCGTATACTTCCTAAGCAAAAGCAGCGTGTGCTGAAAAACAGCATATATATCTGCTAATGAGTGGAAGACACAGCCTGGATCGGATTCCCATACAGAAAACACCCCCCAGTCAGCAGTCAGTCAGTGGAGAGGCCTAATAAGTATGTTGAATAATGATCCACAAGGATCCAGGCATAGGAAATGTGTAATTGATCTGGATTAAAGTAATATAGAAAAAACAAAAACAAAAACTGAAA
Organism: Rana muscosa; assembly: GCA_029206835.1. Classification (NCBI taxonomy): domain Eukaryota; kingdom Metazoa; phylum Chordata; class Amphibia; order Anura; family Ranidae; genus Rana; species Rana muscosa. The sequence goes on along the minus strand of CM055116.1, from coordinate 746,295,682 downwards.
ACAGAAGAAGAAACCGCATCCCCTTCAATTTATGTAAATGTCCAAACACTAAACACTAATATGTCTTCAGGATCCGTGCCGAGAGTTGGTTCCTAGTGGGTGGAGTGGGTTCACCAGCCATCCATCACTGGGGGGGTTCCCTCCGGCTGGAGGGATCCACAGTGATTTGGTGGCCTCTCATATGGGTATTTATTTCTGGTCATATGTCAATTTGGGATATTAGTAGTGTTTTATAATTTGTATTTGCCTGATGTAGGCTATTAAAATTTGTAATACAATTCATATAGGTGTGTGGAGGTCTGTTCGTTTTTTGTTTTCTTTTTTATATAAGCCTAGATTAAGGCTTACCTGTAGGTGCTTGCAATATCTCTGAGACCTACACAGTCTCGGAGATATTTGCAATTTCCCAGAGCGTCGCCTTCAACGGCGCATATGCCGTCTTGAAAGGGCATGCTGTGCCGTTTCAAGCCGGGGTCATGTCGTTAAAGGCGGCTCCCGCTCGCATGGGCGGGAGTGACGTCAAGCGACTCCGGCCAGTCACAGAGCCGGAGTTCGCAGCCCCCGGAAGAAGAGGGGTGAAGAATGGATGCTCGCTGCCATGGAGGAAGACGGTGACATTGCGGGCTTCTCCTCCAGGTAAGTGTCACATAATGGGCTACTAGGCGATGCCTAGTAGCCCATTATGCTTTACCTTTGCAGGGAGATATAGAGGAAGTAAACCCCATCAGAGTTTACTTCTTCTTTAAAAAAATCATAGCATAATGCAAGTGAAAAAAATGCCTGAGCTGAACTTGTATGCTTATAGGAAAGCAATGCTTATAATTAAAGAAATATGGAACATATACTGTATATTTCCAACACAAGCCATTTTGTAATTCAATAGTATATATAACTATGTTATTCAATTTAGTGACAGTCACTTAGGATCTTTTGCTCCCTTTTTATGGAACTCCCCAGAAATGTCATTCTCTGCTTGTTGTAATTTGCTCACTGCTTTTCCTAGCAGTTTGCCTCTTTTTATGTGATTATAGTAGGCAGATTCTCCTATTTGGAGGAAAAGACTAAAATGCATTTCAAATACTACATATCAATGAAGAGTCCACAATGTATATAACTGACTTAACCACTTGACCTCTGGAAGGTTTTACCCCCTTAATGACCAGAGCATTTTTTACTATTCAAGACTACGCTATTTTAACTGGCAATTGCGCGATCATGCAACACTGTACGCAAATTAAATTGATATCATTATTTTTATCATCATTTTCTTTTGGTGGTATTTAATTACCACTGGGTTTTTTATTTTTTATCATATAAACAAAAAAGACAGAACATTTAAAAAAAAAATATTTTCTACATATACAATTAAGAACATAAAAAAATGTCTTCATAAATTTAGGCTAAAATGTATTCTGTTACATGCCTTTGGTATAAAAAAAGGAAAATACCCATTAAATGTATTCAACTTTGGCATGTACAGTGCCTTGAAATAGTATTCATACCCCTTGCAATTTTCCACATTTTGTCATGTTACAACCAAAAACATAAATGTATTTTATTGGGATTTTATGTGATAGACCAACATAAAGTGGCACATAGTTGTTAAGTGAAAGGAAAATTATAAATGGTTTTCAAAATGTTTTACAATTAAATATGTGGAAAGTGTGGCATGCATTTGTATTCAGCCCCCCTTACTCTGATACCCCCAACTAAAATCCAGTGGAACCAATTGCTTTCAGAAGTCACCAAATCAGTAAAAATAGTTCATCTGTGTGTAATTTATTCTCAGTATAAATATAGCTGTTTTGTGAAGCCCTCAGAGGTTTGTTAGGGAATCACAGCTCAGGTGGGGGAATCTGTCCACAGGACAACTATTAGCCATGCACTCTACAAATCTGGCCCTTATGGAAGAGTGGCAAGAAGAAAGCTATTTTTGAAAGAAAGCTACAAGAAGTCATATTTGCAGTTTGTGAAAAGCCATATGAGGGACACAGCAAGCATGTGGAAGAAGGTGCTCTGGTCAGATGAGACCAAAATTTAACTTTTTGACCTAAAAGCAAAAGTGGGGCGGAAAACTAACACTGCACATCACCCTGAACTTACCATCCCCGCCATTAAACATGGTGGTGGCAGCATCATGTTGCAGAGATTCTTTTCTTCAGCAGGGACAGGGAAGCTGGTCAGAGTTGATGGGAAGATGGATGGACCAAAATACAGGGCAATCTTCGAAGAAAACCTGTTAGATTCTGCAAAAGATTTGAGACAGGGGCGGAGGTTCACCTTCCAGCAGGAAAGCAACCATAAACATACAGCCAAAGCTACAATGGAATGGTTCAGATCAAAGCATATTCATATGGTAGAATGGCCCGTCAAAGTCCAGCTCTTAATCCAATTGAGAATCTGTTGCAAGACTTGAAAATTGCTGTTCACAGACGCTCTCCATCCAATCTGACAGAGCTTGAGCTATTTTTCAAAGAAGAATGGGCACAATTTTCACTCTCTAGATGTGCAAAGCTGGTAGAGACATCCCCAAAAATACTTGCAGCTGTATTGCAGCAAAAGATGGTTCTACAAAGTATTGACTTAGGGGGCTCAATACAAATTCATGCCACACTTTTCAGATATTTATTTGTAAAAGATTTTGAAAACCATTTATCATTTTCCTTCCACTTCACAATTATATGCCACTTTGTGTTGGTCGATCACATAAAATCCCCCAAAAAAATCCATTAAAATTTTTGGTTGTAACATTACAAAATGTGGAAAATTTCAAGGGGTATGAATACTTTTTCAAGGCACTGTATACTGGAATTTACACAGCTATGACACTATACTGATAATGGTGGTGGTCAGTGGTCACTTATACTTACTGGAACTGTGATAGTGTGGCAGGCGGCCTGGTGCTAATAGACTCTCACTGGGAGTTACAATAACTAAGGCCCCTTTCACACTACCACGACTTCAAGTCGTGCGATCTTGCCGCGATTTTACCACGATTTTGTGGCCGCAATTTTGACGTGATTTCGCGGCGATTTCAGGGAGACTTGAGGTCCATGAATCTGAACTCGCATCAAAGTCGGACCAAAGTAGTGCAGGGACTACTTTGAAGTCCACACGACTTGAAGTTGTACTAATATGAATGCTTGTCTTTGGAAATCATGGGGAATGACTTGTCCTACGACTTGGGACTGAAAAGTTGCATGACAAGTCGTACAAGAGTTAAAGGGGCCTTACTGACACTGACATCAAGAGTGACACTAATACAGTGATCAAACATTGTACACTGTATTAATGGCACTGTCTGGGAAGAGGTTAACATCAAGGGACAATCAAGGGGTTAACTATATGCCTAACAAGTGTAACGTGTGTAATATGTGCTGTTTTTACTAACAGATATAGCTGTTTCTTCTCTCTGCTGTGCAAGGAGAAAAAACAGCCAAATAGCTGATCTCTGTACAGAGCCCTGTTTGTGTGTAAACACAGGACTCTGTGCTGTGATTGGCTACAACCAATCAGCAGGTCTCAGCCATAAATCCCTAACCCTAAAGCCTAGTACACACTAATAGATTTTTTTCGTTCAACCCAGTAGGCTGAACAAACTAAAACTGACAGCTCAGGTCGGAGCTGCTGTGCTAACAATCCAATGTTAGTACAGCAATCTACCCTGCTGTGCTATTGTGTTCTGACAGGGGAATTCTGACAGGGGTATTCTGACATCTGCCATTGGCAGACCTTTTTTGGTCATGCCCCTTCGACAGAAGCCGGCAGTTGGCCAACTTCTGTCAGACCGGAAGCAGTACACACAGGCCGAATGTCGGCCGGTTTCTATTGAACCGGCCGATGTCACCCAACATTCGGCCCATGTGTACTAGGCTTTGCACTAACCCGGACCAACATAACGTGTGTAATATGTGCTGTTTTTACTAACAGATATAGCTGTTTCTTCTCCCTGCTGTGCAAGGAGAAGAAACAGCCAAATAGCTGATCTCTGTACAGAGCCCTGTTTGTGTGTAAACACAGGACTCTGTGCTGTGATTGGCTACAACCAATCAGCAGGTCATGCCCCTTCGACAGAAGCCGGCAGTTGGCCAACTTCTGTCAGACCGGAAGCAGTACACACAGGCCGAATGTCGGCCGGTTTATATTCAACCGGCCGATGTCACCCAACATTCGGCCCATGTGTACTAGGCTTTGGACTAACCCGGACCGGCTTGGATGATGTGCATGTACATGATCAAGCCTGCCCATGCCACCGCCGCAATAAATGCACTGTGGGCGGGCAGAAACTGGTTGAAGTGGATATTCAGTTGAAATATATACACATATTATTCATGTAAAATAAAGCTTTTTTTTTAAATATATATAGCTATATTATTAGTTAGTATAAGTCAAGACTGACATTCTGGTCATTTCTTTCATGAAGCAGGTAAACATTAGACATGTGCATTCTTTTTTTTGTCCGAATGCATTTTCGTCCGAATTTCAGGGATTTTCTCGTTTGTTTTAACAAACAATAACGAATGTGCAGAATCAGAAATCCGACATATAAAATGCTTTATTTTCATTTTGTTGCGACAACAGTTCGATATAGATAGAAGATTCGACATGACGGTGACAATAGCGATCTGTGTCTACCGAACCTGTGGTCGAATGTGCCTAACCTAACTCTATTAGTCCAAGATTATTCGACATAGAGAGAAAAGATTCAACATCATAGAGACATGAAGATTCGACGAAGCAGCTAAAAACATACGATCGACACAAACGGACATTTATGGTCAAATGCTCCGCCCACAGGCTATAGAAGAATTCTAATGTTGGTTGACTAGTAATAATAATTAATACATATAATTATTACTAGTCATACAACATTAGAGTTCTACTATAGCTTGTGGGCAGAGCATTCGACCGGAAATGTACGATTGCGGCGTCGTATAGTTTAGCTGCTTCGTCGAATCTTCTTCGAACATTCGGCGGACACCATGAGCCTTCAATGACAGATTCGACCTTAATTAATTCGGATTTTCCGACGAATGCATTATCTAACGAAACTAAATAAATAAAAACGAGTTTCGGGAGTAACTAAATTAATTAATTTTTCTAACAATTTTTTTTTTTAAATCGTCAGATTTTTCCACAAGCCTTTCCTTTTTTCTGGTCTTAACCAGTAATAGAAGGCAGGAAAGTCAGTCTGCTTCTCCTTTTGCTGAAGAGAATATTACCATGTCACAATAAATCTTTGAGGTGTCATGGTGATTCATATATTTGATTATCAGCTTAGAATTAATGTCTCTATAATATAAGGCTGCATCTGTAGTATAAACCAGCAGTTGTGAGTGCACAGCTGGCCCAGGAGCAAGTAAAGAATTTGCATAATTCTACCCACCATCCCAGGATGTGGTAAAAAAAAAGTATCTTGATGTTTGATAGAGACATGCAGATACTTTCTGTTTTAAGTAGGCCTAATTTTTTTCACTTTCTACAAATGTTTAGAGCAAGAGAGGGAGAGTAATGGCAGGATATTATAGCAGAGGAGATGATACAATTGAATGAACACTCCTAAACTGAGGCATACTGAAATCTAATGATAATTCAACATATTTGTTCATTTTGTTTGTAGCATTTAAAGCAATATTAAACCTAAAAGAAAACATTTATTATTTTGCAGATAGCTAATTCTTAGTTGTGGTGGCTGTCTTTTTTCACCTGAGGATCTGGTCTGTAAGTCGATTGCTCCTCTCTTGCAGATGTAACAGTTACAGGGATGAGACAAACTATTATTCAACACTGTCAGGGATGCCTACAACGATCAAGTTTATTTATTTTTGTAAAACCTGTATCTCAACAGGAAAAAAAAACAGTTTTCCTTAACTGCTTTTAAAGTGTGAGCTGGAGTTTTTTTCAATTTGTCAGTGTATTTAAATCTTCTAGTACATCTAACCACCCCCCCCCAAACTGACAATGCTGCTGTCCAAAGGTGCCCCCTGTGCTCCTTCATCAAAAGTGGGGGCACTCTAATACAGGAGATGTGTTAATGGCCAGATTACCAGGTGAAAAGGAGGGGAAAAGCCTAGAAAAGAAAACGAATACAGAAATCACATCTAAGAATTTGTAAGCTGCAATATACTACCGTTTTGGTTCTGGATTTAATACTGCTTTAAAGTGGAGTTCCACCCAAAAGTGGAACTTCCGGTCATCTGATTCCTCCCCCCCTCTGGTGTCACAATTGGCACCTTTCGAGGGGGAGGGGGGACAGGATACCTATCCTTTCCCACTTACGGGAGTCCGGGCCGCGGACCAGTAGGAGAGAGGAGCAGGCCTCGCACATGCGCAGTAGGGTTCCCGGCGTGAAGCCGAAAGGCTACACTGCCAGGTTCCCTTATCCGCAATGATGGTGGCAGCACCCGACAGCTGATGGAAACATCAGCTATGGGTGCCGACATCGCTGGACTCCAGGACAGGTAAGTGTCCTATTATTAAAAGCCAGCAGCTGCAGTATGTGTAGCTGCTGGCTTTTCATTTCATTTCTGGGATGGAACACCGCTTTAATGTCACAATAACTTTATATTTTATCATTGCTTACCTTAGCAGAGATATTTGTGGTATAGTATACAGCATATATAATAAAAAAAATGAGCTAATTAGAGAAAATATTGTGCTATATGGCATATTGTTATTCCATTGTTACTTTTGAAGCCCTTTAACCTTGGGTCACACCAAAAATACAGATTTTATTAAATTCAATGTCCAAAATAATTAGTGCATGGTAGTCGTGTTCCCCCAGCAGAACATATATTGCACAAAGTGTATTTTTTTCTATTATTTTAAACCTGAAAAATATGTTGTACTTATGCTGTCAGCTTTTGCACTATTGAGGAAGTAAAGCGGTAAGAAATTTGCTGTGAAAAGAAGAGTTTTCTGCTGACATTAAACCAAATTCTAAATGTCAAAACACTTCACAGATGAAAATGAAGATACAGCAAAGGAGATTCTAAGGAATAAAGTGCATTAAAAATACAAGAGGAAAGGCAGGCATTGTTAAAAAAAAGTTAACCATGAAAGCCTGCCAAGTACAAAGAGGGGGTGAAATGGCACTTACTCAAAATGATCTATTAATAAATAATATATGGCAAAGGTTCCAGTGCAAATAAATACTGTTCCTGTGCAAATAAATTCCTGTGCAAAAAATCTGATAAATCTTAAATAAATAAATATAAAATTTCCTTGGTGGATAAAAGCAAATGCGGATGAGTGCAAAGTAATAAAAGTACTAATAAGTATTTCTTCAGTGCATAATGCAAAATAAAGTGCAAAATCAGGCACAAAAAGCGCAGCAATAATGTGCAAAGTGAAAGTAAACAAAAATTGAAAATAAGAAAATAAGAAATGTATTATTTCTGTGCAAAAAACGTTCAGTGTCAAAACAGTCTTAAGTGCAAACAAGCAATTTTCAATAAAAAAGTGCCAAAAAAAAACTCCTCCGTGCTGGAAAATTTCTCAAACAGTCCAAACAATGTGCATAAAGATCCAAGTGCAAAATTGCAACAAATCAACTTTTGAAAGGAAGTATTCTCCAACTGCCAAGAAAACATGCAAAGTGCTTCAATCCTGTGCAAGTGCCCTCATTTCCCCCAGCCTCTCACCTCACCTGTCTTATAATTAAGCCTTTCTGCTAGTCTCCAATAGCTGAGTGCTCTCTTTTCTTGTTCAATCGCCCACGATCAGGTTTCCTATTTTAGGTACTCAGATAACAAAGAGAGGGAAGGGGGGACTCCATAATGTAGTATTTCAGATATACGTTTATTAATAAAGGTTAAAAAACGTACAATTCAGATGATTAAAAAACAGTATGACACAGGGTGTATTCCAGCTTCCGGACTCGGCCGCAACCGGAAGTGATGTCACCACAGCTCTGTACCCAAAGGGATGCACAATTTGAAAGAAAAAAAAAGCCTCATATATGCTGGGCTTCCAAACGGAAACACAACCTGTTGGTGACATAATGTTACTACTGTGTAGGCATGGTCCCCTCTAGATATTACATACAATAGGCTCAGCTTGTGAAGGTTTAACACAAGAATAAGGCCATATATTTTTAGTCATGTGACTGTAAATTTCAAATATCATTGGGTACATCTAAAAAATTACAAATACTTTTTATGGGAATAAGGATCATTATCTTGGTGCATCCATCATAATTCACTCATAAACCCCCGCACTTTGCTACCTGTCAACAAACTGATGTTATTAAGAACTTGCATTCAGTTGAAAAGAGCTTTAAAGGTAAAAAATCCCCAGCGGAAATTTGAATCTGAATGACTACTCTTGAATTGTTAAAAGACTGTAGCCCTACCTCTTAGGGATTAGTTCAGATTTTATTAATAAACTTGCATATTCTTTCTGTCAGATCAAAAGTGTCTGATCGGTATGTGACTCTAAAGCATCTGCTTGAGCTTAAATGTGATAAGGGTATGTATTGATAGGCTTTTGTTCGCCTCAAGTGAGTTTAGCATTTTTATACATATATGAATGAAACACCCACTTGAAGCAGGTCAAATGCACCTGTCAATGAATTCTGACTGATCTCAGAAGCGTGTCAAACTAATGTCAAACTAATGACATTGGCCACAATGCCCATCAACACAGTTTGGAGTAGACACTGAAAACCTTGTAAAATGACAAAGATTCTGTAATTAAAGGTTGCAGCATTCCATAGAGTTTAGCCAACTTACTAAAAGAGTTGAGAATCATCACTACACAAATTGTGTGAATATTTATTTAATCATGTGAGAAAAGTCTGTGTATGTGTTTCAACTGCACATGATCAGGTATTCAGAGTGAACAAGAATTTGCTTTTTATGATAAGATAATTGAAAGTGGTTGTAAATATTAAAGTTTTTTAACTTTTTTGCATTCTCCACATTAAGTGAAAAAAGCCTTCAAAGATTAGCTCCTGCCCCTCAGCCCCCCTAAATACCTACCTGAACCTGATTTTGATCCAGCACTGTACCCAAGAGCAGTAGCACTGCTCTTTCTCTCTTCTCACTGGACTTGGAGACAGTAGTGGTAGCCATTGGATACTGCTTTTGTCAATCAAAGCCAGTGAGGAGGGAGCAGCGGGGCTGAACTGAACCTGATCTTGATCCAGCACTGTACCCAAGAGCAGTAGCACGGCTTTGTATCTCTTCTCACTGGACTTGGAGGCAGTAGTGGTAGCTATTCGACCCTGCTTCCATCAATCAAATCCAATGGGGAGGGCAGAGCCACGCAACATGGGTTTATATATCGCCCACACATCTGCCCCCATAGCAAGTACTTGTTATGGGAGCAGACACTGAAGAGGAGGAGTGGACAGTCATAGGTGGCACTGGAGGGCATGTAAAGGTGGCATTGATGGGCGGCACTGATAGATGGCACTGATAGGCAGCACTGATCAGAGGCACTGGCAGGCATAACTGATAGGCACAGAGTGCCATCCCTAATGGGCAATGATTGCCATCCCTGGTGGGCTCTAGTGGGCATCCCTGGTGGTCATGGGTGGGCATCCCTGGTGACCATGGGTGGGCATCCCTGGTGACCATGGGTGGGCATCCCTGGTAGTCCTGGGTGGGCATCCTCAGGGGGGCTGCCCTAATAATCAATCAGTGCAGACCTACCCTGTCAGGAGAGCAGTCGATCGGCTCTCCTCTACTCGTGTCTGTCAGCGCAAGTGGAGGAAAAGCTGATATACGGCTTTTCCCGTTTACACTGTGGTCAGCGGTGATTGGACACCGCTGATCATGTGGTAAAGAGCCTCCGCAGAGGCTCTTTACTTCAATCGGAGATGCGGTGTGTCAGACTGACACCCCCGCGACCGCGGCTTATCTTGCTGGACGTAATATGATGCCGAGTCAGGATAACAGAGCCACTTTCCAGCCATCATTTTTCTACATGACGGGCAGGAAGTGGTTAATGACCACTGTTTTTTTTTTATTTTTTGCTAAATAAATGAAAAAAGACAGAATTTTTTTTTTCCTCAGTTGAGACCAATATGTATTCTTCTACATATTTTTTGTAAACGAAAATCGCATATATTCGCATATATTGATTGCTTTGCGGAAAATTTATAGCGCCTACAAAATAGGGGATAGATTTATGGCATTTTTTTTTTTTTTTACTAGAAATGGCGGCAATCTGCCATTTTTATTGTGACCGTGACATTGCGGCGGACATATCGGACACTTTTGACACGTTTTTGGGACCATTCACATTTATACAGCGATTAGTGCTACAAAACTGCACTGATTACTGTGTAAATGTGACTGGCAGGGAAGGGGTTAACACTAGGGGACGCTGAAGGGTTTAATATGTTCCCTATTGTGTGATTCTAACTGTAGGGGGAGGGGACTCACAAGGGGAGGAGACCGATGTGTGTTCCTTTGTACTGGGAACACACATCGGTCTCCTCACTTCTGACAGGAGGTTGATCTGTGTGTTTACAGATCCATACTCCTGCCGTGATTGCGGGCAATCGCGGGTGCCCGGCGGACATCATGGCCGCTGGGAGCACGCGCACTAGGTCATGAGCGGTGCCACGGGTGTGCGTGCGCCCCCTAGACGGCCGGGAAGAAAAGATGTCATATGATGTCCAACCGGAGGGAGGGAGGTTCCTGCCGGCGTCATATGACTATGGTCCGGTAAGGAAGAGATTAAAGAAAGTGTTTTCATCTGCATGGGTCAATTTAGGTAGGTCTAAGTAGTGGTTTAAAAAGTTCCATCAAATAATACGTAAATTACTCAACTGTCTTCCCATGGGGAATAGTATATTAGCATTTATCCTACAGACCACTGCATGTAGCAAGCAGGGGGTCCAGTGCGTCCCTGTTTACCATTTCAGGTCCGAATTTTTGCCTGAATTCCAACCTAAAACTAAAACTGAGACGAAGACGCACAGGACTCTTCTGCAGTGTGCTCCGTGGCCGCCCCGGAGATGTGTGAACCAGCTCCATTGAGAGCCGGTCTCACTCTCCTGTCATGCGAATTGGATGCAGGGAGAAACCCAGCCTAACATGGTGGAAAGGTTTACCTTATTTAGGCCCTTGTAGCTTGACCTATAGCCATACAGTCTCTGAAAAATAAGCAGAAAATATTCATCAGATGCAGCATGACAAAGTACAAATATGAAATATTCAGTAATAATGGAGTAAAAATGTCAGTTATTTTGGATTTTTTTTCAAGGCAGTTAATTAAAGATATAATCTCATTGCTCTCAGCCTGAAGCTAATGTGTCAAATGGTATAATATTAGATCCACTTATTCCAACAGTCAGGAATGTTTATGTGACCTGGTTTAAGACAGGTTTAAGACAGGCAGTCTATTAAATAACAATTTAAAAAAAGATTCATCATTTACCGGTACTACTTTAAATAATTTTACCACTGCAAATTACATTTCCATGGGCAAACTGACTTCATAGGAAGGAAAATTATATATATATAGAAAAGCAAAGAAACATACTATCTTCACCTTTCTGTCTTTTCCACTCCCATCTCTTCAGAAATAAAACAAATTACATAAGTTATCACTTCTTCTGAGTGTTATCATTCCAGTAGAAGTGAAATTATATGAAGCAGTAACATCCCATCCCAGATATACATAACTCTAGGGCAAAGTGCATTGCTGTTGGTTTTGGCATAAACACAGGTACTGTAGCACAGTGTAACAAAGGTTAGCACCTGCCAACACCAAGGGATGTATTAACAAAAAATGTGCATAGTAATTCACTCTTTGTGAAAGTGCTTGTACATTTGTTTTGTGTGAAAATGTTAGGATATTTATTGTGCTGCTCGAATGATTTTCATTCATTTAAATTGGAAAAAAATGCATTTGGCCACTAGATTTCACTTAAATATTACAGGAATTTTTTATGATACTTAGTTCCTTCTAGTAGGGAAATGCAGTATTTTCTTTTTTAAATCAATAAACATTTTTGACCAGCACAGCAAATACCCTAATAACATTTGTTTTTTGCCCCATACACTATACTAAAATAGAAAATAACACTTTACAACATGTAGACATGCAGTACAAAAAATACTGATAATTACTTCCACAGTACAGAACAAGGGAAGTGCTACCATACACTGTCCATAAGTACAAGAAATTAAAAAGTTCTACTATAGTTCTACTATAGCTTACAGAACAAGAGAAGCTGTGCTTCTTCCACACATGCAAAATTGGTGTAGATCAGGGATATGCAATTAGCGGACCTCCAGCTGTTGCAAAACTACAAGTCCCATCATGCCTCTGCCTCTGGGTGTCATGCGTGTGGCTGTCAGAGTCTTGCTATGCCTCATGGGAGTTGTAGTTCTGCAACATCTGGAGGTCCGCTAATTGCTTATCCCTGGTGTAGATGCTCGGCATTATTACCAAGCTATATACCCCCCCCCCCCACACACACACACACACAATTTTTTTTATATTACAGTCATAGAATTGTACTTAGATCTACAAGGTATGTCACATTGCCAATACAAATCTTAGTGACTTTTTTTAATTAGTATAGTCTCAACCAACATAGTGTATGCATAAAACCATATAGTAAAATCCCTCTCCAGTGGAAGTTATGCACTCACCTGTGCACTGTGCTTGCAGCGCTACACAACCCGCTTGTGCTAAGAAACAACAGCCTTTTTTCATCATTGAACCTGGAGAGAAAAGGACATCTCATGAAGCCGGAGGGAGAAAGGACAAAGATTCAAAACACAGAACATGCCACAAGGATAAGGATCTTTATTTTAGCCATGTGACTACCAGTTTTAAATCTCATTGAGCTGATCAGCTAGATAGCCAGGCAAGCATCTTTTTCACAAACAACTAAAAGCGCTCTACCTCTCTGTCCTTGAGGCTCCTTCAGTTCCAGAGCAGAAGTCATCCAGTCATTCAAATCTATTCACATCTATGATTGAGGCTGTATAGCCGAAACTCTTGAGTGATCTTGTTGTTGTTGTTGGTTGTTCTTGCCTTTTTTAACAATAAACTTTTGGATATGGATCAAAGCTCTGTGCCAGCCTTTTTGATTTTTTGTGTCAGCTGCTTTTCAGAGGTAATGTAGCACCCCTTAACCCCTATGAGCAGATTGGGACCCCCAGTGGTTGGGTGGGCTAGCATTTCATCTAATGCCTTGTACACACGACCGGACTGTCCGTCGGAATAAAGTCAGATGGATTGTCCGATGGAGTTCCCGACGGAATTCCGCTCAAGCTGTCTTGCATACACACGGTCACCAGGGATGAGCCGAACACCCCCCTGTTCGGTTCGCACCAGAACCTGCGAACAGACAGAATGTTTGCGTGAACTTTAGAACCCTATTAAATACAATGGACTCGAACGTTCAAAATCTAAAGTGCTAATTATAAAGGCTAATATGCAAGTTATTGTCCTAAAAAGTGTTTGGGGACCCAGGGGACATGTATCAATGCAAAAAGAAGTTTTAAAAACAGCAGTTTTTTCGGGAGCAGTGATTTTAATCATGCTTAAAGTGAAATATTACTTTAAATTTCGTACCTGGGGGGTGTGTATGATATGCATGTAAAGTGGCGCATGTTTCCCGTGCTTAGAACTGTCCCTGCACAAAATGTCATTTTTGAAGGGAAAAAAGTCATTTAAAACTCACTCGCAGCTATTAATGAATTGTCGGCTCCCGGCAATACATACAAAAGTCATTGATAAAAAAAAACAAAAAACGTGGGGGTCCCCCAGAAGGCCCTTCAGGTCTGGTATAGATATTAAGGGGAACCCCGCCGCAAATTAAAAAACAAATGCGTGCGGTTCCCCCAAATATCCATACCAGGCCCTTCAGATCTGGCATGGATTTTAAGGGGAACTCCACCCCAAATGTAAAAAAAAATGGCGTGGAGTCCCCCCAAAAATCCATACCAGACCCTTATCCGAGCACGCAACCTGGCAGGCCGCAGGAAAAGAGGGGGGGACGAGAGAGCGCCCCCCCTCCTGAACCGTTCCAAGCCACATGCCCTCAACATGGGGAGGATGTCCCCATGTTGATGGGGACAAGGGCCTCATCCCCACAACCCTTGCCCGGTGGTTGTGGGGGTCTGCGGGCGGGGGCCTGGTATGGTAGGGCCTGGTATGGATATTTGGGGGGAACCGCACGCATTTTTTTTTTATTTGCGGTGGGGTTTCCCTTAATATCTATACCAGACCTGAAGGGCCTGGTATTTGAATTCTGGGGGACCCCCACGCTTTTTTTTTTTATCAATGACTTTTCTATGTATTGCCGGGAGCCGACAATTCATTAATAGCCGCGAGTGAGTTTTAAATGACTTTTTTTCCTTCAAAAATGACATTTTATGCAGGGACAGTTCTAAGCATGGGAAACATGCGCCACTTCACATGCATATCATACACACCCCCCAGGTACGAAATTTAAAGGAATATTTCACTTTTATTGTTTCACTTTAAGCATTATTAAAATCACTGCTCCTAAAAAAACGGCCGTTTTTAAAACTTTTTTTGCATTGATACATGTCCCCTGGGGCAGGACCTGGGTCCCCAAACACTTTTTATGACAATAACTTGCATATAAGCCTTTATAATTACCACTTTCAGATTTCTCCCATAGACTTTTTGAATTTGCCGCGAACACCCCAATTTGTTTGCTGTTCGGCGAACGGGCGAACAGGCAATGTTCGAGTCGAACATGAGTTTGACTCGAACTCGAAGCTCATCCCTAACGGTCACACAAAAGTCCGACCGTCAAAAACGCGGTGACGTACAACATGTACGACGAGCCGAGATTAATGAAGTTCAATAGGCAGTTTGGCTCTTCTGCTTGATTCTGAGCATGCGTGGTTTTTAGTCCGTCGGAATTGCATACAGACGAACTGAGTTTCCGATAGAAATTTTTGTCCGTCGGAAAAAAAAGAGAGCAAGTTCTCTATCTAAGTCCGTCGGAATTTCAGAAGGAAAAAGTCAGATGGGGCATACACACGGATGGAATATCCGATGAAAAGAGCCTGTCTGACTTTTTCCATCGGAAAATCCGGACGTGTGTACAAGGCATAAGAGTAGAGTCCTTGATTTATAGTGGGGAGTTGAAAGAAAGCGCACCATTCCTTTTAAGATGAATAAAAAGTTTATTAAACACAAAAAACTCAAGTGAGAGTGGGTTAGAGCACAGGATACCCAAACAACACAGCAGAATTCAAGACAAATAATGCAGTCTTCAAAGGTAAGGACCTCCTAGTGCTTGGACAGTGGGGACATAAGTATTCATAATCCAGCATTATTAGATCATCTTACTCTACTGCAAAGAATACTATCCAGCAGCAACACAAAAACACTGGGCTCAAAGAAGACCAAGTGAATGCAGAACTATCAGTTCAGTATAGGCTGGTTACATCTTAGCAGCACTAAATTGGGCAGGGTGGCTACAGTAACAACAGCATAAGGTTACTAAATTTTTAAAATGAAATACAGAACATCCTACTGACCATGCCCACTATTAACCACACCTACAATACAACTCACTCATGGATCAAGAGGCAGACATTTGATGTATAAATACAAAATACCTCATGCACCATGAGAAGGGCAATGATGTGGTGCCTGCAGCATGCTGTGGCCAATTGTGGGTGTGGATAAATCATTATAACAGTAGGTGTGGTCTAAAGGGGTATGAGTCATTTGCTGCTATGGGTCAAGAGAGTGTAAATCATAGAGTTCAGGGGTCAGGATTAAGTGACACACAGAGTTCAGGGGTCAGGATTAAGTAACACAGAGAGTTTAGGGCTCAGGACTAAGTAACCCAGAGAAAGTAGACATCAGGATTATGTAACACACAGAGTTCAGCGGTCAGGATTAAGTAAGGCAGAGAGTTTAGGGTCATGATTAACCCTATTACGCCTCAGCCTATTTCTGACATTTGTTGCTTACAAGTTAAAATCAGTATTTTTTCCTAGAAAATACTCAGAACCCCCAAACATTATATATATATATATATATATATATATATATATATATATATATTTATTTATTTTTTAGCAGAGACGCTAGAGAATAAAATGATGATCATTGCAATATATTATGTCACACTGTATTTGCGCAGCAGTCTTTCAAACGCATTTTTGGGGAGAAAAAATACACTTTCATGAATTTAAAAAAACTAAACAGTAAAGTTAGCCCAATTGGTTTGTATAATGTGAAAGATGATGTTACACCAAGTAAATAGATACCTAACATGTCATGCTTTGAATGTACGCACACTCGTGGAATGGAGACAAACTACGGTGCCTAAAAATCTCCATAGACAACGCTTTAAAAAAAGTTACCAGGTTAGCATTACAGAGGGGGTATTTTGCTAGAATTATTGCTCTCACTCTGACGATCGTGGCGATACCTCACATGTGTGATTTGAACACTTTTTACATTTGCGGGCACGACTTACGTATGCACTTTTTTTTTTTGTTGCGTGATAACGTTGGGACGGGGGCGCTTTAAAAATGTTCTTTTTTTTCTTTTTCTTTTTTTTTCTTTTTTACATTATCCCTTTTAAAAAAAAAACATCTGATCACTTTTATTGCTGTCACAAGGAATGTAAACATCCTTTGTGACAGTAATAGGTGGTGACAGGTACCCTTTATGGAGGGATCTGGGGTCTAAAATACCCCAAATTACTCCTTTGCACTTAAAAGTATTTAGTAACCCACAGGGATTAGGATAATTTAAAGCTTAGGGTTCATGGTTCAGTATTAAAGTATAACTAAAGGCAGAACTTTTTTTGGGATAGAGTGGAGAGGGATTAGAAAACCTGTCGATTTGTATTGCTGTCTGTGTCCCTCTTAACCACTAGCCGACCAGCCACCATCGTCATACGATGGCAGTTTGGCTCTCCTGTGCAAATCGCTGTAGCTGTGCGGTGGCTCTCGCTCCCGCTGCACACTGCAGGAGCGTGCCCTTGGGTCAGACAGGCTCAAGGTCTGCTGGCGACCTGAAATCGCCTAGTACAGGGGCAGAACGGGGACCTGCCAGTGTAAACAAGCGGGTCTCTGATCTGACAAGGGACATGACAGAGATCTACTGCTCCCAGTGACCGGGAACAGTGATCTCTGTCATGTCCCTGCCAGCCTATCCCCCCGACAGTTAGAACATGCTGAGGGAACACAGTTAACCCCTTGATCGCCCCCTAGTGTTAACCCCTTCCCTGCCTGTGTCATGTTTACATTGATCACTTCATTTTTATAGCACTGATCAATGTAATAATGTCACTGGTCCCCAAAAAGTGTCATTTGGTGGTCAAATTTGTCCGCCGCAATGTCACAGTCACGCTAAAAATCACAGATTGCCTCCATTACGAGTAAAAACTATTACAAAAAATAAGAGTCCCTAAATCTATCCCATAGTTTGTAGATGTGATACGTTTTGCGCAAACCAAATCAATATACGCCTATTGCAATTTTTTTTCCAAAAAATATTTAAAAGAATATATATCGGCCTAAACTGATGAATAAATTACCTTTTTTATATTTTTTTAGGGATATGTATTTTAGCAAAAAGTAAAAAGAATGTTCTTTTTTTCTCATCTGAAATAGAAGATTACTGCACTTATACATAATCACTGATATTTGTCGTATTAAATATGGCATTTAGGCCACTTTCACACTGAGGCGCTTGAAAAACTGCCAGTAAAACACTGAGTGCTTTTGAAGCGCTTTTCAGGCGCTTTTGAAGCGCTTTCAATTCATTTCAATGGAGAGGGGTGTTTTTTCAGCGCACTGCCCCGGTGTGAAAGGATTCATTGATTTTAATGGAAATAAGTTTTCAGGCGCTTTTTTTAGCGTGAAAGCGCCTGAAAAGCGCTTCAGTGTGAAAGTGGTCTAAGGCAGTGCAGAAACTGAAGTGTCAATGATATTATCCATAGAAGCCAATCAAACTGAGGTTTATGTGAATAAAATTACTGAAAGATTAATACTGGATTAATGTAATGGGTTGCTGTTCTTTGTCAAATTAAAGGAATTGTAAAGGCAGAAGGTTTTTTATCTTAATGCATTCTATGCATTAACTGCTTGCCGACTGCCGCACACAGATATACGTCGGCAGAATGGCACGGGCAGGCAAAAGGACGTATATATACGTTCACTTCAAGAAATGACATTGTGGATGCGCACGTGCTGCCGGCGGCGCGTGTGCGCGCCCGCCGCGAGCTCCGTGACTCTGACCGCGGGTCCCGCGGACTCGATGTCCGTGGGCGTACCCGCGATAGTGTCACGGTGAGGAAGAAGGGGGAAATGATTATGTAAACAAGCATTTCCCCAGTCTTCCTAGTGACAGGACAGTGACCAAAGCTTCCGGTTAATTTTATAACTGCCCATAAAGTTATTTTATGAGTTTCAATAATTAATTAATCTAGCTTTATATGGAACTACTCTTGCTGGAACATTATACAGAAAGCATTACGTTTTTTTAAAGGATAAATCCACCCCAAATTATTTATTTCATGAGCATCAGTATGTACCCATAAATTCTATCACCATGAAATTCTTAACAATTCAAAAATCTCAGGACTCCAGCCTTTCTACCATAGTTCTGATATCTATGGGGCTTTATGCGAAGGAATAATTTCATTCATCCCGTGTTTAGTTCTACTTATTTTTTAAAGAGTATATTTGTATTTAACTTCAAGGTACATATTTTCCTTATATAAACATAACCACACACGTCATTACTCATACAACATTTCGAAAATTCATATAGAAAAGGATGACAAACCTTCTTCCTAGTTTAGAAAACACAAAGAGAGAGTATAAGTAAAGAAAAAAAGATTAAAGGGGTTGTAAAGGTTTTTTTTTTATTTTCTAAATAGGTTCCTTTAAGCTAGTGCATTGTTGGTTCACTTACCTTTTCCTTCCATTTCCCTTCTAAATATTTTTTTTCTTTGTTTTCTTTGTCTGAATTTCTCACTTCCTGTTCCTCCTCAGTAAGCTGTTCAGTAAGCTGTTCTGGGTGACTCCACACCACTCGGATGATGGTGTGAAGTTTAGTGAGGAGAAACAGGAAGTGAGAAATTCAGACAAAGAAAAAAAACATTTAGAAGGTAAATCAAATGAAAAGGTAAGTGAACCAACAATGCACTAGCTTAAAGGAACCTATTTAGAAAATAAAAAACAAACCTTTACAACCCCTTTAAGTAAAAGGTAGTTTTAAGATTTACAAATAAAATATATCTCTCCATTTCTGTATTGGAAAAACAACAGGAAATGACAGGAAATCTCACCAAAGTGAGGAACAGGTGCCTATATTGAAGGATTTTTCTTTCCTCTGATGACAACTCAAATTTTTGGGATTTCCCATTAGAGATATTGCTTCTTGGCCTTTTGGCTAAAATCAAGTGTAGTATCTGTTGTTATCAGTGTCCAGTAGGGGTGCCCCACTATCATTCTGACCTTTTGGTGGGTATGGCTAACTGTATAGTATCTCTTCTGGTATAATGCGGGACCTGAGGGACCTTCCTGATGGTTAAGGAAAGCGAAGAGTGCACCACATAAGGTGCGGGTTGGTAATAGTGGTGTGGGGGGTTCCGAGAGGCCCAGTGCCTCCTGGTTTTAATGGTGCTACCTGGTCTGGTCATGGGCTGGGAAGGCAAAGAACCCGTGGTGTCACTGCCACCTGGGATTCGGTCGTCTCTGGGGTGCTCTTAGTATCACTATGGGCCTGGAAACCTACTGTGAGAAGAAGCACATGGCCATGGAACTTCCCATTTTGGCTAAGACCGGGGCAATTTTTGTTACCAGGCCACCATGTCTAACCATTGTACAGGTTATGGCACTTATTTATTTCATTTTCTTCACTTGTGTGTCACCTGCACTTATGTTTGTGTTTTCCTTTTCCCCCAGATAGAGGGTGTGGGTCCTCAGGCCTACCCATTAGTTTAGGGGGAAGATGTGTGGCAAATTATGGAGAGGCCCTCACCTGGTACTCAGCGGTTGGCTGCAGCTGACCATGAGAAGAGGGGTCCACCAGGCCTTTTGGCTAGTGGCTATGCCACTGACCTTATTTGGAGAATGATATCACCACTATCCCCATTCTTCCCACATGTATATAACCAATGATAGCTTGAAGAGCTGTCATTCAGATAGTGGTACCCAGAGGCATAACTAGAACCTTCAGGGCCCTGGTGCAAGAAACTATAAAGTGCCCCCCTGATCCCCAGCTGGAGGCTTCTCTACAGGACCTGTGCTTTTTCCACTGACAAAATGGCTCTATACCCCTATCACTGGGGCTTTTACTATGGTCCTGCAGTGGGACTCTTACACATGTTCTGCAGTTTCCTGCCACCTTGGGGCCCCTCTGCTTGTTATTTTATTTTTTTATTATTTTTACCTTTTTACTATTAATTAAAATTTTAGAGGAGGAGAAGCATGTTTTCCGCGGCTTCAGGAGGAAAATTGAGGTAATCAGTTCCTCTTTATGCCATCCCCGCCACCCCTCCTATCTATGTGTACTGGGGAGACACACAAGCCCCCTGGAGCATAAGGCTGGGTTGCAATTGTGACTCCTGCGACCCCTGTAGTTATACCCCTGGTAGTACCATTGGGGTTGGTCGTGTGAGTCAGTGGGTGCGGGCATCATGATTGATGATGGATTTACAACAAGGCACTTTTTTTTATGTTTTTTTTTGTTAAACCTTTGGGTGTCTTTATTTCTAGATGAAAATGTACTCCAGACTCATTCACATATGAGAGATCTGATAGCTGGGGGGTTTCCTTATTATTAAAAGAGGATTTCATATTCTGATAAGGGTTGTGGGAAAGAGGCTCTTGTCCTCATCAACATAGGGACATAGGTGCTATTAATGCATGTGGAATGGTATTGTTGCTTTGATTGAGGGTCTGGTATGTTTTTTTAGAGGGACTTTGCATGCTTTTTTTTGTTTGTTTTTTTGTTGAAATCCCCCTTAAAATACTTACCAGACCCAAATGGCCTAGTATGAATTTCCTGAAGGACCTCTTGCATTTGTTTTTTACTGAGGTGCCCCTTTAAAATTCATACCAGACTGGAAGAGTCTGGTATGTGTTTTGGGGGGACTCTAAGCATTTTTTTTGTATTATTCTTGATGTAGGATGTAGTACAAAACAACAAAAGTGACATTTACAAATTAAAAAACAGCAGTTTTTTCGGGAGCAGTGATTTTAATCATGCTTAAAGTGAAATATTACTTTAAATTTCGTACCTGGGGGGTGTGTATGATATGCATGTAAAGTGGCGCATGTTTCCCGTGCTTAGAACTGTCCCTGCACAAAATGTCATTTTTGAAGGGAAAAAAGTCATTTAAAACTCACTCGCAGCTATTAATGAATTGTCGGCTCCCGGCAATACATACAAAAGTCATTGATAAAAAAAAACAAAAAACGTGGGGGTCCCCCAGAAGGCCCTTCAGGTCTGGTATAGATATTAAGGGGAACCCCGCCGCAAATTAAAAAACAAATGCGTGCGGTTCCCCCAAATATCCATACCAGGCCCTTCAGATCTGGCATGGATTTTAAGGGGAACTCCACCCCAAATGTAAAAAAAAATGGCGTGGAGTCCCCCCAAAAATCCATACCAGACCCTTATCCGAGCACGCAACCTGGCAGGCCGCAGGAAAAGAGGGGGGGACGAGAGAGCGCCCCCCCTCCTGAACCGTTCCAAGCCACATGCCCTCAACATGGGGAGGATGTCCCCATGTTGATGGGGACAAGGGCCTCATCCCCACAACCCTTGCCCGGTGGTTGTGGGGGTCTGCGGGCGGGGGCCTGGTATGGTAGGGCCTGGTATGGATATTTGGGGGGAACCGCACGCATTTTTTTTTTATTTGCGGTGGGGTTTCCCTTAATATCTATACCAGACCTGAAGGGCCTGGTATTTGAATTCTGGGGGACCCCCACGCTTTTTTTTTTTATCAATGACTTTTCTATGTATTGCCGGGAGCCGACAATTCATTAATAGCTGCGAGTCAGTTTTAAATGACTTTTTTTCCTTCAAAAATGACATTTTATGCAGGGACAGTTCTAAGCATGGGAAACATGCGCCACTTCACATGCATATCATACACACCCCCCAGGTACGAAATTTAAAGGAATATTTCACTTTTATTGTTTCACTTTAAGCATTATTAAAATCACTGCTCCTAAAAAAACGGCCGTTTTTAAAACTTTTTTTGCATTGATACATGTCCCCTGGGGCAGGACCTGGGTCCCCAAACACTTTTTATGACAATAACTTGCATATAAGCCTTTATAATTACCACTTTCAGATTTCTCCCATAGACTTTTTGAATTTGCCGCGAACACCCCAATTTGTTTGCTGTTCGGCGAACGGGCGAACAGGCAATGTTCGAGTCGAACATGAGTTTGACTCGAACTCGAAGCTCATCCCTAACGGTCACACAAAAGTCCGACCGTCAAAAACGCGGTGACGTACAACATGTACGACGAGCCGAGATTAATGAAGTTCAATAGGCAGTTTGGCTCTTCTGCTTGATTCTGAGCATGCGTGGTTTTTAGTCCGTCGGAATTGCATACAGACGAACTGAGTTTCCGATAGAAATTTTTGTCCGTCGGAAAAAAAAGAGAGCAAGTTCTCTATCTAAGTCCGTCGGAATTTCAGAAGGAAAAAGTCAGATGGGGCATACACACGGATGGAATATCCGATGAAAAGAGCCTGTCTGACTTTTTCCATCGGAAAATCCGGACGTGTGTACAAGGCATAAGAGTAGAGTCCTTGATTTATAGTGGGGAGTTGAAAGAAAGCGCACCATTCCTTTTAAGATGAATAAAAAGTTTATTAAACACAAAAAACTCAAGTGAGAGTGGGTTAGAGCACAGGATACCCAAACAACACAGCAGAATTCAAGACAAATAATGCAGTCTTCAAAGGTAAGGACCTCCTAGTGCTTGGACAGTGGGGACATAAGTATTCATAATCCAGCATTATTAGATCATCTTACTCTACTGCAAAGAATACTATCCAGCAGCAACACAAAAACACTGGGCTCAAAGAAGACCAAGTGAATGCAGAACTATCAGTTCAGTATAGGCTGGTTACATCTTAGCAGCACTAAATTGGGCAGGGTGGCTACAGTAACAACAGCATAAGGTTACTAAATTTTTAAAATGAAATACAGAACATCCTACTGACCATGCCCACTATTAACCACACCTACAATACAACTCACTCATGGATCAAGAGGCAGACATTTGATGTATAAATACAAAATACCTCATGCACCATGAGAAGGGCAATGATGTGGTGCCTGCAGCATGCTGTGGCCAATTGTGGGTGTGGATAAATCATTATAACAGTAGGTGTGGTCTAAAGGGGTATGAGTCATTTGCTGCTATGGGTCAAGAGAGTGTAAATCATAGAGTTCAGGGGTCAGGATTAAGTGACACACAGAGTTCAGGGGTCAGGATTAAGTAACACAGAGAGTTTAGGGCTCAGGACTAAGTAACCCAGAGAAAGTAGACATCAGGATTATGTAACACACAGAGTTCAGCGGTCAGGATTAAGTAAGGCAGAGAGTTTAGGGTCATGATTAACCCTATTACGCCTCAGCCTATTTCTGACATTTGTTGCTTACAAGTTAAAATCAGTATTTTTTCCTAGAAAATACTCAGAACCCCCAAACATTATATATATATATATATATATATATATATATATATATATTTATTTATTTTTTAGCAGAGACGCTAGAGAATAAAATGATGATCATTGCAATATATTATGTCACACTGTATTTGCGCAGCAGTCTTTCAAACGCATTTTTGGGGAGAAAAAATACACTTTCATGAATTTAAAAAAACTAAACAGTAAAGTTAGCCCAATTGGTTTGTATAATGTGAAAGATGATGTTACACCAAGTAAATAGATACCTAACATGTCATGCTTTGAATGTACGCACACTCGTGGAATGGAGACAAACTACGGTGCCTAAAAATCTCCATAGACAACGCTTTAAAAAAAGTTACCAGGTTAGCATTACAGAGGGGGTATTTTGCTAGAATTATTGCTCTCACTCTGACGATCGTGGCGATACCTCACATGTGTGATTTGAACACTTTTTACATTTGCGGGCACGACTTACGTATGCACTTTTTTTTTTTGTTGCGTGATAACGTGGGGACGGGGGCGCTTTAAAAATGTTCTTTTTTTTCTTTTTCTTTTTTTTCTTTTTTACATTATCCCTTTTAAAAAAAAAACATCTGATCACTTTTATTGCTGTCACAAGGAATGTAAACATCCTTTGTGACAGTAATAGGTGGTGACAGGTACCCTTTATGGAGGGATCTGGGGTCTAAAATACCCCAAATTACTCCTTTGCACTTAAAAGTATTTAGTAACCCACAGGGATTAGGATAATTTAAAGCTTAGGGTTCATGGTTCAGTATTAAAGTATAACTAAAGGCAGAACTTTTTTTGGGATAGAGTGGAGAGGGATTAGAAAACCTGTCGATTTGTATTGCTGTCTGTGTCCCTCTTAACCACTAGCCGACCAGCCACCATCGTCATACGATGGCAGTTTGGCTCTCCTGTGCAAATCGCTGTAGCTGTGCGGTGGCTCTCGCTCCCGCTGCACACTGCAGGAGCGTGCCCTTGGGTCAGACAGGCTCAAGGTCTGCTGGCGACCTGAAATCGCCTAGTACAGGGGCAGAACGGGGACCTGCCAGTGTAAACAAGCGGGTCTCTGATCTGACAAGGGACATGACAGAGATCTACTGCTCCCAGTGACCGGGAACAGTGATCTCTGTCATGTCCCTGCCAGCCTATCCCCCCGACAGTTAGAACATGCTGAGGGAACACAGTTAACCCCTTGATCGCCCCCTAGTGTTAACCCCTTCCCTGCCTGTGTCATGTTTACATTGATCACTTCATTTTTATAGCACTGATCAATGTAATAATGTCACTGGTCCCCAAAAAGTGTCATTTGGTGGTCAAATTTGTCCGCCGCAATGTCACAGTCACGCTAAAAATCACAGATTGCCTCCATTACGAGTAAAAACTATTACAAAAAATAAGAGTCCCTAAATCTATCCCATAGTTTGTAGATGTGATACGTTTTGCGCAAACCAAATCAATATACGCCTATTGCAATTTTTTTTCCAAAAAATATTTAAAAGAATATATATCGGCCTAAACTGATGAATAAATTACCTTTTTTATATTTTTTTAGGGATATGTATTTTAGCAAAAAGTAAAAAGAATGTTCTTTTTTTCTCATCTGAAATAGAAGATTACTGCACTTATACATAATCACTGATATTTGTCGTATTAAATATGGCATTTAGGCCACTTTCACACTGAGGCGCTTGAAAAACTGCCAGTAAAACACTGAGTGCTTTTGAAGCGCTTTTCAGGCGCTTTTGAAGCGCTTTCAATTCATTTCAATGGAGAGGGGTGTTTTTTCAGCGCACTGCCCCGGTGTGAAAGGATTCATTGATTTTAATGGAAATAAGTTTTCAGGCGCTTTTTTTAGCGTGAAAGCGCCTGAAAAGCGCTTCAGTGTGAAAGTGGTCTAAGGCAGTGCAGAAACTGAAGTGTCAATGATATTATCCATAGAAGCCAATCAAACTGAGGTTTATGTGAATAAAATTACTGAAAGATTAATACTGGATTAATGTAATGGGTTGCTGTTCTTTGTCAAATTAAAGGAATTGTAAAGGCAGAAGGTTTTTTATCTTAATGCATTCTATGCATTAACTGCTTGCCGACTGCCGCACACAGATATACGTCGGCAGAATGGCACGGGCAGGCAAAAGGACGTATATATACGTTCACTTCAAGAAATGACATTGTGGATGCGCACGTGCTGCCGGCGGCGCGTGTGCGCGCCCGCCGCGAGCTCCGTGACTCTGACCGCGGGTCCCGCGGACTCGATGTCCGTGGGCGTACCCGCGATAGTGTCACGGTGAGGAAGAAGGGGGAAATGATTATGTAAACAAGCATTTCCCCAGTCTTCCTAGTGACAGGACAGTGACCAAAGCTTCCGGTAATCGGAAGCGGTGATCACTGTCGTGTCACACACAGCCCATCCCCCCTACAGTTAGAAGCACTCCCTAGGGCACACTTAACCCCTACAGCGCCACCTAGTGGTTAACCCCTTCACTGCCAGTGTCATTTTTACAGTAATCAGTGCATTTTTATAGCACTGATCGCTGTAAAAATGACAATGGTCCCAAAAATGTGTCAAAAGTGTCCGATGTGTCTGCCATAATGTTGCAGTCACGATAAAAATCACCGCCATTACTAGTAAAAAAACAAATATTAATAAAAATGCCATAAAACTATCCCCTATTTTGTAGATGCTATAACTTTTACGCAAACCGATCAATAAGCGCTTATTGCGTTTTTTGAATACATATCGGCCTAAACTGAGAAAAAATAAGTTTTTTATATATTTTTGGAGGATATATATTATAGCAAAAAGTAAAAAATATTGCATTTTTTTCAAAATTGTTGCTCTATTTTTGTTTATAGCGCAAAAAATAAAAACCACAGAGGTGATCAAATACCACCAAAAGAAAGCTCTATTTGTGGGAAAAAAGGACGTAAATTTTGTTTGGGACCCACGTTGCACAACCGCGCAATTGGCAGTTAAATAAACGCAGTGTCGAATCGCAAAAAGTGGCCTGGTCTTTGACCAGCAAAATGGTCCGGGACTTAAGTGGTTAAGATAAAAAAATCTTTTGTGTGTAGCATCCTCCCCAGCAGCCCCTAATTATTTACCTGAGCCCCTTTCTCTCCAGCGATGTCCACGAATGTCTAAGCTGTCTGGGACACTCCTCCTGATTGGCTGAGACACAGCAGTGGCGCCATTGGTTCCCGTGGCTTTCAATCAAAGTCAGTCAGCCAATCAGGGGAGAGAGGGGGCGGGCCGGGTCGGGGCTCTGTGTCTGAATAGACACACAGAGCTGTGACTCGGCTCCACTGCCCCCATAGGAAGCTGCTGACTGTATGGGCACTCGTCAGAAGAAAGGGGCCAGGAGCAGCAAAGAGGGACCCGAGAAGAGGAGCCTTTACAATCACTTTAAATATTATGTTTGAGACAATAATATTATCTAGCATTATTTAACAAATAGCATTATTTATCTAACTTATTCAGGGTTGAAAATATATTTATTGGTAGTTTAACAGACAAGGAACAACGTCTAAAGTTACAATCTAGTGACAATCACAAGCGAACATGTGTGGTGAGTCAGCCCAATGGCTATCGCCCATAGCTTAACTCCTATCGTCATACAGTATATTATTAACATCGATATCTAACTTATTTAACAACACTTTGATATAAACAAAATTCTATACAACCAGGTTGTTAATATTAGCTTTAGTTAAAAATAAATCTATCACCATTATATATAAAACAACCACTTTTTCTACAGGGCTTGATCTCTGTATAGCCAATTATAGATGGTAGCATAAAATATTAGTGCTGCCAGGGGCAGCACAATGCCACTAACACACCTCATATGCCGATATGCTGTTTCCCAGAGCAATTGAGCTAGGTTCATGATGGTTCAGATGGCATATTGTATACTTACATCATTTGGACCTAAACACTGAAATCCAATTTGCTTTAGATTAGGGTGACAGTTTGTCTTACTCTTGTATTATTTGGTCTTATGTGTACTCATGCAAAGTGGACAAACTGTTTTATTCAGCTTCTATCTTTCCATCTTGTATGGCTATAATGTCTGATCTTGTTAGTGTGATTCTAAATCTAGCCAGTCAAATAGAATGGGGGCCAAAACAAGACTTTTGGCTTAGGGTGTCAGGAAAAAATATACATTCAGTTCTGCTTCTTATCATTTGGCAGTAGATCCACAGTAAATTATTTTACTGTGGGGTATAGAACTGAAGAATGTGCAAGTGTCAAATGTAAAGCCCAAAGAACCAGAAGTGTTTCTTATGCAACTTTGTTCCCCGGTAAAGTATAAACTGTCAAAATGTTACTTAGCATCTCATGCATACTAATAAATGTGCATAAGCAAACATGGTTAATTTTATAACTGCCCATAAAGTTATTTTATGAGTTTCAATAATTAATTAATCTAGCTTTATATGGAACTACTCTTGCTGGAACATTATACAGAAAGCATTACGTTTTTTTAAAGGATAAATCCACCCCAAATTATTTATTTCATGAGCATCAGTATGTACCCATAAATTCTATCACCATGAAATTCTTAACAATTCAAAAATCTCAGGACTCCAGCCTTTCTACCATAGTTCTGATATCTATGGGGCTTTATGCGAAGGAATAATTTCATTCATCCCGTGTTTAGTTCTACTTATTTTTTAAAGAGTATATTTGTATTTAACTTCAAGGTACATATTTTCCTTATATAAACATAACCACACACGTCATTACTCATACAACATTTCGAAAATTCATATAGAAAAGGATGACAAACCTTCTTCCTAGTTTAGAAAACACAAAGAGAGAGTATAAGTAAAGAAAAAAAGATTAAAGGGGTTGTAAAGGTTTTTTTTTTATTTTCTAAATAGGTTCCTTTAAGCTAGTGCATTGTTGGTTCACTTACCTTTTCCTTCCATTTCCCTTCTAAATATTTTTTTTCTTTGTTTTCTTTGTCTGAATTTCTCACTTCCTGTTCCTCCTCAGTAAGCTGTTCAGTAAGCTGTTCTGGGTGACTCCACACCACTCGGATGATGGTGTGAAGTTTAGTGAGGAGAAACAGGAAGTGAGAAATTCAGACAAAGAAAAAAAACATTTAGAAGGTAAATCAAATGAAAAGGTAAGTGAACCAACAATGCACTAGCTTAAAGGAACCTATTTAGAAAATAAAAAACAAACCTTTACAACCCCTTTAAGTAAAAGGTAGTTTTAAGATTTACAAATAAAATATATCTCTCCATTTCTGTATTGGAAAAACAACAGGAAATGACAGGAAATCTCACCAAAGTGAGGAACAGGTGCCTATATTGAAGGATTTTTCTTTCCTCTGATGACAACTCAAATTTTTGGGATTTCCCATTAGAGATATTGCTTCTTGGCCTTTTGGCTAAAATCAAGTGTAGTATCTGTTGTTATCAGTGTCCAGTAGGGGTGCCCCACTATCATTCTGACCTTTTGGTGGGTATGGCTAACTGTATAGTATCTCTTCTGGTATAATGCGGGACCTGAGGGACCTTCCTGATGGTTAAGGAAAGCGAAGAGTGCACCACATAAGGTGCGGGTTGGTAATAGTGGTGTGGGGGGTTCCGAGAGGCCCAGTGCCTCCTGGTTTTAATGGTGCTACCTGGTCTGGTCATGGGCTGGGAAGGCAAAGAACCCGTGGTGTCACTGCCACCTGGGATTCGGTCGTCTCTGGGGTGCTCTTAGTATCACTATGGGCCTGGAAACCTACTGTGAGAAGAAGCACATGGCCATGGAACTTCCCATTTTGGCTAAGACCGGGGCAATTTTTGTTACCAGGCCACCATGTCTAACCATTGTACAGGTTATGGCACTTATTTATTTCATTTTCTTCACTTGTGTGTCACCTGCACTTATGTTTGTGTTTTCCTTTTCCCCCAGATAGAGGGTGTGGGTCCTCAGGCCTACCCATTAGTTTAGGGGGAAGATGTGTGGCAAATTATGGAGAGGCCCTCACCTGGTACTCAGCGGTTGGCTGCAGCTGACCATGAGAAGAGGGGTCCACCAGGCCTTTTGGCTAGTGGCTATGCCACTGACCTTATTTGGAGAATGATATCACCACTATCCCCATTCTTCCCACATGTATATAACCAATGATAGCTTGAAGAGCTGTCATTCAGATAGTGGTACCCAGAGGCATAACTAGAACCTTCAGGGCCCTGGTGCAAGAAACTATAAAGTGCCCCCCTGATCCCCAGCTGGAGGCTTCTCTACAGGACCTGTGCTTTTTCCACTGACAAAATGGCTCTATACCCCTATCACTGGGGCTTTTACTATGGTCCTGCAGTGGGACTCTTACACATGTTCTGCAGTTTCCTGCCACCTTGGGGCCCCTCTGCTTGTTATTTTATTTTTTTATTATTTTTACCTTTTTACTATTAATTAAAATTTTAGAGGAGGAGAAGCATGTTTTCCGCGGCTTCAGGAGGAAAATTGAGGTAATCAGTTCCTCTTTATGCCATCCCCGCCACCCCTCCTATCTATGTGTACTGGGGAGACACACAAGCCCCCTGGAGCATAAGGCTGGGTTGCAATTGTGACTCCTGCGACCCCTGTAGTTATACCCCTGGTAGTACCATTGGGGTTGGTCGTGTGAGTCAGTGGGTGCGGGCATCATGATTGATGATGGATTTACAACAAGGCACTTTTTTTTATGTTTTTTTTTGTTAAACCTTTGGGTGTCTTTATTTCTAGATGAAAATGTACTCCAGACTCATTCACATATGAGAGATCTGATAGCTGGGGGGTTTCCTTATTATTAAAAGAGGATTTCATATTCTGATAAGGGTTGTGGGAAAGAGGCTCTTGTCCTCATCAACATAGGGACATAGGTGCTATTAATGCATGTGGAATGGTATTGTTGCTTTGATTGAGGGTCTGGTATGTTTTTTTAGAGGGACTTTGCATGCTTTTTTTTGTTTGTTTTTTTGTTGAAATCCCCCTTAAAATACTTACCAGACCCAAATGGCCTAGTATGAATTTCCTGAAGGACCTCTTGCATTTTTTTTTACTGAGGTGCCCCTTTAAAATTCATACCAGACTGGAAGAGTCTGGTATGTGTTTTGGGGGGACTCTAAGCATTTTTTTTGTATTATTCTTGATGTAGGATGTAGTACAAAACAACAAAAGTGACATTTACAAATTAAAAAAATAGCAAACAGAGTTTTCCAAATGCCCCCCAAACACATAGTAGACCATTTGAGAGGTATGTGCTGTTTCTTTAAAAAAAATAAAAAAGAGGCCAGCAATGAAATGTATATTTGCTGGCATTTTTAAACAGTGTTTTTTCTTTTGCAAATGTCAGTGTTGCTGTAACACTTTTTGTATATCACAGAGATGCACCCCTTCACAGTCAGGATTAGGGCACTCCCAGGCATAATATTTAAAGGAATTTGCCATTTTTTATGTTCCACTTTAAGCATATAAAGTGGTCATTTTACATTTGATAGGTTTTGCTCCCATAGATTTCAATGGGGTTTGAAGTTCACTGAACCCAATGCAATGCTAATCCCTGTTTCCCATTATTCTGTCTCAGTGACAATGCATACTAGAACACTAGTGACACCAGGACAGTAGATGCTTGAACAATAATAACTTGAAAAAGCAAAGGGTCTAACCTCTTATTACCCTATCCAGAAATGCCTTTGCATAAATACATTGCATAAATTACAGAATAAAATCATAACTAACTATAACGTATTATGTACGTTCTAACTGTACAGAGAGTGGGCAATATTTTGGTGGGTTGAGCCTATAAACAACAATTTTTCATAAAGTGTATGTAAAGCTGAAACTTTTATTTTTGTTTTGGAACATCAGTTCATTCATGTTTTTTTGAAGAAAAAACTGATGAAGTTCATCCATTTGCATCAGTTTTTACATTAGTTGTTTACATTCGCCAGCTAGAGTCTTTATCCACTTGAGTCTTGGCGCTATTTTTTCATGCAAAAATTAACTGGTTGTCTGTTTTCATTTTTAGTCCAATCCCTTTTTTTTAAGGGAAGCAGATGTAAACTGATGTAAATGGATGATCATCCGTTTACATCTGTTTTTCCATAGAGATGCATTGACGTCCATGTTTCCTCTATTAATGGAATGATGAAAAATGGACGACCGGTCCACATGTGTGAAAGAGGCCTAAGACAGTTTTCATACTTAGCAAATGTCCCTACTGGAAGATTTCCTCTCACCTCCTTTTATGACAACTGTAAAATATCCTAGTACTTTTTTTACTAATGACATGGGCTTTACCACAGCCTTACTCAATCCATCAAAGAAAAAAAATGTTTGGATTTACATACACTTTAACTAAAACATTGATAACAAAGGAAGCCCATGCTGAAAGAAATAGCACACGGCCATTTCTTACTTTCTTCTGAAAATGTTACTTGTTTGGCTGCCATGATGAACTAATGACATAAATTATTTCTTAGTCACTGACAAGGACCAAGTAAACAGATGAGGAATACCAAACTCAATCACTTTCTCTGAGTCTGGGGTTTAGAAAATATTGGAGACAGTGTTAGACAGGAAACTAGCATTTTCTAGAAGGAGGTCATCAATGGCAGCCTGCATATTTTTCTCCATGTTTTTTTCCTTTAATACTAGTCATGAAGCCTTTAAGAAGCATATGGGGTAGCCTTACGCAAACTTTTTTTTAACAAAGTGAACCCTTAAAAAAAAATGTTCTGGTCTAAGGATACCCCTACTAATATTTATTATATCTACAGCTCATGCGACATTAGCATAATGGTCAGTGGAAAGAATGCTTCTAACATTTGTGGCCAGTGGTAAGAATCCCCACACTACAGATAGCTAAAATGATTATTGGTGTCAGTGATTACCGTACTTGTCTGAGAGTCAGAAATTGCTAATAGTTCAATATACCCATAGAAACGTCTAGAGGAACCCTTTTTGAGAAAGACTTATCTAGGAGAATTTAATAATGATGAATACAATACCTCACCTTACCTTTGTCTCTCCCGGCATGCGCTCTGGTCGTCTCCTCTCCACTTTAACAATAAAGAGATATTCCTAACTACTGTTTTAACCAGTAAACATTGGTGACAGATATTCTCTAACATAAGGTTAGACCTAGATCAATTTTTCAGCAGCAGTAGCAGATCAATACCTTGGAAAGTCCAATGTGATTTACCAGGTTTAACACATTTACAACATAGGCAAAGGAAAATACCGCGCTAACAGAAACTAAATTAACACCTAAATTAGCAGCAGATAGAAAGTGAAATACACACTAATAGACAAGAAAAAGGGTTGTAGCCGCGCTAGCCCACCCTAATGAAAAAGTGAACCACATATATAAAAATAGTGATCAATAATTGGGATAAATTCAACACAAACAGTATTGCACAAAGTGTTGGAATGCACAAAAGTACGTTATAAACTAATAATAAACAAATGACCAATGTTATATAAAAGTTCATAAACAAGTGATGTACATTAATATCAAATAAAAGTCCAGTATTGAGTGAAGGTCATAAACAGATATTGTGCATAAGTGAATAATATTGGCAATAAGTTCCACCACCAGAGAGTGCCAGCACCACATAGATTGCGCGTTTACCACACGGCAAGCAGGGTGAGCTTGCGGCTGTAAAACCCAGCCAGGGTCTTTATCCAGGAACTCACTGTAGCGGCAGGTTCAATGATCAGAGGTAGTGGATGACTGGATACTTGCAATGATTCAGGTATCATGCGGGTAAGTCAATGGTTACCAAGAAAGGGAAAAAAAGGCTCACCATAGCATAAATCCGATATATAAAAGGTGTTTAATATGTTTAAAAACACTTACATCAATGTAGTAGATAAAAGCAACGAAATAGCAACAAGTAGCCGGCCGGCTGGCAAACACCCGTCCGCTCAGACTGGAAAACGCGATGACATCAGCACGTCAACTCCACCCGACGCGCGTTTCGTCATAAAGTGACGTCGTCTTGGGGCACAGGCGACGCACTGACGCATCGCGTTATATAGAAAACCATCAAAACCAAGCCTCGATCTGATTCAAAGCCGGAAACATCAACACAAAGACCCGGAAGCCGAATCAGCTCAATTAGAACTCGCGATTAACTAGAACTGTCTATCCAAACTAGATCTCTAATGTAGAGGATGAGAACCTAAACATAAATAAATAAAAAATAAAATATAAAATTGTAACACTGCATTTACTATCTTAAGATCGAATTAAATCACCCTAAAATGGGAATGGCTCCATCTAGTGGTAACTAATTAGAAAGTCTCTGGACCTCTCCCATAGGAAAATTGGCATGTATTGCATATGACCGTAAATAAAAAATAGCTGAAAATGGTTCATTGTATATATTAAATACACAATAACCTAAACTAAAGGCAGGCTTTGTTTGAATAAAGAAACCACAAAGAGAATATTCGACTAGCGTTCATGCAACTAATTAATATTAATGGGTCTCTAGGTAATGAAACAAAAATATATAATTTTTCCTTTCTTGTTAACCATTGACCTACCCACATGATACATGAATCATTGCAAGTATCCAGTCATCCACTACCTCTGATCATTGAAGCTGCCGCCACAGTGAATTCCTGGATAAAGGCTCTGGCTGGGGTTTACAGCCGCAAGCTCACCCTGCTTGCCATGTGGTAAGCGCGCAATCTATGTGGTGCTGGCACTCTCTGGTGGTGGAACTTATTGCCGATATTATTCACTTATGCACGATATCTGTTTATGACCTTCACTCAATACTGGACTTTTATTTGATATTTATGCACATCACTTGTTTATGAACTTTTATATAACATTGGTCATTTGTTTATCATTAGTTTATAACGTACTTTGGTGCATTCCAACACTTTGTGCAATACTGTTTGTGTTGAATTTATCCCAATTATTGATCACTATTTCTATATAAGTGGTTCACTTTTTGATTAGGTTGGGCTAGCGCAGCTACAACCCTTTTTCACATTTACAACATTATTTTTCTTTACAGACAGGCTAACATGTAAATATATTTGAAAACCCACAAACAATATATATTATCTAAAAGTAGAGGACCTATAGAATAAAATTATGGCACCTGTAATTTTTACGCCATATGATAATTTCACACCTGTTTATCATACACCTCACTACCAAACACACATCAGAGCCAGCAATTAAATTGAAATATGTTCACAGATGCTATACCAGTTATGAGCTTGTTTACATCCTGTTACTGCTGTGCTGTAGAACCTAAGGTGGATGTAGTAATAAGGTTAAACATGTCAGCTTTCATAGCTCTTTACCCTTTATGAACCAAAACTATTTCATAATTCTTTGGCCTACTAAGCTGGCAGCAACTGTTATTAATTATGATTTAGAAATAATACATGTGTAGCAGGATTCCAATATGATATGTAGGTTTTGACATTTAAAAGAAGGAATCCAGCTCTCTCCGGTGGTATAAGTGTTACAATGCAACTAATGCACCCTAGAACAAAAAGCAGCAAGGAGAAAAGACTCTGTTACTCTTAGTAGAAGACAGACTACATTACCCAGAGTACATCTGTGTTACCAGGGTGCATTGCAACGCCGCAAAGCCTTCTGGGCAGACTACTTAAACCAGGGGAGGGGCCATCTTCTCTCTCTCTCTCTGGATCCAGCTCTCAACCAAGCAGGAAGCTGGCACAGAGGCCTGCTTCCTGAGTGTAAGGCCAGAAGCCTGGGCCTAAATTACGTGAGTGCCCTGAGTGATTTCCAGCAGAGGATCATCCACGGCGTTCTGTGATTGCCCAGCAGAGGCCGGAGTCGTCCATCACCATCACTGTATGCTGTTAGTGACGGAGGCCGGAGACTGCAGCTGTAGCAGAAGCGTGGAGATCAAGTGACCGGGACAAGCTAGAGGAGACTATCCGAAAGTCGGGCCTGTTTGGTGAGAAGGGCACCTGCCCAGAATTGACTACTACCTTAGAGGAAAGTGACTTAGTTAGTGCCAGCCACACTTCACCTATCAAGCCACATCTTGCGGCCTAGTGTATCTTACTGGAGACTATGTGAGTAGAGATTGGCGCATCCGCCATTAGTGGGTGGCAGGCACACGAGTACTCAGGAATATTGTGGATAATTACAGCATCTTGTTGAAACCCTGTGGATTACAATTTAACTTGTGCACCAACGGTGGCTAGCGAAGACTGAATTGAAGAAAGGAACTTTGAGCGGGACTCAGATAGACCTTGCTTACCTATTGTAGGGACTGAACATGTGCAAGGTATTGCAACAAAGGGGGAGCTCGCGAGCAATCAGTTAGCCGTGCAGGGACACATATAGATACATGTACGTATATATAGCTGATGTTGTTTCCTGTTATTACCTAATCTCAGGGATACCCATCCTTATTGATTTATTGACTCTGCAATGCGCATGCAGAGTCAACTGTGTGTATTAATGTGATTATTTACCCCTCCCTTTTATACTGAGTAAAGCCCTACATCCACTACTTCAGAGGGCCCCAGCACAGGAGGAAGCACCCAACAACAGGGTCCCGGTTCACCACCATTGACCACTCTTAGCTCAGAATTATGCGCTGTCCTGGGGGAGATTGTAGCCAAGTGTAAAAAGGACCCTCCAGACTACCTAATGTCAGGATACAGGAAACTCAGGACTTTTTCTGGGAAGAAACCTGTACCTTCAGTGGAAGATGGATTTGAAGAGTGGCTAGATGGCGCCACTCAGGCCCTAGAAGAATGGGAGGTGCCAGAACAACAAAAAAAACAAAGGATTGCGGAAAGCTTAAAGGGGCCTGCTCTGGAGGCCATACGTAACCTCAAGTTAAGCAAGAAAGACTGCAATGCACAGGATTATCTGGATATTCTGCAGAATGTGTTCGGCGGGACGGAAAAGGTCACTGAACTCACTTACCAGCTGGAGCATTGCTACCAAAAAGAGGGAGAGAAGCTGTCAGAATTCATAAGACGCCTGGATAAGATCCTGCATCAGATCCTACTGAAGAAAGGGATTGATCCAAGAAAAGTGGATGAGGCCCGTGCCCAGCAGATGTTGAGGGGAGCTCAACCCTTGGACCCCATTGCATTATTGCTACGCACCCGGCAGGACGGGAGCAGCCTGGAATACCCTGACTTGATCCGGATGGTCAGGGAGGAGGAGGCCATGTTGGAAGACAAAAGTAGGAGTCAACACACCAAACCAACTGCCCGAGTCAGAATGTTAAGTGCAGAAGAAGGTGATTCAGAAGTTGAACTCCTAAAGACCCAGGTGTCACAACTAGTAGAAATGGTGTCCATGCTGACTAGCCAGGCCTCTGTGCTAAACAACAAGACCATGTCAGAGGAACCAAAAAAACTCCTAGCTCCAATACGGAACTAGTACAGAAGCCTAAGAGATTGATAACATGCTTCAATTGAGGGGGAATTGGGCATGTTAGAGCAGTTTGTCCCAGCCCAGATGAAGTTGCATCCAGATACCGCAACTTCAGAGTGCCCTGGTGAAGGAGTCAGCCGGGCACCCACCAGTTTCCACGAACTCCTTCAAGAAGTCCAATGATCCGAAACATCAGAGTCAGGGACCTAAACCTCTGCCAATTGGCCCCCGTCCCACAACTTGGGCTTCTGGTGAACGGAAGGCCAGTGCACACCAGACCCAGAAGGGACTGAGACCCACAGGAAACTCAAGAAAAAAAGGAGTGAGGGTACAGGTAACTGAACCAAGCAAGAAGTCTGTGTTGAAGGAGTTCCCTGCCAAGTTGGTGGGGCCTTCTCCAGTAGTCTCCATACAAGTAGAAGGGATCTACACCAAGGCTCTTCTTGACACTTGGGCTCAAGTGACTCATCTGTATAGGGATTTCTATGATAAACATCTTAAACATCTGTCCCTACAGAAATTAGAGGAACTGGAAATATGGGGTATTGGAACTCAGAGCTTTCCCTATGATGGTTACCTGCCAATCAAGTTGACTTTTGATCCCTCAGTGGCCGGGGAGACAGAGACCTTCAATTCTCTGGCAGTAGTGTGCCCTCGCCCACCAGGGGCCAGCAAGAGCTCACTCATCATAGGGACCAACACTGATCTAGTCAGGCGACTGCTGACACCGTTGGCCCAACAGGAGGAAGCCCCGACCACAAGAGTCTACCCCATGTTAAGGCAAGCCTACCAGCGCCTGGTACTGAAGAAGAAGGCCCCAGCTGAGGGGGTTGGCAAGATCTGGAAGCTAGACAAGACAGAGAAGGTATTACAACCAGGAGAGGTGACTTGCCTGAGGGCTTCTGTCAAGCTCACATGGAAACAGCCAGGCCCCTTCATTGTCTTCGAACCAGGCCCACAGGAAAGACAGAAGGGGATTGAAGTAATCCCCAAAGTGATCCCATTGAAGGCCCTACAGAAAAGCCATGGGAGGGTTTCAGTGAGTATAAGGAACACTGCTAATACACCAGTGGAGGTGCCGGCCAGAATGCTGTTGGGCCAGGTGAATCCAGACACCCCTGTTGCCCCGTCTGAATTGAAGAAAGAAGAAAGGGGTGAAGTCACCATAGAGAAGCATGTTCTGAAGACACGGCCCTCCCACCAGAATGGAGAAAAAGGGCCAAAGCTCAACTTGCAAGATGGGAGAAGATCTTCTCTAAAGATGAGTTTGATGTGGGGTGCGCAAGGAGTGCCACTCACAAGATACACTTACAAGAAGATAAGCCCTTTAGAGAGAGAGTTCGACGGGTCCCACTGGGTGACTTAGAAGACTTGGGGGAACAGTTGGCAGAGCTGAAGAGGACGGGGATTGTTCGAGAATCCAGGAGCCCTTACGCTTCTCCAATAGTGGTAGTCCGAAAGAAGAACGGGTCGCTGAGACTGTGTATCGACTACAGAACACTAAACAGAAGGACCATCCC
Source organism: Rana muscosa (assembly GCA_029206835.1). NCBI lineage: Eukaryota > Metazoa > Chordata > Amphibia > Anura > Ranidae > Rana > Rana muscosa. Next base: position 746,257,119 of record CM055116.1, on the reverse strand, counting down.
GGATCAATACACCACTCCCCGAATTGAAGACGTCCTGCAGAGTCTGTCAGGGGCCAAGTGGTTCAGTGTAATGGATCTAAAAAGTGGATATTACCAGATCCCCATGCACCCTGAGGATTGGGAGAAGACAGCATTCATCACCCCTGTGGGGTTCTTTGAGTTCAACCATATGCCTCAAGGGTTATCAGGGGCCCCCGCCACTTTCCAAAGGCTAATGGAGAGAACAGTCGGGGACATGAATCTAATAGAGGTACTGGTGTATTTGGACGACGTCATTGTGTTCGGGAGAACCCTAGAAAAGCATGAAGAGAGACTGGAGAAGGTCCTGAAGAGGCTCAGTGAAGAGGGCCTGAAACTCTCCCCAGAGAAGTGTCAATTTTACCAGTCCTCAGTCCATTACCTGGGCCACATAATTTCTGCAGAAGGGGTGGCCACGGACCCAGAGAAGCTGGGTGCCGTCACCTCTTGGCCGAGGCCTACCAACGTGACTGAGCTTCGGTCATTCCTGGGGTTCTGTTCTTACTACAGAAGATTTGTAGAAGGATTCGCCAAGATTCCCAGACCCCTGAACGATTTACTCAGAAACGAAGGGGAAGATGATGTTCCAGAGCTGGTCAAACCAGTGAAACTCACCATGGGACCCCGAAAGCCCAAAGAGTCGATTCAGGACCAGTGGACCATGAAGTGTGAAGAGGCATTCATCCAACTGAAGAAGAGCCTGACCACTGCCCCTGTGTTGGCCTATGCAGATCCCATGAAACCTTAAGAGTTACATGTCGATGCCAGCCGAGATGGGCTGGGTGGGGTACTGTACCAGGAACATGATGGTTACCTAAGACCCCTCACATATGTGAGTAAGAGTCTGATACCTGCTGAGAAGAATTACCCCACCCACAAGCTTGAATTACTGGCCTTTAAGTGGGCTGTGGTAGACAAACTGAGAGACTACCTATATGGGGCAGAGTTTGTGGCGAAGACAGATAATAACCCGCTCACCTACCTTCTGACCACTGCCAAGTTGGATGCAACGGGACACCGGTGGTTGGCTGCCCTTTCAAGCTTCACCTTCAGCTTGAAGTACCGACCCGGAGTGGGAAATAGGGATGCGGATGCCATGTAGAGGAGGTCTCATGCCCCCACGACCCTACCGAAGAATGGGCCCAACTAGACCCAGAGGGAGTGCGAGCCCTATACCAGGGGACAGAACTGGGTCAAGAGCTGAAGAAATTGGGGTCTCAACTGTAGGAGTACCGAAGTGCTATTGCAGTGTGACCCAGGTTGAAGGGGAGGGCTTGCCCAAGCTGTCAAAAAGGGATTTGAGAAAGGAGCAAGAAGAAGACCCTTTAGGGAAACTCCCGATGAAGGCCCTGGAAAGCCAGCGTCCCGAGATGCTTGAAACAGACTCCCCAAGAGAAGCCAGATTGTTGCGCAGGGAGTGGGATCGGCTACACGTACGTCAAGGGGTGGTCTACCGAAGGGGCCCCTCTGGCGACTCAAGCCTCGTACACACGACCGAGTTTCTCGTCGTTAAAAACACGTAGTTTTTCTCAACGAGATTCTTGTCAAGCTTTCCTTGCATACACACAGTCAATTCCAAATCTCCTCGTGGTTCTGAGCGGTCACGTCCAGCACGTACAACGGCAGTATAAAGGGAAAGATCGATTTCAATGGCGCCACCCCTTGGGCTGCTTTTGCTGATCTCGTGTTTACGCGTGTGAAGTAAAAGTTTGGGAAGAGAAGATTTGCGCTTTTCAGTCTTCGTGCTTTCAGTTCGTTACAGCGTGACGAATGTGCTATCTCCATTACGAAGGCTTGTTTTACCAGAAGAAGCGCTCCCGTATCATACTTGATTCTGAGCATGCGCGCTTTTGGAAGACTCGTAAAAGCATACACACAAACGTTTTTCTCGTCGCAAAACAGGCAGACGAGAAACACGACGAGAAAAAAGAGAGCAGGTTCTATATTTTTCTCGTCGAGATTCACGGCAGTTTTCTCGACGAAAAAAACATACACACGAACGGTTTTCTCGACAAGAAAGCTCTCTCGGCAGTTTTCTTGTCGTTTTTGGACGAGAAACTCTGTTGTGTGTACGAGGCTTCAGAGGAGAAGCGGCAGCTGTTTCTACCAGCCAAATATCGGGAAGCGGTCCTGACTGCCCTCCATGACAACCATGGTCACCTAGGGCCCGAACTGACTTTTCGCCTTGTAAGGGATAGGTTCTATTGGCCCTGCATGCAGGCTGAAGTGGAAGGATATTGCCATTCCTGTGTCCGATGCATTCAAAGGAAGACCTTGCCACGTCAAGCAGCCCCAGTGGGCCATCTGCAATGTCAGGGACCTATGGAACTGGTGTGCATTGACTTCCTTTGCCTGGAGCCTGATCTGAGTGGTCAAGGCAATGTCTTGGTGATAACAGATCACTTTACCAGATATGCTCAAGCATTCCCAACAAAAGACCAGAAGGCCTCAACAGTAGCCAAAGTACTGGTAGAAAAATTATTTGTGCACTAGGGTCTACCCCAACGCCTTCATTCAGATCAGGGCAGAGACTTTGAAAGCAGGTTAATAAAGAAGTTATTAGACCTGTTAGGCATCCAGAAGACCAGGACAACCCCTTATCACCCACAAGGAGATGCTCAGCCTGAACGGTTTAACAGGACTCTCTTGGATATGTTGGGGACTCTGAGTTCAGAGAAAAAGCAGCATTGGAGCAAGCATGTAGCTGCCATAGTGCATGCCTACAATAGCACGGCCAGTGATGTCACCGGGTATTCCTTAATACCATTTGATGTTCGGGCGGGAGGCTCGGTTGCCAGTGGACTTGGCCTTTGGCATATCGCTGGATCATACCTCCGCAGCATCCCACAAGGGGTATGTAGACCGATTGAGAAAGAGTCTGAAGACAGCTTTTGAAAAGGCCCAAGCAGCATCTGATCAACGGGGGCTGAGAAATAAAAGAAACTTTGATCTAGGAGTCAGAATTCAAGATTTACAGCCAGGAGATATAGTGCTGTTGAGGAACTTGGGAATTCCGGGAAAACATAAGTTGGCTGACCGTTGGAAATCCCAACCTTATGTTATCTGCAAGAAGCTGCCAAACCTTCCTGTGTACCAGGTTAGGCCAGAAGGAAGCGTGGGACCGTTGAAATCCTGGCACAGGAATCACTTGTTGCCCCTCTCCGAGGCAGTTTTCATGCCTCCTGCATCTGACTCACAAGAAACCCCTTCAACTTCTCAAGGTTTAAGACCCATCACCAGATCTCAAACAGTGCTTCCAGATGTGGAAGATGGAGACTCTGACAATGAAGGTCAAGAGGATGAAGAAGCAGAATCTGACTGGCTGTGGTCATCCCAATTGCCAGAACCCATGACCACCTCCCAAACCTCATCCAAAACAGTTGACAATGAAACTCTTCGGGCAGAAGCTCCTGAATTCGTGCCTTCAAACATTCACATTGAGGAGGTAGCTGATGACTCAGACTCTTTGTCAATGGAAGACCCAGAAGAAGGGTCGTTGTCTCTGTCTGAAGGAGAACTGGACGCTCCTGAAGTTGTGGAGCCCAACATGCCTGAGCTAGATGAGGAAGCCCCTGAAGAGCTTCAAGAAACAGCCAGCCCCAATGTCCTTGAGAATATGATACCTAAGGAGCAGAGGGAAAGAAGAGTAATTCACCCTCCAAAAAGACTGATGTACGACCAATTGGGTGAATGCTCTGAGGTGGCCATCATCAATTCTAAGAGAACCATTGATCAGTCTAGCTCTTCCACTCCAGATTCAGTGGAAGACAACCCCAGCTCACTCCCTGGCACATCTGAAACAGACACCCAAGTGTCAGTAGTCTGTAAACAGGACAACCTCCCTCCTTGTGATAATTGGTGGGAGGTTCCTCTGTCGGCTCTGTGTTATGATATGAGCTGTTTAAGTTTAAAGCCTGCTAATGAAAAGGCAAGTTGTTTATTGTCATGCATAAACTAATAAATTTCTCCACAGGTATTGCCAAAGTATGTGTTAGGCTACATAATGTTGTCCTCTTTGGGGACCAAAGACTTTAAGTGGGGGGAGTGTGTAGCAGGATTCCCATATGATATGTAGGTTTTGACATTTAAAAGAAGGAATCCAGCTCCCTCCGGTGGTATAAGTGTTACAATGCAACTAATGCACCCTGGAACAAAAAGCAGCAAGGAGAAAGACTCTGTTACTTTTAGTAGAAGACAGACTACATTACCCAGAGTACAGCTGTGTTACCAGGGTGCATTGAAACGCCGTAAAGCCTTTTGGGTAGACTACTTAAACCAGGGGAGGGGCCATCTTCTCTCTCTCTGGATCCAGCTCTCAACCAAGCAGGAAGCTGGCACGGAGGCCTGCTTCCTGAGTGTTAGGCCAGAAGCCTGGGCCTAAATTACGTGAGTGCCCTGAGAGATTTCCAGCAGAGGATCGTCCACGGCATCCTGTGATTGCCCAGCAGAGATCGGAGTCGTCCATCACCATCACTGTACGCTGTTAGTGACGGAGGCCGGAGACTGCAGCTGAAGCAGAAGCGTGGAGATCGAGTGACCGGGACAAGCCAGAGGAGACTATCTGAAAGTCGGGGCTGTTTGGTGAGAAGGGCACCTGCCCAGAATTGACTACTATCTTAGAGGAATGTGACTTAGTTAGTGCCAGCCACACTTCACCTATCATGCCACAGCTTTCGGCCTAGTGTATCTTACTGGAGACTATGTGAGTAGAGATTGGCGCATCCGCCATTAGTGGGTGGCAGGCACACGAGTACTCAGGAATATTGTGGATAATTACAGCATCTTGTTGAAACCCTGTGGATTACAATTTAACTTGTGCACCAACGGTGGCTAGCGAAGACTGAATTGAAGAAAGGAACTTTGAGCGGGACTCAGATAGGCCTTGCTTACCTATTGTAGGGACTGAACATGTGCAAGGTATTGCAACAAAGGGGGAGCTCGCGAGCAATCAGTTAGCCATGCAGGGACACATGTACATATATATAGCTGATGTTGTTTCCTGTTATTACCTAATCTCAGTGATACCCATCCTTATTGATTTATTGACTCTGTAATGCGCATGCAGAGTCAACTGTGTGTATTAATGCGATTCTTTACCCTTCCCTTTTATACTGAGTAAAGGTACCTTTGATTAAGCATATAACTTGTGTGGAGTATCTCTGTCACTTAGAAGGACTAGTGACCAGCAAAGGTAATAACATTTACAGGTTATTGTGTGATGTATGCTAATACTCAATAGGTCTCACAATCCTTATTCATATCAGTTGTGCTAAGGGAAGGTTTGAGCCACTTCCAGGGGTTGATAGGCAGGACGTAGACCCAAATCAAACAAACAGCAGCTCCTACGGGGGTAGTGCTACACATATATATATATATTTTTTGTGGGATGATAAATAAGGTTTCATTGTTATATTGCCTTTTGGTGCTTATTTTATTTTCTGTAAAAATAAGGTAAAATATTTTTTTTTTCCTAGTATGACACAAAATTTTAAAACAGCTGGTGTTACAGTAGATTTCAAGTGCAAATTGTATTAATTTGACATTTTTATCAAGACAACAAAATATATATTTTTTTGGTACAAACCATGGAGCATGAACTTACATAAGAATGAGGTTACATATAAATTAATTAAAATATTTGACATAAAAAAAAATATTTCAAAAGAAATAAATAATGGGCTTACTAGGGTTATATAGGAGACATTTTATTAACTTTGCAGGTTTGCTGCATCTAGCTACATACAGGAAAATGTTGCTGGGCGACACAGGGTTGGGCACTGACAGCAGCCATTTTACTGTGACATACCAATATGTTTCCATACCAACCATAGTGTATAATGGGCTATTTTCAAAGATTCTGGGCATAAATGGGCAGCATATGCACAGTATGTCACAGTAGAGGAGCTAGCAGTATGCTGTAAACATTCCCAGCCTGTCTCCAGTACCAAAACCTCCCTACCAACATATCTGATGTCAAATGTCATCATGAGATCTCCCTATGCTTGCATCTGATGTTATTATAAGATCTCCCTACATACGCATCTGAGTTTATCATAAGATCTTCCTCTGTATGCATCCTATGTATGCATTTGATGTTATCGTAAGGTCTCCCAAGTATGTATCTGAAGTCCCCCTTACTATACATCTGATGTGTCTCCATGCTTATGCCTCTGATGTCTATTTGAGGAGAAGGAGACTGTGTCTTTTATGATTGCACCTTTAAGTGACACAGGGGGTTATTTACGAAAGGCAAATCCACTTTTGCACTACAAGTGCACTGCTAGAGCACTGTAAGTTCACTTGGAAGTTTGTCACTGTAGATCTAAGGGGGGCATGCAAGGAAAATAAAAAAAAAGCATTTTAGCTTGCACATGACTGGATGATAAAAATCAGCAGAGCTTTCCCTCATTTCAGATCCCCCCCCCTTAGATCTACAGTGACTGCACTTACATGTGCACTTGCAGTGCAATTGTAGTGCAAAGTGGATTTGCCTTTCGTAAATAACCCCCATAGTGTCAATGTTTAGTGTATATATAGCCACCAGATTTGACCTTAGGAATATTATATTTCACTGTATTTCTCTTTTCAGCCTTATCAATGAATCATTAAGAGATCAACTTCTAGTTACTATCCAGAAGACCTTCACTTATACACGAACCCAGGCCCAGCATCTTTTTATGATCCTTATGGAGTGTATGAAAAAAAAGGAGCTGGTAAGCAAATTAAATTAGGGCTTAATTTCTAAATCATGGATGCTGCCACTAAATATGTAGTTGTGTTTATTATAAATGACATGTAATTCTAAGTAAAAAAGATTATAATACTTTGACATATTGAATAAGCATGTATGTGTCTGTATAAAACAATAACATTATCCGGTTTTATATTCCCAAAATGTACAGCATATGCAACAACTACGGTAATTTTGCTAAATGTAGTGGTGGATCAACTGTAAATGTACTTGCTCTGTGGTGTAACTATGAAGTTAGCTGAATACTGTATGGTATAATCTAAGTATTAGGTTCCTTTACTGAACAGATTAAACTGATGGTCTCTTTTTATAGGTAGATGACAAGTAGAAGGGACATTTGCTAATGACTGTTTACAAGAGGGCATAGATTGTCATTGCTTATTCTTTCTGCAAATGTGTATTACACGGCAATCTCTGGCTTCATTGCTTAATGAGTCATTGACCTCAGAAAGCAAAATGATACTACTCAATGCTTTATCAGTTACTACTCTATCAATTTGCCATCGATAGGGAAGATTTTAAATGAGACTTGTCTTGGTTGAAACCAGTGCCGGTGTGTTCATAAGGGCCCCCTCTCTCCAGCCACCCCCTCTATGACCAATGGATAGATTCATGCATAGCATGAATCTATCCATGGCCACCGCTGCCACCCCCTATTCAGACGCCTGGTCCTTTTTTGGTGCTCGCAGTTCACCCAGGTGTGTTAGAAAAGCGAATGACACTGAACCGCCTCTCCACCAATCAGGTGCTCGGGTCTGTTACCCGTCACTTGATTGGCTGAAACGACAGATGCCGCTACTGGACGCCTATCAGGAGGAGAGGACGGCAGGAGATGCATACAGGACCCCGCTCGTCGCCGTCACCCGCTGCCCCGAGACAGGGTAAGTGCCAGGCAGACGGAGAGCGGGCAGGGGGGTCATAGTGGCAGCATTTGATGGCACAGTGGCAGCATTTGATGGTCATGCTGGCAGCATTTTATGGCACAGTGGCAGCATTTAATGGGCACACTGGCAGCATTTGATGGGCACACTGGCAGTATTTAATGGCACAGTGGCTGCATTTGATGGCACAGTGGTAGCATTTGATGGGCACAGTGACTGCATTTGATTGCACAGTGGCAGCATTTTATGGGCATAGTGGCAGCATTTGATGGCACAGTAGAAGAATTTGATGGGCACAGTGGCAGCGTTTGATGGCACAGTGGTTGTGTTTGATGGGCACAGTGGCTGTGTTTGATGGCACAGTGGCTGTGTTTAATGGGCACAGTGGCTGCGTTTGATGGCACAGTGGCTGCGTTTGATGGGCACAGTGGCTGCATTTGATTGCACAGTGGCAGCATTTGATGGGCATAGTGGCAGCATTTGATGGCACAGTAGCAGAATTTGATGGGCACAGTGGCAGCGTTTGATGGCACAGTGGTTGTGTTTGATGGGCACAGTGGCTGTGTTTGATGGCACAGTGGCTGTGTTTAATGGGCACAGTGGCTGTGTTTGATGGCACAGTGGCTGCGTTTGATGGGCACAGTGGCTGCATCTGATGGGCACAGTGCGGCTGCAATTGATGTTTTTTTTCAGAATTTTTCAGTTTGCTTGCGCCCTCCCAAAAAAATTTGAACACCAGCCGCCACTGGTTGTAACATGGATGCCGTCACTGCAACATGACATTTTCACTGATTCACTCATTTTCACTAATTCTAAAAATGTTAGAAGTCTGGTATAATTTTTTTTTTTTTTAATCAGTGACCTGGAACAAGTATACAGCTGAGGACTTATGTTTTTTTTTTGACTTTCCTGATCTACATACTTGTTCCAGGTATTTAACTCAAAGTATTGTAGCCAAACAGTAAGCAACATTATGAAGGAGCACAGCAATGGTAGATTCATACTTTTCTCAAGAGAAACGGGAAAACTGATACTTCTAAATGTTCCTTTTTTTTTTAATGATACGTTCCTGGCGGCCATGCTGATTTATAATGTCAATACTTTGAGCCACTGACAAGTTTTGGGGCTTACTTAGTCGACATACTTATCCTGGGTCAGTGGGTCAAAGTATTGGAGCAAGCTGGGCAGCATAACAGCTAGATAACTTGCATTTTCAGAGGGAGATCAGCAAAGGCATCCCCTTTTTTTCTTTCAGAAATGTATTAGTTTATCTTATTCAGTAGCTTGAATAGCTTATAGATTGAATAGCCTAAAATAAGTTCAACTTAATTTATTTTAAGTAAACCCTTAAGGGTATACTTTATGTGGGAACCTGTTTTTTGTTGTTGTTTGTTTTTTGGAAAGTCATTCTACTTTATTTAATTTACATTTATTTCAGACTGACTACAAACTGCACATCAATCACAGCTTCTATGCAGTCATTACAAATGAGCTGAAATCACTGTCAGCGCTTGTTGCACATACTGTATGCTATTGATTATGCAGGACAAGCCAAAATCACTAATCTATCTTTATTTAGACTTACAGTCCTCTACAAACATTGCTGTCCTGATGAAAAATCACCGGGGATTTTAAAGCTATGGCCTTTACTTTTTCCAATAAAACAAATATGTTTTAGTCAATGCTTTGTGCTTCACTGAGAACAGGGAGGATTTGTAAAAACAATATGTCTAGCAAGGTCTCAGAGCTTTATTGATTAATAACATAGCCTCAGAATCCAATAACTGAATTCATTCTTGTGTCAGGCCATGGTGTTGTAACAACATACTGTCAATGTGAAATAAACTAGAAGGTGGTAATATGACATACCTACAGGGCTGTTTTAAGTGGGCAAGGAAGGGTATTTGCTTCAAGTCCACCAGCACAGGGACTTGTCTTAAAAAGAACTATTAAGGTTACAGGATATATGTATTTAAAACTCCCAACTGTCCCTTATTTGGAGGGTCTGTCCCCCTTTTAAAAATAAATCTCATCATCATCTCGTTTGGCTATGGTATACAGATCTGTATAAATAAATGCACTATTGAGTTGCCAAAATTATTAAAATTTCACTAGCGATAGCAGAAATAGAGTACCCAACACTAAAAAGTTGCCAAATTTTGATAGTACATGGCGCTTACTCACTTTCAAAGTTACAGATTTAAAATCTTGATCCTGGCTTCATAGCCAAATATTCAGCGAGTGACCCACTAGTGCAGCTAGTATCAGACCAACAGGCCAGGAGCCTGCACCTTTAAAACAAGCAAGCATAAGCATCTACCATATTTTTCTTTTTATACCTGCCCTTTAAAGTTATGTTTTTTTAAGGACCCCAAGTGGCTTTGTGATGCTAGCAATTCACCTCAGGGAACAATCCTTGAATCTTTGTGGGTTGGAAAAAATTAGGCGCCAGTCAATTAAAGGAGCACTATACCTTTTTTTTTTTTGCTTTAAAATAACAAACATGTTATACTTACCTCCACTGTGCAGCTCGTTTTGCACACAGTGGCCCCGATCCTGGTCTTCTGGGGTCCCTCGGCGGCTGTCTTGGCTCCTCCCCGCAAGGACTCCACACCTTAATGCGAGTGAGCTCGCATGGTGTGGAGTGATTGCGGGCGCGCTCCCGTGATACAGCGGCGGCCATAGCCGCCGACTGTATCACTCGGCCCCGCCCCCCGGCGTGCCGCGTCATTGGATGTGATTGACAGCAGCGCCAGCCAATGGCTGCGCTGCTTTCAATCTATCCAGTGTAGCCAATCGGCGGCCAGGCAGAAAAACGAAGAGGATGACTTGGACGAGCATGGGACTTTCGAGGGGCCAGGTAAGAAAAACGGGGGCTCGGGGGGGGGGCGGTATTGTCGAATGTTTTTTCACCTTAATGCATAGGATGCATTAAGGTGAAAAAACATGTAACTTTACTACTCCTTTAAGGAAGTTTTACAGAGTTTACTAAAGGACCAATAAACTTAGGGACAAGGGGATTAGGATACTGGATACCCAAAAAACCCAAATATACACAGACTGGCATGCTTTACTATTCAACATGTAGAGCAGCTTCAGTGCTGCATACATACTGCTTGGATAAGCCACCAAAGTTTCTTGCACTGTCTATACTGTCTAACTAACTCTTCTAGACACTCTTCAGGACGCGAAGTTTCACTTCTGGTGCTCCAGTCCAGACAACATTCTTTCTGTTCTTTCCTTGATGCTGCAAGTGTGCTTTCCAGGGTCACTCACATATATTTATGCCCTTCCCCAGCATGTACCTCTGGCAATTAACCTCTTAGTGGTTTGCCAGGGAAACATAATTATTTATAACTTAGGTTTTTGTATCCTCTTACACTATTGCCTGGGACACTCCTCAACAGCAGGCAAAAGCAAACAATAACTCTGACCTTAGGGAAAACCTGAAAAAAGCAGAACTATCAACTAGAGCTCAAGCTGACTACATGCCAGCAGCACTTAATTTAGGCCAAGAAAATGCCTGCTTAAAGGCAGTGACCCTACATTTATACATTTTAAATAATTGTCACAATACCTATGTACTTTATTTACAGTACATGGGACTTTGTAATTGTTGCTTTATGTTTATGTATTAGTTTAATTTATGCATTTTAAAATATGCAAATGTTTTTGCAAAGGCCTGGATCTATAGATTTTTGCAAAGCCTTGTTTGCCTGACTGGTTGTTTAGGTTTATAGAGAATTGATAATATTAGTTAAAAATAAACTATATTTAGATAATGCAATTCAATATAATGAATAGTGTTACTATTTTTTATCACGCAAACATATTCTGCAACACATAATTTTGCTATAAACACTGAAACATTTACATTGGTCAATATCACAAAATAAGCTTTCAGTCTAATGTATTCATCACAGTAATGCAAACATTGAGTGGAAACAAGTTAGGGCCACTTGTGCTTGGCTGTTTTCCTATGTGCAGTGCAAAGGATCTCAATAGGGTCTTCCTGAGATTCTTTGCATGGTACTCAGCAGGTGGGACTTGGACAACTTCTCGTAAGGACCCATTCACTCTGTATGCATGGGGCTGTGCTGGGCAGCCTAGACAAGGCAATTTGCCATCTCTTCTATTAGTTAAGTTCACACTACCACACTGTGGTAGTGTGTGCTGAAAAAATGTAGGACAAGTTGTACCTTTTTTCAGAACAGCCTTCTTAGTTGCATGAAGATGAATGTAATGCAATTTTGTAATATTACAGAGTTTAAAAAAAGGAAACAGTGCAATGAGTCATTACAACACATTGCACCTTTACAAAGCACACCAGTGGCTGCAGTGGCAGCTGGTGTGAATGGGCCCTAAAGCTGTCTACACCTTCCATAACCTGCTTTCAGAAGTGTCAGATTTCCATGCCCCCTGTCACATGCTATAGTGCCTTCCTCAGATCAATTTGTCCCAAAAGGACCTAATATTCGTATTGGGGTCTGCAGATGGAATTATTGTGTGTAGCAGTGGACACAGACACCTGCTGAAGTTGAGTATATCACTTTATCACTTGAAAAGGAGTGTTAGTTTGATTTCTGACACTGTCTCTTCAAAAGACAGTTACTGGATGGGAATAAAATGGCAATGTTTTAAGTTTATGATTAAAAAAATGTATTGAAATTATGAGATATAACATGGTTCACTTTAAACGTTTAGCCTTGCAGAGAGCAGTTTATGAAAACTGCTTTTAAATATGATATTTAAAACAATAATAGGCTCACATCACTTCACTTTAGTAAATAACCTTCAGAATGTCCTTAACATGGATTGCAGGTTACCTAACCAAGAGTATCAGGTGCAATTTTCTTTAGAATTATCATTCTCAGCACAACATAGCAAGACATCAAGAGTGTCAGGGCAAAGATAAAGATTAACTATGAGGGATGATGTGAATATTGGTAATGAGATGCAGATCCAAAATGCTGGGAGGGAAAGAAGTGAAGTAGAAAAGTACAGTAGTTAATTATTAAAGGTTTGGTATAATGTGATCAAAAGAGGGAAGGACTTTGGAACATACTGATCCAGGAATAAATTGGCATATTTTCAATAATACATATTGGTCATTGAAATGTTTCCTTTTTAGGAAACAACCCTAAATGTAATAAATTATACTTGGTATTCTCCAAAAAATTCAGAAGCAAAACAACTGAGTGTTGTAGAAGTGTAGATTTTGTTTGCAATGAAACAAAATTGACAAAATGGGGCAAGATTCACTAAATAATTCCATTCCTTTTTACCACAATTCACCCAACTTTGCCACAAAATGTCAACTTCAATTTATAAAAGATTGCTTAAGATAGCTGCAATGTTAACATGCATTGTAAAAAAAAAAAAAAGTAAAAAGTGGTCAAAACATAAAAATAGGCGAATTGAAGCAAAAACTAAGAAAACTTAGTTCCTTGGAATGGAAGTGATTGCATTCAATTTGGTATAATGGAAAAGCATTTTTCAACAGTTGCCTTTGTAATTTGGTGAAACATACAGTGTGTAAAAATGTTGTCATTTTATATTCTACATTGTTCAACTATAACAAAATGAGCAGAGAAAGCAGAAGGAACAACCGTGTATTAGATATTTTTTAAGAAACATTGATAAAAAGAATATTGATGAAAACTAAAGATAGAGGATCCATTGGTAATTAAAATCCTCCTGTGATAAATTACATGATTTATAGAACAATTTTTAGGTGACTAAGGTGACCTAAGATGACCAGATATTTGGAACATTACAATATAATAATGTCTATTTTATTGTTTTTCATTTTCCAAACTCCAGATTACAGTGTTCAGGATGGGATCAGAAGGTCATCAAGATATTGATTTAGCAATTCTCACAGCCTTGCTTAAAGGTAATTATGTGGAACATATGTAACAATCATTCCATTCAATTAGAAAGTTAAAGTCTCAGACATTTATATCCATTGCAGTCAATGTCCCCATGCATTATTAGTATTATCATGTGCTATAATAATGTTTTAATTATTCAACAATATGTTCATTAACAAAGAAAACATTTAATGCCCTTGGTACATGCTTACAAATGTCAGCTAATCTAAGTTAATTTTTTACTGTGTGTTACAAAAACATTAACTACAACATAAATGCAAGAACATTAAGCGAGCCAAAAATATTTATGTTTAAATATTTTAGACCTCTATGGAAACGTGGAGGCAAAATGGATTGCATGCAGTAGTCCTGGATGCAGAAGGATGACTTTAAAATAAGTTAATAGGAGTTTTCAGCTAAACTGTTTATAATTTGTTTAAACGGACATCAACTATTCAATAAAGTTTTCAATCTAAAGCTCAATTAAACTCTTTGCCTTTTGATTTACTTGTAGTCTTGTATCCCTGTGTTAATTGTAACTGTTTTTTGATTGGTAATGCCCTCAAAATATTTTACTTTTAATGATAATGTTGACTTACTGTATGCTCTTTCCAGTGCTCTGTGTTGGCATAGATGAGTAACAGCCATATCCCTCAACACAAGCATCCTTACACATATTTGTATAACAATGGAGCCTTGGAAAACGAAAGTATTGCAGACGGAACCCAGTATTTCACCTAATATCTCAAATTCAACACCATATTTTCAGTTTATTTGACTAGAGCCATTTGATTATTATGTTAGGTAATCCCTAGACTATCAAAGGCTGACCTTACACTATACAATCTGATCGTATAATCTCCTTTAGATCCACCATCCACTGTATTGCATGGGCCTGCCAAATTGGATACAGTTTTAATGGATTGTTTAGGTTTGTGCTCATATTACATAGTGTTGGTTCATTTAAAGAAGATTATATAGAGATTGTATAGTGTATGGCAGCCCTCAAAAATTGCACTCGCCTGCTCGCATTTGGCGAGTAAAATTACGAGCAGTGGGAGTATGGACAGGGCTGTGCTGTATCGGTATGTATCCAGTTCCCCTCCCGCGGCACACACACACTCACAGTGCAGCCAGTTTACACGGCATTGTACAGCTGCCTGGGACCACACATCTCTGCCCCGCACAGGCTTGCAAACAAGAAGTGTACAAGCCAGTGCCGCCCCTCTCCACCTTCCATACATTGCCGCTTGGGACTGCCCCTCTCCACCTCCCGCACAGGCTATAAGCAAAGCAGAGCTTTGCAAGGAAGTGTACCAGCCCCTCTCCACCTTCCACACATCTCTGTCCAGCACAGGCTAGCAGCAGATTATTGAAAAGAAGTGTACCAGCCGACGCTGATTGGAAACCGCCCCTCTCCAGCTCATTCCTGCACTGCACAGGCTAGCAGCTATGCAATAAGTGTACCAGCCGACTGGGACCGCCCCTCTCCACCTCCCACACATCCAAGGAGTGCACCGATGCCTGACCCCTGTGGCTGCAGGACAATGGTATGTGACACTGTGTAATGTTCTGGAGGCATTGGGGGATTGAACAAGAAGTTTGCTGGGAGTAAGGGGGGATTGAGAGCACATATGTGCTGGATTGGGGGTTAATTTGAGGCATAGGTCTGAATCATCCACCCCCCAATCCATTATACATATGCCTCCAATTCTGCCCCCCCTCTATCTTACCAATGCCACCAATTCTGCCCCCTTCCCCCCCATCTATCATACCTATGCCACCAATTCTGCCTCCCCCCCACCCCATTCGATCATACCATATGATGGATTGGGGGAGGGGGGAGTGGAATTGGAGGCATAGGTATGAGAGAATGGGGGGGTGGTGGAATTGGAGGCATAGGTATGATAGAATAAAGGGGAAGGGGGCAGAATTGGTGGCATAGGTATGATAGAATGGGGGGGGCAGAATCGGAGGCATAGGTGTGCTGGTGAGTGGAGGTTGGAAGACGAGGTGTGCTGGGGGGTTGTTCAAAGCACAGGTTTGCTGGGGGGGAATTGGAGGCAGAGACATACTGGGAAGAGGGATTATGGACAGAGGTGTGCTAGGGGGAGAAGGGATTGGGGACATAGGTGTGATGGAGAGGGGAGGCATTGGAGGAGGGGTTGCAGGTAGAGGTGTACTGCAGGAGGTGTTGCAGGTAGAGGTGTACTGCGGGAGGCGTTGCAGGTAGAGGTGTTCTGCAGGAGGCATTGCAGGTAGAGGTGTACTGCAGGAGGCGTTGCAGGTAGAGGTGTACTACAGGAGGCATTGCAGGTAGAGGTGTACTGGGTGAGGCATTGAAGGTAGAGGTGTTCTGGATGAGGCGTTGAAGGTAGAGGTGTACGGGGGGAGGTAATGAAGGTAGAGCTGTACTGAGGGAGGCGTTGAAGGTAGAGGTGTACTGGGGGAGGCGTTGGAGGTAGAGGTGTACTGGGGGGGTAGAGGTGTCCTGGGGGAGGCATTGGGGGTAGAGGTGTACTGGGGGAGGCGTTGGGGGTAGAGGTGTACTGGGGGAGGCGTTTGGAGGTAGAGGTGCACTGGGGGAGATGTTGGAGGTAGAGGTGTACTGGGGGAGGCGTTGGAGGTAGAGGTGTACTGGGGGAGGCATTGGAGGTAGAGGTGTACTGGGGGAGGCATTGGGGGTAGAGGTGTACTGGGGAAGTGTTGGAGGTAGAGGTGTACTGCAGGAGGTGAAAGAAAAACAGAAATTCCTTGTTCAACTTACTGACCAACCTGCTAACCAACTGAATTTTCCTGTGTAACGGTATGCGTTAAAAACAGGGGTTTAGTCTCTAAATTTTGAGAGCCTCTACAGTGGAAGCACATGCATTAATTCTGAATAAAACATTTAACAGTGTTATTTCATGAGATCATTTACAAGAGCGTGTTTAGGGGCGGGCAGGGTAGGGTTTGGGTGGGGCAACAGGTGGCGAGTAACTCTTAAGGCCTGGCTAGTAGCTCAGGACTGGAAATTTTGAGGCCTGGTGTAAGGTCAGCATAAATGTATATTCATAAAGAAGAGAAAAGGTTTATACACTCAATGCAATGGTTCTTCTACATTACCTAAAATGTAAACAACAACAGCTTATAGTATTTAATTTAATCTATCGTTTTCTTTTAATTTGTTTTAAAAACTTCCCAAATTGAAAGCATTCTTCTTCTACCACACAGTTAAATATATAGTTACATAATTATTCCTTGCAGCATGTACTGTAAATTGTGAAGCCAAGAAAACAAAGAATGTTCTATTTGTTACTTATTTATGAAATTGTGTTTTATTCATGTAATGCCTTTTACTGCTAATTCCACATATCCTTTAATATCGAATGCTTCTTAAATAGCATCACAGTAAGTGTGTAATAACAGATGGATTTGTGCTCCCAACCATGACAACTTGACTGTAATAAACTGAGATGACTATAAGCAACTAAATGTGCAGTAACAGAAACAGAAATATAGCAATAGCGCCTGGGAAAATGAAAGTATGCAGAAGGAACCCAGTATTTCACCTAATATCCTTGAAGAAATATCAAATTCAACACCTTTTTTTCAGTGTATTTGAGTAGAGCGAGCCATTTCGTCATTATGATAGGTGATCCCTATCTAATTGCATTATAGAAGTGCAGATATCATGCATTAGATGCTGGCCATAGGCAGTATATTTCTCCTCAAGGTTTTTAAATGTACCTACCATTTCTATAGGATTGGACATTAAACTAAGCTTAGTATATTATAAGCTATTACTTTCTGAAATTCCAAAAAACTTTAAAACTTTGGCAAAAGTGGTTCCTATTGTACAGTGCAAATGCACCATACACATTTTAAATATTGTTTTTCTTTTGCATCCCTTGTAAAACAGGTGCCAATGCCTCTGCTCCTGATCAACTGAGTCTGGCATTAGCCTGGAACAGAGTGGACATTGCTCGAAGTCAGATCTTCATTTACGGACAACAGTGGCCGGTATATATGTTTAATAATAATGCTAATGTTTTTTTTTTCCCAAAACTAAGAGGATGTAAAAATTCACTATACAATTATTGGGGTTTTCAATTAATTTTTTCTCTCTGCTTTAAATTGGATAGGTGGGGTCCTTGGAGCAAGCAATGCTAGATGCACTGGTACTGGATAGAGTTGATTTTGTGAAACTACTTATTGAAAATGGAGTTAGCATGCACCGTTTCCTCACCATCTCTAGAATGGAGGAGCTGTACAATACGGTAAGAAAAACAATACTTCATCCTGTAAAACGTTCTTCATTATCTTAACAAAGCTACCCTGAGATTTATTTACTAAAAAAGGATAGGCTATTTACTTATCAATGTGAGTTTTTACTTTGCACAGAACGTTTCCCTTAGCTTAGTGAATGAGGAGAAGCTCTGCTACCTTGAATCATCCATCAACATTTTAGATGCTCCTTGCATGTGAATAGGTATTCCTTGCAAAGTAAATTTTTAGCACATTCACAACAAGCCTAAGTTTACATTTCTATGCAGATCAAAAATTACTGTGTAAAGTGCTATACTCCTTTAGTAAATCAACCATATTTTGTGATTACATTAAATCTAAACAACATGGTAAACAGTGTATAATTTAACATAACTAAACCCAAAAAGCAAACTTTTCATATAATACAGCCTACCAGTCCTTAGCTGTGGTAGATGCATTTATTAAAATTTTTAGGCTAACATTTCCAACAAGTACAAAAAAGTTTTGTTGAGTTTGCTAGAAATGCAGTGCCCTTGGAACTATGTAACAATCAACTTTGTTATCACATATTTAAGGAATGTGCAGATTGTTTTTCTCTCCTTGGAATTAAACAAAAAACAAACTTATCATTCTTGTGTAAACTATTAATCCCACCCACCTCCAGGTATTTAAAAGGAAAAAGGATGAGTGAATCTGCCTGGGTTAGATTCATGGGGAGAGTTTTCCATGAAACCTTCAAAACCCAAGCTCAGCAATGCATTAAACCCCAGTGAAGTCTATCTTGAAATCTTTATACTAAGTTCTGACCATCTTCAAGGTTAATCAGCAAGGTATTGTCAAAAAGGACACGGGGAGCTGTGCACAAAAGCAAAACTTATTTTTACAAATATCATATAACATGGGGCGTGTCCTTTTAATGTGACTTGGAGGTCAACATGAATAATAACACTAATCCTTTATAATTAAAACTGAGATGCATTTAAGCTGTATGTGGTTTTATAAAACTGTACAATTTTCATGGACAGCATCAGCAACACCCTATTCTAGAATCCCATATTTTGGATATGTAAATTATTTTTTAAAAGTATAATTAAAGCCAAAACATTTTTTCCATTTTGGGTAGAGTAGGGAATGATGACATGCCCTGTCTGTTTTTCCCATCTATTAGGGAGATTTGGAGCTAAATATATAAGAGAGTGACGCTCAGGTTTTATCTTGATTTATAAACAGCAGTGTATTTTTTTGAAAGAAAATAGTAACAAATAATGTGCAGTGGCTGGACAGCATATAAGCAGCATGCTTAAACCATAATGAAAGAGGGCCACAAGTCAGCTGCGGAGATAATCTGTTACTTAAGGTTCTACAAACATGCAAAGCTGATCTGTTACCAGCAGCTCTACAAACATGCAAAGCTGATCTGTTACCTTTATTTCTATAAACATGTGATCTGTTCTTACCTTGTTGTGGCACAGAACTGGAAGCTACAAGCATCTCCACATCTCACCTACTGTATAATATACAGTAGCTATTGTTAGACCAACATCCGTAGCCTGAACAATAGGAGGTTAGACTTTTATCTACAAGCATTTGAAGGTCTTCTTTAATTAAATAGGTCTATATATGAAGGTGAGCAGAATAGGCACAATGAGAAGGCAGTGTACACTGTGAAGACATTGTTGGAGTGTTTATATAATATATTTTCGAAGATGGTGATTGCACTTTTTCACATACTGGGCTGGATTTTTGGTACATTTATTATTATTTTTACATTTTGTGTTTTTTGTGGGAGGTTCCTCTTGATATCTGTTTTATAAGCGTCATACTGTATTTTTTGTTTTGTCTTTATTCTTTAAAGCGGCACAGCCTCTTTAAAGGATATTATCTTACTGGTTCCTATATTTTAATTTCTAATTATGGCTTGTAAATTATCATTGCAATTAAATGAGTCAGTTTGCAAAGTGTGTTGATTTAAAATTTACAGAGTTATTGTTCACATATTTTAGTAATAAAAAGGTGTAGCTATATTCAGAATGCCCAATAATGTGCAAGGGAAATATAATAATAAGAACAGGGTCTTTACTTGTGTATGATTGGATAATTGGAATGAACATAGCTATGTCAGAATTCTTTCTGCAAAGTTAGTACAATTTCTGCAAAGTTAGTATTCTCTACTCCTTCAGTAAATAATTCCCAATTCTGTGTAGAAGGTGATAAGTATTCTTAAAATGCTCAGCAACTAATAGACCTAGTATTCTTGTTAGGCTTAAAGGGTCGTGATTCCAGAAATAGTCAATTTCTTGGTAATTATTTGAGAACATAAGTTACTGAAAGTTTCACAATATAAAATATATTTTCAGGATGAACTCTTTACAAAGTACAGGCATACCCCACTTTTAAGTACACAATGGGTTTTATTTACTAAAGCTGGAAAGCGCAAAATCTGTCACACTTCTGCATAAAAACCAATGAGCTTCCAGGTTTTATTACCAGGCTTAATTGAACAAGCTGGGGTTAGAAGCTCATTGGTTTCTATGCAGAAGTGAGCCTGATTTTGGGCTTTCCAGCTTTAGTAAATAAAACCCATTGTGTAATTAAAAGTGGGGTATGCCTGTAAATCATTTGTTGTTTTAACTGCCTTAGTTTTAGTAGATTATTTAAGTTTCCTTATTTTAAAAAAAAAAGGTTGATGTACAATTTTTACACATTAACTGGTTCCCGACCGCCGCACAAGGATGTACGTCAACAGAATGTCACGGCTGCGCAAATGGGCGTACAGGTATGTGCCCTTTAATTTGCGAGCCATGTGGTCACGCGGCCGCTGCCGGCGGTGCGCTTGCGACCCTGCCGTGAGTTCCGTGATCGCGCCCGCGCCACCCGCGGACCCGATCGCCGCCGGTGTCCCGCAATCGGGTCACAGAGCTGAAGAATGGGGAGATGTTAGTGTAAACACAACATCTCCCCATCCTTCCCCTGACACTGTCACTGATCGTCTGTCCCCTGTCATCGGGAACAGCGATCAGTGATGTGTCACGGCAAGCCACGCCCGCTAACAGTTAGGAAGCACTCCCTAGGTCACACTTAACCCCTTCAGCTCCCCCCTACAGGTTAACCCCTTCACTGCCAGTGTCATTCTTACAGTAATCAGTGCATTTTTATAGCACTGATCACTGTAAAAATGACAATGGTCCCAAAATGGTGTAAAAAGTGTCTGATGTCTCAGTCACGATAAAAATCGCTGATCGCCGCCATTACTAGTAAAAAAAAAAGATTAATAAAAATGCCATAGAACTATCCCCTATTTTGTAGACGCTATAACTTTTGCGCAAACCAATCAATAAACGCTTATTGCGATTTTTTTTAACCAAAAATATGTAGAAGAATACGCATCGGCCTAAACTAAGGGAAACATTTTTTTTATATATATTTATTATAGCAAAAAGTAAAAAATATTGTTTTTTTTTCAAAATTGTCGCTCTATTTTTGTTTATAGCGCAAAAAATAAAAACCGCAGAGGTGATCAAATACCACCAAAAGAAAGCTCTATTTGTGGGAAAAAAAAGGACGTCAATTTTGTTTGGGAACCACATCGCACGACCGCGCAATTGTCAGTTAAAGCGATGCAGTGCCGAATCGCAAAAAGTGGCCTGGTCTTTGACCAGCAAAATGATCCGGGGCTTAAGTGGTTAACAACATAACAACATTTCCAAAACCATAGCAATGGTCAAATTATTGCTACCTGATATTGACCTCTTCACAGATTCACTACAGCAAGATAAATGTTTGGTTGATGTTGCAAATATAAATGTTTAATTTTCCAGATCAGACATGTACTGGTAAAATTCGATTTTCTTCCTTTTCTGTTTATGTAAATGTGACAGAGCCCCAGAAATATAACAGAATATGTTAGAATGTACTGATGCTCTAGACTGTGAGTACCTTGTACATTTCCCTAGGGGTATATCATTATAATAATTTCTGATTCATACATATTGAGGAATTCTAATTTTAATCATAAAAGCCAGAGCGGACTTGTTGATTGCTATGCAGAGAAATTAAACATGAAGCCAATAAAATTGATGTGCATAAAACTGATATAACCTACATACATAAGAAAACGATCCATTCAAATGGCGTTTCTCTTTATATATATATAAATTGATATAATGTTCCTCATTATATAGTATAAATTACTTAGAATGTGAGCATAAAATTAAACAAAATGCCAGACCACAAGGATCATGAGATTACTGATTTGAATGAACCAATAAAGTAGCCTTTTCAAGTACAAGTTAACAGGAACATGTACTTGTATTGCTTTGTCGTTAAGCTGTGTAAACTTAGAGAAAAACTCCAGCTTTTCCTCCACAAAACAACATATGCATTGTGCATGTAAGTTAATCACATCCATTCTGTAAGTTTATGTGTAACTTACCTTCTTTAGCAGTATAGAGCGGGTTTCTGTCTCTGTGATGTTACTCCTCTTCTTAGCTGAATTTCAGAGTTCTCTGACTTCCTGTTTCTTTCCTTTTCCAGTCCTGAAACTATATGTTCCATTATCCTTTGAGCCTCAGGGTGGGGTATGGGATTTACTTGTACCAGTTCTGAGAGCTGATGTGGGTGGGTCCTAGGGTTACTGTGGGTGTTTCTGGATCTTCGTGTAGGTGGTAAAAGGTGTAACTACGATATACCTCCTCCTGTGTCATTCCTGTCCAATGAATAATGGCTTACTGCAAGACTACAGAGGACGTGCTATGGGAGGTTATTATGAAGGTATTTCCTTCATATGTAAATTAATCACTTCACAGAATGCAGGGCTCTGGGAAGGTGGGAACTGAGGGGTGGGACTCTTCCTGTTCACACTGGTTGGCATATTTAACTGAGCAGGACTAAATTCTAATTGTGATCCATTCCATCCTGCCCAGCAGCAGCACAGCTAGCTTTCAGAACAGGCTGTGTATGAAGGTTCCTTCTTGAATAATACTGTGATCTGTGAGGGGCTTGGGAGGTTTGGACACTTCCTGTAAGTGTGACTGGACAGGATTGAATGCTAATTAGGATGTATTCAATCCCACCCACCATCAGAGCTGTGAAGGAAGTTACCTCATTTGCAGAGTCTGAAAGACTACAGAAGGGTGTGTTACAGACTCTAGCTGCTGCAGGAAAGGGTTGTGGAATGATCAAAGTATATCAGCAGGATATACAAAGTGTTACATGATACAAATCCAAAACTAAACCCAGAATATCAGGGGATCTGCAGACAACTGAGCAACATGGGATTGATCATTCCATTCTAGTAAAAATGTTGGAATTCAGCTTTAAACATACATTTAGATAATGATTTACTAAAGCAAAATATTCCTCCTGAACTACCTAAAATAATGACTTGAATGGCTTCAGTGCTTGTGCTGCAAATTTTGAGGATGAATTGCTCCTCAGTGCATATAGCTATAGAGGTCAGTGTGGGCTCGCTAACCTCTTTACATGAAAGTCTAGTAAATCCCAACTGCTTTTTCAAAACTGCTGGTCTGCATTGTACTATAATGACTTATGTCAGAAGTTATTTTTATGTTTTGGTCCCAGGTATGAGTTATCTGGGATCCCATCTTTGGGTTTTCTGGTATCTCATCCATTTATTTTGGGATCTTACAATGTATTTTATTCCACATATATTGCACCTAGGACTTATGCTACCCATAGATTTGAGATGGTAGATATTGATCTGCCTGTTTTTGCAAGATTAAAAAACAGTATCATATCTATGGGAACACCTACTTGCACATCTGCCCACCCTGATCCCCTAATATCTACAGGCAATATCTATGGACAACCTTATGTGGCAGGATTAGGGAGATTTATGGCTGCGTGTGTTGTAGTATTACTATATATATTCAATCCGTATACATTCTTTATTCTGTTGTGGTACAAGCTATGCATGACCATTAGATTATATGTTTTTACTGAACAAGCAATACTGGCTGCATTCCATGCCAGTGCCTGATAATGGAATTTATATTTTGTTGTCCGTGTTTTGAAGCTGAAGTTTCACCTTATCACTAGTCAATTTAATGGACTTTTATTTATCAGTATATCTGTGGACCTTTGTTACTGATTTTAATTACCAGTCACTATTCACATTATAGCGCACTTGTTTTTTCTATTTTTGTTTGTTAATAAAGCATTGGAAAAAAGAGACTAATGCCGCGTACACACGGCCGTTTTTCTCGTCGAAAAAAACAACATTTTTCCCATTCGACGAGAAAAACGATAGTCTGTGGGCTTTCTGTCGTTTTTTTCGACGAGAAAAACTGCATTAAAAACGACGAAAAAAATTAGAACATGTTCTAATTTTTCTCGTCGTTTTTTTCGACATGTTTTCCGCTGCAGTGTTTCCCATAGGGAAACACTGCCGCGGAGCCCACAGACAGTCGTTTTTCTCGTCAAGAGAAAAAATGACGTGAAAAACGACCGTGTGTGGGGAACAAGCTGTTCCCCCGTTTTAAATGACATTATTCACGGCGGTTTTTTAACCGCCGTGAATAATGATCGTGTGTACGCGGCATAAGTGTTTGGTGCAGACATCTGTGAACAACTCTCCAATGGGACCCCTATGGCGGATACGGTGAACAGTGAGGTAACGGCAGAACCAAAATTAAACCAGCAGCTCCTACGGGGGTAGTGCTACACTAGTATAATGATTGGCTTCTGTTGAATAAAGAAGGCTACACACAGATAGAAGTTTGTCCGGTTCCTGCTGAACCAGCTAAATTTTGATACATGTGTACCCAGCTTTACTTTTTAAAGTGGGTTAATCAACAGTTGGATCTCTTTTCATACTTGCAATTTTTTAGGTAAAATTATCAATTCTTGTTGCAATGAAGTATAGCCCTACTTTCATTTTAATGTGTGCGTGTTTGTATTAACATGTCCATATCTCTTCTGCTTTTATTCATTAATTTTTTGTGAAGAGTGAAACATCTTTGGAATAGTTCTGCATGTAATTAATGTTTATGTTCCCATGCAAATAATGGTTTACCAGAACTGCTGCTGACTATGTGCGAAGGTATTTAGCAGATGTTGGACCGGTCAGGTTTTTCAGTACATGGTGTTTCTATTACCTATTTGCTTCTTTGTTCATTTATTTTCTAATTTTACTGTATTTCAGAGACATGGGCCATCAAATACATTATACCATTTGGTCAGGGATGTCAAGAAGGTAAGCATTAGCTCACGATCAAGGTAATATTTGTATCTGTTTATAGATCCTAGAAACTCTGTTTTGCATGAGCTTTTCTGATGTGATTTATGTTTCTATGTATCTATTTTGTTTGACACCTCAATTCAAAACACTCATCTCAATCAACATTATTGTCAAGTGCTTTCATTGTATGTATCAAGATGTTTGTCACATTTTCCTAATTACTATAATTAAGAAAAATTCCTACAATTACACAAATGTAACCTACATTATAATGAAACAATGAAATGGGAGTCAAGAAGTAGTTGTTTGGCTAAATGTTCTCCTGATGACAACATACTGCCATCTTGGTGTAAATAAAGCCAATGCGGATGATGCACATTTGTGTTATCATTGTCTGTTTTCATAAATGTAGCTCAAATAGCTCATTAGCAGTGATTAAATGGCAGTGGGACCCTAACCCTGAATGTTCTACATATTTAAAATGTCTTTACCAATAACATATCAAACAATGTTATTTTTTACCGTATAGTAACATCAGAGCATTGCACATTTGTGAATCATTTGGTGGTTGTGACTACATAGTCACACAATTATAAAAATTTAGGTCAATAAGGACTTGTTCATTACAGTATATAAAATTTTCAAACATCATCATGAAATATTAAAACTAAGAGCCATTTCCAGTACATTTGACATCTTATGTAAATGTGACGCAGAAAATTGCTATTAGGTCAAGCTCAAAATAAGAAGGATTTTATATTCCACTGAGCTGTACTAGGAATCCCCAAGGCAAAGTTTATTTCTTTAATGGCCTATTCAGCTTGGTAGACTTATGACTTCAGCTTAGTATAGCATATAATAGATAGTGATGGCCATTAGGATAATAACAGCAATGGTGTTAAATAAGATAATGACAAAATATGGACATTTTGCTTTTTCTTCTACCCTGATAATATTCTCGATACATATCACTGTGTGTTGTTCTCACATACGCACCATCAAAAGAATTTGTAGAATTTTAGTTTTAGTGACTATCGCTGCTTTCTGCAAACACATCTTGTTAGTAAGTTAAGATAAACTGGAATGATTTGTGAGACTTACAATATTTTTTGCCATAGAATTTAATATAATATGATAAATGTGTATTTTGTAATGTATAATACACAATATCTTTACAATGCCCATTAAGAAATCAGTGGTATGCAATATTCTGGCATTAACTGACTGAAATGCATATTTTTTTATCTACAAAATCAGTCAGTGTTTAAAAAACTGTAATGTTCACAAATCACATACTGATGAATACAAACAATTTATTGTTTGTCAAGTGTTCTAAAAATGTTAATACTTCCAACAAAGGGTAATTTATAAAGCAGGAAAAGTATGGATTCATGAGGCAAAGTTTTTTTAAAATAAGTTTTGCCGATTGAGGCACGTCCACTTTCATATTTTGGGTTTTGTCTGCTGCATGAATATTACAGGCTAAGGTTAGTAAAGCCCTGTACACACGATCGGTTTTACCGATGAAAACAGTCTGATGGATTTTTTTCATCGGACAAACCGATCGTGTATGGGCCCCATCGGTCTTTTTTCCATCGGTGTCAAAAAATAGAACATGTTTTAAATTTTTCCAATGGATAAAAAACGGATAGCAAATTCCGATCGTCTATGGGCAAGTCCATCGGTTAAAAAACCCACGCATGCTCAGAATCAAGTCGACGCATGCTCAGAAGCATTGAACTTCATTTTTCTCGGCTCATCGGAGTGTTTTACGTCACAGCGTTTGAAACGGTCGTTTTTTTGACTGATGGTGTGTAGGCAAGACTGATGGAAGTCAGCTTCATCGGTTTTCCGATGGAAAAATCCATCGGTTTAAAAACCATAGGAAATCTGATCGTGTGTACAGGGCTTTAGTGAAAGTTATCGCTTTCTAGTAACTTACAGGAAACTATTAGTTAATAATGGTTTTTACTTTTAGAGTAAAGCCTAGTGCACACGGGCTGAATGTCGGGCAACATCAGCCAGTTCAGCAAAATATGCCGACATTTGGCCCGTGTGTATGGCAGCCGGTTCAACAGAAGCCAGCCATTCAGCTGACTTCTGTTGGACTTGTATGCTAGAATACCAGAGGCCGACCAGCTCCCAATCAACACTCTCAGCTAATGGCTGAGAGCGCTGACCGGAGTGTTCTGGTGAGTGGGCCGCCCCCTGTAAGAACACAGGAGCTAAGCAGGGGAGATCGATGTACTAACATTGGATTGTTAGTACAGCGGCTCCAACTGGTGCTGCCAGTTTTTTTCTCGTTCAACCCCTCGGATTGAACGAGAAAGAAACTGATAGTGTGTACTAGACTTAAGAAAGCTTGCAGTCTGAAATCTCCATCATCCAAAAGACCAAAGCCACAGAGTATAACAAAGCACTGTGTTGATTTTCAGAAATTATAATTTCAATGGTCCCCATCAACAGTTATCCTCAATTAGTTCTTCTGGAAAACAAGTACTGTATATAGCTCAAAACTCTAAAAGCTAGCAGGAATGTCTTCCTGTTATATCTACTATAATAAGAGGAGAAATCATAGAATGCCATAGCACAATTCTGATTGGAAGCCCCGCCCCCCATACCCTTAATCCAAACATAAAGTAGAAATATGCCCTCCTAATAAAATTGGCTTTTTTTTAAACGTGTGACCATTTGCTGACTATTTTGCTCCTCTAAAAATTAAAATGATATTTTAGGTAAGTGACAGCTTTATGTCCCCTTAATAAAAGCCTCCTATATACAGGTATAGGTGGTCAGTGGTGACACATGCCCCTAATAAAAGGTGTCTTTGATTGGTGGCCAGTGGCAGTCTAAAATACCTTCCAAATAACAATTTCCTTTAAATGTACATTGTTGGCCATTGTTACTTGCCACCTTTATAAAAAAATATTGCTTTAGTTTGGTGGTCTGTGGTGCCTTATGCCTGAAAATATAACCCTTTACAATGGTGATCATGCTATTCTATGCTCATTATATCATATGCCCCTCCTGTAATAGCCTGCTTTACAGTGGTGATTTCTACAGCCTCCTGCCACCTAATAATAACTCCCTTTGCAACTGGGGACAATGACTGCCTATAATGCACAGCATTTACTTTGACTGGATCATTGTATGTTCAATTTTGTGATTTTCATACCTATACCAGACTACCATACCAAGCAGATACTGGCCTATCCCTAGCATAGATCAACCATCCAAAATTGGGTACATTTCTGTAGACCCCATCATTATAAAGACCTTACTTTTAGCAGAAATTGAGGCAGGTAAAGGTACAAAAGAAAGTAAAATTAGAAAGTTCTGAGGCACATTGTGTTTTGTTACAGCTTTATAAATGGCCCTTATAAATAACCAAATGTTTTGAATGTGTATATTATGGATAATACCAGAAGTAAACACCATACCAAACATAATTTGACTATTCATCTATATTAATGCAATCAAATAGCAAGGCATTTTTAGAAGCTCTCTATACAACGCAGCAATAGTTGATATGAACAAAAACTTCACTCAGACTGAATATTTAGTTTCAGGTAGAAGCAATGGGTTGAAAGATTTTAGGATATGTCCTACACTGATCATGTTCATGTTGTAACCACTTTATGTAGAAAAGGTGTTGGAAGAGATCCCTTTTTACTAAACCGAGGAAACCCCTGGCACAGTCACAGAACAAACATGTTCACAATGACATTGGAGATGATTATTAACCACTTGACAACTGGGCACTTAAACCCCCTTAATAACCAGACCAATTTTCAGCTTTCGGTGCTCTCACATTTTGAATGACAATTACTCAGTCATACAACACTGTACCCATATGAATTTTTTGTCCTTTTTTTCACACAAATAGAGCTTTCTTTTGGTGGTATTTAATCACTGTTGGGTTTTTTATTTTTTGCGCTATAAGAGAAAAAAGACTGAAAATTCAGTAAAAAAATTGTTTTTTTTTCGTTTCCGTTATAAAATTTTGCAAATTACTATTTTTTCTTCATACATTTTGGCCAAAATTTATACTGCTACATATCTTTGGTAAAAATAAGTACAAATTGGTGCATATTATTTGGTCTTTGTGAAAGTTATAGAGTCCACAAGCTATGGTGCCAATATCTGAAAATTGATCACACCTGAAGTACTGACGGCCTATCTCATTTCTTGAGACCCCAACATGCCAGAAAAGTACAAATACCCCCCAAATGACCCCTTTTTGGAAAGAAGACATTCCAAGGTATTCAGAAAGAGGCATTGTGAGTTTTTTGAAGTTGTCATTTTTTCCCACAATTCTTTGCAAAATCAAGATTTTTTTTTCTCTTTTTTTTTTTTCACAAAATTGTCATATTAGCAGGTTATTTCTCACACACAGCATATGCATACCACAAATTACACCCCAAAACACATTCTGCTATTCCTCCCGAGTATGGCGATACCACATGTGTGAGACTTTTACACAGCGTGGCCACATACAGAGGCCCAACATGCAGGGAGCACCTTCAGGCGTTCTGGAGCACCGAGGCCAATTCTGACATTTCTCTCCTACATGTAAAAATCATCATTTATTTGCTATAAAATTACATAGAACCCCAAAACATTATATATGTTTTTTTAGCAAAGACCTTAGAGAATATAATAGTGGTCGTTGCAACTTTTTATCTCGCACGATATTTGCGCAGCAATTTTTTAACCCGTTTTTTACGGAAAAAAAATGTTTTGTGCTTAAAAAAAAAAAAACAGTAAAGTTAGCCCAATGTTTTTGCATAATGTGAAAGATGAAGTTACGCCGAGTAAATAGAAACCTAACATGTCACCCTTAAAAATTGCACACGCTTGTGGAATGGCGCCAAACTTCGCTACTTAAAAATCCCCATAGGCGACGCTTTAAATATTTTTACTGGTTACATGTTTTGAGTTACAGAGGAGGTCTAGGGCCAAAATGATTGCTCTCGCTCTAACGTTCGCAGAGATACCTCACATGTGTGGTTTGAAAACCGTTTTCATATGTGGGCGGGACTTACGTATGCGTTCGCTTCTGTATGCGAGCTCACGGGGACAGGGGCGCTTTAAAAAAAAATTATTTTTTTATTGTTCATTTTACTTTATTTATTTTAGTTTGACATGTTTTTCCGCCCCAAATTTTTTTTTGATCACTTTTATACCTATTACAAGGAACGTAAACATCCCTTGTAATAGGAATATGGCATGACAGGTCCTCTTTACAGTGAGATATGGGGTCAATAAGACCCCACATCTCACCTCTAGGCTGGGAAGCCTGAAAAAAAAACAAAAAAAAAAACAATCCTGGCTTTGATCGTAGCGGTGAGTCGGTAGAAGCACCGGAGGGCGGCGGGGGACGGACATCCCCTCTCGCCTCCCGTAAGAATGATCAAGTGGCGGAACAGCCACTATGATTGTTTTTATGGTGTAGGGAATCGCCGGCTGAAAAAGCTAATATCTGAATGATGCCTGTAGCTGCAAGCATCATTCAGATATCCCCGCACAAAGTCAAGGACGTCATATGACGGCCGGCGGGCGGGAAGTGGTTATTGCAGAGTATTGCCGGGCATTGCGGAGTATGGCAGGGCATTGCGGAGTATGGCAGGGTATTGCATGGGGTATTGCACAGGGGGTATTGCACAGGGTATTGCAGAGTATTGCGCAGGGTATTGCAGAGTATTGCACAGGGTGTATTGTGCAGGGTATTGCAGAGTATTGCGCAGGGTATTGCAGAGTATTGCGCAGGGTATTGCAGAGTATTGCGCAGGGTATTGCAGAGTATTTTGCAGAGTATTTTGCAGAGTATTGCACAGGGTATTGCAGAGTATTGCGCAGGGTATTGCAGAGTATTTTGCAGAGTATTGTGCAGGGTATTGCAGGGTATTGCAGAGTATTGCAGAGTATTTTGCAGGGTATTGCGCAGGGTATTGCAGAGTATTGCGCAGGGTATTGCAGAGTATTGCGCAGGGTATTGCAGAGTATTGCACCAGGGTATTGCAGAGTATTGCACCAGGGTATTGCAGAGTATTGTGCAGGGTATTGCAGAGTATTGCAGAGTATTGCACCAGGGTATTGCAGAGTATTGCACCAGGGTATTGCAGAGTATTGCACCAGGGTATTGCAGAGTATTGCACCAGGGTATTGCAGGGTATTTTGCAGAGTATTGGCAGGGTATTTTGCAGAGTATTGGCAGGGTATTTTGCAGAGTATTGGCAGGGTATTGCACAGGGATGGCTGAGCAGGGATGGATGGATGGCTGGATCTGTGACTGCAATTGTCACAGATCCAGCCCACAGTGCTGCTGCTGCCATCCGCTCTCTCCCCCTCCCCTCTCACACTGTACCGATCGGTACAGAGAGGGGAGAGAGGAACCGGCGTCATCACATGACGCCGGTCTGTTTACAAGTGATTGCTCCGTCATTTGACGGAGCGATCACGTGGTAAACGGCCGCTATCAGGGGGAGCGCCATTCTGGGAGGACGTTATATAACGTCCTCCCAGAGTTAAGCAACCACCTTGTCGACGTTATTTGTCGGCAGGTGGTTGTTAACTGGTTAAAGTGTATGTATAACCAAAACCTTTACTCGATTTATATAGAGTTGATAAGGGGTTAAAACCCCTATTAATTCAATTTTACTTTCTGTGTCATAATTGTGTGATTTCCATTAACCACTTCAGCCCCGGAAGAATTGGCTGCCCAATGACCGGGCCATTTTTTGCAATTCGGCACTGCGTCGCTTTAACTGACTATTGCGCGGTCATGCGACATTGTACTCAAACAAAAATCTACGTCCTTTTTTTCCCACACACACAGAGATTTATCTTGGTGGTATTTGATCACCTCTGTGGTTTTTATTTTTTGCGTTATATACACAAAAAAAGAGCGTCAATTTTGAAAAAAAAAGCAATATTTTTTACTTTTTGCTATAATAAATATCCCCAAAAAAATATATAAAAAAACAATTTGTTTTCTCAGTTTAGACCGATATGTATTCTTCTACATATTTTTGGTAAAAAAAAACGCAACAAGCGTATATTGATTGGTTTGCGCAAAAGTTATAGCGTCTACAAAATAGGGTATCGTTTTATTGCATTTTTATTATTATTATTTTTTTTACTAGTAATGGCGGCGATCAGCGATTTTTATCGTGACTGTGATATTGTGGTGGACACATCAGACACTTTTGACACTATTTTGGGACCATTGTCATTTATACAGTGATCAATGCTATAAAAATGCACTGATTACTGTGTTAAGGACACTGGCAGGGAAGGGGTTAACCACTAGGGGGCAAGGAAGGGGTTAAGTGTGTCATAGGGAGTGATTCTAACTGTGTGGGGGCTGGGCTACGAGTCACACAACAATGATCACTGCTCCCGTTGACCGGGAGCCGTAGATCACTGTCCTGTCACTAGGCAGAACAGGGAATCGCCTTGTTTACATGACACGATAGCGGGACACCAGCGGACATCGAGTGCACGGTCACGGAGCTCGCGGCAGGCAGGCGCGCGCACGCCCAGTAGGCGGCAGATTCAAAGCAACGTACCTGTACGTTGCTTTGCCTGCCCGTGCCATTCTGCCAACGTATATCTACGTTAGGCAGTCAGCAAGTGGTTAAAGTGTTACTAAACCCACAAAATTTAAATCTGAGTGTATATGCAGTAAAGCATGCTTGTTATACTTACTGTGGAACTTAAGAGGTTATCCTCTGCAGGGTGTAAAAAGTCTGTTTAATTCTGTCTTCTCTGATCCTCACCTTCTTCCACTGTCCCCAATCTATCTCTTGATAAGACAGCGCCTTTGGAGTCACATGCTCAGTTTGGTGTGTATGGCTAGAGAGTTTTTTTTTTTTATAGGGAGGGTGCATATGATCAGCACAGGGCCAATTAGCACTGTCCAGATAGAAGATCAGGGGTCCTGCAGCCTCAAAGGACAGTCAGAGTAGAATGACAACTCATTCTACAAGATTTAACCAGTTCTCAGCCAGACACTGACAGAAGTCACAAGACTGCTATATAATGCTGATGAGAAAAGGCATTTAGCGGTTTATAGTTACTAAAATAATTGCATTTCCATGTTCTGTGTACTGTGGGAGACCAGATATAGTGAAGGCAGGGACCTGGGTTTAGTAACACTTTCATTTTTTGTGCTGCAGACACAAGATGTAAGAGGAAATCTTTACACAGTAATAGGAATTCCCCACATGGACAGTTGTTACTGGGACCAATATCCCTATGAGAAGATTTAGCCTCACCTCTTGTTTTAGTGAAAACTTTTTTATATCTCATTTTTATCTTGTGATAATAGTAACCAGAACAAAAAAAGTGAATTTGCCCAGCCAGGACACAAACACAATAAAAACCAGACAGAAGTTCCAATCGTTCCTCAGCTTATCCAAAACTTTATAAAAATGGCTATACATACAGTTTTAAAGCCTAAACATTTTTTTATCCTAATGCATTTCTTGCATTAAGGTAAGAAATATTTAGGTAATAGTATCCCACCTCCCCCCCCCCCCCACATACTTGACTGAGCTCTCTTTTGATCCAGCGGTGTGCCCACCTGCAGGAGCTCTCTCCCCATTTTCTGGTCTCACAGACCTTACTGGGACTGCTTGAGCCATTGGCTCCTGCTGCTGTCAATCAAAGCCAGTGACGAAGGAGCGAGGGGCCCACTGTCTGTTTCTATAGACGCAGAGAGTGAGGCTCGGGAGCGAGCATGCACGAGTGATGCCATAGGAAGCCGCTCCTTTTGGAGGCACTCGCCAGAGAGGAGAAGCCAGAAGCGCCGGCAAGGGACCCAACAACAAGAGATTTGGGGGCCACTCTGTGCAATTCCATTTACATTAACTTTAAGGGTTGTTGTCTGTACCTATAACTATTTTTTCAATGCTTTTTTCAAAGTATCTGAAAAAATGTCTGAACCAATTAATATGCAAAAGTTGTGCTCTGACACATGGATAAGACTATAGAGTCAAATGTTCAGACATTTTTATTGATGAATGACTTGACAGTAGCTGGTTCTCATCCATTTCAGAACCTAGCAAAACACACAGGATGAGGGTTTGTTTAAATAAAAGCATATAATGAATCTGCTGTCAGTACAAAAATATGGGAATTACATTCCAATCTCATGACTGGATGGGACTCTAACCACAAGATGACCACAGGTGACCTCTGTGAACCTGTTGCCCACAAAATTTGAAGTTCATTGCACATAATTGTGGCTCGTGTAGATGATCTTGTAACAAAGCCTTACATGTTCAATTTTTTAACTAATGGGACTTATTTATTTCTATGGGGAGAGTAAAATGTAGAAAAGGACAAGTTTAAATCCTTATTTTGGTAGCTTTGTGATTACTATCATTAAAAGTTGGGGTGTATATATATTAACAAGCTGAAAAGTAAATATCCCATCACTTGCTTCTAGTATTGCATGGCAGTTATCATCATAAGGCTTTTCACTGAGCACTTGAAAGTTAATTATAGTGAAGTATATCATCATATTTATAAGCGAATGACAGCAAAACATGAATATAATGGCACTAACAGAATAAATATGTGTAGCATTGTGTGTTCATTACCTACGGTACATTTTTAAATTACTCACAATCTAGTGTCCTGTGTTGCTGCCAAATGTAATTGGGTGTCAGTAATGAAGCTACTTCCACAGGTCATTATGTCTAATGTAGTTTCCACTACTGCCTCCAAGCCATAAGCCATTGCGGGGGGCGGTAGATGGTTGGACAGCTGACACTTCCTCCATGTTCCCCTCCTTGTTGGGTGCCAAGTGTGGGTCACATAAGAGGCCTACCACGGGGTGAGCTCCTCTGGGCTACGCTATGCACTTTGAATATGGTAACTGCCTTACACATGGGGTACCTTCACTTGAACAGATGACTGAACTATATAGTAAACCCTCTTGATGTTAATAAATACCTCCACGGTCACTGATGCATTTAGAAGGGACGCACCGAGCCAATGCCCTCTCCATCTGTCCAGCATATCTCTGCTGCCTCACTCCCATTAACGGAATTGGGTCCGTCTGTGCAAGAACTTCCATAACTCTTGCTCTTCCGTACCTGTGCACAGGCTGAGAAACTCTGTGGTGCTGATCTGCTCCTGTTGCTATGGGAAATGGGCCTGCTCACATAGTCAGTGCCGACAACAACTCCTCCTGCAAGAAGCTACCCCACCTGCCACATGTACATGCTTATGACAGGCTGCTAGGGAAACCTTTGTTACCCTTGAAAGCCACTTGTGTTTTCACACTGCATTAACTCTTACACTGTTGTCTTCATACCCCAGTGTGTTAAACTGACCCAAGCTGTAGACTATGTGTGCCGGTTACTTGCATTACACCCCTTTAGTAACTTCAAACAAGGCAACGGCAAAGTTTCAAAAGTTTTACTTAAATAACATGGCATAACAGTAGAATAAAAGCAACAGTATCTCCCTAAACAAATCCCTAACTCAAGCTTGTGGCTGCCCCAGTGTACCCGCACAGGATAGAGTCCATTATGGTAGAATTCCAACAATGGTGTCTTAGGGCAGTTTGTAGCTCTCAGTGGATCTGTACTCTGTAGAGGTTCTGTATCCATGGGTGAACCGGATTCGACAGATGACTGCGTGGATGAATCCCAGTAATGGTGACCTGCCATGCAATTATCACACCTACTCACTCTTTCGACCCCTGTCCCATTTTTATATAGTACAGGACCAGTAGGCTGGACCCAAGAAAAGCCCACCAAGAAAGAACCAGAAAACATATTAACACTAATCCTCCCGGCTGGGGCAGCATAAAACTCAACCTGCTTACACCTTCATCGTAGTTCAATTTAATCTATTGGTGCTTCCTGACATCATGCATGGTGTATCTGAGTTAGCTTAGTTACTTTTTACATATTCTTTCCTCTATGATCTAAAATACAGTAGTTATTATTCCTGTAATTTTACTTAGTCAATTTAATGAGTCAATTTATTGGCTAAACACCTTGGAGGTTTCCCATCTAGTGATGATACAATTATAGCGCATTTTAGTGGTCCGAAAACATAATGGTCATCAATACAGATATCAATGTATTTTTGCCGGTGGGCACTGAAACATTTCTGACATTTTTCACAATTTTCTTTTGCTCTTTATGAGCAAAAGGTGATATTGATGTGTAAGTAATGCATATTGACATGTTCCTAGCGTTTTTCATGCTTTCTGGAGCTGTTCAGAATGTGTGGTCCCTGGTTAACAATGTTGTTAGTGTTTTGTGTCTAGAGGTGCAATCCATGTTGCTTGGCAACATTATAGTCCAAGTAGATTTTTGCATTGTTTGCACTTTTTTTTTCTACTAGTTAGTTACTTCAAGCATTTTTTAACCTAATTATCAGGGGGTCTGACAAAATATCTTTATTTTAAAAACCATGTGATTAATACATTTACTTAATAGTACATAAATATTGTTGAATGAGAAGAACTTTGGGTATAGGTATGTGTGAACAGACGGAAAACACTGCCAGTGGAAGTGTCTTCTCACAAATAGTAACAAATTAATATGAATTTATATAAGAAATGAAAAAGTATTGGTGTTACTTAATTGACAACTTGTAGTAGGTGATGTATGCAACATTATATGTATTTCAAATATATATATACAGAGAGAGAGAGAGAGAGAGATAGGGATATATATATAAATATATATATATATATATATATAAATATATATATTTATATATATATAAAGAGAGAGAGAGAGAGAGAGATCTCTTTCTCTATAAATATATATATATATATATATATATATATATAGAGAGAGAGAGAGAGAGAGAGATACATATCTCTATATATAGAGATATATATAGAGATATATATATCTCTATATATAGTTAGTTATATATATTTTTTTGTGCAGTGTATAGATGTATGCACTGAAAATAAAGCAATTTCTACTTTGAACAAAAAACCTAGGAGTGCGGTGATGAAGGAGGTAAACAGTAATGATGTAATGACTAGGGCTCACTTGGCAATGTCCTAGCGCCGTCCACATAGTATTCCAGTCAGGCTTCAGGATTTATGTAAATGGTCTACACCTACAGCAAGGGCATTATTCAACTTTAGTCAGAGCTGCACACTTTGGTTTATCTACAGATGACCCTTATCTGCATAGGCAGTTTTTGGTAAACCCTTTAAAGGGGTTGTAAAGGTTTGTTTTTTATTTTCTAAATAGGTTCCTTTAAGCTAGTGCATTGTTGGTCCACTTACCTTTTCCTTGGATTTCCCTTCTAAATGTTTTTTTTTCTTTGTCTGAATTTCTGACTTCCTGTTTCTCCTCAGTAAGCTTGCGCCCATCATCCGAGCGGTGGTTAGTCAGCCAGAACAGCTTACTGAGGAGGAACACGAAGTGAGAAATTCAGACAAAGAAAATAAAGAAAAAAAAAACATTTAGAAGGGAAATCGAAGGAAAAGGTAAGTGAACCAACAATGCACTAGCTTAAAGGAACCTATTTAGAAAATAAAAAACAAACCTTTACAACCCCTTTAAGGGAGGCATAAGTAAAGTAAAAAAAAAGTGTGGTGTCCTCTCTAGACATTAATTTCAGTCCCTTATCAGAGCATGCAGCCTGGCTGGCAAAGGAAAGGGAGGCAGACAACAAGCACCCAGGCCAAAGTTCCTAACATTGAGAGGGTACCTCGCCTGGATCCTCCCCCCTCCTCCTTCTCCATGGAAAAGGACCTTGTCCCGATGGTGACGGGTGCAAGGGCCTCTTCCCCACATCCCTGGCCTGGTGGAAATGAAGGCATTTATTGGAATCAGGAAAGGGGGTTTCAAATGAGAGAGACACCAGATATAAAATCCCTTCTACATAAATTATTTCACCTCCCCTTTGTCACTAGTGCTTTTTCCAGTGCCCTGCATGCAGTTTTATATTATATATACTGTTCTTTCTGCCTGGAAACTGGAGATTGTTCATAGCAACTGTGAGGGGGTTAGCTCGGCAGCGGGTGGTGTGTGACCCCCGGGATGGGCTCCCCACACAAAAACAGGCCCAGCAAACGGAGGTTGTGGTTTTCAAAATCAAAAAGGTGCGGTTTATTTTCTATTTACAGTGACAAAACACAGCAAAGCAAAAGAAACATAAACAAAATAAATCCTGGTCAACTTGACCTCTGACTAAACATACAGGTTTCCTAACTAACAACTGGGATCAGCCTAGTGCTGTCCTAGTCCCTAAGTCCCTGGTTTTAAATGTCCAAGCAAATAGCCACACAGGCTTTGTCTCACCGCACAGGGGTTCACTCTCCCTAGACAGTCCACACAGGTCTGGTTCCAGGCATGAGCAAACACCTAATGAATCTGGGAGTTCTTATAGAGGCCTAAATGAGCTGACAAGCTTCAGCTGGTCTCATCAACTCCCTGTCTGCACGACGCCCCACACTCTCCCTAGAGGTATGAGTCATCCATGAGCCCACTAGCCTCAGCTGGGCTTATACAACTCTCCACCTAGTTGTATAAGTCGGCGTAAAGCCTGAATCTGGGCGAAATATATCTACCCCCCTGGATGCAACCAGGTGACTTTACCTTCCTGCTGTCACATACCCCCCCCTCTTGTTTTAACCTCGGGGTTGGAACACCAGCAATCAGGCATTCATGTACTCGAGACAAAGCATCCACATTCCCCATTTGAACGCCAGGGCGATGCTTTACTGTGAAGTTGAATTCCTGGAGGGCCAGGAACCACCTATTCACTCTTCTATTTGTTTCCTTGTTTTGAGCCATCCACTTTAACGGAGCGTGATCCGTAACCATGTCAAAGTGCCTACCTAGCAGGTAGTACCGAAGGGAATCTAGAGCCCACTTCACCGCTAAACACTCCTTTTCAACCGTGGCGTAATTTACCTCATGGGACTTCAACTTCCTGCTGAGGTAAATGACTGGGTGCTCTTCCCCGTTCCAGACCTGGGACAATACTGCTCCTAACCCCACATCTGACGCATCACTTTGTACGACAAAGTCTTTAGAGAAGTCGGGTGAGTACAACACTGGCTGGCTACATAAGGCTTGTTTCAAGAATTGGAACGCTGCCTCAGCCTCGGGGGTCCATTTAATCATGACCGACCCTTTCCCCTTCGTCAGGTTGGTTAGGGGCACAGCCTTAGAAGCAAAGTGGGGAATGAATCGCCGATAATACCCAGCGATTCCCAGAAAGGCTCGTACCTGCTTCTTGCTGTTGGGACGTGGCCAACTCTGGATGGCCTCGACTTTGTTGAGTTGGGGTTTTATTACTCCCCTCCCAATGGTGTACCCAAGATATTTGGCCTCCTCCTGCCCAATGGTACACTTCTTGGGGTTAGCCGTAAACCCCGCTTCCCGGATAGAGTCTAGGACTGCTTGCACTTTTGGCAGATGTGAGGCCCAATCTGTGCTATGGACAATTACGTCATCCAGGTAAGCCGCAGCATACTTCCGATGGGGCCTCAGTATCTGGTCCATTTTCCGCTGGAATGTGGCCGGCGCATTCTGTAACCCGAACGGCATCTCTTATATTGGAACGCCCCGTCTGGGGTTACAAATGCGGTTTTCTCTTTGGCCGACTTGGCCAGGGAATTTGCCAATACCCTTTTGTGAGGTCAAGAGTCGTCATGTATCGGGCTGTTCCCAGCCGGTCGATCAACTCATCTATACGTGGCATGGGGTAGGTTGTCAAATTTTGTAACTTTGTTCAACTGACGAAAATCGTTACAAAATCGCCAGCTCCCATCCGGTTTAGGCACCAACACAATGGGACTAGACCAATCACTTTGGGACTCCTCTATCACCCCTAAGTTCAGCATTTTCTGTACTTCCTCCCGTATTGCCTCCCGTCGGGCCTCTGGGATCCGATAGGGTTTTAACTTCACCCTTTCACCGGGCGGGGTAATAATATCATGCTCTACCCCAGATGTTTGTCCCGGCAGCTCAGAGAACACCTCCTTGTTGCGAAGCACAAACTCCTTAACCTCCTGTTGTTGGGGTTGTGACAAGGTGGCTGCTATTCCAACCTCCGGAATCACGCAACCAGTTTGAGCTGGTGACCAAGTTTCTGCGACTAGGGACTCTCTATCCCTCCAGGCTTTCAACAGATTAACGTGATATATCTGTTCGGGCTTTCGCCTTCCTGGTTGTCTGACCTTGTAATTCACTTCGCTCACTTTTTCCATTATCTCGTAGGGGCCTTGCCATTTGGCAAGGAATTTACTTTCAACCGTAGGGACAAGTACCAATATCCTATCCCCCGGGGAAAAGGTACGGGTCTTGGCTCCACGGTTGTACACTCTCTGCTATGCCAACTGCGCTTGGGCCAAATGTTCCTTCACGATGGGCATTACCTGTGCAATTCGATCTTGCATCAGGGCGACATGCTCAATCACACTCCTGTGGGGAGAACTCTCACTTTCCCAAGTCTCCTTGGCAATATCCAACAGCCCTCTTGGTTGTCTCCCATACAGTAACTCAAAGGGGGAGAATCCCGTAGAGGATTGGGGCACCTCCCTAATAGCAAACATCAAATAAGGAAGTAGACAGTCCCAATCCTTTCCATCTCTATCCACCACTTTCTTCAACATTTGTTTTAGGGTTTTGTTGAATCTTTCAACCAGCCCATCGGTTTCTTCTGCCCTTTTTGCCACCCGATACAGTAGGTCCTTCTCTACGCTGAAGTATGGGTAAGTGCAGGTATTATCTGGGTTCACTAACTCGCCATCTATTTCCACTACGTTTTCCCGTGCCTTTATTAGGGCGGGGTCTTTTAACTGTTCTGTGGCAAAATTTTCCCTGTGAACCTCCAGATCAGAAAACTCCACAGACGGTAGGTTTTCGTCTGAGGAGGTGGGCTCCTCTCCAGTTTCTTGAGTCTCCCCTGCCAATACTGACAAGGGAAATTCTGGAGAGTCCTCACCACTCTCAGAGGAGTTCTGGCTATCACATTCCTGGTACATAGGGGCACCAGTGGGGGGCTCAGGATCATCCCACAGTTCCCAGAACTTCGGAAAATCCCTTCCCACAATGGCATCATGCGGTAATTGAGATACTAACCCCACTGGATGAGAGAGGGTACCTTTGGGGGTCTCGAAACACACTGTAGTCACTGGATACTCTCGGGTGTCCCCATGCACACAAATAACAGCTACCTTGCTATTCCCAGAGACCTCTGTTTTAACTAATTCAGCCTTTATCAGGGTCACAAGGCTACCTGAATCCAGCAATACCACAACATTTCTACCATTAATACACATTTTGCATAAATGTTTCTCAGTTCCCCCGAATGGCAGTGCATGCGACTGTCGCACACAGCGACTGACGTCTGTCCGTCAGAAAGTCACATTGCATGGGTTCCTCCACAACCGGGCAATTTGCTGCAATATGTCCCGCTTGCCGGCAGCGGTAGCAAACAATCCTTTTGGCTGCCTCTTGAGCCCCTGACTTCCCAGGCTGTTCTCGCCAAACTTTGGGCAGAGCTCCCACCCTCTCACTCTCTCCACCCTCACCCCTTGGAATCCTCTTATCCGCCCCTGGGGATGGTCTGGTCTTAGGGTGGAAAGTCCGAGAGTCTCTGGAAGAGGCCGTCAGGTTCTCTGTAGCCAAGTATTTCTCTACATGATCCACAAGACCACCGGCCGTCTCTGGGTCTCCATGGCTTACCCACTTTTGGATGGCAGTAGGAAGAGCTCTCAAAAACCGATCCATTACAACACGTTCCACAATCTCTGGTGCGGACAAAGTCTCTGGCTGTAGCCACTTCCTGCTCAGGTGAATGAGATCATACATTTGAGACCTGGGGGGTTTTCCAAGCTG
Organism: Rana muscosa; assembly: GCA_029206835.1. Lineage (NCBI taxonomy): Eukaryota > Metazoa > Chordata > Amphibia > Anura > Ranidae > Rana > Rana muscosa. The sequence goes on along the minus strand of CM055116.1, from coordinate 746,215,303 downwards.
GAAAGTCCAGTTATGCACACGCTGAGCCCGGACAGCCAGGGTGACACCCAGCCTTGCCAATATTTCAGCTTTTAGCATCACATAGTCTTTTGCTTGGTCAGGCTCTAGGTCATAGTAAGCCTTCTGCGATTCACCAGTTAACAGAGGAGCCACCAGTCCAGCCCACTGCTCCTCAGGCCACTTTTCTCTTTCAGCAGTCCTTTCAAATGTGGTCAAAAATACCTCTGGATCATCCTCTCCAGTCATTTTTGTCAATAAACGACTCACCCCAAAGGACGCGGTATTAGTGGGACGGCTTTCCTCCCTGGTCTGCGGACGTTGCTGCACTACTGCTTCCATTTGTTGTAGTCTCTGCTCTTGCTTCTGTAACAGGTCTATGAAGCGGGCCTCAGATTGCTGCTGGGCTTGTTGCTGAGCTTCCAGACTCTGTTGGTGAGCTTGCTGCTGGGCTGCAAGGCTCTGTTGATGAGCTTGCTGCTGGGCTGCAAGGCTCCTTTGCAAACCTGCATTTGTCTGCTGTTGATTGGCATTTGCTAGAGCCAGCTGTTTCAGTATCTCCTCCATGCTGGCTTAAAAAAAACTGCCACTGGTTCTCCACCAACTGTGAGGGGGTTAGCTCGGCAGCGGGTGTGTGTGACCCCTGGGATGGGCTCCCCACACAAAAACAGGCCCAGCAAACGGAGGTTGTGGTTTTCAAAATCAAAAAGGTGCGGTTTATTTTCTATTTACAGTGACAAAACACAGCAAAGCAAAAGAAACATAAACAAAATAAATCCTGGTCAACTTGACCTCTGACTAAACATACAGGTTTCCTAACTAACAACTGGGATCAGCCTAGTGCTGTCCTAGTCCCTAAGTCCCTGGTTTTAAATGTCCAAGCAAATAGCCACACAGGCTTTGTCTCACCGCACAGGGGTTCACTCTCCCTAGACAGTCCACACAGGTCTGGTTCCAGGCATGAGCAAACACCTAATGAATCTGGGAGTTCTTATAGAGGCCTAAATGAGCTGACAAGCTTCAGCTGGTCTCATCAACTCCCTGTCTGCACGACGCCCCACACTCTCCCTAGAGGTATGAGTCATCCATGAGCCCACTAGCCTCAGCTGGGCTTATACAACTCTCCACCTAGTTGTATAAGTCGGCGTAAAGCCTGAATCTGGGCGAAATATATCTACCCCCCTGGATGCAACCAGGTGACTTTACCTTCCTGCTGTCACATACCCCCCCCTCTTGTTTTAACCTCGGGGTTGGAACACCAGCAATCAGGCATTCATGTACTCGAGACAAAGCATCCACATTCCCCATTTGAACGCCAGGGCGATGCTTTACTGTGAAGTTGAATTCCTGGAGGGCCAGGAACCACCTATTCACTCTTCTATTTGTTTCCTTGTTTTGAGCCATCCACTTTAACGGAGCGTGATCCGTAACCATGTCAAAGTGCCTACCTAGCAGGTAGTACCGAAGGGAATCTAGAGCCCACTTCACCGCTAAACACTCCTTTTCAACCGTGGCGTAATTTACCTCATGGGACTTCAACTTCCTGCTGAGGTAAATGACTGGGTGCTCTTCCCCGTTCCAGACCTGGGACAATACTGCTCCTAACCCCACATCTGACGCATCACTTTGTACGACAAAGTCTTTAGAGAAGTCGGGTGAGTACAACACTGGCTGGCTACATAAGGCTTGTTTCAAGAATTGGAACGCTGCCTCAGCCTCGGGGGTCCATTTAATCATGACCGACCCTTTCCCCTTCGTCAGGTTGGTTAGGGGCACAGCCTTAGAAGCAAAGTGGGGAATGAATCGCCGATAATACCCAGCGATTCCCAGAAAGGCTCGTACCTGCTTCTTGCTGTTGGGACGTGGCCAACTCTGGATGGCCTCGACTTTGTTGAGTTGGGGTTTTATTACTCCCCTCCCAATGGTGTACCCAAGATATTTGGCCTCCTCCTGCCCAATGGTACACTTCTTGGGGTTAGCCGTAAACCCCGCTTCCCGGATAGAGTCTAGGACTGCTTGCACTTTTGGCAGATGTGAGGCCCAATCTGTGCTATGGACAATTACGTCATCCAGGTAAGCCGCAGCATACTTCCGATGGGGCCTCAGTATCTGGTCCATTTTCCGCTGGAATGTGGCCGGCGCATTCTGTAACCCGAACGGCATTCTCTTATATTGGAACGCCCCGTCTGGGGTTACAAATGCGGTTTTCTCTTTGGCCGACTTGGCCAGGGGAATTTGCCAATACCCTTTTGTGAGGTCAAGAGTCGTCATGTATCGGGCTGTTCCCAGCCGGTCGATCAACTCATCTATACGTGGCATGGGGTAGGTGTCAAATTTTGTAACTTTGTTCAACTGACGAAAATCGTTACAAAATCGCCAGCTCCCATCCGGTTTAGGCACCAACACAATGGGACTAGACCAATCACTTTGGGGCTCCTCTATCACCCCTAAGTTCAGCATTTTCTGTACTTCCTCCCGTATTGCCTCCCGTCGGGCCTCTGGGATCCGATAGGGTTTTAACTTCACCCTTTCACCGGGCGGGGTAATAATATCATGCTCTACCCCAGATGTTTGTCCCGGCAGCTCAGAGAACACCTCCTTGTTGCGAAGCACAAACTCCTTAACCTCCTGTTGTTGGGGTTGTGACAAGGTGGCTGCTATTCCAACCTCCGGAATCACGCAACCAGTTTGAGCTGGTGACCAAGTTTCTGCGACTAGGGACTCTCTATCCCTCCAGGCTTTCAACAGATTAACGTGATATATCTGTTCGGGCTTTCGCCTTCCTGGTTGTCTGACCTTGTAATTCACTTCGCTCACTTTTTCCATTATCTCGTAGGGGCCTTGCCATTTGGCAAGGAATTTACTTTCAACCGTAGGGACAAGTACCAATATCCTATCCCCCGGGGAAAAGGTACGGGTCTTGGCTCCACGGTTGTACACTCTCTGCTGTGCCAACTGCGCTTGGGCCAAATGTTCCTTCACGATGGGCATTACCTGTGCAATTCGATCTTGCATCAGGGCGACATGCTCAATCACACTCCTGTGGGGAGAACTCTCACTTTCCCAAGTCTCCTTGGCAATATCCAACAGCCCTCTTGGTTGTCTCCCATACAGTAACTCAAAGGGGGAGAATCCCGTAGAGGATTGGGGCACCTCCCTAATAGCAAACATCAAATAAGGAAGTAGACAGTCCCAATCCTTTCCATCTCTATCCACCACTTTCTTCAACATTTGTTTTAGGGTTTTGTTGAATCTTTCAACCAGCCCATCGGTTTCTTCTGCCCTTTTTGCCACCCGATACAGTAGGTCCTTCTCTACGCTGAAGTATGGGTAAGTGCAGGTATTATCTGGGTTCACTAACTCGCCATCTATTTCCACTACGTTTTCCCGTGCCTTTATTAGGGCGGGGTCTTTTAACTGTTCTGTGGCAAAATTTTCCCTGTGAACCTCCAGATCAGAAAACTCCACAGACGGTAGGTTTTCGTCTGAGGAGGTGGGCTCCTCTCCAGTTTCTTGAGTCTCCCCTGCCAATACTGACAAGGGAAATTCTGGAGAGTCCTCACCACTCTCAGAGGAGTTCTGGCTATCACATTCCTGGTACATAGGGGCACCAGTGGGGGGCTCAGGATCATCCCACAGTTCCCAGAACTTCGGAAAATCCCTTCCCACAATGGCATCATGCGGTAATTGAGATACTAACCCCACTGGATGAGAGAGGGTACCTTTGGGGGTCTCGAAACACACTGTAGTCACTGGATACTCTCGGGTGTCCCCATGCACACAAATAACAGCTACCTTGCTATTCCCAGAGACCTCTGTTTTAACTAATTCAGCCTTTATCAGGGTCACAAGGCTACCTGAATCCAGCAATACCACAACATTTCTACCATTAATACACATTTTGCATAAATGTTTCTCAGTTCCCCGAATGGCAGTGCATGCGACTGTCGCACACAGCGACTGACGTCTGTCCGTCAGAAAGTCACATTGCATGGGTTCCTCCACAACCGGGCAATTTGCTGCAATATGTCCCGCTTGCCGGCAGCGGTAGCAAACAATCCTTTTGGCTGCCTCTTGAGCCCCTGACTTCCCAGGCTGTTCTCGCCAAACTTTGGGCAGAGCTCCCACCCTCTCACTCTCTCCACCCTCACCCCTTGGAATCCTCTTATCCGCCCCTGGGGATGGTCTGGTCTTAGGGTGGAAAGTCCGAGAGTCTCTGGAAGAGGCCGTCAGGTTCTCTGTAGCCAAGTATTTCTCTACATGATCCACAAGACCACCGGCCGTCTCTGGGTCTCCATGGCTTACCCACTTTTGGATGGCAGTAGGAAGAGCTCTCAAAAACCGATCCATTACAACACGTTCCACAATCTCTGGTGCGGACAAAGTCTCTGGCTGTAGCCACTTCCTGCTCAGGTGAATGAGATCATACATTTGAGACCTGGGGGGTTTTCCAAGCTGGAAAGTCCAGTTATGCACACGCTGAGCCCGGACAGCCAGGGTGACACCCAGCCTTGCCAATATTTCAGCTTTTAGCATCACATAGTCTTTTGCTTGGTCAGGCTCTAGGTCATAGTAAGCCTTCTGCGATTCACCAGTTAACAGAGGAGCCACCAGTCCAGCCCACTGCTCCTCAGGCCACTTTTCTCTTTCAGCAGTCCTTTCAAATGTGGTCAAAAATACCTCTGGATCATCCTCTCCAGTCATTTTTGTCAATAAACGACTCACCCCAAAGGACGCGGTATTAGTGGGACGGCTTTCCTCCCTGGTCTGCGGACGTTGCTGCACTACTGCTTCCATTTGTTGTAGTCTCTGCTCTTGCTTCTGTAACAGGTCTATGAAGCGGGCCTCAGATTGCTGCTGGGCTTGTTGCTGAGCTTCCAGACTCTGTTGGTGAGCTTGCTGCTGGGCTGCAAGGCTCTGTTGATGAGCTTGCTGCTGGGCTGCAAGGCTCCTTTGCAAACCTGCATTTGTCTGCTGTTGATTGGCATTTGCTAGAGCCAGCTGTTTCAGTATCTCCTCCATGCTGGCTTAAAAAAAACTGCCACTGGTTCTCCACCAACTGTGAGGGGGTTAGCTCGGCAGCGGGTGTGTGTGACCCCTGGGATGGGCTCCCCACACAAAAACAGGCCCAGCAAACGGAGGTTGTGGTTTTCAAAATCAAAAAGGTGCGGTTTATTTTCTATTTACAGTGACAAAACACAGCAAAGCAAAAGAAACATAAACAAAATAAATCCTGGTCAACTTGACCTCTGACTAAACATACAGGTTTCCTAACTAACAACTGGGATCAGCCTAGTGCTGTCCTAGTCCCTAAGTCCCTGGTTTTAAATGTCCAAGCAAATAGCCACACAGGCTTTGTCTCACCGCACAGGGGTTCACTCTCCCTAGACAGTCCACACAGGTCTGGTTCCAGGCATGAGCAAACACCTAATGAATCTGGGAGTTCTTATAGAGGCCTAAATGAGCTGACAAGCTTCAGCTGGTCTCATCAACTCCCTGTCTGCACGACGCCCCACACTCTCCCTAGAGGTATGAGTCATCCATGAGCCCACTAGCCTCAGCTGGGCTTATACAACTCTCCACCTAGTTGTATAAGTCGGCGTAAAGCCTGAATCTGGGCGAAATATATCTACCCCCCTGGATGCAACCAGGTGACTTTACCTTCCTGCTGTCACATACCCCCCCCTCTTGTTTTAACCTCGGGGTTGGAACACCAGCAATCAGGCATTCATGTACTCGAGACAAAGCATCCACATTCCCCATTTGAACGCCAGGGCGATGCTTTACTGTGAAGTTGAATTCCTGGAGGGCCAGGAACCACCTATTCACTCTTCTATTTGTTTCCTTGTTTTGAGCCATCCACTTTAACGGAGCGTGATCCGTAACCATGTCAAAGTGCCTACCTAGCAGGTAGTACCGAAGGGAATCTAGAGCCCACTTCACCGCTAAACACTCCTTTTCAACCGTGGCGTAATTTACCTCATGGGACTTCAACTTCCTGCTGAGGTAAATGACTGGGTGCTCTTCCCCGTTCCAGACCTGGGACAATACTGCTCCTAACCCCACATCTGACGCATCACTTTGTACGACAAAGTCTTTAGAGAAGTCGGGTGAGTACAACACTGGCTGGCTACATAAGGCTTGTTTCAAGAATTGGAACGCTGCCTCAGCCTCGGGGGTCCATTTAATCATGACCGACCCTTTCCCCTTCGTCAGGTTGGTTAGGGGCACAGCCTTAGAAGCAAAGTGGGGAATGAATCGCCGATAATACCCAGCGATTCCCAGAAAGGCTCGTACCTGCTTCTTGCTGTTGGGACGTGGCCAACTCTGGATGGCCTCGACTTTGTTGAGTTGGGGTTTTATTACTCCCCTCCCAATGGTGTACCCAAGATATTTGGCCTCCTCCTGCCCAATGGTACACTTCTTGGGGTTAGCCGTAAACCCCGCTTCCCGGATAGAGTCTAGGACTGCTTGCACTTTTGGCAGATGTGAGGCCCAATCTGTGCTATGGACAATTACGTCATCCAGGTAAGCCGCAGCATACTTCCGATGGGGCCTCAGTATCTGGTCCATTTTCCGCTGGAATGTGGCCGGCGCATTCTGTAACCCGAACGGCATTCTCTTATATTGGAACGCCCCGTCTGGGGTTACAAATGCGGTTTTCTCTTTGGCCGACTTGGCCAGGGGAATTTGCCAATACCCTTTTGTGAGGTCAAGAGTCGTCATGTATCGGGCTGTTCCCAGCCGGTCGATCAACTCATCTATACGTGGCATGGGGTAGGTGTCAAATTTTGTAACTTTGTTCAACTGACGAAAATCGTTACAAAATCGCCAGCTCCCATCCGGTTTAGGCACCAACACAATGGGACTAGACCAATCACTTTGGGACTCCTCTATCACCCCTAAGTTCAGCATTTTCTGTACTTCCTCCCGTATTGCCTCCCGTCGGGCCTCTGGGATCCGATAGGGTTTTAACTTCACCCTTTCACCGGGCGGGGTAATAATATCATGCTCTACCCCAGATGTTTGTCCCGGCAGCTCAGAGAACACCTCCTTGTTGCGAAGCACAAACTCCTTAACCTCCTGTTGTTGGGGTTGTGACAAGGTGGCTGCTATTCCAACCTCCGGAATCACGCAACCAGTTTGAGCTGGTGACCAAGTTTCTGCGACTAGGGACTCTCTATCCCTCCAGGCTTTCAACAGATTAACGTGATATATCTGTTCGGGCTTTCGCCTTCCTGGTTGTCTGACCTTGTAATTCACTTCGCTCACTTTTTCCATTATCTCGTAGGGGCCTTGCCATTTGGCAAGGAATTTACTTTCAACCGTAGGGACAAGTACCAATATCCTATCCCCCGGGGAAAAGGTACGGGTCTTGGCTCCACGGTTGTACACTCTCTGCTGTGCCAACTGCGCTTGGGCCAAATGTTCCTTCACGATGGGCATTACCTGTGCAATTCGATCTTGCATCAGGGCGACATGCTCAATCACACTCCTGTGGGGAGAACTCTCACTTTCCCAAGTCTCCTTGGCAATATCCAACAGCCCTCTTGGTTGTCTCCCATACAGTAACTCAAAGGGGGAGAATCCCGTAGAGGATTGGGGCACCTCCCTAATAGCAAACATCAAATAAGGAAGTAGACAGTCCCAATCCTTTCCATCTCTATCCACCACTTTCTTCAACATTTGTTTTAGGGTTTTGTTGAATCTTTCAACCAGCCCATCGGTTTCTTCTGCCCTTTTTGCCACCCGATACAGTAGGTCCTTCTCTACGCTGAAGTATGGGTAAGTGCAGGTATTATCTGGGTTCACTAACTCGCCATCTATTTCCACTACGTTTTCCCGTGCCTTTATTAGGGCGGGGTCTTTTAACTGTTCTGTGGCAAAATTTTCCCTGTGAACCTCCAGATCAGAAAACTCCACAGACGGTAGGTTTTCGTCTGAGGAGGTGGGCTCCTCTCCAGTTTCTTGAGTCTCCCCTGCCAATACTGACAAGGGAAATTCTGGAGAGTCCTCACCACTCTCAGAGGAGTTCTGGCTATCACATTCCTGGTACATAGGGGCACCAGTGGGGGGCTCAGGATCATCCCACAGTTCCCAGAACTTCGGAAAATCCCTTCCCACAATGGCATCATGCGGTAATTGAGATACTAACCCCACTGGATGAGAGAGGGTACCTTTGGGGGTCTCGAAACACACTGTAGTCACTGGATACTCTCGGGTGTCCCCATGCACACAAATAACAGCTACCTTGCTATTCCCAGAGACCTCTGTTTTAACTAATTCAGCCTTTATCAGGGTCACAAGGCTACCTGAATCCAGCAATACCACAACATTTCTACCATTAATACACATTTTGCATAAATGTTTCTCAGTTCCCCGAATGGCAGTGCATGCGACTGTCGCACACAGCGACTGACGTCTGTCCGTCAGAAAGTCACATTGCATGGGTTCCTCCACAACCGGGCAATTTGCTGCAATATGTCCCGCTTGCCGGCAGCGGTAGCAAACAATCCTTTTGGCTGCCTCTTGAGCCCCTGACTTCCCAGGCTGTTCTCGCCAAACTTTGGGCAGAGCTCCCACCCTCTCACTCTCTCCACCCTCACCCCTTGGAATCCTCTTATCCGCCCCTGGGGATGGTCTGGTCTTAGGGTGGAAAGTCCGAGAGTCTCTGGAAGAGGCCGTCAGGTTCTCTGTAGCCAAGTATTTCTCTACATGATCCACAAGACCACCGGCCGTCTCTGGGTCTCCATGGCTTACCCACTTTTGGATGGCAGTAGGAAGAGCTCTCAAAAACCGATCCATTACAACACGTTCCACAATCTCTGGTGCGGACAAAGTCTCTGGCTGTAGCCACTTCCTGCTCAGGTGAATGAGATCATACATTTGAGACCTGGGGGGTTTTCCAAGCTGGAAAGTCCAGTTATGCACACGCTGAGCCCGGACAGCCAGGGTGACACCCAGCCTTGCCAATATTTCAGCTTTTAGCATCACATAGTCTTTTGCTTGGTCAGGCTCTAGGTCATAGTAAGCCTTCTGCGATTCACCAGTTAACAGAGGAGCCACCAGTCCAGCCCACTGCTCCTCAGGCCACTTTTCTCTTTCAGCAGTCCTTTCAAATGTGGTCAAAAATACCTCTGGATCATCCTCTCCAGTCATTTTTGTCAATAAACGACTCACCCCAAAGGACGCGGTATTAGTGGGACGGCTTTCCTCCCTGGTCTGCGGACGTTGCTGCACTACTGCTTCCATTTGTTGTAGTCTCTGCTCTTGCTTCTGTAACAGGTCTATGAAGCGGGCCTCAGATTGCTGCTGGGCTTGTTGCTGAGCTTCCAGACTCTGTTGGTGAGCTTGCTGCTGGGCTGCAAGGCTCTGTTGATGAGCTTGCTGCTGGGCTGCAAGGCTCCTTTGCAAACCTGCATTTGTCTGCTGTTGATTGGCATTTGCTAGAGCCAGCTGTTTCAGTATCTCCTCCATGCTGGCTTAAAAAAAACTGCCACTGGTTCTCCACCAACTGTGAGGGGGTTAGCTCGGCAGCGGGTGTGTGTGACCCCTGGGATGGGCTCCCCACACAAAAACAGGCCCAGCAAACGGAGGTTGTGGTTTTCAAAATCAAAAAGGTGCGGTTTATTTTCTATTTACAGTGACAAAACACAGCAAAGCAAAAGAAACATAAACAAAATAAATCCTGGTCAACTTGACCTCTGACTAAACATACAGGTTTCCTAACTAACAACTGGGATCAGCCTAGTGCTGTCCTAGTCCCTAAGTCCCTGGTTTTAAATGTCCAAGCAAATAGCCACACAGGCTTTGTCTCACCGCACAGGGGTTCACTCTCCCTAGACAGTCCACACAGGTCTGGTTCCAGGCATGAGCAAACACCTAATGAATCTGGGAGTTCTTATAGAGGCCTAAATGAGCTGACAAGCTTCAGCTGGTCTCATCAACTCCCTGTCTGCACGACGCCCCACACTCTCCCTAGAGGTATGAGTCATCCATGAGCCCACTAGCCTCAGCTGGGCTTATACAACTCTCCACCTAGTTGTATAAGTCGGCGTAAAGCCTGAATCTGGGCGAAATATATCTACCCCCCTGGATGCAACCAGGTGACTTTACCTTCCTGCTGTCACACAACCAAAAAGTATCTCTTTACGTCAAAAGTGGTTTTAGACCAGCTAGAAAAGCGATAGTAAATTCGAATCACTTGCAGAATTGAGCGATAGTGATAAGTGGGGAAATTCGTCATCAAACACTGAAATTGACGACAGCGACAATTTTGAAACTAAGCAAATTTCAGTGTTTTTGATTTGATTACATTATTGCATAAATGTTATTATTATTATTCGATTATTATTTTTTATAATTGTTTATAGTTATTTATTATATTATAAATTATGATTTCGTGTTTCAAACTTTATCATACCCGAGATATCTTCTAGACTCTGGTTTGGACAGATTTAACTGAGTTATTCCTAAGAATTACAGGCCTACAATATAAAACGCCAAATTTCCATGCGAAACATTGTACCGCTTTGATCAAAAATCAAATCTGACATAATCATACTGCCAGGGAGGTTAAAAAAAAAACACTTTTTTTATGTTTACTGTTTTAACATACAAACACAAGAAAACCACATACATAATATTTTTATTATCATCAATTTCTTTGCACCTGTTTAAAAGAAAGATAAAAAGATGTGTATAGAACTTAAAAATAAAAACCCACCGTCGATATGTGCTTTTATAGTGGAAATAAACTAGTTTAATTTCTGTGTGGTTTAACATGTTTCAAATGGTCACACATCTCATAGAATAGTGAGATATGTTCTAAAGGAAAAAACAGCACAGAATAAAGACAAACTGTACTCAACAAAAGAATAGCTTGTGAGCCCCATCTGGTGGTTTAATCTGCAACTTGCAGACTGAAACAAAATAACAGACTAGGCTTGTATCATTCCCAAATGAACTTGTAAACACCTAGAACGTGTTTCTTAAAAGGCCTGAACCATCAAACTTCAGTAAGATACAGCATACTGCAAGCTAATGGTAATATGTCAAGAGTTATTATCATATGTGAGCATAATACTCATCAAAGAAAGGTTTTGAGCGAATTTTGGGTGTGAACGCTGCTTTAGCAGTTTACTTGCCAAGAAATGGAAGAAAGTGAGCTATTATACTGGTCTACAGGTCTTACTATTACACAAAAAATAAAAAAATAGTAGACCTAAAGTTTATGCAATGTCAAAAACGTTTTTCTAGTTTTCCAAAACTTCCACTGCTATCTTGAGCTCTGTTGGAAAGAACTTCCAGTTCTGCTGGCACTATTTTACCAGACAGGTAATGAGAGGGAACTATCTAACAGCAACACAGACAGAAATAAAACATTGTTTTTAGAGCCTACGGGAAGGCTAGAACCCCTGTTACAGTTTATTTCTGTGTACCTCTTGCAAGTTTTCTCTGTCTTACTTTCTGGGGAAACTCAGCAGGACACCAAGTAATGGAAAATCACTCTAACGGAGCCTTAGATGGCTAGGAAAAATTCCAACTCTTTTCCACTCTAAAACTAGACAAAAATTGGCTTTACATACATTTTTAAATATATATATATATATATATAGAGAGAGAGAGAGAGAGAGAGAGAGAGAGAGAGAGAAAATGTACTGTACATTACAAATACATAAAAAATAAAAATAAATGTGTCAATAATATAGTGGCATACTTTTTCATTTATAAATAATAAGGTTAAGGTGTTTTTAAAGGGTAACTCCAATTTCATGGGGAAAAAATTGCAATCAAAGAAAAAATAATATAGCGTATACAATTGCGACACAAGTCGTATTGTAATTCAATGTTATTAAAAATTACCTTTCCTTTTCAATCTGCAGCTCTGTAATTTTCTGTAAAATGCAATGCATTATGGCACCTTGGAGGTGTTCTGTACACAGGATATGTACAGAACACCTCCAGAGGCATTATTTCCTGCTTGTGCGATTGGCTCACTGATTTTACCAGAAGTCTGCCCTAAGATACAAGTCAGATTTCCGGCATCCCCTGCAACAAAAATTTCATTTTTTGGTGAAATACTCCCAATAGGAAATCATGTCTAAAGGGATGGAGGCCAAGCAGCTTTTCTCATAAGAGCCCTGTTGGTGCAGCTGCTGATTGATAATTACGAAACCACTCCCATTAGATGAATTTTCCAACATGGACACAGACAAACACACAGGGATTTCTTCAGAATAACAAAAGGTAGGAATCTGAAACATGTACATAGAACACCTAGAGGGGAATGTTACACTTTAAGTTTACTTGAATATGGACTTTCAGTAAAACAGTATTTGCATGCAAGTTAAAGTAGAATTCTTGCATAACACTAATGCCTAGTACATGCTATAAAAAAATCAGACGAGAATAACCGCATTCGGAATGACCGTTCAATATTCAAATTGATAGTACACAGTACAATAGCATGCTAAAAAATTGAACGATTATTCAGCCAATTGTTTTATAGTGTGTACTAAGCATAACTGTGCTTAAAAATGCCCCCCCCCCCCGCCCCCCTCCTCCTACCCATTAGCAAGGATAGGTAGCAGGACAGGGAGGGAACATTTTTAAGCATAGTTAGTGTTAAGTTGGAATTCTACTTTAGGTCACTACAAGTTACCTTTAAATTAAATGGTCAAATTTAATTTAAGGAACTACAAAGTTCTCATAATCTGTCATTTTGAATATACAGTATTTGCTCTGATAATCTGCAGAAACTATTCATCTGAGAATGCTATTAAAACTTTCTTGGATAAAGCCGACTGTGAAAACAATGAAATGTATCTACTAACTTCAGCAGACCATTGTAATCCCACGATTGTTACTTTTCCCACAGAGGGAAAATACAATGTGTACATTGTTTTCAAGATGTGAATATACAGCAAATATCAGAAATATTTGTAATTTGTAACATGGTAAGATATTTTACATGGGAAATAGTACCTCTGCAGAAGTTTAGAGACAGATGATATTTTTCGTACAAAACCCTATTACAAAAACTAGAATTCACCACCCCGCAGACTTATGTTTATTCAGGCTAATTTCTTAACTGTATAACCATAAAAGTATTTTCTATTCTGTACACACAAATGCCTTAAACTACTAAAGGGATGAACAAGAGCTGGAAGAAATTTTGATGCTATACTTGATAATCAATAGCTCAACAGTGCAGCAATACCCACTTCAAACCTTGTCCAAATGATCACTCAATATCTACATAACTCCTACTGTAAATATAAAGTGCACATTTCAGTTTTAAATCTAATACTCCACATTAAGCACTAAATGTGCTTGTATTCATATCAGTACATCATAAAATCAATACATATCATAACTTAAATAAAATGTGATAAAAAAAAATATATTAATACTATATTCATAAAGTGCTGTAATAACAACTAACAATGTGCATAAAAAAAGCCACAATTTAAAAGTGATAAAGTCCCCTTCCAAGTGAATACTACAATGCTCTTCTCTCATCAAATATCTTCGCCCAGTGACACTCCAGTCTGTTTACCTTACTGATCTCTAAGGTAATATGAGGCCAATACAGCTTGTTTCCCCTGTAGGGGTTAATAGCATGGTCTGGTCTGGTCTCCTCCCTTAATTATCCAGATAGAAGTCGCCAACTCATCTTGTATCAGCATGTATAAAACAGGGAAGCGAGAAACAACATTGTGCTTCCTAATTTTTTTTTTTATTGAATTAAAGGGATTTAAACCACTTACAATGGAAATGTAAATACAATGTATCGTTGAAAAAATAGTCCATCCTTCCTGGTGGCTTCACTTCCAATTTTTATAAACTGTTTGTCTCTCACTCCTTTTCTAAATAGAGTATTCAACTCCCTAGCGGATGGTTCTACCCGCCCCCCCAAATTCTAGATACACATCTTCCTTAACCCAAAGCCAGAAAAGGACCCCTCTCTTTACATGAATTACTGACCCATACCTTTAATTGGGGTTGATTGAAACATTTTTGCAAAGACATTAGCAATAGACTACAACCGCTATCACACAAACTAATACACCTTGACTAGGTCAGATTTGTAAGTGGACGAGAGACTAGATACAACACAGTGAAAACCCTCCTACTGACAGATTACCCCCGCACTCGTGATATCCCTTTCTGCCTTTTAGCGGTTGATGCCGACAAAAGGCATTCGACCGGGTCAGTTGTATGTTCCTAAGATTTTCTCTTCAGCAAATCAGTTTTGGCCCCCGCATGATTTCGAGGATCGTGTCTCTTTACTCGTCGTCTTTGGCCAGGCTTAGGATGAACAGATCCCTGTCTCCTGCATTTTCTATCTATAATGGAACACGCTAGATGCCATCTATCCCACCTATTATACATTCTCATGATGGAACACCTGGCAATCGCATTGCGATAGAACTCACACATTATGGGTGATTCGGTGGGCCCTCTTTATGCAAAACTGGCCTTATTTGCAGAAGATTTGCTCCTATTTGTAACATAACCACATACCTCTCTTCACTCCATATTTCTTGAATTTCAGAGATTCAGTATTTTCAAGGTTAATTACACAAACTTAGAACTTCTCAACATTTCCCTATCGCAACCTTTCCTCTCAAGACCTGTTCCTCCTCTATACATTACCTAGGGATCCGTATACCGACTGAGGTGTCCCAATTGTTATTTTTAAATGTTCTCCCATTGCTTCACAATAGGGATGAGCTTCGTGTTCGAGTCGAACATACGTTCGACTCGAACATCGGCTGTTCGATCGTTCGACGAAGATCGAACGATTTGGGCCGTTCGCGCCAAATTCGAGTGACGCAAACGGCCCACAATGCACTACGCCATCGCAGTGTCATCCAGGCGCTGTGATTGGCCAAGCATGCACTGTGACCCCGCATGCTTGGCCAATCACAGCGCCGGCAGCGAGGAGAGCAATGATTGGCCACAGGCAGGATGCCTGTGGCCAATTATTGCTGATGGGGTTTAGTACACGCCCCACACTATAAAAGGCCGCCAGCGCGGCGGCCTTGTGTAGTGTGTTCCGGAGCAGGGAAAGAGAAGCATAGGCAGGGACAGTGTCATTATTTTTCCTTTACTATTCCTAGATTCCTTGTGTTTAGGGACAAATAAGGATAGGTAGGGAGAGTGTCAGTGACAGTGTGCTATTCTGTGCTAATCCTTGTTTGTAGGGACAGAGAGGTACAGTGAGGGAAAGTGTCAGTGTGCTATTCTGTTCTAAAACGATTTTGCTGAACCATATTTTCAATCCTTGAGTTTAGGGACAGAGAGGTACAGTGAGGGAAAGTGTCAGTGTGCTATTCTGTTCTAAAACTATTTTGCTGAACCATATTTTCAATCCTTGAGTTGAGGGACAGAGAGGTACAGTGAGTGAAACTGACAGTGTGCTATTCTGTTCTAAACCAATTTTGCTGTTCCATATTTTCAATCCTTGAGTTGAGGGACAGAGAGGTACAGTGAGTGAAACTGACAGTGTGCTATTCTGTTCTAAACCAATTTTGCTGTTCCATATTTTCAATCCTTGAGTTGAGGGACAGAGAGGTACAGTGAGTGAAACTGACAGTGTGCTATTCTGTTCTAAACCAATTTTGCTGTTCCATATTTTCAATCCTTGAGTTGAGGGACAGAGAGGTACAGTGAGTGAAACTGACAGTGTGCTATTCTGTTCTAAACCAATTTTGCTGTTCCATATTTTCAATCCTTGAGTTGAGGGACAGAGAGGTACAGTGAGTGAAACTGACAGTGTGCTATTCTGTTCTAAACCAATTTTGCTGTTCCATATTTTCAATCCTTGAGTTGAGGGACAGAGAGGTACAGTGAGTGAAACTGACAGTGTGCTATTCTGTTCTAAACCAATTTTGCTGTTCCATATTTTCAATCCTTGAGTTGAGGGACAGAGAGGTACAGTGAGTGAAACTGACAGTGTGCTATTCTGTTCTAAACCAATTTTGCTGTTCCATATTTTCAATCCTTGAGTTGAGGGACAGAGAGGTACCATGAGTGAAACTGACAGTGTGCTATTCTGTTCTAAACCAATTTTGCTGTTCCATATTTTCAATCCTTGAGTTGAGGGACAGAGAGGTACAGTGAGTGAAACTGACAGTGTGCTATTCTGTTCTAAACCAATTTTGCTGTTCCATATTTTCAATCCTTGAGTTGAGGGACAGAGAGGTACAGTGAGTGAAACTGACAGTGTGCTATTCTGTTCTAAACCAAATTTGCTGTTCCATATTTTCAATCCTTGAGTTGAGGGACAGAGAGGTACAGTGAGGGAAAGTGTCAGTGTGCTATTCTGTTCTAAAACTATTTTGCTGAACCATATTTTCAATCCTTGAGTTGAGGGACAGAGAGGTACAGTGAGTGAAACTGACAGTGTGCTATTCTGTTCTAAACCAATTTTGCTCTTCCATATTTTCAATCCTTGAGTTAAGGGACAGAGAGGTACAGTGAGTGAAACTGACAGTGTGCTATTCTGTTCTAAACCAATTTTGCTGTTCCATATTTTCAATCCTTGAGTTGAGGGACAGAGAGGTACAGTGAGTGAAACTGACAGTGTGCTATTCTGTTCTAAACCAATTTTGCTGTTCCATATTTTCAATCCTTGAGTTGAGGGACAGAGAAGGACACTCGTAGAAATTATCAGTGTGCTATTCTGTGCTAAATCTTGTTTGTAGGGAGGGACAGAGTAGGACAGTGAGGGAAAGTGTCAGTGTGCTATTCTGTTCTAAAACTATTTTTATGAACCATATTTTCAATCCTTGAGTTGAGGGACAGAGAGGTACAGTGAGTGAAACTGACAGTGTGCTATTCTGTTCTAAACCAATTTTGCTGTTCCATATTTTCAATCCTTGAGTTGAGGGACAGAGAGGTACAGTGAGTGAAACTGACAGTGTGCTATTCTGTTCTAAACCAATTTTGCTGTTCCATATTTTCAATCCTTGAGTTGAGGGACAGAGAGGTACAGTGAGTGAAACTGACAGTGTGCTATTCTGTTCTAAACCAATTTTGCTGTTCCATATTTTCAATCCTTGAGTTGAGGGACAGAGAGGTACAGTGAGTGAAACTGACAGTGTGCTATTCTGTTCTAAACCAATTTTGCTGTTCCATATTTTCAATCCTTGAGTTGAGGGACAGATAGGTACAGTGAGTGAAACTGACAGTGTGCTATTCTGTTCTAAACCAATTTTGCTGTTCCATATTTTCAATCCTTGAGTTGAGGGACAGAGAGGTACAGTAAGTGAAACTGACAGTGTGCTATTCTGTTCTAAACCAATTTTGCTGTTCCATATTTTCAATCCTTGAGTTGAGGGACAGAGAGGTACAGTGAGTGAAACTGACAGTGTGCTATTCTGTTCTAAACCAATTTTGCTGTTCCATATTTTCAATCCTTGAGTTGAGGGACAGAGAGGTACAGTGAGTGAAACTGACAGTGTGCTATTCTGTTCTAAACCAATTTTGCTGTTCCATATTTTCAATCCTTGAGTTGAGGGACAGAGAGGTACAGTGAGTGAAACTGACAGTGTGCTATTCTGTTCTAAACCAATTTTGCTGTTCCATATTTTCAATCCTTGAGTTGAGGGACAGAGAGGTACAGTGAGTGAAACTGACAGTGTGCTATTCTGTTCTAAACCAAATTTGCTGTTCCATATTTTCAATCCTTGAGTTGAGGGACAGAGAGGTACAGTGAGGGAAAGTGTCAGTGTGCTATTCTGTTCTAAAACTATTTTGCTGAACCATATTTTCAATCCTTGAGTTGAGGGACAGAGAGGTACAGTGAGTGAAACTGACAGTGTGCTATTCTGTTCTAAACCAATTTTGCTGTTCCATATTTTCAATCCTTGAGTTGAGGGACAGAGAGGTACAGTGAGTGAAACTGACAGTGTGCTATTCTGTTCTAAACCAATTTTGCTGTTCCATATTTTCAATCCTTGAGTTGAGGGACAGAGAGGTACATTGAGTGAAACTGACAGTGTGCTATTCTGTTCTAAACCAATTTTGCTGTTCCATATTTTCAATCCTTGAGTTGAGGGACAGAGAAGGACACTCGTAGAAATTATCAGTGTGCTATTCTGTGCTAAATCTTGTTTGTAGAGAGGGACAGAGTAGGACAGTGAGGGAAAGTGTCAGTGTGCTATTCTGTTCTAAAACTATTTTGCTGAACCATATTTTCAATCCTTGAGTTGAGGGACAGAGAGGTACAGTGAGTGAAACTGACAGTGTGCTATTCTGTTCTAAACCAATTTTGCTGTTCCATGTTTTCAATCCTTGAGTTGAGGGACAGAGAGGTACAGTGAGTGAAACTGACAGTGTGCTATTCTGTTCTAAACCAATTTTGCTGTTCCATATTTTCAATCCTTGAGTTGAGGGACAGAGAGGTACAGTGAGTGAAACTGACAGTGTGCTATTCTGTTCTAAACCAATTTTGCTGTTCCATATTTTCAATCCTTGAGTTGAGGGACAGAGAGGTACAGTGAGTGAAACTGACAGTGTGCTATTCTGTTCTAAACCAATTTTGCTGTTCCATATTTTCAATCCTTGAGTTGAGGGACAGAGAGGTACAGTGAGTGAAACTGACAGTGTGCTATTCTGTTCTAAACCAATTTTGCTGTTCCATATTTTCAATCCTTGAGTTGAGGGACAGAGAGGTACAGTGAGTGAAACTGACAGTGTGCTATTCTGTTCTAAACCAATTTTGCTGTTCCATATTTTCAATCCTTGAGTTTAGGGACAGAGAAGGACACTCGTAGAAATTATCAGTGTGCTATTCTGTGCTAAATCTTGTTTGTAGGGAGGGACAGAGTAGGACAGTGAGGGAAAGTGTCAGTGTGCTATTCTGTTCTAAAACTTTTTTGCTGAACCATATTTTCAATCCTTGTGTTTAGGGACAGAGAAGGATAGGCAGGGGACAGTGTCAGTGTCATTGTTGCTAAGCCTCCTGCACAATATACACCTGAAGGTAGCCCTTATTGCTGTTTTTCCCATCTCCCTGCAGGCCATCCATTAAAATGTCTGGAAGGCAACCAAGGAGAGGCAGACAGTCAGGAGGCAAAAAAAGAGGGCAAGCAGGCTCTGTGTCTGGGGGCAACAGTGCTGGTCGTGTACGCGGTGCATTGTCATCAGCACATGGCCATGGGACACGCTTGTCCTTGTTTTCGGCAGCTGGACATGTTGAGCCACATCATGCCGAAGACTTGGTAGAGTGGATGACCAATCCCACCTCATCCTCCTCATCCTCTCTCACCCAGGCTCAGGGTACTGGCAAAGCAGCTGCCAAAGCGTCCTCTTCTCTGGTATCATTATCTTCATTAGTCAATCCTTCCCTAGACCCACCATGCCCTCCTCCTGAGGAGTCCCCCGAACTGTTTGAGCACAGTGTTGGGTACATGCTCCAGGAGGATGCCCAGCGTTTGGAAGGATCTGATGATGATACCCAGCTAGAGGAAGGCAGCAGCATGAGAGCAGAGAGAGGGGATGCTCAAGAAGGACACCAATCTGGCAGTCATGCTCCAGCAGCTGCAGCATACTGCCAGATTGGCTCCAGTGATGAGGAGGGAGGGGATGATGAGGTCACTGACTCCACGTGGGTGCCTAATAGGAGAGAGGAGGAGGAGGATGAGGAGGAGGCACATCTCCAACGAGGCAGGATGCCCTTGAG
Source organism: Rana muscosa (assembly GCA_029206835.1). Classification (NCBI taxonomy): domain Eukaryota; kingdom Metazoa; phylum Chordata; class Amphibia; order Anura; family Ranidae; genus Rana; species Rana muscosa. The sequence goes on along the minus strand of CM055116.1, from coordinate 746,195,610 downwards.
TGGCCAGCGTATGGGCAGCACACGGAATCACACCGCAGAGCTCCGCCTGTGCAGGGCGCTGCCTCTGCCCGTCATTCAAAAAGTTCTTTGGTGTGGGCCTTTTTTGAGGCGAGTGCATCAGATCGCACAGCTGCTGTTTGCAACATATGTCTCAAGCGTATATCGCGTGGCCAAAACATCAGCCGCTTGGGCACCACATGCTTGATCAGACATATGTTGACCTGCCATGCAGCTCGTTGGCAAGCCTACCTTAAAGACCCACACCAAAGAACAAAGCTGACCTCTTCTTGCACCGCATCAGCTGGGATCTCCAACCCCAGTATACCTTCAGTCCTCTCTGAAACCTGCTCTGAGAGGAATGAAGGTGTAGAATTAGGTGTGTCACAGCCAAGTACTTGCGGGCACTCTGCTAGCAGTACACCGACGTCCGATTCTAGCAGGCAAATTTCCCTGCCCCAGCTGCTGGACCGTCGAAAGAAGTTCACTCCCAGCCATCCACATGCCCAGCGGTTGAATGCTAGCTTGGCTAAATTGCTAGCGCTTCAACTGCTGCCTTTTCAGTTGGTAGACTCGGCCCCCTTCCGTGAGTTTGTGCAATGTGCGGTTCCTCAGTGGCAGGTTCCCAAACGTCACTTTTTCGCACGGAAGGCTATTCCGGCTCTCTACAGGCATGTGGAAGGCAATGTCTTGGCCTCGCTGGACAGGGCGGTCAGCGGTAAGGTGCATATTACCGCTGACTCATGGTCCAGCAGGCATGGACAGGGACGTTACCTTTCTTTCACGGCCCATTGGGTCACTCTTTTGGCAGCTGGGAAGGATGCAGGACAAGGTGCAGTAGTGTTGGAGGTTGTTCCACCGCCACGCCTCCAAAATGCTACTACTGGTTGTGACGCACCTCTCTCCTCCACCCCCTCCTCTTCTTCTTCCTCCATGGCCTCTTCCTGTGGTTTGTCCTCGGAACCAGCGGTGCTCCGTAGGCGTTCAAGGGGCTACGCAAGTACGCAGGCAAAAAGATGCCATGCCGTGCTTGCGCTGGTGTGTTTGGGGGACAGGAGCCACACTGGGGCAGAGGTCCTGTCTGCTCTGCAGGGGCAGGCCGAGAGGTGGTTGACGCCACGCCAGCTTAAGCCAGGAATGGTGGTTTGCGACAATGGCACCAACCTCCTCTCCGCCCTCCGACAGGGACAACTGACCCATGTGCCCTGTATGGCTCACGTCCTTAACCTGGTGGTGCAGCGGTTCTTGGGCAGGTACCCGGGCTTACAGGATGTCCTGAGGCAGGCCAGGAAAGTCTGTGTGCATTTCCGCAGATCTTATAATGCCAGTGCTCGCCTGGCTGAGCTTCAAAAGGAGTTGAACCTGCCCAAGAACCGCCTTATATGTGACATGCCCACCAGGTGGAACTCAACGTTGGCCATGCTGCAGCGGCTGCACACGCAGCAGAGGGCCATCAATGAGTACCTGTGCGACTACGGCACCAGGACAGGGTCAGGGGAGCTCGGGTTTTTTTCACCACGCCAGTGGGGCATGATCAGGGATGCATGCACTGTCCTGGCACCATTTGAGGAGGCCACGAGGATGGTGAGCAGTGACAGTGCATGCATCAGTGACACTGTACCTCTTGTCCACCTGTTGGAGCACACGCTGCGTGGAATAATGGACAGGGCACTTGAGGCAGAACAGAGGAAGGAAGAGGAGGACTTCCTTGCCTCTCAAGGCCCCCTTTACCCAGACAGTGTTCCTTCTGTCCCACCCATCGCACAGGAAGAGGAGGAGGAGGAGGAGGAGGATTGTGTCAGCATGGAGGTGGAGGCTGGCACTCAGCATCATCAGCAGCAGTCTTTTAGGGATGATTTACAGTCCCAAGAAACCAGTGGACTTGTACGTGGCTGGGAGGAGGTGGCTGCGGATCATGTTGTCCTTAGTGACCCAGAGGACTCCGGACTGAATGCCTCAGCTAACCTACGCTGCATGGCCTCCCTGATCCTGCAAAGTCTGCGGAAGGATCCTCGTATTCTTCGGATCAAGGAGAGGGACCATTACTGGCTGGCCACTCTCCTTGATCCACGGTACAAGGGTAAGGTTGCGGACCTTATCGTACCGTCGCAAAGGGAGCAGAGGATGAGACAACTCCGGGAGGCCTTGCAGAAAGGTCTGTGCAACGCGTTCCCAGAGACTGGGAGGTTACAAACTCCTGGTCCTGGACAACGAGTTGCTGAGGCTTCGGGCAGTCAAAGAAGGAGCGGTGGGGAAGGTGGCCGTCTGACCGATGCGTTCAGACAATTCTTTAGTCCGCAGCCCCAAAGTATGATCGGATCCAGCAACCATCGCCAGCGTCTGATATACATGGTCCAGGAATACCTAGGGGCAAGGTCAGACTTGGACACCTTCCCCACCGAAAATCCTCTGGCTTACTGGGTCTTGAGGATGGATCACTGGCCAGAGCTTGCACAGTATGCAATTGAGCTACTGGCCTGTCCTGCATCCAGCGTTCTTTCAGAATGCACATTCAGTGCTGCTGGAGGATTTGTCACGGATCACAGGGTGCGCCTGTCCACCGACTCGGTTGATCGACTGACTTTCATCAAGATGAACCAGTCTTGGATCACCACCAGCTACCACACACCAGATGCTGATATAACAGACTAATTTATTTTAAAATGTCACATCCCTTCAAGACTGATGCTGATGCTGAGTGCCTGTGCTGTTATGTTGACTGGCTATCCTCCTCCTCCTCCTCAATGATACGATTAACGATGATAGCTTGGAAGATCATTTTGGTTTATGGGTGACGCCACCAGTGGCTAAGGCCCAATTTTTCAGCCCCTGTTTAACAGGGGCGTGTAATTAAAATTTTTGATGCAATACTTTGCAACAGGCCTCATTGCTGTGCTCCAAGTACAGTATCTGTGAGGGGTTGCAGTGTTGTGCCACCAGTGCCTAAGGCCCAATTTTTCAGCCCCTGTTCAACAGGGGCATGCAATTATAATTATTGATCTAATAATTCACAGCAGGGCCCATTGCTGCGCCCACCAAGAGTAACTGTCAGGCCTTACAGTGTTGTGGCACCAGCACCACCATCACCACCACCACCACCACCAAAGGCCCAATTTTTCAGCCCCTGTTCAACAGGGGCATGCAATTATAATTATTGATCTAATAATTCACAGCAGGGACCATTGCTGCGCCCACCAAGAGTAACTGTCAGGCCTTACAGTGTTGTGGCACCAGCACCACCATCACCACCACCACCACCACCAAAGGCCCAATTTTTCAGCCCCTGTTCAACAGGGGCATGCAATTATAATTATTGATCTAATAATTCACAGCAGGGACCATTGCTGCGCCCACCAAGAGTAACTGTCAGGCCTTACAGTGTTGTGGCACCAGCACCACCATCAAAGGCCCAATTTTTACTACCACTGATCAACAATTATATGTTATTACAATTCCTGATATTATACTTGACAGCAGGGCGTTCCAGCACCTACCAAGAATAACTGTGAGTGCTTTCAGTGTTGTGCCAACACCAACACCTAAGGGGCCAATTTCTGCAGAGTATATACGGAAGGTCCCTACTTTCAAACATCCAACTTACAAACTACTACTACTTGCAAACGGAAGAAGACAACAGGAAGTGAGAGGAAATCTACCCCTTGGAAGGAAAATTCTCTCCTTTAAGAATTAATATGGGAGAAAGGTGTCTCCTCTCTACTGATGCTTTATCACCAATCCTTGTTTCAATAAAAACACCACATTTCAAAAACAGTTGTCATTGGGACGCAAAGTGAGGTGAAATGTTCTGAACAGGGGCACAGACAGCAAAAAAAATGTGACAGGGGTGATAACCGTTCCCTATGTTTTACAAAAAACTAAAAAAAAGGAATTTGCCATGGAGCTCCACTTAAACAATGCAGCTGTTCAAAATTATAAACAGATTCTACATAAGAACAAACCTACAGTCCCTGTCTTGTATGCACCGCCTGTATACGGCTGTTCAGAGTATATAGGTCCTTTTTTATTTTGTGTGCGGGGTTCCCCTTAATATCCATACAAGACCCAAAGGGCTAGTAATGGGCTGGGGTGGGGGGGGGGGGGTTGATGGGGTAGCTATGCCATTTTTCCTAAAGATTTTCATCCATATTACCGGGACCAGACATTGCATTAAAGCCGCAAGCAGTTTTAAATTACTTTTTTCCCTTTACAAATGTTATTTTGTGCAGGGACAGTTCTAAACACGGGAAACACGTGGCACTTCACAGGCATACTTTAGACACCCCCCAGGTACAATATTTTAAGGAATATTTGACTTTTTTTTTTTCACTTTATGCATCATTAAAATGACTGCTCCCGGAAAACGTCCGTTTTTAAAACTTCTTTTTGCATTGATACATGTCCCCTGGTGCAGAAGCCGGGTTCCCAAACTCTGTTTCGGACAATAACATGGATAATAGTCATTATAATTAGCACTTTAGAATCCGAACGTTCACATCCATTGTATTTAATAGGGTTCTAATGTTCGTGCGAACTTTCGGTCCGTTCGCGGGTTCTGGTGCGAACCGAACCCGGGGGTGTTCGGCTCATCACTACTTCACAATACTCAGGTGGATTTGGCTTCTTACAGCTCCAAGAGTTCCTGGCTCAGCAGAATCAATACCCTTAAGATGGATGTCCTCCCCTGCTTTCTATACTGGTTCCAAATGATCCCTGTTTATCTCCCTGCTCATATTTTCAAAAACTTCACTGCATGTTCTATAAATTTAACTGGAATTCAGCTTGTCCCAGAATTCATTTTGTGATATTGTCCCTCCCAAAGTATCAATGTGGGGAAAGAGTACCAGATGCTTCATTTTACCACAAAGCAGCAGTGTTCACATGAATCTTTGACTGGTTTCACCACTCTTTGTCCAATTTGTGGGTTCAACTCAAAGGTCACATTAATCCTATAGACCTCTGCACACTTCTGTGGACCCCATCTGCTCTCTGTGAAGGCCCCTCCATCCCCGTTGACCTAACTCGCCAGACATGCCACATGTGGGACCTCATGATACCCACCTTTAATTTATCTAAATACCTAGGCTCCATGACCACTGGAGCCTAGGTGGTCATGAGGTCATGATATCAATTATCATAATATATGTGTCAAAGCAGCGCTATCGATCTAACAAATAATGTGCAAAAACACAGAAGGTTTTTGCACATTATTTGCACATTATTTGTTAGATCTATAGCGCTGCTTTGACACATATATTATGATAATTGGCATCACAATTTTTTAGCAAGCTGCTTTTTGAGTCTTACTTACCTAGCGTGGATTTCTCTACACTGTTTTAAGAACACAGAAGACTTTCCTGGATTCTCCAGTCGGATTCGCTGCTAACAGCTTCTTCCTCCGCGATGTCTCTTCACAACTCTTAACAGTGGATGCAGAAGCAACAAGCCCTATCTTACCTCCAATCTATCCCCTCGCTACTAGACATCCTAGCCAAACCAACTGACTTTGAATCTCTGCTTCTGCAGAAGGATCCACCAACACACGTGGTCTCTCAGTTATATTCTCTTATCCTTGTGGCGGCACACCCAGACCTTCCATCATACACACAGACTTGGGAAAAGGATCTCCAACAGACTCTCCCCCCTTCAGACTGGCAGTGTTTTATCTTGATCCATAAACTGATCCATAAACTGTCATTGGCCACAAAAACTCAATAAAAAGGGTTTAAATTAGTAACCAGATGGTACAGGTGTCCATCGGTTCTCCATCACTTTAACCGCAACATTTCTGATACCTGTTGGTGTCACATTTCAATGGGCACTATGCATATTCATAGCCATACCGTTTACCACAAGGAATCCTCGGTAGCGGCACTCACAATATTATGATGTCATCAGAATCAGGCTCTGCCCCTTTACTTGTTGAGCCCAATAGCGGAACTTCCTCAGAAGGTGCATAGAACATATGCAATTTTTACATGTGTGCCAGGCCCCAGGGCAGCTACGGAGATGGAAGAAGGAGGGGGGCATTCAGACAAACTGACAACTCCTCTACATATAGATTGCATATAGGAGACAAGGTTGAAGTGGGTAGCGCTGAACTATTGGGTTATTGATTACTTTGGAAGGTGTAGTAAGATCAGGGTCAGCTTGCTCCCAGAGGTGATTACACATAATTGCGCAGATTGTTGTTGCTATGCTATGCATGCATTGCAGGTTTGAATGAGCAAAAGTACCTGGGGCATCTTAAGCGCAATCGGTGAATCCATGCAAGTGTTATTATAATTATTGTTTTTAATATACATGATTTATATAGTGTCAGCAGTTTGTGTGGCACTTTCAAATATAAAGGGAAACAGTACAATTACAGTACAATTAAAATTCAAGAGGGTTAGGAGGACCTGTTTACAAGATCTTACAATGTAATCGATTGTTCGGAGCATATGGTGCCATTCAGGTGTCAAGATACCCAATGCTAGTATGCTGCACTCCTAATGTGATCAGATATGTGAAAACTACACAGAGGAGATTGGACTTTAACCCAATTAAAAAAATAAAATTTTATATAAACACACAAATGCAGCCTACACACATGGAAAGTGGAAAACAAACTAGCTACCTAACTACTGTATGTATAAATGAAAAACAGTGGAGAAGGGGAATCAGGGTTTTTACTTTTAGTGCTTGCCACTAGGGATGAGCCAAACACCCCCCTGTTCGGTTCGCACCAGAACCTGCGAACAGACCTATTGTCCTAAAAACGGTTTGGGACCCGGGTCCTGCCCCAGGGGACATGTATCAATGCAAAAAAAAGTTTTAGAAACGGCCGTTTTTTCGGGGAGCAGTGATTTTAATAATGCTTAAAGTGGAACAATAAAAGTGAAATATTCCTTTAAATTTCGTACCTGGGGGGGTGTATAGTATGCCTGTAAAGCAGCGCTTGTTTCCCATGCTTAGAACTGTCCCTGCACAAAATGTAATTTCTGAAGGAAAAAAAGTAATTTAAAAGCACTCGCAGCTATAATGAATTGTCGGCTCCCGGAAATACAGAGATAAGTCATTGATAAAAAAAAAAAATACGTGGGGGTCCCCCCAAATTCAATTACCAGGCCCTTCAGGTCTGGTATTGATATTAAGGGGAACCCTGCATCAAATAAAAAAAAATACGTGGGGTTCACCCCAAATATCCATACTAGACCCTTCAGGTCTGGTATGAATTTTAAGGGGAACTTCACCCCGAATTAAAAAAAAAATGTTGTGGAGTTCCCCCAAAAATCCATACCAGACCCTTTATCCGAGCACGCAACCTGGCAGGCCGCAGGAAAAGAAGGGGGGACGAGAGAGGGCCCCCCGCCCCCCCCTCCTGAACCGTGCCAGGCCACATGCCCTCAACATGGGGAGAATGCTTTGGGGGTCTGTGGCCCCTCAAAGCACCATGTCTCCATGTTGATGGGGACACGAGCCTCATCCCCACAACCCTTGTCCGGTGGTTGTGGGGGTCTGCGGGTGGGCTTATCGGAATCTGGAAGACCCCTTTAACAAAGGGGACCCCCAGATCCTGCCCCCCCATGTGAATTGGTAAGGGGTACATTGTACCCCTACCATTTCACAAAGAAAGTGTAAAAAAAACACACAGACACCATTGGGAAACTCCTTTATTAAAAATAAAAAAATAAGCAAGGGAAAAAAGCGCTGCTTTACAGGCATACTATACACACCCCCCCCCCCCCCGGTACAAAATTTAAAGGAATATTTCACTTTTATTGTTTCACTTTAAGCATTATTAAAATCACTGCTCCCGAAAAAACGGGCATTTAAAAAAAAAAAATTGCATTGATACATGTCCCCTGGGGCAGGACCCGGGTCCCCAAACACTTTTTATGACAATAACTTGCATATAAGCCTTTAAAATTAGCACTTTAGATTTCTCCCATAGACTTTTACAGGGTGTTCCGCGGCTTTTCAAATTTTCCGCGAACACCCCAAATTGTTCGCTGTTCGACGAACGTGCGAACAGGCAATGTTCGAGTCGAACATGAGTTCGACTCGAACTCGAAGCTCATCCCTACTTGCCACCACTTACACAGTACAAACTATCAGGGCCGAAACTAAAGGGGGGGGCATATCCCAGGCACCACATCTATAGGGGCGCCGCCCCCACCAGCACTGGGTACCACTGCTCTAAGGGTGCCACTGTTGCCGAGCAAGTCTAATGGACAAGCGGCGCCCAATGCATAGTTCAGCAAATACCAGAGAAACAAAATGAAGGAGGGAGACTGCACAGCTCACTAGCGCTGAATCACTTTGATCCTCCTGTTCGCACTGTTGCTATGTTCCTAAGCAACAGTAGCTGCAGCGTCACTCTGGAATGATTTTCTATCAGGCTGGCGGGCAGGAAGAGCAGACTTTCTAATAGGCCCCTTTCACACGGGCGGACCGTTCAACCTGTCAGTTTTTTAGGTGGACCTGAATGGACGCTCCGTGCACCTTGGAGCCACGGATGTTAGCGATGACATGCCCACTGACATCCGACCCGCTCCGATCCGCCAAAGTGTGACGGAGGAAAACCCTACTTTTCCATCCGTCTGGTGGATCGGATGACAACGAACTCTACGGTCCATCGTCATCCGATCCCCCATAGGGGAGAGCGGCGCTCTGACAGGTCGGTCCCTGCACAGTGTGCAGAGACAGACCTGTCATCTGCCTGCTCAGCGGGGATCGACGGAGCGATCCCTGCTGAGCAAAGCGGAGCCAACACACGGACACGTCCGTGTATAAGGACCCTTAGACTGGATCGAGCGGCAGTTGTACCTTTAGAGCGGCAGCACCCGGTGCGAGTGGAACTGCCACTGGAGGGCTGGAGAGCTGTGAGGTCTCCCCCCTAGTCCTACCCAAACAGCCCATGATTTTTCTAAGTGAGGCACCTCAGCTACAGTACAAGTTTACATGGGAAAGCCTGCCTGGAACGGGAAGGAATTTATTTGGACAAGGAGCACAGGGTTTGTGTGCAGAAGACCCTTGTCTAGGAAGGTGGGTGGTGCAGAGAAAGAACAGGATGGGGGGGGGGGTTGTGCAGAGGAGTCCTTGGACTAGAAAAGGGGGTTGATATGAGAAAGTATTTGGGGGAAGAAGAGGTCCTGGATGGAGAGGGGTACAGAGAAAGCCCTGGACTGGAGGCAGGGGGGCAGCAGAGGAGACCATGGACTGAGGGGGGATGCAGAGGAGGCCTTGAACTGGGGGTGTTGCAGAAGAGGCCCTGGACTGGAGGGGGTGCAGAGGAGGCCCTGGACTGGGGGGTGCATAGGATGCCCTGGATTAGAAGAGGGTTGGTGTGGCAAAGATTCTGAATTAGGAGAGGGGGTGCAGAGGAGGCCCTGGACTAGGAGGGTGCAGAGGATCCCTTGGACTGGGGGGCGCAGAAGAGGCCCTAGCCTAGGAGGGGGGTGCAGAGGAGGCCCTGAACTTGGGGGGTGCAGAGGATCCCTTGAACTAGGAGTGGGGGTGCAGAGGAGGCACTGGACTAGAAAAAGGGGGTTGGTGTGGCAAAGACCCTGGATGGTGGGTGTACAAGGGAGATACTGGACTAGGTGAGGGGGTGCTTGGAGGTCCCAGATTAGGAGAGGGGGTGTCTGGAGGCCCTAGACCAAAACAGCAGGGGTCTGGGGGTCCTGGACTAGGAGAGGGGGATCCTGGAAGCCCTCTGGACTAGGAAAGAGGGTGCCTGAAGGACCTGCCAGCTTCAGGAAGAAAGAACCTGGACCTAAAGCCTGGGCTGAGGAAGAGCCTGCCTGGGACTTGGAGGATGATCCTGCAGTTGGAGAGTTCACAACATAAATTGGGGACATTGATCAATTGTCACAAGTATTGCCAAACAGAAGCAGAGAGATAGGTTGTGTGACAGATTTATTAATTACTCAACATCTCCTCTTTCCCACTATCTGATCCACATGACAGTTAGGCCCCATTTACATGAAGCATATGCATCCTGTCCGTGTGATGGCCATGTACCACATGGGGATGCACAAGTAATCTGTGCATCCCTGTGCAGGCAGTCCAATCAAAGTAAATTTGGATGCAGCAGCTGTATGGACATAGTCACTTGTCAAAATTTGACACTGAGGCAGGGAGGGATGCACGTATCCAAATGCACAATGTCTGCATTCAGACCCACTGTGCACCCACTTCAATGGGAGAAGCTTTGAGGTGGATACAGATGCAGCAAAAAGTCGCTCAGCATAGAGAATGTGTCTCAGCACCGGTCTAAATAAACCCTTACTGGAATTTATCAACACTAGAGCAGTCACAATCTGGAGCAGCTGTGCATTGCAACCAATCAGCTCATAGCTTTAATTTTGAAAGCTTAACTGAACAGGCTTAGGATAGAAGATGATTGGTTTCCATGCACAGCTACTCACTGTGTTTTACATTTCATACTCCTAACTACCGCATTCTAAGTACAACACATTCTTTGTTAAGGTTTGCTGTGTGTAGAAAAGAATATGTAATAGAACATTTTTTTTTTTTTTAAATGATTGTACTGAGGTTTGTACATACTCGCTTGTGGTACAGTCATTAAAACATATGGCCCTTTAAGACTATCCCACTGTTGATGCCATCTGACCACACCCACAGTTTTGTTGTGGAGCGCTAAATTACTGCATCCATTTTTCTTTGTGGGAGGATCTTGGTGCAAAAAAATTACCAGCCCTGGGTGCCAGATGTGCTAGCTACGCCACTGCACACTATAGTATACAATATGAATGCTGTACCCTTTGCGTTTGTGTCCATGCAATGTGGATGCAGAGTAAATACTGTAAGGCTAACGTATGTGCATCAGTTTTTTAGTCTTGGTAAATCAGACCTTTAATGTCAGCACTAATTGCTCATGGTAATATACAGAGGTTCTATTGCTGTTTTTTTAGGGTACCAGTAGATGCATTCGAGAGTATTTTAACTTGTTTGTTTTTTTTAACAAAAAAATTACTACAAATGTGAAATAAGCTGAGAATGGTGCTAAAAGCTTAAACCTGCATGATTTCATGCTCGTTTACAAAATACACAAAAAAAGCATGTCGCATTTGCAGTGCAATTCATTGTTAATGGCACACCAAATGCAGTAAAACAGATGTGTACTTTGCACAAAAAATACATATCAAACGCTGCAAAATGCGTGAATGTGCAAATCTTGATGCTCAAAAAGTTGTATGAGCTACCTTGCCAGCTTTGTTACGCATAAGGAAGCCCATTGAAATGAATGGACTGCCCTATATGTGTGGCAAAGAAAACCCATATATGTACTGCACAGTTTAGCAAATGTTTCCAAATTTTAGGAAAATCTGAAAAGTTTTTTTGCACAGGGCATATTTTGTAGCTTATTTGAATCTTCTTAGTCCCATACAATAGATTTCATTTTGCCTAGTCACTTATTTATTGACTTAATTTATGTCTTTAAAGGCCTTAACAGATCGTTGTTGAATTATGAAATTTAAGTCGAGGGCTGCAGTTTAGGTGTGCACATTTTCCATGACTCTTTGAGTTTTTGTGTTCTGTCGTGAAAGGTGGTCCATATATTGCAGATATGTTGTAATGCATATCTAACAATATTGCTTACCCTTGCCCATTCCAAGTGTTAAAAATGGCTCATGCTGTGTTCAGCCCAGCTTTGTTTCAGTCTCTGTGTGTGGATGTTTTCTATAGAAAAACTGTGAACTTCCTTCACAGTTGTGTAAGTGGTATTGATATTGTGTTGTCAGAACATATAGCACAAGTGCACTATATATGTGCTATATGTGGTAAAAAGACAAAGATGACTTTTAAGCAGTTGGCAGTAGTCATTTCTGCACAGGAAGAGGTTGGAAGAGCTTGAATGAAGATTCATAGTGGACAGGTAAGCTTAAGTTGAGTGTTTGTAGAACACACATCTGGTGCTTATTCCTACTTTGTATGTACATTGGGGCTGTACAAACCAAGATCAAGGGATTTCCCTTTCTGCCTAGAAATTAATTTTGCTCCTAGCAAAACTGTCTCTTGGTACAGGTTCAAGTTATTCATTGCTAACCATTACCAGTTGACACGTGAGACAGCTGGTACATCCTTTTTCAACACATGAAGAAAAATATGGACCTTTCCAATGAATCAGTAAAATGGCTGTTAAGAGGCACCTTGCACCTGCTTTAAGACAAGTTAGTTGAAAGCAAAGTAGGTACACAGTTGGGTGGAAAACTCTTGTGGGTTGCAAAACAAAATAAGCATTTATTTGTTTCTACTCCAGTAAAATTATGATTATTTCAGTTAACATATAAGGCATTTACAACTTATGGGTTTACTTTATAGAAGCCCCTAATTAAGAAAAATAATTATTCCTAGTTAAATATATAGAAAATAGTTAAATAGAATACATGCCAAAATGCCAAGAACTCACTATGTTAGAATTAATAAAGTGTAAATACATTCATTACTGGGTACAGTAATCTTATCAAAAGAATGATTTTGAGAGTAATGGGCCACCTGTACATGGGCGCCTGAGCCCATACAATGTAAATTCCAGTGTATTTCCCCTACCCGGAAAGGCAAAGTATGACATTTTCTATTTTTTGCATAGGCCTGTACACTGTACAAAAATGTTTATACTAACACTGGAATATACCCGAGTACAGCTTTACACAGCCATTATGTTCGATAGGCAGCTGTGCACAGCACCTGGCCTTTTTTGAATGGAGGAGATACTCTGGGGATTGCATCCTACAGGCTCAGACACCTGTATGCATATACTGTACAATAGAGTTTTTGTAAAATTGTATTCTTATGATTTGTTGGCAATTACGTTTCTAATAAAATAAGCTGCCAATTAAATTCAGTGACACTACAATAACTCAAACATCATTTAAAAAATAATTTGTAGACAGTAAAAGTGGGAAAGGCTTATAAGTTGAATATATAACTGACCCAGGAGCCTCATTTTGTGCATAAATAGCACCATGTTTTATGAGCCATGTCATTATAAATAAAACTATTTTAAAGTATTACTAAACCCACAACAGTAAAACCAGTCTGTATATGCAGTAAAGCATGCTTGTTATACTCACTGTGGAACCTAAGTGGTTAATCCTCCACATTGTGTAAAAAGGCTGTTTGATCCTGTGTTCTCTGATCCTCCCCTTCTTACACAGTCCCCAATCCATCTCCTGATAGTACAGAGCCTTGGTGGTACTCTGCACATGCTCAGTTTGGTGTGTATTGCTAGAGAATTTTTTTTTTCTTGGGAGGGTGCATGTGATTGACACAGGGCCAATCAGCGCTGTCCAGACAGAGGGTCAGGGGTCCTGCATCCTTATAGAACAATCAGGTGGAATAAAAATGATTCCTATAAGCTTTAACCCAGACACTGATAGACGCCATAAGACTGCTATATACTGCTGATGAGAAAAGGTATTTAGCAGTTTATATTTACTAAAATAATTGCATTTCCATGTTCTGTGTACTGTGGGAGACTAGATATAGTGAATGCAGGCTCCTGGGTTTAGTAACACTGTAAATGTCACTATATTGAAAAGAAAAAGCTTTTTTACTCTCAGGAAACCCTTCATAAATCATATAAAACCACATATAGACATGCAATGTCGAAGAACGCCTGATAGTTTGATTTTTTATTTTTTTTTTGATGGTATATCAAGCCCTTCCCACACCTTTAACAATATCTAGAAACATGCTAGCCTTTCAAGGGAGTCTGCGTGCTAGATGTTCCGGATTAAAATTTTCTATCATCTGTGATGTTCATCGAATGCTGCATCTTCTTATTTCATTTATGTCTTCTTTCCAAGCGAGAATATCCAGGTTTCGGTTGGATCTATTTTAAGGTGAATTACATAGCCTAATATCTTTCATTTGTTCCCATACATTTCAATCCATTAATAATTTAATTTACTTTAATGATTGTTTGTATGTATTCTGATAAACATTGTTACCTCCTGTTTTGTGTGCGTGTTCCTCCATTGTTGTGTGTGTGCCTTTCCCACAGGGAAATCTACCTCCAGATTACAGAATAAGCATGATCGATATTGGTCTCGTTATTGAGTACCTCATGGGTGGAGCCTATCGTTGCAATTACACCAGAAAAAGATTTCGAACTCTGTATCACAATTTATTTGGGCCCAAACGAGTAAGTAAATCGTTTTATATTATCATTATAAATTGTAATACACGAATGCATTACCTTTCTACAAAGGCTATGTTATATGCATTCATGCTGTGCGTTCCAGATCCCTCAGCATGTCCTGTTCCAAAATTTACAAAATACTTTGTTCTTGAAGTTTTTTCTACCTTCCGCAGCAAAATATTCTGGTATTGAAATACAGTTTAATTAACTGTGTATCAGAATGTTTATCAATAAAGTAAACTATGTTTTACTTTATTATGTGGGTGATGTTAGAGGTCCTGTTGTCTTCCTTTTTTTATTATTAACATTTTTTATTAGAAAATCAAAGTTTTCAGTAAAAATAAACCGTAGGGCACTAAGCAGAACATATTACATCATTCATAAGAACCTCATACCAAAAAGTAGGGGCATCGTAGTTACATTTAGCATAGAACAACATTTAAATTTGCCTCTTTGCTATTTGGACGCCTCCAACATATATTGTTTTCTTGTAAATTAAAACAGGGTCCTCTAAAGAACCAAAAGAACAGTTTAGCGCTAATTGAAAGTAGAGGATACCACAAGCTCAATGTAAAGTTATCTCAAGAGGCTGACCACAACTGTAACACTGTATACTGCCAAACAATGCCATAATGGAATAGATATTCAAACAAAACAAGTAGTAAAATTAAAAAAGAACAGGGCATAATATCCACTAGAAGTATAGAATCAAGTGGAGCTACAGGGCCCTAGTCCTGTATAGCCGCAACCTAGCAATTGCCTAGTTAAATATAAAATAAAAAAATCGAAAGAAGTGCCGAGTCACGGAGATTCCACACTTCCCAGAAAGAATTATGTTTTTCCACAATTTCGTTAAGTCTAACTGTAAGCAGTTCCATTAATTCCACACCTGCTGTGTTCTAATGTCATACAGTATATATATTTTGTGAACACCTTACGTGCTTGCATGCTAATATGAAAAATCAGAAAAAAGACTCATTGTAAAAAATAAATAATAATTATATTTTCTGTTCAGAAAGACACTGGTAGAACTGCTATGGTAACAGAGGTTTCACCACACTCTGGATCAAAATGTTTTATATGAGCCTGTCTGCTACCCCCTTATAGTATCTTACATTACTGTGATACTGTGAGCAAGAGTCATGAAAATCTCCTTATTCTAAAGAAATATGCTCCATAGAACAGTTACTGTAAATAAACAAAATCCTTAAAATCTTACCTTGTTGTTTTATCTTGACAGTAAATGATAAAAAAGGAGAGATTAGTAAATTAGTCTTGCTTAAAAAGCGACCACTATGCCTACAATTTTACCTGTCCTCGACCATTAAGTTCTATTTTTAAAGGGATTTTAGACTTTAATAGCATACATTTTCTATTATGCTAAAAGATTTAAAGTACTGACAATAAAAGTTTTTTGCCATTATTCTTAAAATGCTATATTTCTTCCTTCTTTCAAAACTGTGCCAGTAGCACTTGAATCTCTCTGTGATATAGGATGAGTACCGTTACTATGCAATATATTATCTTAAATAGCACTGCATATGCTTTAGTCTACCTATTGTTTAAACAGGTTTAGCCCAGGTTCACACTGGGCTACGGGAGTGAAGCCGTGAGAGTTCAGCTGAACTCGCATGATTTCACTCTCGCTGCAAGTCCGGATTTCAGCCGCGATTTCAAAGACATCTGTGCGGGTTTCTGCATGTCAAAACGCACCAGTGTGAACCAGGGCTTACAGTGTTCTCGACATAACAAGTATTAGCACTGGATGAAATAAAAATAGTGAAAAACACATCTGTATTAAACCACATCTGTATTAAACCATTTCCACGGTCTTAAGAACAGTTTTACCTTTGGGAAGCAAAGGATTGAAGAAATCAGCAGACAATATAAATCATTAGCTGTTGCCACCTTTTTCAGCAATAACTCAGTATCCCCAGCTCCCATACCATATTAAAGTGTACTGATTACCTTTTATATTTTTTATGAGCCCATTAAATCATTTTGTATTTGAACGTTTGACTTCTTATGAAGCTTTAGGCCATCTTACTCATTTTTGCCAATATAACATACTCTTTAGTTAAAGCATTTTTCCTCAAATATGATTGTTTTTTTTTTTCCTTTTCTATGTTAAAGAAAGGTTTTAGCAAGTTTTGTTTAACAACAAAACTTGAAGCAAACTTTTTAAACTAATTGCTGTTTTTTTTTATTGTCTAAGGGCCGTTTCACATATAAGCCTCTTGCACACGGGAATGAGAAACACCACGTTTTATAGTGATCTGAAAATAGGTGATAGGTGTATTCTTGTCTATGGAACAATGCACACAGCTGTATAAAGATCAGTAATAAAGCGCTGAGTACAAAGACATCAATTAAAAATAGAAAATGTTACATTTGAGTGCAGCAATATGCATGTATTGTAAGGCATACAGATGCATCTCCAAAAATTTAAATATCATTAGTAATTCAATTCAAAAAGTAAAACGCATATATTATATAGATTCATTACACACAGAGTGATATATTTCAAGCATTTATTTATTTTGATTTTGATGATTATGGCTTGCAGCTAGTGAAAACCCCATATTCAGTATCTCAGAAAATTTGAATATTACATAAGACCAATAAAAGTTTTTGTTTTAATACAGAAATGTTGGCTTACTGAAAAGTCTGTCCCTGTACAGTATAGTATGGACTCAATACTTGGTCGGGGGTCCTTTTGCATGAATTCCTGCATCAATGCAACGTGGCATGGAGGTGATCAGCGGCCTTCAGCTCATCTGCATCATTGAGTCTGGTGTCTCTTATCTTCCTCTTGACAATACCGCACAGATTCTCTATGGGGTTTAGGTCAGGCAAGTTTGCTAGCCAATCAAGCACAGTGATACCATGATCATTAAACCAGGTATTCATACTTTTGGCAGTGTGGGTAGGTGCCAAGTCATGCTGGAAAATGAAGTCAGCATCTCCATAAAGCTGGTCAGCAGAGTGAAGCATGAACTGCTTTAGAATTTACTGGTAAAGGGAATGACTTTGGACTTGATAAAACACAGTGGACCAACACCAGCAGAAGACATCATCCCTGACTGTGGAAACTTCACACTGGACCTAATGCAACTTGGATTCTGTGCTTCTCCACTCTTCCTCCAGACTCTGAGCAACAGTCCAGCTGTTTTTCTCCTTAGCCCAGGTAAAACACTTCTAAAGGTTGTCTCTGGTTCAGGAGTGGCTAGACACAAGGAATGTGACAATTCTAGCCCATGTCCTGGATACGACTGTGTGTGGTGGCTCTTGAAGCACTGACATCAGCCGTAGTCCACTCCTTGTGAATCTCCCCCAATTTCTTGAATGGCCTTTGCTTCACAATCCTCTCAAGGCTGTGGTTATCCCTATTGCTTGTGCACCTTTTTCTACCACACTTTTTCCTTCCACTTAAGTTACCATGGATATAGCACAACGTATACAGCCAACTTACTTAGCAATGACCTTTTGGGACTTCAGTTACTGTCTTCTGAACAACTGTCAAGTCAGCAGTCTTCCCTATGATTGTGTAACCCACTGAACCAGACTGAGAGACCATTTAACGGCTCAGGAAACCTTTACAGGTGTTTTGAGTTAATTAGCTGATTAGAGTATGACACCGTGAGTCTACAATATTGAACTTTTTCACATAATTCTAACTTTCTGAGATACTGAATTTTGAATTTTCACTAGCTGTAAGCCATAATCATCAAAATTAAAAGAAATAAATGCTTGAAATATATCACTATGTATGTAATTAATCTATATAATATATGAGTTTCACTTTTTGAATTGAATTACTGAAATAAATTAACTTTTTTGATGCTATTCCAATTTTTTGAGATGCGCCTGTATATTGCAACACTGGCCATTAGGAGATTAAGACGATTCTTATGCATGTATGCGCAAATGCATAATTTGTGCCTTTACATGCGCGTATGCAAGGTCTTTAAGAAACATTTTAGATTTTACTGATCTTATTTTGCCCTTTTCTAGCACAAATGTAATGATCAGTAAATACTTGTATAAAACTGTCCTGTTTTTTTTTTCAATACCTGCATCTGGCATATGTGTATATCAGTGTCCTTAGATGCAAATTTTTGGATTTTGTGTTACAGATCTGAATGCAGCACCTGTGTCAATGTCTCCATTGAAAACAATGCAGCTGCGTTTAGAGCTTTAAATAAAATAAAAAAAATTGTAAATGTGTCTTTTTAAAGCCGTGTGAATGAAGTACTCAGGATCTTTCTGTCCACAAGATCCTGATTATAAACATCACTGCCCTGCGCTAAAACGTGCATCACATTGACCCCTACTACCAGATCACTGCAGCCAGAATGGACAGATGTTGCATACTAAACAGCTGGAGTTTAGTGTGCAGCCGCTGTTTGCTGGGCCCTAAATTTATAGAAAGTTCTGAATGCGCTGATAATGACAGTAAAGTCTTTAAC
Source organism: Rana muscosa (assembly GCA_029206835.1). Classification (NCBI taxonomy): domain Eukaryota; kingdom Metazoa; phylum Chordata; class Amphibia; order Anura; family Ranidae; genus Rana; species Rana muscosa. Next base: position 746,176,992 of record CM055116.1, on the reverse strand, counting down.
AGCTCTGCAAAGCAACTTGCAAGTTGATTTCTATAAATGTACATAGGTTTGAAGAGCTATCCAGAAAGGAAAATTGTAGAGCAAGGTGGTGGGGCAAGGTAAGGGTATGGGCAAAATGTTTTAAAAGATATGTAATGCATTGTCATGCCTAACTGCTAGGTTGTATTGAAATATAAACAGTTAATTTGAAACAATGGGGCAGGTAATGTTATAAGCTAAAAATGTTAGCAAACTCTTTCTGTGGTCATGTTAGATTGGATCCACATATATTTTATGTGTTTGCGTAATTTCTTTTTTATTATTTCCTAAACAGCCAAAAGCACTAAAGCTATTAGGAATGGAGGTGAGTACAGTTTCTAAGTTCTTTTAACTTTCCTGTATTAAAGATAATATGTCAACCACTGCCTTATTTTTGTTGATATATTCTGCTTAGAAATATAATAATGTAATGTAAAAATAATCCTGTCATGCAACTGTGTTGGTCAAACCTAATAGTCCTTTCATTCCTTAAATAATTAAGAGGATGGACAATTTTTTTCGGCCTGAATATAAACTCGGACAAATTTTGCAGAGCGACGTAATAGGGTGACCCCCACCCCCTTGTGACGTCCTTGACCCAGCACACCCTGGTCAATGATGTCACAAGGGGGCGGGGGACCCTTCGTTATTAAAGAACTGTCAGGTGGCAGAGTGGGCAGACAGCGGGTGCCTTTGTCGGGTGCAGAACTGTTTTTTTTCCGGGTTGGAGGTAGTGGCGGGCATTGTGATAAATGCTGGATCTACTTTAGGGGATATTTATTTATTTTTTTAACCACTTGCCGACCAGCCACCATCATGATACTGCAGCTGGTTGGCTCATTCCCGCAAATCGCCGTAGCTGTACGTCGGTCCGTTTTACAGCTGCCGCATGGCGGGGGAGCTGATGCATGTGTCCGGTGGGAGTAAAGGGCCAAGGGATCAGTGGGAAGAGCCCGAGGACCGCTGGAAAGGTCCCCAGGACCAGTGGGGCCTGTCATGGTTTCTTGCACCAGGGCCCTGAAGATTCTAGTTACGCCTCTGAGGCTAACCATTTCAATTTTTAAAGGCGAGTTTTCTTTTTTAGTAAAGGACAATGCAATCTCATGCATTCATCATTCTCATCTAGAGAGAATGTCTGTTGGGCATCGGGTGACATAGTACTCGAACATAGCCCCAGTGTCAGGAGTGTGTAGCACTCTTGTTCCATGACAGCTGCTGGTCTTATTGCAGCATCCTGGTTTTGGCTGAGCTGCATTCTCCTTGTATGTCTGTCCACCTGCAAGGAGATTGATGTAGCCAGTCTCTGGGTGGAGACCAGACCTGTTTTAGGCCAGCCAAACCCTCAGAGTCTTGCTTGTGATAGTGTTTGTAACACGTGTTTCAAGCTCCCTATTTGTCTGCCCTGTTCCTGTGCCTGCTAGTTTGGATTCCCTTGTTCAACCTAAGATCGGATATCAACTACACTCAGAACTCCACCTACCCTGAACCCAGACTGTCATTGATCACTCTGCCTGTCTGCCAACTGCAAGTACCTGTTTGCTGTGCTCAGTTCAAGTACCTGTTCACTGTGCTCAGTTCACGTCTGCCCTGGAAAGGTAGCCAGGCACTATAGCATTGTGTATAAGACCTGTGGGCAACTGAGTACCGGTAAACCTGCTTGTCTTATTGGAAAGGGTGCTGCTATAGGCAAAGTACACAAAACCAACTATAGTGCCTGACCACCTATGTTAGGGGTAGGTGTGAAATTATCAGAAGCCTTTAACAAGAAACTTTTTCTGTGAATATAGAGTCTACACCAGCTTGTTTATTGGCAGAGGACCTTTGCAAACTGACATGCTAAGCCCAGGAACTGTCTCTGTGCATATCTGGAAACGCACCTGCAGCAGTAACGCAGGAAGTTAACCCACCTGATCATTTGTCTGGTGATCCTCATATGTTTTCCAACTTTAAACATAGTTGTATGTTGAATTTGTCTTGGTATCAGCCTCTTGCAATCCTCTGTACAGCAGAGCTCTGAGAGAGGGATAAGCAGCACAAGGAGCCAATCAGGTGTGCCACAGTGTTAAACCAGCTGATAGATGGAGAGAGAGCAGAGTAAAAAAACAATGAGGTTATTAGTTCAGTGTTGGGACCCTTACTTTGTAACCTATTTACACTTGAATAAACAATTCAGAGTTTGGGATTAAAAGTATAATTTCAGTGTTTGAAGATAACACTGAGCTACAGAATGTAGTGGAATACGATAATAATAATATGTCTCTAACTTACAAGCAGACCCGAATGCACAGTTTATTTGGGCAACTATGTGGCAAATGGCATAAACAGGCATGTGTCATACATTCTAGGAGGAATACAAGTAAAAAACATTTAACCTTCACATATGGAAAGGCTTCTTCAGAGTAAGAGCTGAGAAGATGTGGAATAGGTTCCCTCAGAAACTAGTTCTGGTCAGCACATTAGATTTTTTTTTTTTTTTAAAGTCTGTATGCATTTCTAAATGTATGAAAAAGTAGGATTTTTAAAACAGCTTACCTGTAAAATCCTTTTCTTGGAGTACATCACGGGACACAGAGCAGCATAGTCATTACTATGTGGGTTATATAGAATTACCTTCAGGTGCTGGCACTGGCAACTTCCAAAACAGGAAGTACCCTCCCCTATATAAGCCCCTCCCATCCGGGAGTACCTCAGTTTTGTAGCAAAGCAATACGTGTCCCCAAAAGAGGGGTGGGAGCTCTGTGTCCCGTGATGTACTCCAAGAAAAGGATTTTACAGGTAAGCTGTTTTAAAAATCCTACTTTCTTGTTCATACATCACGGGACACAGAGCAGCATAGTCATTACTATGTGGGACGTCCCAAAGCAATGCCACATGAGGGGGGGGATACACCATACATAAGCTGGGCGCCATCAGGCATGAGGATCTTTTGCGGCCTGCAACACACTGCGCCCAAAGGCGACATCCTCCTGACTTCTAACGTCCACCTGGTAGAACCTAGTAAACGTGTGTACTGAAGACCATGTTGCGGCCTTACAAATTTGCGCCAGGGAGGCCTGGTGATGCACTGCCCATGAAGTTCCAACTGCTCTCGTGGAGTGCGCCCTAACTTTGAACGGAGGCGGTCTACTTCTCAAGCCATAGGCTTGTATTATGACCTGTCGAATCCACTTGGCTAAAGTAGATTTTGATGCTGCCTGACCCTTTCTGGGGCCTTCCGGCAGAACAAACAAAGAATCCGTTCTACGAATCTGAGCAGTGGCTTTTAGATAAGCTTTAACTGCTCTTACTACATCCAAAGAATGCAATAACTTTTCCTCTACCGAGCTTGGTTTGGGGAAAAAAGAAGGAAGAACCACATCCTGGTTCAAGTGAAACCTCGATACCACCTTAGGAAGAAAGGCTGGGTGAGGACGTAATACTACTCTGTCCTTATGGATAACCAGATATGGCTCTTTACAGGACATGGCGGCTAATTCCGACACTCTTCTAGCCGAGCATATGGCTACTAAAAATATCAATTTCCTGGTGAGTAGAACCAAGGAAATGTGCCGCAAAGGTTCAAATGGCTGCTTCTGCAGAACCGACAGAACCAAATTTAGATCCCATGGGCATATGGGAGCCTTAATCGGTGGAATAATACGAGTCACACCTTGCATAAAGGATTTGACAAGTGAATGCATAGCCAGGGGCCTTTGAAATAGTATTGACAAGGCCGAAACCTGGCCCTTGATAGTACTTAAGGCAAACTTCCTGTCTACAGCCCACTGCAGGAAGTCCAGAATTCTGCCTATAACGTACTTACGTGGATGCCATTTTCTGGCCTCGCACCAAGTGATGTACGCCTTCCAAACTCTATAGTAGATCTGCCTGGATACAGGCTTCCTGGCATTGATTATAGTTGATACCACAGAGTTAGAGAGACCTCTCTTCTTTAGGATGTGGGATTCAATAGCCAGGCCGTTAAACTTAGAGTTAGTAAGGAAGGGTGGTATATCGGTCCTTGCGAAAGCAGGTCCGGACGACGTGGAAGGGTCCAAGGACTCCCCACAGACATTTTGATGATCTCCGTGTACCAGGCCCTTCGGGGCCACGCTGGAGCCACCAGGATCACCGGCTTCTTCTCCAACCTGACTCTGCGAAGGAGTCGAGGCAACAATTGTAGCGGAGGGAATGCATATATCAGTCTGAACTGATCCCAAGGGAACACCAGAGCATCCGAGCCGCAAGCGAGGGGATCCCTTGTCCGGGAGACAAATCTGTCCACCTTTGCGTTGAATCTGGATGCTAGCAGATCTACATCCGGTGTTCCCCACCGCTGACATATTGCTCGGAAGACCTCGGGATGAAGGGACCATTCCCCTGGGCATAACTGTTGGCGACTCAGAAAGTCCGCCTTCCAATTCTCCACCCCTGGAATGAAGACAGCTGATATACATGGGACATGCTTTTCTGCCCATTCCAGGATGTGACTTACTTCCCTCTGGGCTGCACGACTCCTGGTGCCTCCCTGATGATTGATATATGCCACTGCTGTGGCATTGTCTGATTGAATTCTGACAGGGGACCCTTGGAGTCTGGATGTCCAGGCTACTAGGGCGTACCGGGCTGCTCGTATCTCTAAGAGATTGATGGGCAGGGTTTTTACTACATTTGACCATCTGCCCTGGAGAGACCATTGCTCCAGTACTGCCCCCCAGCCTATAAGGCTGGCATCTGTAGTGACCACCTTCCAAGATATCGGGCTGAAGGGTTTTCCCTTCTGGAGATTCTGGGGGATCAACCACCAGCAGAGACTCTTCCGAACGGAAGGGGACAAAGCCATCGGGAAGTCTAGAGCCTGAACTTTTCCGTTCCAGGCTGACAATATGGCCCTTTGTAAATTCCTTGAGTGGAATTGGGCGTATGGCACAGCTTCGAATGATGCCACCATCTTTCCTAGCAGCCTCATGCACAGGCGTATGGACGGCTGTCTTTTTGCACAAAGCAGACGGACCAAGGCCCTCAAAGAGGATACCTTGTCTAGAGGTAAGAAAATCTTCCTCTGGTCTGAATCCAGCCGTAGCCCTAGATATACCAGGTTTTTCACTGGCTGTAGGGCTGACTTGTCCAGGTTGATGACCCAACCGTGAGACTCTAGATACTTGATTGTATCGACAATTACCACTTCTAGCTTGGCAACTGAGTGGTCCATCAACAACAGGTCGTCTAGGTATGCCATTATCGTTACACCCCGTGTTCTTAGATCGGCCAACAGTGGGGCCAGAATTTTTGTGAACACTCGTGGTGCTGTGGCCAGACCGAATGGTAAGGCTCTGAACTGAAAATGGCGCCCTTCTACTGCAAAGCGTAGGAATTTTTGATGACCTGGAAAGATGGGAACATGCAAGTAAGCATCTTTGATGTCGATCGAGGCTAACCATTCCTCCCCTTGTAGGGCAGCGGTGACCGATCGGATCGACTCCATCCGGAAAGACCGGACGTTTAGAAATTTGTTTAGACTCTTTAGGTCCAATATGGGTCTTATGTCCCCGTTTGGCTTCGGGACTGTGAAAAGGTTTGAGTAGAAACCCAACCCCCACTCTTCCATAGGAACCTCCATAATTACTCCTTGGAGCAATAGTTGTTCTAACGCCAATAGGAGAGACCCTCTTTTCAGAGGGTCTCTTGGCATGCCTGACCACATAAAATGGGACGGAGGAGACTCTTTTAACTCCAACTTGTATCCCAGAGTTACTGCGGAGAGCACCCATCTGTCTTTGATCGTCTCCCGCCAGGTCTCTGCGAACAACTGAAGTCTTCCCCCCACCCGTTTGAGTGGGGGCAGCCCTTCATAGGCTTGACTTGGAGGCTGGTTTAGTACCTCTTCGGATCCAGGGCTTTTTATTACCCTGTGGCTGTCCCTGATTTTTACCTCCTGAGTTTGACCGAGGAGGCCGTCGGAACTGCTTAGTAGCAGACGTCGCAGGGATAGGAGAGGTAGTCCTCTTAAAAGATGGACCCCTAGACCTCTTTTTACTCGGTAAGAGAGTACTTTTACCACTGGAAATCTTCTGGATATACTTATCCAGGTCTTCGCCAAAAAGGCGTTCCCCATGAAATGGGAAGCTAACTAAGAGCTTCTTACAGGGAGCTTCAGCAGACCAGTTTTTGAGCCACAGAAGCCTACGCATATGTACCAAAGACAGCGTGAGGCGGGAGGCCTGATGGATAGAATCCTTGATGGCGTCAACCGCAAAGCATAATGCTCTAGGCAGATCAGCCAGAGCCTGGGCCTGCTGGTCTGGCAAATCCCTCAGGACCATTTTCATTTGATCCTTTAAAGCTTGGCAGACCCCAATAGCTGCCACTGCTGGCTGTGTAACAGCCCCTGCTGTGGAAAAAGCAGATTTTAATAAAGATTCCAATTTTTTATCCACTGGATCTTTGAACATTTGAACATTATCTACTGGACATGTCAGTGATTTGTTCACAGAAGAGATGGCTGCATCCACCGTAGGAACATTCCATCTCTGGGTGAACTTTTCCTCCATGGGATAGATCACCGGAAACCTTTTAGGCGGAACAAATAGTTTATCAGGATGTTCCCAGTCCTGGTATATAAGTCCTTCCAATAATGGATGTATTGGAAAGGAGCAATTAACCTGGGGAGCTTTTAGCGACCCCAATGAGGAGACAGCAGTAGTTGATGGTTCAACAAGAGGCATTTTAAATGCAGATCGAACCATGTCAGTTAGGGTCTGGACCCACAATCTTTCAGTCTGTGATGCTGAAAATGGTTCATCTACTGTCGATTCCTCAAAAACAGAGCTAACCTCCTCCTGATCCCCTTCAGGTAGGTCGGTCCCTTCCTGGGACTGTTGCTCTGCCAACAGGCACTCTAATGGAGGTGATGGAGATCTGGCGCGCTTTCTTTCCTGTAGAGAAGAAGCGATCAATGCAGCCAATCTCTGCTCCAATCCCTCCAGAGTTGAGGAAAAAACCTCCTCTGTTATATATGCAGGAGCAGGTGGACTGAGGACAGCCGCAGTACCTGGCACTCCTGGGGGTTCCTTATGGGTATTAACCTCTGATTTCTCAGGGGAGGAGGGTGCAGATGACTGCTCCAGATCCTCAGAGCCCGATGGAGACCCCCTACACTTCCTGAGAGGTATATCTCGGAGTTTTTTAGGCGGCATATTCCTTAGTTCAAAGCTGAGGTATTCCAGCCGCAATACACCCCTTACTGAAATAGTCTAATGCAATTTGCTGCTATGTACATCAGTGGGTGTCTACTAATGTGTCTTTCTGGGGATGCCTGTATCAACCGCCCGCTGTAAGCCCCTATACCATGCTACCAGCTCCTTTTCATGCTCTGTGTCCATAGCAAGCAGCGTGGACTGAGTCCTTTTATCTTGCTGGGACGCCCGCACATGCGCAGAAGCGCTGGGCGCACAGAGCGCGTCATCCGCCAGGCTCCGCCCCCTTTTTGAAGCTAAACCTTATAAAAGGAAAGCATGTGTGCGCGCGCGCGCGTGCACATGTGCGCTCTTGGCGCCATGTAGGGAGAGGAGCCAGGGTCCCTGTTTCACCAGGACTCGGGGATGGAAGGAAACTACTTGGCAGCATGACAGAGGAATGCAGCTTCCCTGATAGAGAGCTCACTCATCTGCCTGGACTTTCACCATGGAAGGAATAGTCCCAAAAAAAAAGACGTTCCACAGCGGCCTCTAGTGGACAAACACAGGTACCGCACCTTTGTCTTTTTTTTTTTTTTTTTTAAACCTCCTTTATGAAAAAACATTTCCAGGTTTACAGTTTTTTTAAAACTTCCCTTATGAAAAAACATTTCTAGGATTTCTTAGGCATATACAGCTATTAGCGGGAATACCCTTTAGGTAACAGGCAGAAAGACATATTAGGCTTGGGGGTCCCCTCAATAGAACCAAGTTCCTGAGGGGCCCCCACTTACCTTTTCCCCGCCGCAGGACTTTGTTTGGTCCACAGAAGCCCAAACTTCACCTCTCACGGCAGGCATTGTACTAGACCTTCAGGGACCGGGTTCCCAAGGATTCCACTCCCCTGGACCTGTATAGCACCCTGCACAGATAGCCTCTTGGTTTTGGGTATGACCAGAGCTCTGGATCCCAGGGTCCAGCCCTCCTAAGAGAGGCATTACAGGCAAAACCCTGCTCTTCTCTGCAAGGCCCGGGTACCGACCGTTTAGCTATGAAGCTTTTTTGGTCGGATCCGGAATAGCTTGCTAAGGCCCAGAGAACCTGTACACAAGCCCAGATGAATACATGTTAACCTTGGCCAACACCTTAGACACTGGCAAATAACTGAGGTACTCCTGGATGGGAGGGGCTTATATAGGGGAGGGTACTTCCTGTTTTGGAAGTTGCCAGTGCCAGCACCTGAAGGTAATTCTATATAACCCACATAGTAATGACTATGCTGCTCTGTGTCCCGTGATGTATGAACAAGAAATAACTGCATATTGAAATGTAGAGGTGATAACACCAGAGATTATTGATCCAGGGAATATCCTATTGCCTTATGAGGGATCAGGAAGACATTTATTTTTTACCCCATTGGAGCAAATTGGACCATTCTTTATAGAGGATGAGGGGAAGGGAATTTGCATTTTTTTTTTGATAACCCATGGGTATAGTATTATGTATATATAGGTGTTCCATTTATTTATTCTATCTTTTTTTTTTTTTGGTTAAACTAGATGGACATGTGTATTTTTTCAACCTATGTAACTACTGTATGTACAGTAATTAGGCCTCATGCCCACTGGCGTTTTTACAGCTGCGTTTTTTGCAGCTTAAAAACGCCTGTCCATGTTATTGTAAATATTTTTTAAAAAAAAAAAAAAACGTCGGAGCTAAAAACGCGACCGCGCGTTAGTGCGCGTTTTTGCGCGTTAGTGCGCGTTAGTGCGCGTTTTTGCGCGTTTTTTGACGCTCGCGTTTTTTCCTGCCAAATTCTGACGCTGAGGAACGCACTGGCCCTGGGTTTTTTTTACAGCTTACAAACGCCTATGCTCTTTACAGCTCAAAAACGCCTAGGTGGGCATGAAGCTATAGACTAACATGGACAGGCGTTTTTAAGCTGTAAAAAACGCTCAAAAACGCGGCTGAAAAAACGCCCGTGGGCATGAGGCCTTAGTGTCCTGCTACTCCTTTCACTATTCATTCACAGGCTGGGGGCATGGAAAAGACCTGTAAGTGTTACTTAATTGCAACAGAGAAACATCACACCTCCTGCTCTAACAGTCATGGCTGTTCTGTGTGGCAGAGCTGCGTAAATCTCAGAACTGGATTGACAAAAATAGTAAAAGTAAAACAAGCTCCCAGATATCTATTTCATCTCTCTATCTTGGTTTTAACTTTTACACACCCATTTTGAAGACAAACAGTTCAGCTTAAACTCACATCCTAATAATATCAAAAACAAGCTGAAGAAAACTATTTTGATATTTAGTAATACATTGTTATTTCTAATATTGTTATAAGCTATCTATCTAAATACGATGTTTGTAATAGGATGATATTCCAATGAGGAGAGGAAGAAATACTACAAAGAAGAAAGAGGAGGAGGTGGACATTGATTTAGATGATCCTGAAATAAGTCATTTCCCTTTCCCCTTTCATGAGCTCATGGTATGGGCAGTACTAATGAAAAGACAAAAGATGGCTTTGTTCTTCTGGCAACATGGAGAGGAGGCAATGGCCAAAGCTCTAGTGGCTTGCAAGCTCTGCAAAGCAATGGCACATGAAGCATCTGAAAATGACATGGTTGATGACATTTCACAGGAACTCAATCACAACTCCAGGTCTGTATAATTTAGTAGTAATGTTTTTTTTAAAACAATAAATATGTATAAGGCCCCTTTCACACTGGGGCGTTTTTCATGCGGTTTAGCGCTAATATTAGCGCTATTATACCGCATGAAAAAATCATGCCCTTTAGCCTTCAATGTGAAAGCCCGAAGGCTTTCACACTGAAGCGGTGCGCTAGCAGGACCGCTCCAAAAGTCCTGCTAGCCGCTTCTTTACAGCGGTGAAGGAGCGGTGTGTTCACCGCTCCTTTACCGCGGTCTCCCATTGAAATCAATGGGACAGCGCGGTAATACCGCCCGCAAACCGCGGCAAAAGCCGCGGTTTGCGGGCGGTATTAACCCTTTTTCGGCCGCTAGCGGGGGTTAAATTTACCCCCCTAGCGACCGCATACTGCGGTGAGAACGACGGTATAGCAGCGCTGAAAATCGCACTGCTATACCGCCACCGCTCCTGCCCGCCCCAGTGTGAAAGGGGCCTAATGCAGCGAATTTCAGGTTTTCCTAAAAAAACAAAAAAACAGCACAAAGACATAAAGACATACACTATATTATCAAAAGTATTGGGACCCCTGCCTTTACACACACATGAATTTAATGGCATCCCAGTCTTAGTCCGTAGGGTTCAATATTGAGTTGGCCCACCCTTTGCAGCTATAACATCTTCAACTCTTCTGGAAAGGCTGTCCACAAGGTGTTAGAGTGTGTCTATAGGAATGTTTGACCATTCTTCCAGAAGCGCATTTGTGAGGTCAGGCACTGATGTTGGACGTGAAGGCCTGGCTCGCAGTCTCTGCTATAATTTATCCCAAAGGTGTTCTATCGGGTTGAGGTCAGAACTCTGTGCAGGTCAGTCAAGTTCTTCCACCCCAAACTCGCTCATACATGTCTTTATGGACCTTGCTTTGTGCACGGTCGTCTGGCTTTTTTCCTTTAGCGGGGGGGCAGGCATCATGATTGATGATAGATTTACAATGAGGGTATTTTTTGGGATCTGTTTTGTAAATAAGGGCTTGTCAAATGTCCCAATTTTTTATTTATTATTTATGAGTACTGGTACTATGTACCCCATACTCATTCATGCAGGGGGCATGGTATCTAGCAACCCCGTTAATATTAAATTAGGCTTCCAAATTCCAATAAGCCCTCACCCGCAGACCCGCAGACCTGCAGACCCCCACAACCACCTCATCAACATAGGACAAGACACTTTTCCGAGGGGATACCCCTGGGAAGGCAACCTCCATGTTCTGGACATGCTGTCTGGTATGGCTCAGAAGGTAGGGAACACATTATTATTATTATTATTATTATACACGATTTATATAGCGCCAACAGTTTACGCAGCTCTTTGCAGAGTAGAGGGGGGACAGCACAATTACAGTACAGTTCAATACAGAAGGGAAAGGAGGGTAATAGGGACAAAGGGTAATAGATGCAGGGAATGATTTGATGGGGGTGGCTCGGGGACAGTTGTTATGTGGGTGTGGGATAGGCTTCCCTGAATAAGTGAGTTTCCAGAGATCTCCTAAAGGTGGACAGGTTAGGGGCTGATCAGACATACTGGGGCAGGGAGTTTCTGAGGATGGGAGAGGCTCTGGAGAAGTCCTGAAGACGAGCATGGGAGGAGGTAACAAGGGAGCTAGAAAGCAGGAGGTCCTGGGAGGAGCGGAGAGGATGATTTGGCCGATATCTGCAGATGAGGTTGGTGATGTAGCTGGGGGCAATGTTGTGAATGGCCTTGTATGTTATGGTTAGCATTTTGAATTTTATACGGTGGGGTAGGGGAAGCCAGTGAAGGGATTGGCAGAGAGGAGCAGCAGTCACGGATTGGTTAGTGAGGTGTTTTAGTCTAGCAGAATTAATAATAGACTGAAGGGGAGATAGCCTGTGTAAGGGTAGGCCATTAAGGAGAGAGTTGCAGTAGTCAAGGCGGGAAAAAATAAAGGAGAGAATAAGTTGCTTTGTGGTGTCATTAGTCAGGAAGGGTTGAATTCTGGAGATGTTGGGGAGGTTAAGGCGGCAGGATTTAGACAGCGATTGGATGTGGGGGCTGAAGGAGAGGTCAGAGTCAAGGATTACACCCAGCACCCTGGCATAGAGAGGTAGTGTCGAATTCCTGGAGCCAGGTTTCGGTAATAGCAAATAGATTAAGGGATTTGGAGAGGAAAAGGTAATTGACAGAAGCTAGTTTGTTGAAAACTGAGCGGGCATTCCAGAGGGCACATGAAAGGGGGGCTGACTTGTGGAATCAGGGGAATTGGGATGAGAAGGTGGGAGTTACGACTCCTGTTGGAGGAGGTAGACAGCCAATTTTGGGGGTGGGAATTGGGTGTGGGAGGGCCGGGGTTTGGTGCGATGTCCCCAGACATTAGGAGTAGTAGGAGCGTGAGGGTGGTAAGGCGGGAGTGGGATTTATAGGATTTATATCACATGACTCAAAGGGTCTGGTATGTATTTTGGGAGGGGCCCTACACAACTATTTTCATTTCATTCTTGCTGTAGGATGTGCTAAAGCAAAAATTACATTTACTAATAAAGAAAAAATTATACAGTTTAAATTGCCAGAAAATGACATTCATTGTCTGCGTCTTAAAAAAAAAAAAAAAAGCACACAAAGGTCCCCCAAAACACATAGCATACCCTAGGAGGGGTCTGCAGGCCTTTTAAATAAAAACACAAACAAAGAAGCTGTCAATGACACCTTTCAAAGTCAATTACCAGCATTGTAAAACTTTTTTTCTTTAAAAAATATCAGTGCTGCTGCAGCACTTTATGTACATTTCCAAGATGCACCCCTTCACTGGAAAGATTAGAACACCACCAGGCATGTTATTTAAAGGAATTGGACAGGTTGGACAACCCGGGGACCCCTGTAGATTGTTTTCTAAATTAGTAAGTTTTTTATTTAAGATATAACATTTCTTGTCAAAATTCAACTTGATTTTTACTGACAAGCTAAACAGAAATGTTTATTTTACTTCAATGTCATATTTATATTATTATATTGGTATGATGCTGCATCAGTCTCCCGCAACCTTTAAGACTGAGAACTGAACAATCAAAGATCATTCAGTTTTTCGCCTTCAGCAATCAGAGAGCTGAAGACTGTCAGCCACCAGCTCTCTGCTCTGCCCCTCCAGCGCTCACTGGAACATTGTACTGTGAAGGGGACGGGAGTGGCTGGCTCAGTCTCTGAGCAACTTGCTGAGAGGCTTAGTCAGCTGTCAATCAGGCATCTGGGTGGACCCCGAAATAAAAGTCAGGATTTCTTCAGAGTCTGGACCGGCTGAGTGACATCAGCCGACATCGGGTTTTAGAGGTCTCTACAAATTTTTGATAAGGAATGTGCTTGCAGTAAGATCTAAGACTTGACTGAGCTGTCCAGCAGGGAGACTGATTCACAAGAATGTCCAAACAAAATTAAAAATGATTTGGTTGGTAAAACAGTTCACGTTTAGTATATGTATTTCCATTTCAAAATATGTAGTTGATTTTCTGAAGTTCTACAATATTTGTATACAAGGAAATGTTTGGGGAACTGCAGATAAGGCCTGTTTACTGGCCTTATTTTTCACTGTATTTTTTAAATGCAAGCAGTTTTAGTACTTGAATTTGGCTTGGTATCAGCCTCATCCAGTCTACTGTACAATTTGTACAGCAGAGCTCAGAAAGGGGGAAAGAAGCAGTGCAAGGGGCCAATTAGGTGCAAAGAGAAAACTAATAGGAGAAGAACACAGAGTGATAGAAAGATGAGCTCATCGGCGTGCTGCTCCATTCGCTGTTCAGTCACAGGTTGGGGGTAGGAAGGAGACCTATAAATGAAAGTAAACCTGCAGTAGAAAGTGAACCTGCACATCTCCTTCCGTATCAGACAGGCTGTGCTGTGTTAATCTTAGGACTGCATAGTAAGCTTTCATTGTGCTCCACAGCAACCAGTTAGGTTTAAAATGTTATTCTTTAACTGTCCTTTCCCAGTACAGTGTTCAATCTGAATGGTTGCTGTAAACAGCTAAAATTGCATATGGTACTTCTTTCCTATGACACCTTGGCAAAAAATACTATGTATCTCCACTATGAAAAAAAAGGGAACATTCATTGTAAAATGCAATAAATAAGAATAATCTTTATGTTCCAGGGAGTTTGGGCAGCTGGCTGTTGAGTTATTGGACCAGTCATACAAGCAGGATGAGCAGTTGGCAATGAAACTGTTGACCTACGAGCTAAAGAACTGGAGCAACGCCACGTGCCTGCAGCTTGCTGTAGCAGCCAAGCACCGGGACTTCATTGCTCACACATGCAGCCAAATGCTTCTGACAGATATGTGGATGGGTAGGCTGCGAATGCGTAAAAATTCTGGTATAAAGGTTGGTGTCAAGTGAGGTGACTAAAAAGTAAAGCCATTTAATTTTTCAAGGTCATTTTATTAATTTCATTTGCAAAAAAACATGACAAACACTCATTCTGTATGACCATATCTTCCTTGCTAATAATTTACTTAATTAGATCAATTATAAAGCACCCCAAATGTGTATAGTTTGAATATAGAGGATTATTTTTAAAACTAAATGGTAGTCCTAAAATGTAAAATAATATAAAAATGATGTAGTCAACAGAGTTCAAAATGAAGATTAAATTAGCTAATGTTTCAAATTAACCCTGAAATACAAAGAGCAATCCAAAATATTTGTATACTTCATGTTGGTTCAAGAGAAAAATGGAATTGTCACGTATACAAACCAGCGAGTTTTTAATTTGTACTCTATATTTTAAAAATGTCAGTAGAAGGATTATTTGTTAAGGTAATGATTAATGCATTCTCTTATCATCTCTTGTTTTTTAAAATTAAAGATCACAAATATTTATTTGACAAAGGGTATATTAAAACATAATTATTTTAAGACAGCAAAAGGTAATTTAACTTGTCAAGTAGTGTATGTACTTTAAAAGTAACCTAGTGGAATGAAGGGAAAGCTTGTTAGGTTCATCAATAAAAAAATAAAAATGAATATATTTTTATCATCTAGTCAGGTAAATTTTAATTGCACATAAACCCTTAATGCCCTGTACACACGATCGGATATCCTATGGATTCTAAAAATCCGATGAAGCTGACTTCCATCAGTCTTGCCTACACACCATCAGTCAAAAATCCGACCGTCCCAAACGCTGTGATGTAAAACACTCCAAAGAGCCGAGAAAAATGTAGTTCAATGCTTCTGAGCATGCGTTGACTTGATTCTGAGCATCCGTGGGTTTTTTCTCCGATGGAGTTCCCCACAGACAATCGGAATTTGCTATTGTTTTTTTTTTTCCATCTGTAAAATTTAAAACATGTTCTATTTTTTTATACCGATGGAAAAAAGACTGATGGGGTCCACACGCGATCGGTTTGTCCGATGAAAAAAGTCCATCGGTCTTTTTTCATCAGAAAAACCGATTGTGTGTACGCGGCATTAGATTTACTTTTGTTAGTTGGCAGGTGTGGATTTAAACTCTTTTGTGTGTGTTTACCAAGCTGTCTTTGACCACTTTGTATAGTTATAACTCAGATTACATGCAGCTGAATAAGTCAGGGGAGAGCCATATACCTTACGTCCTCCTCTGTATGACCCTGACTTTCAGATAAAAGAGGCTCTTCTCCTTCTTTAGATTATTTTCAAAACCATGTCATGGGTTCATAACATTACATTTTTTTTTCATAAACACATTTAAATAGGTAGTAAAATATGTAAAATGGTTTGAAGGCATGTCAACCAAAAAAAAATTACTCGAAACCATAATAATTTCCATACATTTTGAAAACACTCCAGTACGACAGTAGTTCTGCCAACAGAAGGGCGCACTGTAAAACAGGATTGAGAGCATTCAGTTCCTAAAAGCTTAATTCTCAAGGCTGTATTCCAATCCTTTAAATCTATGATAAGCATTTGCATTCCAATATCAGCAGTATAAACTTCATCATCCAATGTTTCTATAATTAAATACAATGTATACTAGATGACAAACAGAACTGCCGTGTGTAACTACAACCCTTAACAGTATTATTATATAATCCTGCTTCTGACCATATCCTATTATTTCCTCTTTAGGTGATTCTAGGAATTCTTCTCCCTCCTTCAATTCTTAGTTTAGAGTTCAAAAACAAAGATGAGATGCCATACATGTCCCAAGCAAATGAATTGGAACTGCAAGAAAAGGAAGTGGAAGAACCAGACAAGACTGTAAAGGAGAAAGAAGACGATGACATGGAGCTGACGGTATGATTGAGATTTGTAATGCTGACCTCTATTCAGAGTATATCCTCCCTAGAAATGCAATATAGGGTTATTATTGATCAACTGAATATTGCAATTTCGTGTCTCATGTGCAGTTATCTTACCTCTGTGTAACATTCCATCCACACTCAGTCATCCTGCTCAGCCCTTCTCCTCTTTCCTTAAACACTTTTAACTTTACTAATACCCTGTTCTGGTTAACGAAAAATGAACTGTCATGTATGCCTCTAACAATGACTCCTCTGGTGTCTGTGTCTTAAATTCATTCCCTTTCATGCATTGTTTTTGACTTGACTAATATTTTATATATTTTATACAGTTATTTAGATTTGTTACTCATTTTAGATACTTTTCAAAATTTGAATAACTTAGATGATGAAAAAGTTGCAAAATGATTTTTAATCATATAGCCTTTCCCGGCAATTAGTCAATATTTACCACTTTTTTCATCAATAAACTGTAGCTTCCCCAATGTATTCTTGTATTGGGTTCATTGGCTGAATTTTTTACTAGACAAATGAGGCTTTGATGTTCATGGAGGCAACTACCTACAGATATAAGAAGGACAAAAAAAATTTAACTTAAAGGGATGGGCGGTTTCAAATAAAACTTTTTTATGCAGGGAGTGGTGAGGGTGTGGAGTCGCCCACCTGACGAAACAATCCAAGAAAGAATGGTGGACTTCAAGACAAAATTAAATGCTGTAAGTACTTGGGACCCATGGTCTTGTCCAGAGGGTGAGCAGGATGGACAGATTTTTGTTTTGTTTTGTTTTGTTTTTGCTTTTACCACTCCTCCACTCCCTTCATCTAGTATTCTGGTTTAGATAACCCATTCACTTCACATTCTTATCTCTATCTTTTCCCATCCTTCACCATACAAAGGTGCATTAAAATTGCATTTGGATGATCAAATTGGTGCAATTCTAAGCTAGCTAATCAAAGCAAATAATAAAACAGAGAGCACATCCTGGAATTTTGTGAATCCATGTATTATATAAAATAAAATTGTTCTCATAAACAGTATATTTCACAGCTCTGTATACATTAAAATCTCCTTGGCCGTTGTAGTGTACCATTAACCATTATGAACACACAGTCCAGTCGCCTCTTGCTGTAGCCACTGCTTTCAACAGTAGTGTGTGGCCTGCAGTGGTTGGAAGTATTGACCACAAGTGGAATGAAGACCAGACTTTGTGTTCATTTAGTGAGTACAATTTGGTTTGATATAGTAAATGCTACACGTTAACAACATCTCATGCGCGTCTCATGCTAACAATTGCTGAATGAGAAAACTTGTATTCAAAGAGTTGATATATTAAATACAAATAGGCTGTGCACTTTGCAAGTGAATGTTTACTTGAATTAAGAAATTTTCTCTTAGCTTAGTGAATGTAATGCTAATTCCCTTTGCAAAGAATACTCAGTAAGTGCAAGGTAAATTATGAAAAAAAAAACAGTAGTTTTGCTTGCACCTGATTGGATGATGGAAGTCAGCACAGCTTCACGTCCAAGGGAAAATTATGTTGCAAAGTGAACAGCCTATTTACCTTAATGCCGTGTACACACGATCGATTTTTTAGACGGTGAAAACACCGTCGAGAAAATCGACGTGAAAAACGAGGAACAGCTTGTTCCCCCCACACACGGCTGTTTTAAATTACATTTTTTTTTTTTGGTCGAAAAAAACGACCGTGTGTGGGCTCCCCGGCAGTGTTTCCCTATGGGAAAACTGCAGCGGAAAAAAATGACGGGAATCACGACGAGAAAAATTAGAGCATGTTCTATTTTTTCTCGTCGTGATTAATGCCTTTTTCCCGTCGAGAAAAACGACAAAAAGCCCACAGACGATCGTTTTTCTCGTCCAAAGGAAAAAAATTAATTTTTCTAGACGGGAAAAATGATCGTGTGTACGCGGCATTAGTAAATCAACCCCATCGCATCATCCATTGATGCAAGTGCTAAAGGTTGTATAAAGAGACAAACACAAGTTTCACAGCAGAATCTCAGCAGATAACATGTAAGTGAACCCACAGGGATTGACATGATTTATATATTCAGCATTATAAAGACATTCCAGACACTTGATTAGCTCTGTTTACTTGAATAGGGTTCTATTACTATTGCTATGCACGACGAGGTCTCTATTGACCCAAGCAAATTGAAGAGGTAGAGGCCCTGAAACCTTATTGCAGCAATTGCAATAACTTGTTGATGTCCTGTTCACAGGAGCTTTGACTGGCGTTCAGAGAGCTTTAACAAAGTGTGTCCAAAGCCATGTTTTGAAGCAAGTGAAAACTAGCCCTTGAAAGAGGCTTTTCAAATCTTTTATTTCCCTTAAATTGAAACTTATAGGATTGCATTCATAGGACATACAAAATAAAATTGCAAAAAAAAAACTTTTATAAAACATGTTTCACTTTATTATGCTTATATGCTTACCTTATGCTTACCTTGCTTGGGACACCTCCAGGTAGCAACATCAAGAGGTTTCTTCAACCAAAAAGAGGTTATGGTTCTATAGTATGTTGAACTGTAATTAATTAAATGTATTAATTGCTTAAAGCCTTTAAAAATGTATTGCACTTTTATGTGGATAAATTGAGGAGTGTGCAGCATGGGCTTATTCCAGGTCTCAGTACAAGATTGGAGAAACTTATTGGTTACTCTAGGTAACAGGAGCTTTTTCTGGTTTAAACACTTAGGACCCTGTTTTTTTTTAAAGAAGGCAACTCCTCTTTACTGTTTATTTTTAGGTGTTCTAAGGCTAATGTGAAATGCATTCAAAGAGAATAGTGCACGATTACATTAAGCCAGTCACTGTTGCTGGAGATGGTACATGTTCTCTGTGCCTACTGCCTTTGTGTTTTCATTGACTTTACACTAACCCCAAGCGATTTCTACATCCAAGCCATCTTGAAGTGTCATTGCAATTTGCATGGTTTGTCTCCTGATCCTGCATTTTACAGCGGACTCCGGAAATGCCATCTTTATTTAAAGTCGCAAATTAGGTGGAAATAAGGACAATGCTTTGAAAGTAGTCTCCAGCTGATTTAAAATTTAAATTCTGTTATATTAAGAATGTGTCAGGCAGTAATTAAAATTAATGAAATGCATGGACTCTTTTCAACAAGACACAAAGCTCATTTCTACAGAATAATACTTGTCAGAAATTTCAGTTTAGAACAAAATAAGACAAAACAATGGGTTTAATGTTTACTTAATTCTTCAATTATAAAGTCATGATTAGTGTTATTTTACATTGATCAAAACCAGCACAACAAACCAAAACAGACAGGAAATGTTGTGCAAAGATGAAAATTCAACTCAGAAATACGGCAGACTCCTTGAGTGGAAAGTAGAGTACACCCAGCAAATCTTACTATCCCTTTATGTGACTAAAAGCTTTTCACAAGAAGTGAAAAATTAATCGTGCTCTTCACTGCACAAGCAATATTTTTAATCACTGACAAGTTAGAGTCCCTACTTGATAATAAGCACCAATAAGGTTTTTTACAATCACTATTGTAAAAAATAAATAAAAATTAAGGCAGTATATGTTAAAGATGGTACAATACAGATAGTAGGCAACAGTATGCTATTGGTGAAGAGAAATTACAGCCCAGCTCCTTTAACATCATTTTTTACATTTTGGATGGAGTAGGGAAAGGTTAGGACATCTGTCAATTTTTTTTTTTTGTAGTCTGTGGGATTGATTTACTAAAGGAAAATCCACTTTGCACTTGAAAGTGCACTGAAAGTGCACATGGAAGTGCAGATGCTGTACATCTGAGGGGGACATGCAAGGAAAATAAAAAACAGCATTTTAGCTTGCACATGATTGGATGATAAAATCAGCAGAGCTTCCCCTAATTTCAGAGCTTCCCCTCAGATTTACAGCGATCTACAGCGACTGCACTTCCATGTGCACTTTCAAGTGCAAAGTGGATTTTCCTTTAGTAAATCAACCCCTGTGTGTCCCATGGGCAGATTTTAGAAAGTGAGAGGAAATCTTTTGAACAGGGACACGGGAAACACACATTTTTAGTAAAGTGGGGAAGGTTTAGAACTTCTGCTAATGCTTGTATTGCTATTTCTTCTATAGTTGCTACCAAAATTCTTCCCAATGAGGTCATAGACAGAAATGTTAACTTTTACCCACTTTGTCAAAAACGAATACAAATATTTTTAGAGTTATGCCGCGTACACACGGTCGGAATTTCCGACAACAAATGTTCGATGTGAGCTTGTTGTCGGAAAATCCGACCATGTGTAGGCTCCATTGGACATTTGCTGTCGGAATTTCCGACAACAAATGTTTGAGAGCAGGTTCTCAATTTTTCCGACAACAAAAGTTGTTCTCGGAAATTCCGATCGCGTGTAGCCAATTCCGACGCACAAAAATTCTACGCATGCTCGGAATCAATTTACTTCATTTTTCTTGGCTCTTCGTAGTGTTGTACGTCACCGCGTTCTTGACGTTCGGAATTTCCGAGCAACATTTGTGTGACCGTGTGTATCCAAGACAAGTTTTGGCCAACATCTGGAAAAAAAATCCACAGTTTTGTTGTCAGAATGTCCGATCGTGTGTACGTGGAATTAGGCTTAAACCTGATTTAAACAAATGTGTGTCTTGAAATCAAAATTTCACCTCCTGTCTTGGGAAATACATTTTTCCAATTTTGTGCACTAAAAGTGGATATATATTATCATTATTGTGTGTCTACCCCAAAAGGCTAAAATGCAATTTTTATGGGTACTACTATTCAAACAATATATCCTACTTCTACCTAACAGATGTGCTTGTTATCCTGGACCCTCTGCACCACACTCAAATACAGAACATTTGGTACATATAAATTGAAAACACAGTTCATTAGATGCTATACTCAGACTTATGGATTTCAGGTTCAATGTGCTGTGCTTTATGATTGGGATAGGTTCAGTAAAAATATTAATATTAACACCTTGCAATTCCTTGGGTAGTGGTGGATCAGATGCAGTTGTATGTTACATGTCTCTGTGTTACAATGTTCTAGTTATATTTCATTTATTGTAGTATTCCAGTGTTAGGCCAGAATTCATGTGCTTATTACATTTACAACTGCCATTGGTAACTTCTTTCGTCCTCTGATTGGTTGTTTCTTACCAGCAAAGTTTGTTTTCCTTTTTAGGCTTTCTTTCTTTTTTTTCAACTGGTGATCCAGCCAATGAGTATGTTGTTTAAGACAAACCATATACCACTGACAGGGTTTCTTACAATAATCAGCCTTTATGTAAATCCTTTATTCCAAAAGGTTAAAAAAAAAACTGTTTGCTGTAACTGTTTAAACAGATGTTAGCTGGAGTTTGGCGGCAATTTGTTGACGTAGCTAAATCTGCTAGTACATATAACATTTACCTTCATCCAGACTGACAATGCTGCTGTCCAAAGGTGTCTCTGTTGCTCCTTTATTCAGAGTGTAGCCACCACAATACTGAAGTTGTGTTAATGCCCAGATCACCAAGTGAAAACAGAGGGGGAAAAAACTAAAAATGTAAAACTTATACAGCCACCACATCTAAGCATTGGTAAGCTGCAATATATAACTTTTTGGGGGTTTTGGATTTCATATCATTTTAACCCTACAGTCACAGTAGTATGTATTTACATTTACCAGGCTATGGCCCTGCCTCAGAGGCCAATGGGCACTAACCCCTTCGAGCCTAAGTGTAAAACAAATCTAAATGCCTAAGCACAATTTTAAAACTTTGTTAGTAAAACTGTACATATCATCACAACTACTTTGTGCATCCAGGTGGATTATAGCTGGATTTTTCAGGAGAAATTGGGCTTTCTTTTGGTGGTAAATGGTAATGGATATCTCCAGATTTTTATTTATTATCAAAGAAAAACTGGCCCAAAATAGAAAAAAAAAGAAAAAAAAAAGTTTAAATGTAGCTGTATATTTCTTGTTTTCCACCAAAAAACAACATAAATAAATTCTCCTGCTCTTGACGATCACAGCGATACCACATATGTGTATGTTAGTTGTTGTTTGTACCCTTAGTACAGCCCAAAAACAACAGTGCCCATTTTGCTTTTTGTATTCTACCTTAAACTAGACACATGCATTCGTTTTCGTCCAAATGCATTTTCGTCCGAATTTCGGGGATTTTCGCCTTCGTTTTAACAAACGATAACGAATGTGCAGTCCGAAATCTGAAAGATCCGACATAAAAAATGCTTTATTTTCGTTTTCGTTGAGACAACAGTTCGATATAGATAGGAGATTCGACGTGACGCTGACAATAACAATCTGTGTCTATCGAACCTGTGGTCGAATGTGCCTAACCTTAACTCTATTAGTCCAAGATTATTCTACATAGAGAGAAAAGATTAGACATAGAGAGAAAAGATTTGACGAAGTAGCTAAAAATATATGATCGCAGCGAGCGGACATTTCCGGTCAAATGCTCTGCCCATAGGCTATAGAAGAATTCTAATGTTGGTTGACTAGTAATAATAATTAATAAATATAATTATTACTAGTCATACAACATTAGAATTCTACTATTGATTGTAGGCGGAACATTGGACTGGAAATGTATGATTGCGGCGTCGTACAGTTTCGCTGCTCCGTCGAATCTTCTTAGAACATTCGACACACACCATAAGCCTTCAATGACAGATTCGACCTTAATTAATTTGGATTTTTGGACGAATGCATTTTTTAACGAAAAACAAAATAGATAAAAACGAATTTTGGGAGTAACGAAATAAATGTATTTTTCGGACGAAAACGAAATTCCGAAAGAAAATATTTCAGTGTGCACATGTCTACCTAAAACACACTGACACTAACTGATAACGATACAAAAATAAAAAACAAAATACTGACCCTGACGTTTGACTCCAACCTTGACCTTTGACCCTGACCTTTACCCAAACACTAACCCTGGCACTGACCTAAATCAAACCTTGGTCTAGGTATTTTTTATTTTATTTTTTATTATTATTATTTCTTTCTTTTACACAGACTTTTTTCTTCTCTACTAAGAGAGAGAGTGATATTAAGTATCCCTTACTCCATTCACAGAGAAGAAAAACATGGGGACGGGCTTCACAGTGACTGATCACTGTGATAGCCAATCAGAGGCTATCACAGCGATCTGGTGACCCCACAATCAGGAGATCCAGGTCCTGAGCCTTAGTACGGGGCCCGGACTCTCCATGAGCTGGGGACACTCGGAAACACTTGGAGACGCTCGGAGACCACTCGGAGACACCCGGAGACACTCAGCGATGCTGAGGTGTCTCCGAGCGTCACCGGCACCCCCTCACATCGGGCCAAATGCAGTACTGTACACCCCAGCGGCTTGAATCCTGCTCGTCTTGTGAGACAATGCTCGCAAAGCGAGTCAGGATTTTTTTTTAAAAGTAGCTCGTATTGCGAAACACTCGTAAACCGCGTTACTCGCAATCCGAGGTTCCACTGTATAAGTAATATTGCAGAATGTTTTGGTTACTGTAGACCTGCTATAGCCAGATCATTCTCGTCTAACTAACTAACGTTCCCTGTTTACCATTGCTAAGTGTGCAGTTGTAGGACTGTTTCCATCTCCTATGGAAGAATTCACGTGGCATTCCCTGCATGAAGTGCTGCAAGTGAGCATCAAATTGGATGCATTATTTGCAATTATAAAAAATAAACACAAGAGGGCGCCTCCATCTAGGTGTAGCAATTTTATTTAAAAAAGAGTATAAAAGACAATAAAAATGCACTCAGTAGATAAAAGTGGATCAAAGCTTGTCATAGACCCGTATAGATCTCCATTGGATCACCGTGAGGCTGCAGAGCTCAGCAGGCATGTGGCTAGCTGAAGCACTGACCTCAGTCTGCATAAACTGAGTGGACATGAACCTTTCATCTGCCCCTCTGCTCTGATCAGCAGAGGATCAGTGGACAGATCCCCTGCAGATCAAAACAGAAGTTGCCCATGTGAAAGGGGCCTTTCTGGGGCCCCGACAGCAATAAACACCTGACAGGGGTTCTAATCCCTCTCCACTCTATCCAAAACTAAAACAAAGAATTACCTCTAGTTATAATTTAATGCAAAAAGTACAGTAGAAATGCAGTACATTTTGAAAACTCTACAGTGGCTCAACTTTACCTGGAAAGAAAATGAAGGAAGGAAAATGTTATAACACGGAACATATTGCTAATGCACCTGCTGAGTAACAAATCAAATCTACTCTTTTACAGGCAATGTTGGCAAGAGGTAACGGGGATTCATCCAGAAAGAAAGATGACGAGGAGCATCCAAGACACCGGCTTATACCCCTGGGAAGGAAGATCTATGAATTTTACAATGCACCTATAGTTAAATTCTGGTTTTATACAGTAAGTTTCCTATACTTGCTTACATTATTAATATTATTACTACAGTACATAGTATGGATATATTTTGCCTAGTAGTAGGGGAAATTCAAAGGGAGTGCTAGCTTATTAATATATTTTAGATATTTTTTATCATACCTTGTACATTACTCCACAGATTTAATAAACACTCAGATCATTGCCATACTAATATTGTGTTTTAACCCCTGTATGCCACATTAAAGCTTTGTTCACACAGGCTTCAGCTAGTACAAGAGAAGCAATAATTTAGGAAGCAAACATTTGCAAAGTTTCCAACAAGCTTCAAGCAGCTTTGTTGAAACCGGCCGGCACGTTCTTAATAACAGCTGACAGCTGAATAAAACATTGCCGGCAATAAAAAAAATTGAAAAAAAATAGCTTGGGGGTCACCCCCCAAACTATACCAGGCCCTTTTGGATCTGGTATGGATTTTAAGGGGAACCCCCACGCCAAAATGTAAAAGAAAATGACAAAGGGCCCCCTCAAAATTCATACTAGACCCTTATCCGAGCATGCATCCAGGCAGGCCAGGAAAGGGAGGGGACGAGCGAGCGCCCCCCCCACCTGAACCATGTCCAGCCACGTGCCCAAAACATGGGGGGGGCTTTGTTGATGGGGACAAATGCCTCTTCCCCACAACCCTGGCTGGTGGTTGTTGGGGTCTACAAGCAGGGGGTGTATCGGAATCCGGAAGCCCCTTTAAAAAGGGGGTACCTAGGTCTCGCCCCCCCCCTATTTGAATGAGTATGGGGTACATTGTAAGTGTAAAAAGAAATAGAAACACAGAGACAGTTTTTGACAATTCCTTCATCAAAAAAACAAAAACAATGTCCCCCGGTGTAGATCCATTGTCAAATACTACGCCCGCTGCTACCGACGACCCTAAAAAATAAAATAAATTCTCCACTCACGCTGAAGGCTCCCGCAGTCTGCCTGATCCACCGTCTGACAATTTCTAAATAGTGAAGGGGCGGAGCTACCCAGAGACATCACCTGGTGCATGCTGGGTTGGTGATGTCACAAGTGGGTGGTGCCACCATGTGATGTTGCAAAGTGAAGCTTTACCTCATTTACTAAACTCTGAAGCAATTGCACTTGCAAAGTGCACAGCCTATTTGCCTTTAGTAAATCAACCCCACAGTCTTGCCTGGCCAGTATTAAGGGAACTCACTCTTACTGTTGTATTCTTTATTTATTTTACAATACAGAAGCTGAAAAAAATAGAAGGAATGAGACACTTTGTACATGGGCCAATTAGACGCCCCAACAAGTTTAGCAAATCAGTATCTCATTTAGCTCCCTAGGGACCACTTGCAACTGAAAGGTGCATGAAGCCTTTCTGCTAGAACACCAAAAAAAACAGTGCGTTGAGTGCCATTCAGAATGAAAAAGTGTCAGTCACATTCCCTTTATGATTACTAACAGTCAGGCCCGTCGCGACAAGGCAAGCAAACCAAGCAATTGCTTGGGGCCCCAAGCTGGCCTGGGGCCCCAAGCAGGGCCCTTGCCGCGCTTCCTATGAATGCTGCAGCCGCCTGAGCGCTCTATAGAGAGCCTCAGGCGGCTGCAGCACTGCTGCCTCTCTCGTCACTTCCCCTTCCCTGTAGCTTGGCCGACCTCCTCTTCCTTTCTCCTGTCAGTCCAGCCGGGGTACCATGCGGTACAGGAAATTCAGTTTCCTGTTCCCGGCCGGACTGACAGGAAGTGCACACTGAGTGCTCATTTCCTTTCAGTCCGGCCGGGAACAGGAAACTGAATCTCATGTCGCGCGGTACGGTAGGGAGGGGGGGGGGTAAAAAGAACATGGGGCGGAGTAAAAAAAAACATAGAGAGGGAGAGGGGGGGTTCTAAAGGAACATGTAAAGCAGCTCACTTTAAAACCTTTGTCAACAACAAGATGGGAAGCTCGGATTGACTGCGTGAAGGTGGTGCAATACCAGTTACCAGAGATCCTGGATGCATTGTCTGTACTCCAGATGTTTGCTATAGAGAAGGGGGACTCAGAGACCATGTCCACTGTTTATTGTGCACTTTTTTAATGTATATTAATTGATTTTATGGTACAGTGGTGCAGCAGCAGTATTTGCACTGTAAACCTTTTTTTATTTATATAAAGTGTGGGTGAACTTAAACTGTATCGCTATGCTGTGGTTCCTGTAGGCTTTGCGTGCATGCGTGCGGGGGGGGGGTTGGGGGCCTCCATGTCCATTTTGCTTGGGGCCCCCAAATTCCTTCAAACAGCCCTGCTGACAGTAAAGCAATGGAAACCTTCTTACAAAAAAAAAAAAAATTGTGTAGTCTGTGTGTCTCCATGGTCATGATACATAGGTAAATCAGTTGATCATCATTGGACTCCACAACCTTTTTTCTCTTGCCCCTATAAGGCAGACATACAGGGGTTGGTTTACTTGAGCTTAGTGAATGTGGTGAAATTTCACTTTGCAAGTACTGTATATACCCAATCACATGAACAAGTAACAAAGGCAATTATTAGGTATTGAACCCACTATATATCTAAAAGTTATATGAATAATAGAAAGAGGGAGAATAAAAACAGGGGAAAATCAGGTTAGGGCCATGGAGGGGATTTCCATCTCACAGTGTCAACCATCTGAAAGGTATTGAATCCATGGGTCCCAGAATCTAATGAAGGCCTACATCCTGTCATTTAACACTGCAGATATTTTTTATTATTCAATTGCCAGGAGAGTTTTGCCTTCACAAAATCAAATGGGATAGATAGTCTCTTCCATGATCTGGCTATGGAAATTCTAGCTGTGGTAAAATGCCTCCTGGATCATTTGGGAATCTCCCCACTAAACCTTTTTAGCAATGCTTCAGTTGAGGGCTTGCTAGGATTTATTCGGGTAGGGGAATCTATGAAATTATATATTCTGATCCAGAATCACCTACCTTTAGGGCAGGACCACCATATGTGGTGTAACATGCCTTCCAGTCTGCATCTTCAAAAGCATTTGGGTGAAGCATCAAGCACAGAGGAGAATCAAGATGGAACCATATATGTATCATCTTATGGCCTCACGTACACTGCTGCTGATAAACAGACGTTTAGGAGCAGTTGAGCATTTATTTTAGCAGCCCCTCAACTCTCCTCTATGTTATCCTATCTGTACATGTACACTGAGTAGTTTATAGTCGTTTAGAAGAAGTTGAGTTTAGTGGAATTTTATTTATTTTTTTAAAGCAAAAAAATGCAATTAGGACGGAAGTTTAGAGAGAGAGAGAGAGATTTTTCCTGCATTGAATGCATTTGGAAAAGTACTGTATATACTCGAGTATAAGCCAAGTTTTTCAGCACATTTTTTTGTGCTGAAAATGCCCCCCTCGGCTTATAATCGAGTCACCTTTTTGCACCTGATCTCCCGGACTTTGGGGACCCGGTACCGTCCGGCCGTAGGTCTCCTGCACCCCAAACTTGGCACACATGTAGCCCCACTCTTCCTCTACAAGTGTGCAAAGGTTGTTGACCAGGGGTCCTTTGGCCGGGGAGCACCGATTTTTCAAACCCGGTTACCCCTTTTATAGACTCCCATGTTAAACGGTCATTTCTCCAGTGACTTTGGGGACCAGGTACCGACCGGTGGTAGGTCCCCTGGACCCAAAACTTGGCACACACGTAGCCCCATTTCTCCTCTACAAGTGTGCAACGTTTGTTGTCTGGGGAACTTACGGCCGGGGAGCACCGATTTTTCAAAAGCCGGGCACCCCTTCCATAGACTCCCATGTTAAACGTCAGTCTAGTCATGGGCACAGTGAGGCATGGGCACAGTGAGGCATGGGCACAGTGAGGCATGCAGATGGACACCCTAGGCTTATACTCGAGTCAATACGTTTTCCCAGTTTTTTGTGGTAAAATTAGGTGCCTCGGCTTATATTCGGGTCGGCTTATACTTGAGTATATACGGTATACTGATCAGTAAAATCTGTTATTTGGAAAAAAACGCTTCTAAGCGAAAACACTCATGAACGCCGCTATACGTACATAAATGCGGCATGTAAAAGTGCCAAAACTGATGTTTTTTAAAAGTCAGTTGCTAGCTGTCAAGATCCAGCATTCAGAAGAGGTTTTAAAATGGCCTGTGTACATGAAGCCTAATAGTACCTTGTAATTTGCTTCAATATTGAAGTATTTATAAATGATTTTGATGTCCTAAATACTCATTTATGCCATTCTGCCAATTCCATTTCCTTACCCAGGTCTTGTTTCCATTTTTAAATATAAAGTAAGGATAACATAGACTATATTGTGGAGATATAGCCTGTCATCCTGTCCAGATTCCTGCAAAGATATTAAAATGATATCATTGTAGTCAGATCCGTTTGTGATTTGGTTATGGTCCATGTGGGATGAGGGTTTAGAGTGTGGAAATGTATTAGTTGAGCTAATTGTGCAGCATGAAAGTATTTTATGAGACCTTGCATTCCCTGTCCTCCTTGGTATTTAGGGGTTTATAGCATCCGCTTATTAACTCCAGACTGTTTATTACCCCATATTAATTTTAACAATCTCTTTTGGAGAGAAAGAAGATCAGATTTCAAGTTATCTATTGAGTTCTTTCTGAAAAGATATAAAACCATTGGCAGAATATTAATATTAATATAATGTAACCTCCCAAACCATGAAAGTGGGGAACTGGGACCTGGGACCACTTCTCGAGGTCTTCTGAGAGTTTTTTGAATAGGGGAAGGATAGTTGCATTTATTCAGATTCTGAAAGGAAAAAGCTAAGTTGGTGCCCAGGTAATAGAGGGCTGCTCATTTAGTAAATTATGTTACTAAAGCTTTTAGCAGGCAGATCTGAATTTACTGCAAGGTTTTAAAATGAATAATTTTTGTGTAGTATTTTGTACATAAATTTCAGTTCACAAAATGATCGCTCTGGTTAAACACAATTTAAAATTTACACATTATAGTGAGCTGAGCCTATTGCAGTCTTTAGAGAGAGGTATGTTACACAAAAGGTTGCAGTGAGCTTCACTGGAATTAAACCACATGTTGACTGTATTTTTGTGAATAAGAAAACCTTTACTGCAGAAATATGGAGGCTGTCATTACTTACCTCTCCTTTTGAAAATAATTAGCACTGACCTCACTGTGACTATTTTTATCAGATCAGTGATTCAGAAACAGTTTAAACTAGAGACAGCCAGGAAATTTGCAGTTTTAGAAGTTTCGATACTTGAGAAACCCTCATTAATTGGATGGCAGTGGGTAGTGACATAGCTCCATTTCCTAATAGAAGCGTTTACACTTAAAGTGTCTGTAAACCCTTACATATATAATACTCAGTAAAGTGACAGGTCTCAGGTTATACACAGGATGAAACAAATCCTCCTACACAAGTTGTACATGTCTATCTGCAGTCTTCTCTTCTCTACGTCTGTTCAAAGTGCAGAAGGTATATAGCTTGTATGAGCGCTCTGAAAAAAGGGCATGGAAAGCTGAAGTTACAAACTGCAGAGCTCAGCGAGGAGAGCTCTGAGAGCTGATTGGAGGGTAGGGACACACTTCCCTTCACACAGCACACAGTAACAGAGCTGAGGCTGGCAATCAGTTGGATGGCTCTCACTTGTCACCTTTTTTTTCTTAGTGTCAGGAAAACTTGTCAGAAGTGATTCATGCAGATAGCAGAGGAATGAATTAGCAGACAGAAATGACACTTAGTGCTCTGGATTCAGATAAGTACACACTATAGAGGGATATGCGTTGTTCATATTTCATGTCTGACCGTGTTTTAACTATTCTTGTATTTGGTTCAGCGAAAACATGCAGCACCTCTTTACTCCCCGCTGGCGCCCTTAGGAGGCTTCCCATGGTTTGCCCCGGGGGAACAACTGTCTTTTTTCTGCACCTGGATGGCAGATGGTGAGGTGAGATGCGGCAGGTTTTTCCAAAACCAGGGACTGATCCTGTTGGAGGCACTCAGAGCCCAATATGGCGGATTCCCATTAGATGGATGAAGACATGGGCAGCTTCAACACTTTGCGAGTGGTCTACCTCACGCCATACTCTCCCCCACCTCAGCCACCCCTTTTGAGAAGCTGTGCATGTCTGCCAATCCAATCCCGCACTCAATATCTGTCCTCTATGAGCTTTTACTGAGACGGGGTCCCCTGGGGAAACCCATATACATTCGGGAGTGGGAAAGAGATTTACAACATGAGTTTACCGACACGCGACTTGATCATTTATACCGCCTTACTCACTCTAGCTCTGTTAATACGAAAATGCAGCAGAACGGGTTTAAGGTACTAACTAGATGGTACAGGGTCCCCACTAAACTCGAAAAAATTTACCCGACCTCCTCGGCCGCTTGTTGGCGGGAGTGTGGGCAAAGAGGTTCCTTTTTACACATATGGTGGGACTGCCCTAAGCTGAGGCCTTATTGGCAAGACATTAGAACCCAAATAAATGGTATACTGGACATGGACCTTCCTGACTCTCCAATGAGCTTTCTCCTGCATGTCCCCGCCATTACTCTCAGCC
Source organism: Rana muscosa (assembly GCA_029206835.1). Classification (NCBI taxonomy): domain Eukaryota; kingdom Metazoa; phylum Chordata; class Amphibia; order Anura; family Ranidae; genus Rana; species Rana muscosa. The sequence continues at coordinate 746,145,965 of CM055116.1, read as the reverse complement.
TGTATCGAAAGTCGGTACTACCTCATCTTCTAAATGCAGCTAGGAGATTGATCCCCATTTACTGGAAAAGTAACCAAATTCCAAGCCGCTCGGAATGAATCCGTTTGGTGAACGATATTAAGGCTGCAGAGGAATGGATGGCAAAATGTAAGGACAGATATGATAAATGGTATGGAATTTGGCCCACATGGATTCACTGTGTTGGAGGAGCTGGTACCGACACACAACCTAGGGTCCCCATCCCGACAGGAGGAGAATGACCACATAAATATAGAGCTAACTATAGATCTGAACTGACCATTTGAGATACTTGATGCAGGACCGCTCACACAATTTTTTTTTCCTTTTCTTTCTGGTTTTTGATCCTATGGATCTACATTTCCTGTTTATGTTTGCCACATGGCTATTATTCACATGCCCGACTCTGTGATGTCTGCTCATGTATATCGCCTATGTTTGATAGCAGGGCAAGAGACATATTAACGATGATAGGATTCATAAGTTCTCATGGGTACAAAACTGACACCTCCGTCTCTCATGTCCTCTATGTTGGATGGCCAATCGGGCCTAGAATTTTGTATTCTGTTCAGATACACGATTGGGCAGCTTGGAACTGCTGATCCAATTTTTCTTTGTTTTGTTTTGCTGTACTTTTCGTCTTTTTCTTTTTGTTTGTTATGGAAAATTGAATATAAATAAAGATTACATAAAAAAATAAAAAAACATGCAGCACAATTCCCTGTTGATGGGAATGAACCCTACACTGTATTACAATGAAGCTTTTCTCTCACACAATTATCTAAAATAAAATACAAAATAAGGTGCATGCCAATACCTGCAGCTTTAACCAAAATTCTCTTCAAAACCATGCCAGAATCCAAGAAGATCCAATTAATTAAACTTGCTGAAAGTCTGAATTTACATTGGCTTATGTACATTACATTCAGCCCCCTCACACCCATTTAGGAAACTACCAATTCAGTTGTACTTTCACATGGCAGGCAGATGTGAATGATTTCCCATGCGCCAGGGAGTGGGTATTCTTTGATGGGCTTTGGTAGTGCGTAGAGCGAATTACAACAGAGACAGATTTGCCATTAAGCATAACAATCTTTTGTCGAGGGGTGGCAACTCTACACCTACAGATGCTTCTGGATCCACCCTATTAAAACAATCCTTTATCACCAGATAGTCACCAAAAGGATTAGTTACAGCCCTCTGTCTAATTCAATTAATGAATGCACACCATGTAATATTTATTTTTGCAGACCAAACAATGTAATGTCAAAATTATCATATGGAAAAAAGAAACACATGTAAAACAGCCTTGTATTCTGATGTGATGACTTTTTTGTTATAATACTGTTGTGTTTCTCTTTATACAGATGGCTTACATGGGTTATCTTATGCTCTTTAATTATATTGTATTAGTAAAAATGGACCGCTGGCCCTCAATGCAGGAGTGGATTGTTATTTCATACATCTTTACACTGGGAATAGAAAAAGTGAGAGAGGTAAAACACAGTGTAATTCTAAGCACAATTTTTTTTTTACAATCATGTGTTTCGTACCATTGCCAACACACACTATAATGTCTTCCATATTCTTTCAATATTAAGTTATTACATTCAATGTTATTTGTAGGTGTTACTTTCTATATAGTTCTACTTGAACTTTATATTTATCTGTGACGTTATCATAGGGGGCTGCATTGAGTGATGATTTTCTTTATAACATTTCAGCTTATGGCACATTCATTTCTGAAATGTTCAAATTATAACAGCTCCTTCACACCATATGTGAATGAAAACTGATGGGAACTGATGAGAAAACAGATTTTACTTGCAGAGACATCAGTTTACATCGTTCCACATCAGTTTTCATGCGCGTTTCAGTGGAAAGCACGTTAACATCAGTTTTCATGCACGTCAGTTATGCGCCCTGTTCACACCAATGTTGATGTCGTGTCAGTTTTTTTTCCCATGCAGAAAACTGCATACATGTTACAGATTCCTGCAAAGAAAAAAATCAGCGTGTTGTGGTGTGAACAGGGAACATAGAGAGCAATTGTTTTTGTTGTGCCCTTGCAGAAAAACTGACATCTCTGCACCATGTTGTGAACAAGGTCTTATGCCGCGTACACACGGTTGGAACAACAAATGTTCGATGTGAGCTTGTTGTCGGAAAATCTGACCATGTGTATGCTCCATCGAACATTTGCTGTCGGAATTTCCGACAAAACAAAAATTTGAGAGCTGGTTCTCAAATTTCCCCGACAACAAAAGTTGTTGTCGGAAAGTCCGACCATATGTACACAATTCAACGCACAAAAATTCTACGCATGCTCGGAATCAATTGAACTTCATTTTTCTCGGCTCGTCGTAGTGTTATACGTTACCGCGTTCTTGACGTTCGCAATTTCCGACAACGTTTGTGTGACCGTGTGTATGCAAGACAAGTTTGAGCGAACACCCGTCGGAAATAAATCCACGGTTTTGTTGTCGGAATGTCCGATCGTGTGTACGCGGCATAAGGGTGCTTTTTAACAGTCATTTTACAGCAATGTGAAAGTTTTGCCTGAAAAATGTGGAAGTTTGCAGACTGGCCACTAGAGGTCTCTAAAATCTCATGAATTGTGCTGTATTATTAGTTCCTCTATGAACCAATACTGCCTTAGTGTGATAATAAGGGAGTGATGATCAACAAGCATGAGTAAAAAAGCAAAATTTTTTGCACAATACACTGAGGATTGGCTGAGTTATCTAGCTATGCGTTATGAAGCCAGATAAAGATCTAATATAGTTAAAATACTCTAGCGCATATTTATCAAGTAATGAACAATCAACTGCCAATCAGATGACTTAAGCCGTGTACACACGATCGGTTTTACCGATGAAAACAGTCTGATGGATTTTTTTCATTGGACAAACCGATCGTGTATGGGCCCCATCTGTCTTTTTTCCATCGGTGTCAAAAAATAGAACACGTTTTAATTTTTTTCCAATGGATAAAAAACCGATAGCAAATTCCGATCGTCTATGGGCAAGTCCATCGGTTACAAAACCCACGCATGCTCAGAATCAAGTCGACTTATGCTCAGAAGCATTGAACTTCATTTTTCTCGGCTCATTGGAGTGTTTTACGTCACCGCGTTTGGAACGGTCGGTTTTTTGACTGATGGTGTGTAGGCAAGACTGATGGAAGTCAGCTTCATCGGTTTTCCGATGGAAAAATCCATCGGTTTAAAAACCATAAGAAATCCGATCGTGTGTACAGGGCTTAAGAGGTTATTTACATAATTATTAAGTGCATGTACCATACATGCATTTACCATACATGCATGCACCAGATCTAGGTCAAGCTAAAGCAATTAAATTCTATGGCAAGCTATCATCAGTAAGAAAAAAATTACACATATAAGGATGACAGTGCCAATCTGTGTTTAGACAGTTTCTTTTTGAAGATGGCAATGCTTTGAAGATGGCACTGATTTTATGACTGATACCAGTTTAGGATTCGTTGAACTATGTTAGCAATAGACTGGTTTTCCTGCAAATGCAGTCAAACAGGTTGAATACAGTGTAAAATATTAGAATAAAGAGTAAGGCGCTATACAAGTTCATAAAAAACTTTGCACAAAGAAACACTGCAACAAACTTAAATGTGCACACTAATGCAATACATTGTCATATTAGCAAGCATAAAGTCCATAAGTGATAAATCCCAACACCAAATCGAAATGCACTGAGATAAACCTTCTAGATCTTCCACCACGAGTGCTCAGTATGAAGATGACCACTCATCAGAGCTGTTTGTCCCCTTTTTACAGGACGGCCAAAAAACGCTTTGGGAACACCCGATTGGTTTCCGCTAATGGCATAAATCCCCTCCAATGGCCACTCAGGAAGGGGCTAGAATGTAAAAAATGACTCCACAGGAGACACGGATAAAGGTCTCATAGTGAAGTAATTTTTTAATAAAGTAAAAAAAAAGGAGCAATAATAGCAGTTACAGTCACATGTTGTAGTGCCTGGCCTGGCATTAGGTGTAAACAGCGTGTGTGAGTCAGCTGATCCCTGGGGATAGCGTGCGTTCCACGTCTCGCTCCGAAGGGCAAAGCCTGGTGTATGGGGTATCAAATTGGGACCCGGAAGTGACGGATCCTCCGCTCCGACATATGTTTCGCCGTGATTGGCATCTTCCACCATCCAATCATGTGCAAGCAAAAATTCATTTTTTTTATTTTCCTTGAACGTGATTGGGTACTCTTTGCAAAGTGAAGCCTTACCTCATTTACTAAGCTCTGGAGCAAATGTACTTGGAGAGGGCAACCGCACTTTGCAAATTGCACAGTCCATTTGCCTTTAGTAAATCAACCCCTATGACCCAAAGGTAAAATACTCTTTAAAAAAGACAAAGTGCAAAGATGAGACATGGGGGGTTATTTACGAAAGGCAAATCCACTTTGCACTACAAGTGCAAACTACAAGTACAAAGTGCACTTGAAATTGCACTGAAAATGCACTTGGAAGTGCAGTCGCTGTAGATCCGAGGGGGACATGCAAGGAAAATAAAAAATAGCATTTTAGCTTGCACATGATTGGATAATAAAATCAGCAGAGCTTCCCCTCATTTCAGATCTACCCCTCAGATTTACAGCCACTGCACTTTCAGTGCAATTTCAAGTGCACTTTGCACTTGTAGTTTGCACTTGTGCAAAGTGGATTTGCCTTTCGTAAATAACCCCCATGATCTCCAACAGTGATATAGGAGAACAACCAATCAAATCAAAGATCACCCGGTAAGTATACTGACTACAGTAAACAGAAATCTGATTGGCTGCTACAGGTAATGGACTGAACCTTGCACATGCAACTTGCCAATTGTCCTGCATCATTAAAAAAAAAAAAATGCAGACTATTTTTAATTGTACACACCAAACAAAATTGCCTATCTGTCCAGAGTTTTATTTTTTTATTTAGACAGCTGTATACAAGCCTCTTTAATAAGAAGCCAATGTATTTGCAATGCCATTCCTTGTACATTAAGCCATATGTATCGTACTTCATCATGTGACTACAGCCAGTGGTTCTACTTTATGTGAGAAGGATATAAAAGCTGTATGTATTTGGATTATATAAATCCCAGATTAACATAAATCAGTGGACTTTCTGACTTACTGCTTTGGAGGTTACCTAATTGGTTTCTATTACCTGGAGTTGCTCTTTAATACACATAAATACACTAAGGAGTGCATTTATTTGTCCTGTGTTTAAAAAATAAATAAAAGGCAAGCTAATTTTTGCTAGTAAATTGCAAAGAGAAAATATCAAATAATAGTAATAATAATAATTATAAACATATTAATAACTAAATAAATACCTGTCATTTTAGTGTGTTAATTTATGGCTTTTTAGATCTGTCTCTAAAAGCAGGACAGCTAGGGATAGCTGTTGAGTAAAGAACATGGACCGATCTTGGGTCCCAAAGAGGAATGGTTGAGTGCTATGCACAAAGACTCTGTGCGTGGTGATCTATGTCAAAGCAAATTGGATTTTAGGAACTAGTCATGAAGTGGAAAAATGAAATGGGTTATATGACAGACAATTATTATTGTGCTCAGAGTCATTATTAATTCATACCCAAAATGGAAAGTTGATTATTATCAGATATTACAATGAAGGCCCATACAATGGTCAGATGAATTCTGAATAGGCAGTTGACTTGCATGTGCAGCCCTCAAATTACACATTCCAAGGGGTTGATTTAGTAAAGGCAAATAGATTGTGCACTCTGCAAGTGTAGTTGCTCCAGAGCTTAGTAAATGAGGTAAAGCTTCACTTTGCAAAGATTACCCAATCATATGCAAGGAAAATACAAAAAACAGCATTTCTGCTCGCACATGATTGGATGATGGAAGTCAACAGAGATTCTGTTTGCTTACTAAGCTCTGGAGAAACTGTTCTTGAAGAGTGCAACTGCACTTTGCAAAGTGCACAGAATATTTTCCTTTAGTAAATCAACCCCAAGTGTCAAATACACAGAAAATATTTGTTTTTGACCTAATGAAAAGTGCATATTTTCTATATACTCTTTCCATTTCAGCAACTGTTGCCTTAAAGCGGAGCTCCACCCAAAAGGGGATAGCTCCGCCTTGTTTGCTTGTTTGCTTCCTCCCCCCTCCCCTCATTTGGCACCTTTTGGGGGGCGGGAGCGGGTACCTGGTTTTGATAGGTACCTTTTTCCACTTCCAGGTGACTTCGCTGTGGCGAAGTCCACTGAAAGTTCTGCTCCCCTCCTCCTTCCCCCGTGGCCAGGCCATTCACAGTATTTGTAGCTGCTGACCTTTCATTTTGTCTGAAGGAGCCTGGGGCTCCTCTTTAAAGGGTTTGTAGACCGAAAAGCTATACTGTATTTTAGTGTGTTTGGCATCATGCCTTACTGTATAGAGTTTTCTTTAGCAAATCTTTTGCATGTGCATCTGTTACAAAGTTTCCTACCTGAGATCCTGTCAAGCGGGAAAAGGGAGCCGCTCAGGTGTGGATATCCTCCAAATGACCTCCTCCCAGCAACCGAGGGTGCAAGCAATGCAAGTATGAGCAAAACAGGAAAAGAAGATTGAGTAAGCATCATTTGATGTGAAACGTGTCAGCTCATTTTTGATCAGTGTGTCGTGATGTGCAGTGTGTGTTTTGGATTCCTGGACTTTTGAAATAAAGGCTTTTTATCTTGGAGTGCTGCTATCCAGAAAAATCTTCTTTTCCTGTTTTGCTGAGATCCTGTCCATTAACATTTCGCAATTTGTAAGGGCACGCAGAATTGGTGTGATTCTGCCCGTGATTCCAAAGCGCGAGGTAATCGCGGCACAACATGCAGTGCACGTTTGGGTGCCATTATCCTTCAATAGCACCCCAAATGTGATGCAAATCTGCCGCAATTGCTGTGCAACAGGATCACGTGGCAAACCACACCTTTTAAAATCTTGCCACCAGAAAAAGAGGCAGGAGCTTCTTCTCGGTCGACGAACGCGCATAGGGCAGCTCATTCAAGTGAATAAGTTGGCCCTATGCGACACACAAAACCGCATGCAAAATGCTCAGAGTCCCCTTTGAATTCATTCTGCAGTCAGCTGGGGAATTCCCGCTGATGGGGGAATATAAAAAAAGTAGTCAGGATTGTGTAAAAAATATATATAATTGGCTCCCCAATATTCATACCAGGCCCTTCAGATATGGATTTTAGCGAGGACCCCCAAAAAAATGGCGTATGCACCCCCCAATATTTATAACACACCCATATGAATTTTAAGGGGGAACCCTATGCAAAAATACAATAAAAAAGCATGAGGTCCCACCTAAAATCCACACCAGATTCAAACATAAAGTCTGGCTGGCCAGGAAAGGAGGAGATGAGAATGCAGACCCCACCTCATGAATCATACCAAGCCATATGCCCTCAGCATTGGGGGTGAGATCCTTGTCCCCATGTTGATGAGGACAAGGGCCTCTTGCCCACAGCAACCCTGATCTGGTGGTTGTGATGGTCTATGGGCACAGGGCATATCGGATTCCTGACTCACTAAACATGAAAATCTGTGCCTCGTGCACATTAATTAAAGTGCTAAATAGCAAGTCAGTTATTATTAACTTAGTTAATGCAGCATGCTCTTGTATACCAGTCAACTGGAAGTCCCATACTACTCCAACAATAGCACAATGGCTGAATCAAGCTGAAAAAAATAGAATGATGGAAGATCTGACCGGTTCAATCAAGGGCTTAAACAACAAATTTAGAACTACTGTATTTATTGGCTTTTTACCCTGAAAATAGAGGGTAAACTGTGCCTGCGTGTTATACGCAGGGGGCTGTGGAAAGTTTTTTTCCTGAAACTTCCCTCTTAAAGTTAGGGTGCGTGTTATACGTCGATAAATACGGTACTTGTTTCTACTGGTTGGAGTGCTCATGTACAGATGAATACAGATGAATACAGATGAATACAGATGAATACAAACAGTTGTTTTCTTGGCGAGGACTTTTCTTCACTGAGTACATATTTAAAGTGCCAGAAGCGGAGCTTAAGATCTACGCGATTATGTGTTTTCTGGCATTGGTGCCCTCCATGTAGTAAGAGGAAGGACTTCCTTCCTGGTGGACTCCCCAAACCTTCTAAATCCCTATCTCTAAAGCCAGGTATACATGGGTCGAATATCGGCTAAAACCAGCCAGTACAGTAGAAACTGACCGACTTTCAGCCAGTGTGTACAACTGCCTGTCCAACGGTAGCCGACCTCACGACCAGCTTCTGTCGAATGAGCATGCTGGAAAACCAGCATCTGACCAGCACTGGCAGCCAATGACTGCCAGTGCTGACCAGTGTGTTCTGATGGGGGGGGGGCTGTCAGGTTTTTCTTCATTCAGCCTGCTGGGTTGAAGAAGGACTTACAGTGTATACCAGGCTTACCTCCCTGGCGGTATGATTCTGTCTGATTTTAGGTGCTGAAAGCGGTACAATTATTTTGCAAGGAAATTTGGCGTTTTATATTGTAGGCCTGCAATTCTTAGGAATAACTCACTTAAATCTGTCCAAACCAAAGTCTAGTAGACATCCCGGGTATGATAAACTTTGAAACACAATATCATAAATTATATTATAATAAATAACTATAAATAATTATAACAAATAATATTATAAAAATAATAAAAATTATTCAATAATGTAATCAAATCAAAAACACTGAAATTTGCTCAGTTGCAGAATTGTCGCTGTCATTACTTTCAGTGTTTGATGACGAATTTCCCCACAAATCGCCATCGCTCAATTCTGCAAGTGATTCTAATTTATTATCGCTGTTTTCTAGCTGGTCTAAAACCACTTTTGAGGTAAAGGGACACTTTTTGGTTGCTATGGACAATCTCCAAATTCCAGGCAGAAAGAACAGTATTTATAACATAAAAGTGCATGCAGGACACTGGACAGACCACTAGGGACAAAGGGGATGTGTAATTATTTTATACAGTACTGTAATCAGTAAGTAATATGTAAGTGTACTGTATCTATACTGTGTTTTTACTTTTTTGAATTTGGCGCCGATCTCCGCCACCGTGCGCCGCAACGTCGCAGGGAACGGAGCTCGGCGGCACTGTGTGTGAATCGAGCGAGGAGACAGCTCGCACACACTGCGGGGAGACATCGCAGGATCCAGGGAACAAGGTAAGTTACTCTCCCTGTATCCTGCAATGCAGCCCAAGTCTGGCTCGGGGTTACCGCTTATGGTACTGAGATCTTACCCCAAGCCAGACTCGGGAATACCGCCAGGGGGGTTAAAGGGTAACTCCACTTTTGTGGGGAAAAAAATAGCAAATAAATTAAAAATAATATAGTGTATACAATTGCAACACAAGTCATATTGTAATTGAATGATATTAACAAATAACTTTCTTTTCAATCTGCAGCCCTGTAATTTTCTGAAAATGCAATGCAGCATGTCTACCTGGAGGTTCTGTACACAGAATGTGTACAAAACTTCCCCAGAAACATAATTTCCTGATTGTGTGATTGGCTCACTAATTTTCCCAGAAGTCTGCACTAAGATATAAGTCAGATTTCAGGCATCCCCTGCAACAGAAATGCCATTTTTGGTGAGATACTCCCAATAAGAAATCACATCTAAAGGGATGTAGGCCCAGCAGCTTTCCTTCAGGTGCAGATGGTTGATAATTATGAAACCACTCCCGTTAGATACACTTTCAATGTAGATACAGGCAAACACACAGGGATTTCTTCAGAAAAATAAAAGGTAAGAATCTGCAACAAAGTTTGTTAAAATCCTTGCAATGACATGGATCACCCAGAGGGCAATGTTTTTTCTCAACAAAAGAGTTACTCTTTAACTCCTCCTCTTTTCCCATAAGCGCACTAGCCCCACCCTTAATACAAAGTGGATATAGCCTCTTGAGAACAAATCTTACTTGCCATTACTGGAGTTGGGCTTACCCCTATCCCTACTCCTGTTTTATAATTAAAAGACAAGGCTGGTATTGCTATGGATAACAGTAAGAATTTAGTGAGCAATGTGTTGTATTTTGCAATATATTTGCTTATAATTTATGTATTATCTGCTTATGATGTACGTACACTGTATTCATGTTTCTGTATCTAGATTGTGACACTGACACTGACAAAGTGATACTCTGAATTATTGTAAACTGTAATTGTTTTGATTGATCCCATTTATATTGTACACTACCCGATTTCTTTAAAGAAAAATAGAAAGCATTAAAAAAAAAATCAAGTGCTAAATAATTCCACCTTGAATAATTCTGAAAGAAATTAACAGAATGTTATGATATCCTGGCCAGGGCTTTTTTTCTCAGAAAATATGTGCAGGAGCTCAACCATGCCCCCCCCCCCCCCCACACACACACACACACACAACCTCCAAACTACATTAAATCATGGGTGTGGTCTAATTTTACAACAAACAGTGGAGGGGTTTTAAAGGGGCATTAAATGCCAGGAGTACATTACGTACAGATTGCAGAGTTTGGGGGGAGGTGTTACACATAGAGTGCAGAGTTCCGTGGTGCACTACATGTAGACTTAAGGGGTGTGCTATGTGGAGAGTTCAGGGGGTGCGCTGCTCACAGAGTGCAGAGTCCAGGGGTTTTCTATGTGTAGCATTCAGGGGTGTGCTATGTGCAGAGTTCAGGGGTGCGCTGCACACAGAGTGCAGAGTTCAGGGGTGTGCTATGTGTAGAGTTCAGGGGTGCACTGCACACAGAGTGCAGAGTTCAGGGGTGCGCTGCACACCTTCTTCCACAGCTGCTTTCCTCTGCATTCCCATTCACATCTCACTTTCACCCCTCTTCACCTCTAAATTCTGCATTCAGCCCCCCCCCCTCCACTGTCCCATCTTCCTCCATAAAAGCTCCACCATCTTCCACATATCTTACTTGTGTTGCTGTTTTAGGCTGAAGCTCCCTTGTCCCGATCCTGCACTCAGTGGGAGCCGCTCAGAAAAACAGATCTGTGGGAGCCATTGGGAGACAAGCTGTCACTTGTAAACACAGAAGTTAGACTTCTCTATTTACTAGTGATAGTGGTGAACAGGGAGCAGAGGGCCTATGCCAGAGGTGGTGGAACTGAGTTCCACCAAGTTCCACCTGAAAAAGAGCCCTGATTCTGACAAGCTGAACCTGATGTTAAAAAATTCCATTTTATTAGCGATCTTTGTCCTGAAATGCGTGTTATTCAGATGGTGTTTTTAAATTTCAAACAATATCAGACATAGAGTTCCTGTCATCCCGAGTATTGATTGGAGTCATGTGCTGTGTTTCCACACAGATATTAATGTCTGAACCAGGGAAGTTGTTACAGAAGTTTAAGGTTTGGCTGCAGGAATATTGGAATGTGACAGATCTCATCTCTATCCTTCTCTTCTCTATTGGAATGATATTTCGCTTACAAGAGCAACCTTACAGCAGCTACGGGAGAGTAATATACTGTGTAAACATCATCTACTGGTATATACGCTTGCTTGATATTTTTGGTGTCAACAAGTATCTTGGACCATATGTTATGATGATTGGCAAAATGGTAAGTCAACTCTAAAGCATAATGTCAATGTGATCATTCAACCTTTGCTTTGGTTTAGAGAAAGGCTCCATTTGGAAAATGGAAATGATTTGTGTGATTAGCTCATTGCTTTTCCCAAAAGTATTTGCAGATGGAAGTCAAAATGAAGACATCCACTGTTATAGGCATTTAAATTTTTCTGATAAACTTCCTGTATGTCTAATATGGGATGCAATTGATGCCCCTTTTCATATCACAACACCAAGATTCTCAGGTGATGATAAAGAAGGCAGGCCCTACCACTCCCCCCAGACATTTTTAGAAAGGACTTACTGAACCAAGTATCAGTCTCTTCTGAACAGGGTAAGGTACTACTTTGAAATAATATTTGGTTAAATCTTTGCAATATATTCAATTCACTGGGATAAAATTGTTAAAGGGTAACATCACAAGTTTGCCAAAACTGGAATTGTACAACAAATGGCAGTAACAAAAATGACATTTCCAAAAGTGTTGATAAATGTAAAGTTATGCACTTGGGAGCTAATAATATGCATGCATCATACATACTAGGGGGAGTACAACTGGGGGAATCAATGGTGGAGAAGGATTTGGGTGTTCTAGTAGATCATAAGCTCAATAATGGCATGCAATGCCAAGTTGCAGTTTCCAAAGCAAGCAAACCCTTTGTATTAAGAGAGGTATGGACTCCAGAGAGAGATATCATTTTGCCCCTGTACAAATCATTAGTAAGACCTCATCTGAAATATGCAGTTCAGTTTTGGGTACCAGTTCATAAAAAGGATATTGAGGAACTGGAGAAAGTGCAGAGAAGGGCAACCAAACTGATAAGGGGCATGGAGGAATTCAGCTATGAGAATAGATTAGCTGAACTGAATTTATTCTCTCTTGATGAGATTAAGGGGGGATATGATCAACATGTATAAATACATAAGTGGGCCATATAGTGAACTTGGTGGGGAGTTATTCACTTGGTCATCACCGAGGACAAGGGGGCACTCTTTACATCTGGAGGAAAAGAGATTTCATCTCCAAATATGGAAAGGCTTCTTCACAGTAAGAGCTGTGAAAATGTGGAATAGACTCCCTCAAGAGGTGGTTCTGGCCAGCTCGGTAGATTGTTTAAAAGAAAGGCCTGGATTATTTCTTAAATGTACACATATAATATAACTGGATACTAATATTTATAGGTAAAGTGGATCCAGGGAATATCTGATTGCCTCTCGGGGGATCAGGAAGGACTTTTTCTCCCTGCTGGAGCAAATTGGATTATGCTTTGTTGTTTTTTTTTGCCTTCATCTGGATCAACTGTGGGTATAGGATTGTATATATATATATATATATATATATATATATATATGTAGCACATGCACCCTTCTCCTCCCGTCCTTGGCTCACTCACAGGAGGAAAAGGCACACGATGCCAGCGTGCCCGTACCCTCTGGTTTGCAGAGGTTAAGCACACTTGTAACTTACAGGTCTTGCAGCAAGGTTCTCTCCTCAAATTTGTTCTCGTCCCCCAGAATGTAAGGGACAAGTCTCTATACCCCAAGTAACTCCAAGGTCCACACCAGCAGCAACTCCAACATAGAGTTTATTTTTTCTTATGCACGAATAACCACAAAGTTGAGAAAAAAGAAAGGTATTAGCAAGGATAGATCAGATTCAGACACTCATGGCTTCTTCGCCACTCGATCCCGAGTGGGTATATCTCACCCAGATAGTCACCCAAGGGCACTAGCAGCCAGCATGTAGCTCAAACAGTCAATCAGATTCCCTTAATAGATGCGATCGGGAGATCCCCTGCCACAGAATCTATAGTGTCCCGAACCTCCTAATGGTTTCGTTGTTTAGATCCCTTTTCGGATGGATGACATCCCTCCAGAGAGTTACTGGGCCCCTTCCTTCACTGTGATCTCTCACCAGTCCTTCGGAACGGTCCTCCCACAGCCTCCTCTTCCAGATGTGGGTCCCCTAGCAAGGCGGCACCCTGAGATTCTTCCTCCCGAAGTGGGCTCCAGCTAAAGGTGCTGTGCCCAGGTTTGCAGTTGTAGTCCCAGGACTAAAGGTGCCTGGGACTGAGGTGCACGTGGCCTCATGGCCTGGAGGGCCATGCACTTGAACTTGGACCGTAGGTTCTCCCTCCGGGCATGGGCCCCGGGAATTGCTCGCTCTCTAATGGCGTCTGCCCCTTTTGTACCCTCTCCCGTCATGCACAGCGGGCAAACAACGCCCACTGCACGGCTGCCGAGAGAGGACACCCAATAGCCACTCCATCGCTGGTGGTTCAACCCCGAGTACAAGTGACAGCGCCACCCATACTTCTAAGGGGAACTTCATGCCACTCGAATCACCCCCTAAATTGGGACCCCCGCTACATATATATATATATTTTTTTTTTTCCTTCTGTTGGTTGAACTAGATGAACTTGTGTCTTTTTTCAACCAGACTAATTATCTAAATATATATATATATATATATATATATATATATATATTGTGACAGCAGGAAGGTAAAGTCACCTGGTTGCATCCAGGGGGGTAGATATATTTCTCCCAGATTCAGGCTTTATGCCGACTTATACAACTAGGGAGTTGATGAAGCCCAGCTGAGGCTAGTGGGCTCATGAATGACTCATACCTCTAGGGAGAGTGCTGGGCGTCGTGAGGCAGGGAGTTGATGAGACCAGCTGAAGCTTGTCAGCTCATTTAGGCCTCTATAAGAACTCCCAGCTTCATTAGGGGTTAGCTCATGCCTGGAACCAGACCTGTGTGGACTGTCTAGGGAGAGTGAACCCCTGTGCGGTGAGGCAAAGCCTGTGTGGCTATTTGTTTGGACTTTTACTAAACCAGGGACTTAGGGACTAGGACAGCACCAGGCTGATCCCAGTTGTTAGTTTAGGAAACCTGCATGTTTAGTCAGAGGTCAAACTGACCAGGATTTATTTTGTTTGTTTCTTTTTGGCTTTGCTGTGTTTTTGTCACTGTACATAGAGAAATAAACCGCACCTTTTGATTTTGAAAACCACAACCTCCGTCTGCTGGCCCTGTTTTTGTGTGGGGAGCCCAACCAGGGGGTCACACACACCCGCTACCGAGTTAACCCCCTCACAGTTGGTGGAGAACCAGTGGCAGTTTTTTTTAAGCCAGCATGGAGGAGATACTGAAACAGCTGGCTCTAGCAAATGCCAATCAACAGCAGACAAATGCAGGTTTGCAAAGGAGCCTTGCAGCCCAGCAGCAAGCTCATCAACAAGCCCAGCAGCAATCTGAGGCCCGCTTCATAGACCTGTTACAGAAGCAAGAGCAGAGACTACAACAAATGGAAGCAGTAATGCAGCAACGTCCGCAGACCAGTGAGGAAAGCCGTCCCACTAATACCGCGTCCTTTGGGGTGAGTCGTTTATTGACAAAAATGACTGGAGAGGATGATCCAGAGGTATTTTTGACCACATTTGAAAGGACTGCTGAAAGAGAAAAGTGGCCTGAGGAGCAGTGGGCTGGACTGGTGGCTCCTCTGTTAACTGGTGAATCGCAGAAGGCTTACTATGACCTAGAGCCTGACCAAGCAAAAGACTATGTGATGCTAAAAGCTGAAATATTGGCAAGGCTGGGTGTCACCCTGGCTGTCCGGGCTCAGCGTGTGCATAACTGGACTTTCCAGCTTGGAAAACCCCCCAGGTCTCAAATGTATGATCTCATTCACCTGAGCAGGAAGTGGCTACAGCCAGAGACTTTGTCCGCACCGGAGATTGTGGAACGTGTTGTGATGGATCGTTTCTTGAGAGCTCTTCCTACCGCCATTCAAAAGTGGGTAAGCCATGGAGACCCAGAAACGGCCGGTAAACTTGTGGATCGTGTAGAGAGATACTTGGCTACAGAGAACCTGACAGCCTCTTCCAGAGACTCTCGGACTTTCCACCCTAAGACCAGACCATCCCCAGGGGCGGATAAGAGGATTCCAAGGGGTGAGGGTGGAGAGAGTGAGAGGGTGGGAGCTCTACCCCAAGTTTGGCGAGAACAGCCTGGGAAATCAGCGGCTCAAGAGGCCGCAAGAAGGATCGTTTGCTACCGCTGCCGGCAAGCGGGACATATTGCAGCAAATTGCCCGGTTGTGGAGGAACCCATGCAATGTGACTTTCTGATGGACAGACGTCAGTCGCTGTGTGCGACAGTCGCATGCACTGCCATTCGGGGAACTGAGAAACATTTATGCAAAATGTGTATTAATGGTAGAAATGTTGTGGTATTACTGGATTCAGGTAGCCTTGTGACCCTGATAAAGGCTGAATTAGTTAAAACAGAGGTCTCTGGGAATAGCAAGGTAGCTGTTATTTGTGTGCATGGGGACACCCGAGAGTATCCAGTGACTACAGTGTGTTTCGAGACCCCCAAAGGTACCCTCTCTCATCCAGTGGGGTTAGTATCTCAATTACCGCATGATGCCATTGTGGGAAGGGATTTTCCGAAGTTCTGGGAACTGTGGGATGATCCTGAGCCCCCCACTGGTGCCCCTATGTACCAGGAATGTGATAGCCAGAACTCCTCTGAGAGTGGTGAGGACTCTCCAGAATTTCCCTTGTCAGTATTGGCAGGGGAGACTCAAGAAACTGGAGAGGAGCCCACCTCCTCAGACGAAAACCTACCGTCTGTGGAGTTTTCTGATCTGGAGGTTCACAGGGAAAATTTTGCCACAGAACAGTTAAAAGACCCCGCCCTAATAAAGGCACGGGAAAACGTAGTGGAAATAGATGGCGAGTTAGTGAACCCAGATAATACCTGCACTTACCCATACTTCAGCGTAGAGAAGGACCTACTGTATCGGGTGGCAAAAAGGGCAGAAGAAACCGTTGAGCAGCTGGTGGTGCCCAAACCTTACAGGAAGTTGGTGTTGGAGTTGGCCCATGGGCACATTCTTGGAGGTCATCTGGGGACAGAGAAAACCCGAGAGAGGGTATTACAGAGATTCTATTGGCCTGGGGTGATGAAGGACATAGAAAATTATTGTTCCTCCTGCCCTGTGTGTCAGAGGTCGGCCCCGATGCCACATTTCCGTAGCCCGCTGGTCCCTCTACCCATCATTGAGGTCCCGTTTGAGAGAATCGCAATGGATTTGGTAGGTCCTATAATCAAGTCCGCTAGGGGGCACCAGTACATATTGGTTATAATGGACTATGCCACCCGTTATCCAGAAGCGATCCCTCTCAGAAATACCTCGGCCAAAACCATAGCCAAAGAGCTATCTCTTGTTTTTAGCCGGGTGGGTATTTGTAAAGAACTGCTTACGGACCAAGGTACACCCTTTATGTCCCGGGTTATGAAAGAGCTGTGTAAATTGTTCAAAGTGACGCAATTGCGTACATCTGTGTATCACCCCCAAACCGATGGGCTGGTTGAAAGATTCAACAAAACCCTAAAACAAAGGTTGAAGAAAGTGGTGGATAGAGATGGAAAGGATTGGGACTGTCTACTTCCTTATTTGATGTTTGCTATTAGGGAGGTGCCCCAATCCTCTACGGGATTCTCCCCCTTTGAGTTACTGTATGGGAGACACCCAAGAGGGCTGTTGGATATTGCCAAGGAAACTTGGGAAAGTGAGAGTTCTCCCCACAGGAGTGTGATTGAGCATGTCGCCCTGATGCAAGATCGAATTGCACAGGTAATGCCCATCGTGAAGGAACATTTGGCCCAAGCGCAGTTGGCACAGCAGAGAGTGTACAACCGTGGAGAAAAGACCCGTACCTTTTCCCCGGGGGATAGGATATTGGTACTTGTCCCTACGGTTGAAAGTAAATTCCTTGCCAAATGGCAAGGCCCCTACGAGATAATGGAAAAAGTGAGCGAAGTGAATTACAAGGTCAGACAACCAGGAAGGCGAAAGCCCGAACAGATATATCACGTTAATCTGTTGAAAGCCTGGAGGGATAGAGAGTCCCTAGTCGCAGAAACTTGGTCACCAGCTCAAACTGGTTGCGTGATTCCGGAGGTTGGAATAGCAGCCACCTTGTCACAACCCCAACAACAGGAGGTTAAGGAGTTTGTGCTTCGCAACAAGGAGGTGTTCTCTGAGCTGCCGGGACAAACATCTGGGGTAGAGCATGATATTATTACCCCGCCCGGTGAAAGGGTGAAGTTAAAACCCTATCGGATCCCAGAGGCCCGACGGGAGGCAATACGGGAGGAAGTACAGAAAATGCTGAACTTAGGGGTGATAGAGGAGTCCCAAAGTGATTGGTCTAGTCCCATTGTGTTGGTGCCTAAACCGGATGGGAGCTGGCGATTTTGTAACGATTTTCGTCAGTTGAACAAAGTTACAAAATTTGACACCTACCCCATGCCACGTATAGATGAGTTGATCGACCGGCTGGGAACAGCCCGATACATGACGACTCTTGACCTCACAAAAGGGTATTGGCAAATTCCCCTGGCCAAGTCGGCCAAAGAGAAAACCGCATTTGTAACCCCAGACGGGGCGTTCCAATATAAGAGAATGCCGTTCGGGTTACAGAATGCGCCGGCCACATTCCAGCGGAAAATGGACCAGATGCTGAGGCCCCATTGGAAGTATGCTGCGGCTTACCTGGATGACGTAATTGTCCATAGCACAGATTGGGCCTCACATCTGCCAAAAGTGCAAGCAGTCCTGGACTCTGTTCGGGAAGCGGGGTTTACGGCTAACCCCAAGAAGTGTACCATTGGGCAGGAGGAGGCCAAATATCTTGGGTACACCATTGGCAGGGGAGTAATAAAACCCCAACTCAACAAAGTCGAGGCCATCCAGAGTTGGCCACGTCCCAACAGCAAGAAGCAGGTACGAGCCTTTCTGGGAATCGCGGGTTATTATCGGCGCTTCATTCCCCACTTTGCTTCTAAGGCTGTGCCCCTAACCAACCTGACGAAAGGGAAAGGGTCGGTCATGATTAAATGGACCCCCGAGGCTGAGGCAGCATTCCAATTCTTGAAACAAGCCTTATGTAGCCAGCCAGTGTTGTACTCACCCGACTTCTCTAAAGACTTTGTCGTACAAAGTGATGCGTCAGATGTGGGGTTAGGAGCAGTATTGTCCCAGGTCTGGAACGGGGAAGAGCACCCAGTCATTTACCTCAGCAGGAAGTTGAAGTCCCATGAGGTAAATTACGCCACGGTTGAAAAGGAGTGTTTAGCGGTGAAGTGGGCTCTAGATTCCCTTCGGTACTATCTGCTAGGTAGGCACTTTGACATGGTTACGGATCACGCTCCGTTAAAGTGGATGGCTCAAAACAAGGAGACAAATAGAAGAGTGAATAGGTGGTTCCTGGCCCTACAGGAATTCAACTTCACAGTAAAGCATCGCCCTGGCGTTCAAATGGGGAATGTGGATGCTTTGTCTCGAGTACATGAATGCCTGATTGCTGGTGTTCCAATCCCAAGGTTAAAACAAGAGGGGGGGGTATGTGACAGCAGGAAGGTAAAGTCACCTAGTTGCATCCAGGGGGGTAGATATATTTCTCCCAGATTCAGGCTTTATGCCGACTTATACAACTAGGGAGTTGATGAAGCCCAGCTGAGGCTAGTGGGCTCATGAATGACTCATACCTCTAGGGAGAGTGCTGGGCGTCGTGAGGCAGGGAGTTGATGAGACCAGCTGAAGCTTGTCAGCTCATTTAGGCCTCTATAAGAACTCCCAGCTTCATTAGGGGTTAGCTCATGCCTGGAACCAGACCTGTGTGGACTGTCTAGGGAGAGTGAACCCCTGTGCGGTGAGGCAAAGCCTGTGTGGCTATTTGTTTGGACTTTTACTAAACCAGGGACTTAGGGACTAGGACAGCACCAGGCTGATCCCAGTTGTTAGTTTAGGAAACCTGCATGTTTAGTCAGAGGTCAAACTGACCAGGATTTATTTTGTTTGTTTCTTTTTGGCTTTGCTGTGTTTTTGTCACTGTACATAGAGAAATAAACCGCACCTTTTGATTTTGAAAACCACAACCTCCGTCTGCTGGCCCTGTTTTTGTGTGGGGAGCCCAACCAGGGGGTCACACACACCCGCTACCGAGTTAACCCCCTCACAATATATATATATATATATATATATATATATACACAGCATGTGTTCTGTCAGAACTGGCAATACGTCAGATTAGGTCATGGAAGTGACGTTCCATCACCTGCGCATGCGTCCACCGCTACCAGATTTGCTAATCTGACAGAACACCTGCAGTCAGAAGAAGCGGCAGCGGACATCTTACCACACCCAGCTACATCTTGAATTTCAGAGTAATTTTAGCAATAAAGTGAGCATATATAAATAAATATAGTATGTTGACATCTGTGATGCTGTTTGGATGTTACATTTTCAAAGAAGCTGGATGCCAGCAGAAGGAAGATGGCGGAGGCCATGTTGGTACACCCCGCACTGCTCAGCGCTAAACCTTTAAGCTTTCCACAGAGCATCAAAAATGTCACTACACTATACTTATTTATATACACTTACTTTATTGCTAAATTACTGTGAAATTCAAGATGTAGCTGGGTGTACTAAGATGTCCTCTGCCTTCTTCTGACTGCAGGTGTTCTGTCAGATGCGCAAACCTGGTAGCGGTGGAACGCATGCGCAGCTGATGAAATGTCACTTCTGTTAGCTAATCTGACTGGTCGCCGATTCTGACGGAACACCTGCCTTAATTCATTATTCCTTGCAATGCCTTTAGAGGGCCTGTTGTATAAAAAGTACAATGTTTAAATGTAGCTTTTTTTTTTTTAAACTGTAGTCACAATAGCCTAAAAAATAGATCCAGTACCACACATTCTGCAATTTCCTTGTTTTTCTACTAGACACCATAGATATTTCAAGCACTCATAAAAGCAGACAGAAACAACCTAGGTAACAATTACTACTGGTAAGGGTGACTGTTTTGCTTCTTACCATATAAAAATTTTTGAACAATAGGGCTGTGTTTTAACTGTAGATATTTCACCAAATCTATATCTTTTTACATATAACATTTATATAGTACTTTCATTCGGCTAGTGGCAATCCAAAGTCTAGACAACATTTATATCCCTTATTTTAGATTTTATAAGCCTTTGGGCAGGATAACATTTTCCTCCCAGGTGGACTTGAGCTTCATCCCACCCACCAGTAACGTAAACTTGTCCTTGTGCATGTGGAGGATGCCACTGATCCATGGAATTTGAATAAAGCATTGCTTCATAGCACAGCATGATGGTATCAGTATTGCTCATCCACAGTGTTTTCACTGCTCTACCAGAAATGAAGCAACAAATGAAAAAGCACTGGCACTTTTTTCTCATTCAATTCCTAAATGTTTGTTTTTTGGCAGGTAATTATATACCTGTGCATCTGATATTTACTATTTTGTAGACTGGGGGCAAAAATTCCAATAGAAGCTTTACTGCTTAGGAGTGAATGCAGACCAGAATAGTAGGATGATTTTACACATAGCTGAATGAGTCAGAGGAGACACATTACTCCTACTCGGGGGGGATGCCTTCTAGATCGTCTAGCACGTGTACAGCTAGCACTGGGTTTTCCTATTAGACAGCACAGCAAGCACTGCACACACAAAAGTATGGAAGTACCTTGTATGAAATGTTTATTTGTAAAATAAGGATTTTATACAAATAATAAAAATAACAAAATCATTTTATGTAATAAAAAAAAACACACACACACAAATAAAAAAATGAAAAAGGGCAAGAACCATCAGAGATAATGTCACAATATAACTTGCAATGATCAACTTCCCAAAATATAAAATTATGCCAGGCAACCAGTAAAGTGAAATATGTACCAGAAAATGATCATGGTATTGGTATTCATTATAATAGTCATTTATAGCAGTCATGTCTATATGTGGTATAAGCAATTGCAATGTTTGCAAGCTGCAGCATAGAAGGGTACATTTGAAATTCTGTGTTTGTTAAAATTTTATTGAATGAGTAATAGTAGAATTGCAAGTATTAAAAAAATGGTTTCATTTACTGTGCACTGGTATATCATATTTTAAAATCTGTGTGATGGACTGCTCAGTACATCTGTTTGTTCTCTTCATTAAACCTTAAAACTTCAGAAGACATTGAGCTACATAACATACATTTTCAGAGTCTGAGACACATTTAAAATTGCCTGTTTTAAACATCTTTACATGCATTTTACGGCTAACCAAATGAAAGAGGAGGGACAGATTTTACTTAAGAAAATATGTCAATATATTTTAAAACACTCTCAAATATACAGTATGTTTAACACAATAAGCTTTACTCTTTCGTCCATGGACCGACACAGCTTCTCTATTGACAAAGTGGGTATTATCCGTTAATTAGAAGTGACTAGGCAGAAAAACTTGTAAAAAGTGTTGCATCACACCTTCTACAGTCCCGCCCAGGGGGCGGACCCCCCGGGTATATCCTCTCAGTCTGCATATCGCAGATCAGTTTTTTTCTGTCTAGCAAGGAGTAGGACATGGCTCCCTTCGGGCCCATTGGTCCGGGGGAAAAAAGATATATATATTTTTTTTGCTACATTTGTTGTTTCCTGCGATCTTCGATCAACTGCCGACTGGGTGACAGGCTGGATCCTCGATCCTTGTAGTCTCCCCAGTTCGGCGATCGAGCGTGTGCCGACCCTAGCTACGCGCTGGGTTTTCCACGACATGCCCGTCGCTCCATGGGTGGCCGGTGAGCCTACGCTCCAGGGCCTGCATCGGACCGCTCAGCTTCGGCTGACCTTACGGCCGAGTCGCAGCAGCCTGGCCGGTGAGCTTACGCTCCAAGGCTTGCATCGGACCGCTCAGCTTTGGCTGACCTTACGGCCGAGTCGCAGCAGCCTGTCCGGTGAGCGTCACGCTCCAGGGCATACATATGATCATCCCTTTTGGGTCCAATAACAGCATGCCTGGCCAACAGTCACCTTTCGTGCGCGGACGATGATCTGTTTGGAATGTCTTCCAGCATAATACATGCAGGATATGTAAGTAAAACTCCCCTGCCTCGGCTGGGTGATTTAGCTGGACATTCCTGGAGAGATCAAGTAAGTGGTTGTGGCCCCTTTCTTCCCTCTCTCCCTGCCTTTCCCTCCTCCCTGGGCTTCTAGCTAAAGGTTGCTGGGTGCTGGGGGTCACCTAAGGGGTTCCACTGGAGCGGGGCTGGCTGTAACTAACATTTAAAATAAATGTCATTTCTGCTTACCTGTATGTGCTTCCTCCTCTATGCTGTCGGCGGCCATTTTGGGGTGGTCCATGCCGAGTTCGGCCTCTTGTGACTGCTTGGCGGCCATCTTCCTGTGGTTCGGCCACACCCACTGGCCCCTATCAGCTGATCGGCGGCCATGTTTGTCCACCCTGTATGTATATATTGCCGTTCGGCGGCCATTTTTTGTGGGCTACGGCTGCTTGACCTCTATCTTCAGCTCAGCGGCCATTTTCTTAGAGCCCACATTATCTTCCATACAGACGTTTTTGGCAACCATTTTGCCAGAGCCTCCGGCCTCTAGGGTGCATTACACTGGCGCGAAAATTCACACAGGAAGTGCTGATAAAAAAAGCAGACTGACAGCAGCAGTGGGACAGCATCACAGGCGCAGCACACGGCAGCATAGCAGTACCGGTCCAGGGTGGTGAGTCCTCTGGGTAACCCAGCATCTCTGCAGCGCAGGAGGGTGGCCTATTGATATCTTGCCTGGAGCCCTGTGGGGGTCAGCGTGTGGTCAGCATGGCATCTGAACCAGATGTCTTCTCCCCTGAAACACCAGATTTAGCAGCTGGTGCCCCTGAGGTGTCTATGAACGCTATGACGGCAATCCTAGAGGCGTTTGCTTCCAGGGTGGAAGCAGCACATGGGAATACAGGGGGTAGTAAACGCCCCGTCCCCTGCAAGCTTCTGGGCATAATTCTGATGCAGAACCAGTTCCAGCTACGGCTCAGGGCCCAGATTCTGACGCATCAGAGACTGCAGACCGTGACCGGACAGTGAGGATGACTCCAAGTCCAGGTCAGTACGCCAGACGGCTTTGGTATCTGACCTTATTACTGCAGTGCGGGATATGCTAAAATTGGAAAATACTGCAGAAGCAGCAGAGACTCCGGTCCACTTGGGTTTCATAGACCTGCCTGCACTGCTAAGGTGTTCCCTTGTGTGTCTTTTGATAAAAACTCTTATACAAGGAATGGGAGAACCCACTGAGGGTCTTTACAGCCCCAAAGAGGTTTGCGGTACGGTACCCCTTTAAGAGAGTTTTCTGAAGAAATGGACCTCTCCCCCTATAGTGGATCCTCCGGTGTCCAGACTTAATAGAGCCACCACAATTTCTGTAGAAGGGGCTCCTGTTTTCAAGGACCCTGTGGATAAGAAGGCTGAAGCACTCGCTTGCTACCTATACTCAGTGGTAGGCTCGGCAGTACGCCCGGCATTGGCGGGGGCCCTAGTGTCTCACACGCTTACTGAATGGGCAAGATTGCTACTCCAGGGGTTAAGGAGCGAGATGCTCCTCCTGATGAGATAACATTGGCCGACCTGTTCGTCCAGGGCCTTAGGTTTGTCTGCGAGTCAGACATGGATACTATTCCCCTGCTGTCTAAAGCTTTGGTTTATGCAGTAGCAATACGCCGCCTGATCTGGCTAATAGGTTGGTCTGCGGACCAGACTTCCAAGAAAGCCCTGTTGGATCTGCCTTTTAAGGGTGACAGACTTTTTGGGGCTTCTCTGGATGACATCAGGCGTCTCTGGATGACATCATCAAGGATGCCACAGGAGGTAAAAGCACTTTGCTTCCCCAAATTAGCAAGGGTAAGGGGCCACGCCAAGGGCAAGGGCCCTCCTTTACTGCACGCAAGCGTTTTTTTTCGTTCCCCTAGGGCGACAGGGAAAAGACCCCAGGCCGATGAAGCGCCTGCCCAAGGACAAAAGCGTCCTTGGTCCCGCATACCCAATAAGCCTGCGGACAAATTTGCGTCCGCATGAAGGTCCACCCCCACCCAGCTCTCGGGTGGGGGGACGTCTTCGCAAATTTGCGACTCAGTGGACAGCTCTAGTCTCCGACAGGTGGGTTTGCGAAGTAATCTCCTCAGGCTACAAGATAGAGTTTCTCTCTTGTCCACCGGACAGATTCAACACCTCCAATCTCCAGCTACTACCGACCCGTCGGGAGGCCCTGTATGGGGCGGTCCAGGGTCTACTGGAACGCGGGGTAGTTATTCCAGTTCCAGAACTGGAACGGGGTTTTTACTCAAATCTGTTTATTGTGCCGAAGAAGGAGGGGGTTCGTCCAAGCTTGGATCTCATAGCCCTCAATTACTTTGTGAAGGTACAAAGATTTCGGATGGAGTCGGTTCGATCTGTAGTCACCGCTCTCCATCCGGGGGACTTTCTGGCCTCCTTGGACATCAAGGACGCATACCTGCATGTCCCCATATACTCCAGACACCAGAGGTTTCTGCGATTTGCTATCGGGAAGGACCACTACCAGTTTGTGGCCCTCCCGTCTGGCCTTGCCTCAGCACCCAGGACGTTCACCAAGGTGCTCGCTCCGATTCTGGCACTTCTAAGACAGCGGGGTATCGCTATCACAGGCTACTTGGATGACCTTCTGCTGAAGGCCCCTTCAAGCTCACAATTAGAGGTAAGCGTGTCCATTACCTGTCAGACTCTTCGAGACTGTGGTTGGATACTAAACACGCAAAAGTCAGTATTGGTGCCCACTTAACGCCTAGTGTACCTGGGGTTGATTCTGGATTCCTCAGAGGCAAAGGTATTCGCTGGACCCCAGAGGAAGCCCTCCTGCCGATCAATGTCCTGGAAATCCGGGCGATCAGGCTGTGCCTCTTCAAATGGTCTCAGAGGCTGCAAGGGTGTCCAGTCAGGATCCAGTCAGACAACGCCACAGCGGTGGCATATGTCAATCATCAAGGAGGAACAAGAAGCTCAGCTGCAGCAGCATCGGAGGTTGCTCGCATCCTGAAGTGGGCAGAGAAGAGCGTACCGGCACTGTCGGCCGTGTACATTCCGGGTGTGGAAAACTGGCAGCCGGACTACCTGAGCCGCCAGATGCTGGACCAGGGAGAATGGTCCTTACACTCGGAGGTGTTCCAATTCCTCTCCCAAAGATGGGGCACACCAGACGTAGATCTTCTGGCTTCCCGACTCAATCAGAAGGTATTGAGGTTTGTGGCCCGGTCAAGAGACCCATGGGCAGATGCAACGGACGCGTTGGTGGCATCGTGGGGTCAGTATCGGCTAATCTTTGCCTTCCCTCCCTTAAGGCTTCTTCCTCTTCTGCTCCCCAGAGTGGAGGCAGAGGGAATTCCAATGATCCTAATCGCTCCAGATTGGCCTCAGCGTCCTTGGTACGCCGATCTAGTACGTCTGGTAGCAGACGTCCCCTGGCGCCTACCACTACGGAAGGACCTGCTTTCGCAAGGTCCCATACTCCATCCTGCTTTACAGTCATTGGCTTTAACGGCATGGCTGTTCAGGTACTGAGAGACCGGGGCCTGTCAGATTCAGTAATCTCTACTATGAGAAGTGCTCGGAAACCGTCCTCTAGGAAGGTTTATCACCGCACTTGGAAGGCCCACATCTCCATGTGTGAGAAAATGAAATGGCATCCGCGTACCTATTTGGTTTCCAGAATCCTGCTGTTTTTACAGCATGGGGTGGACCAAAGGCTTGCCCTAAGTACGATTAAGGGACAGATATCTGCCCCGGCTGTCTTTTTTCAGCGACCCCTGGCGACTCACTCTCTCGTGAGTACATTTGTGCAGGGGGTTCGACATGTGGCCCCTCCGGTCCGTCCCCCATTACCTCCGTGGGACTTGAACCTGGTCCTCTCGGTGCTTCAGAAGGCACCGTTTGAGAATATTAGAGATATTCCCCTGTTGACACTTTCTCAGAAAGTGGTCTTTTTGGTGGCTGTTACGTCAGTTAGACAAGTCCTTGAGCTGGCAGCCTTGTCCTGCAAGGCTCCCTATTTGGTTTTCCACAAGGATAAGGTGGTGCTGCGGCCGCAGCCTTCCTTTCAAAGGTCGTTTCGGCTTTTCATCTCAATGAAGACATTGTACTTCCATCCTTGTGTCCTCAGCCGTCGAATCCTAAGGAATCGGCGTTGCATTCCTTGGACGTTGTCCGAGCTTTGAGAGTATACCTATCTGCTACTTCCCTGTTCCGGAGGTCAGACTCACTGTTTGTTTCGGTGGCTTGTCCCAAGAAGGGCCAAGCAGTCTCGTCGGCCACCATCTCTAGGTGGATCCGACAGAGAGTAATCCAGGCTTACGCCTTAAAGGGTCAAGCGCCCCCCTTTCCGGTCACGGCGCATTCGACCAGGGCAAGAGGTGCCTCTTGGGCTTTCCGACATCAAGGGTCTGTTTCCCAAGTATGTAAAGCGGCGACTTGGTCGTCCGCTCTCACTTTCACAAAATTCTACAAAGTTGATGTAGATGCATCTTCGGATGCCTCTTTCGGCCACAAGGTTTTACAAGCGGCTGTTTAGAGTTGCAGCTCCTCCGTTGGAGGAGTGCTGTTTTGTGTTTGGGGTGAAGTTTATTTTTATGCTGTTACCACCCCTCGTTTTTTCTCTGACACTGCTTTGGGACGTCCCACTTTGTCAATAGAGAAGCTGTGTCGGTCCATGGACGAAAGAGTAAATAGGATTTTTTACTCACCGTAAAATCCTTTTCTCTGAGTCCATGGACCGACACAGCACCCACCCCTCCTTTTAAATTTGTACTGCTTTTTGACGAACTGATCTGCGATATGCAGACTGAGAGGATATACCCGGGGGGTCCGCCCCCTGGGCGGGACTGAAGAAGGTGTGATGCAACACTTTTTACAAGTTTTTCTGCCTAGTCACTCCTAATTAATGGATAATACCCACTTTGTCAATAGAGAAGCTGTGTCGGTCCATGGACTCAGAGAAAAGGATTTTACGGTGAGTAAAAAATCCTATTTTATCTGCTTACTACAAGGACTGCCAGTATGCCTGACCTTTTTTTTTTTTAAATCAGATTTTATTTATTAGGTGCCCATAGGTATAAATGAACCCAAAAATGAACAACACAGTTACACAGGTAATGATAATTGTACAAACATTTTAATACAGCCATACCATGAAAGAACAGGGTGTTCAAAAATATCAGATGAATGACTAATAGAGAGCAGGCATAGACAATAAAGGCAATTGACATGAAAAATGGTAGTAAAACACTAAAGGATACCAAAGAGCATAATTTTCACACCTCATCTCAAAAAGGCTTAGACACATCTTTGTGTGTACATTCCTGGTCTCAGAAGGTTAACCTAGGACATCTCCATCCTCATTAAAGCGGTTCCGACTAAGATTTTTTAAGGGAGCCCCTCTGTTTATATGTGATTTTTTTCAAACGCTATCAGCTTATTAAGTTCAGAGAACCAGTTTTGTATGAGCAACTGTAGCGACCTATCTGAGCTTAATGACCTTTGCACCACAGTAGTGGTGAAAGCATCCAGGGAGTGTCCAAATATCAAAATATACAAGGAAGTGGGTGACTACTGTGACAGCAGGAAGGTAAAGTCACCTGGTTGCATCCAGGGGGGTAGATATATTTCGCCCAGATTCAGGCTTTACGCCGACTTATACAACTAGGTGGAGAGTTGTATAAGCCCAGCTGAGGCTAGTGGGCTCATGGATGACTCATACCTCTAGGGAGAGTGTGGGGCGTCGTGCAGACAGGGAGTTGATGAGACCAGCTGAAGCTTGTCAGCTCATTTAGGCCTCTATAAGAACTCCCAGCTTCATTAGATGTTAGCTCATGCCTGGACCCAGACCTGTGTGGACTGTCTAGGGAGAGTGAACCCCTGTGCGGTGAGACAAAGCCTGTGTGGCTATTTGCTTGGACATTTAAAACCGGGGACTTAGGGACTAGGACAGCACTAGGCTGATCCCAGTTGTTAGTTAGGAAACCTGTATGTTTAGTCAGAGGTCAAGTTGACCAGGATTTATTTTGTTTATGTTTCTTTTGCTTTGCTGTGTTTTGTCACTGTAAATAGAAAATAAACCGCACCTTTTTGATTTTGAAAACCACAACCTCCGTTTGCTGGGCCTGTTTTTGTGTGGGGAGCCCATCTCGGGGGTCACACACACCCGCTGCCGAGCTAACCCCCTCACAGTTGGTGGAGAACCAGTGGCAGTTTTTTTTTAAGCCAGCATGGAGGAGATACTGAAGCAGCTGGCTCTAGCAAATGCCAATCAACAGCAGACAAATGCAGGTTTGCAAAAGAGCCTTGCAGCTCATCAACAGAGCCTTGCAGCTCAACAACAGAACTTCGCAGCCCAGCAGCAAGCTCATCAACAGAGCCTTGCAGCCCAGCAGCAGACAAACGCAACTTTGCAACAGAGTCTGGAGGCTCAGCAACAAGCCCAGCAGCAATCTGAGGCCCGCTTCATAGACCTGTTGCAGAAGCAAGAGCAGAGACTACAACAACAGATGGAAGCAGTAATGCAGCAACGTCCGCAGACCAGTGAGGAAAGCCGTCCCACTAATACCGCGTCCTTTGGGGTGAGTCGTTTATTGACAAAAATGACTGGAGAGGATGATCCAGAGGTATTTTTGACCACATTTGAAAGGACCGCTGAAAGAGAAAAGTGGCCTGAGGAGCAGTGGGCTGGACTGGTGGCTCCTCTGTTAACTGGTGAATCGCAGAAAGCTTACTATGACCTAGAGCCTAACCAAGCAAAAGACTATGTGATGCTAAAAGCTGAAATATTGGCAAGGCTGGGTGTCACCCAGGCTGTCCGGGCTCAGCGTGTGCATAACTGGACTTTCCAGCTTGGAAAACCCCCCAGGTCTCAAATGTATGATCTCATTCACCTGAGCAGAAAGTGGCTACAGCCAGAGACTTTGTCCGCACCAAAGATTGTGGAACGTGTTGTAATGGATCGGTTTTTGAGAGCTCTTCCTACTGCCATCCAAAAGTGGGTAAGCCATGGAGACCCAGAGACGGCCGATGGTCTTGTGGATCGTGTGGAGAAATACTTGGCTACAGAGAACCTGACGGCCTCTTCCAGAGACACTCGGACTTTCCACCCTAAGACCAGACCATCCCCAGGGGCGGATAAGAGGATTCCAAGGGGTGAGGGTGGAGAGAGTGAGAGGGTGGGAGCTCTACCCCAAGTTTGGCGAGAACAGCCTGGGAAATCAGCGGCTCAAGAGGCCGCAAGAAGGATCGTTTGCTACCGCTGCCGGCAAGCGGGACATATTGCAGCCAATTGCCCGGTTGTGGAGGAACCCATGCAGTGTGACTTTCTGACGGGCAGACGTCAGTCGCTGTGTGCGACAGTCGCATGCACTGCCATTCGAGGAACTGAGAAACATTTATGCAAAATGTGTGTTAATGGTAGAAATGTTGTGGTATTGCTGGATTCAGGTAGCCTTGTGACCCTGATAAAGGCTGAGTTAGTTAAAACAGAGGTCTCTGGGAATAGCAAGGTAGCTGTTATTTGTGTGCATGGGGACACCCGAGAGTATCCAGTGACTACAGTGTGTTTCGAGACCCCCAAAGGTACCCTCTCTCATCCAGTGGGCTTAGTATCTCAGTTACCGCATGACGCCATTGTGGGAAGGGATTTTCCGAAGTTCTGGGAACTGTGGGATGATCCTGAGCCCCCCACTGGTGCCCCTATGTGCCAGGAATGTGATAGCCAGAACTCCCCTGAGAGTGGTGAGGACTCTCCGGAATTTCCCTTATCAGTATTGGCAGGGGAGACTCAAGAAACTGGAGAGGAGCCCACCTCCTCAGACGAAAACCTACCGTCTGTGGAGTTTTCTGATCTTGAGGTTCACAGGGAAAACTTTGCCACAGAACAGTTGAAAGACCCCGCCCTAATAAAGGCACGGGAAAACGTAGTGAAAATAGATGGCGAGTTAGTGAACCCAGATAATACCTGCACTTACCCATACTTCAGCGTAGAGAAGGACCTACTGTATCGGGTGGCAAAAAGGGCAGAAGAAACCGTTGAGCAGCTTGTGGTGCCCAAACCTTACAGGAAGTTGGTGTTGGAGTTGGCCCATGGGCACATTCTTGGAGGTCATCTGGGGACAGAGAAAACCCGAGAGAGGGTATTACAGAGATTCTATTGGCCGGGGGTGATGAAGGACATAGAAAATTATTGTTCCTCCTGCCCTGTGTGTCAGAGGTCGGCCCCGATGCCACATTTCCGTAGCCCGCTGGTCCCTCTACCCATCATTGAGGTCCCGTTTGAGAGGATCGCCATGGATTTGGTAGGTCCTATAATCAAGTCCGCTAGGGGGCACCAGTACATATTAGTTATAATGGACTATGCCACCCGTTATCCAGAAGCGATCCCTCTCCGAAATACCTCGGCCAAAACCATAGCCAAAGAGCTATCTCTTGTGTTTAGCCGGGTGGGTATTTGTAAAGAACTGCTTACGGACCAAGGTACACCCTTTATGTCCCGGGTTATGAAGGAGCTGTGTAAATTGTTCAAAGTGACGCAATTACGTACATCTGTGTATCACCCCCAAACCGATGGGCTGGTTGAAAGATTCAACAAAACCCTAAAACAAATGTTGAAGAAAGTGGTGGATAGAGATGGAAAGGATTGGGACTGTCTACTTCCTTATCTGATGTTTGCTATTAGGGAGTTGCCCCAATCCTCTACGGGATTCTCCCCCTTTGAGTTACTGTATGGGAGACACCCAAGAGGGCTGTTGGATATTGCCAAGGAAACTTGGGAAAGTGAGAGTTCTCCCCACAGGAGTGTGATTGAGCATGTCGCCCTGATGCAAGACCGAATTGCACAGGTAATGCCCATCGTGAAGGAACATTTGGCCCAAGCGCAGTTAGCACAGCAGAGAGTGTACAACCGTGGAGCCAAGACCCGTACCTTTTCCCCGGGGGATAGGATACTGGTACTTGTCCCTACGGTTGAAAGTAAATTCCTTGCCAAATGGCAAGGCCCCTACGAGATAATGGAAAAAGTGAGCGAAGTGAATTACAAGGTCAGACAACCAGGAAGGCGAAAGCCCGAACAGATCTATCACGTTAATCTGTTGAAAGCCTGGAGGGATAGAGAGTAGGCTTGTGCAATTCGTTTCGTAACGAATTGGAATTCGTCCGAATTTAGCAACTTTCGGACATTCGGAAGCATTCGAATTTCCGAACAAAGCAATTACGAATAATTCCGAATCCGAAATAAATTATACCGCAAATAGCGAATGCCCGAATGTCTTCGGCATAATTCGTTATGAAAAAGTTACGAATGTACGAATCCATACGAAGCACAATAACACTCACTCTGCTCTGCTCTCTGCTTCTCCCACACCGTGCTGAACTCCCTCTCAAAATGGTGTACAGGGGCGGAGGTTATAGCCGCATGTAAAAAACGAAAGTAAAATACGAGATTTCGAATCCATTCGAAGCACAATAACACTCTGCTCTGCTCTCTGCTTCTCCCTCACCGTGCTGAACCCTCTCAAAATGGTGTACAGGGGCGGAGCCTATAGCCGCATGTTAAAAACGAAAGTAAAATACGAGATTTCGAATCGTTACAAATAACCGCAATGTATTTAGAAAAGTACAAATCCATTCGAAGCACATTAGGCATAATAGGCAGCGTCGTTGTGAGAGAGACACGGAAATTACGAATCAACGAACCCAAAAAAAGTTACGAAAGTAGGAGTTGTGTCCAGAATCAACGAAAAACAACGTACTCTACCGAAAGTACGAACCCAAAAAAAGTTACGAAAGTAGGAGTTGTGTCCAGAATCAACGAAAAACAACGTACTCTACCGAAAGTACGAACCCAAAAAAAGTTACGAAAGTAGGAGTTGTGTCCAGAATCAACGAAAAACAACGTACTCTACCGAAAGTACGAATTATAAAGCAACAAAAAATTCAACGAAAAATGTCGCTTGCAAAAATACGAATGAGTCCGAACACGAAAAATCCCGTCTAGCAAAATTACGAATGATTACGAATCAACAGGACCGGAAAGAAACGAACCGAAACGGAACGAATTTTTCCGTTGTGCACAAGTCTAATAGAGAGTCCCTAGTCGCAGACACTTGGTCACCAGCTCAAACTGGTTGCGTGATTCCTGAGGTTGGAATAGCAGCCACCTTGTCACAACCCCAACAACAGGAGGTTAAGGAGTTTGTGCTTCGCAACAAGGAGGTATTCTCTGAGCTGCCGGGACAAACATCTGGGGTAGAGCATGACATCATTACCCCACCCGGTGAAAGGGTGAAGTTAAAACCCTATCGGATCCCAGAGGCCCGACGGGAGGCAATACGGGAGGAAGTACAGAAAATGCTGAACTTAGGGGTGATAGAGGAGTCCCAAAGTGATTGGTCTAGTCCCATTGTGTTGGTGCCTAAACCGGATGGGAGCTGGCGATTTTGTAACGATTTTCGTCAGTTGAACAAAGTTACAAAATTTGACACCTACCCCATGCCACGTATAGATGAGTTGATCGACCGGCTGGGAACAGCCCGATACATGACGACTCTTGACCTCACAAAAGGGTATTGGCAAATCCCCCTGGCCAAGTCGGCCAAAGAGAAAACCGCATTTGTAACCCCAGACGGGGCGTTCCAATATAAAAGAATGCCGTTCGGGTTACAGAATGCGCCGGCCACATTCCAGCGGAAAATGGACCAGATGCTGAGGCCCCATCGGAAGTATGCTGCGGCTTACCTGGATGACGTAATTGTCCATAGCACAGATTGGGCCTCACATCTGCCAAAAGTGCAAGCAGTCCTGGACTCTGTTCGGGAAGCGGGGTTTATGGCTAACCCCAAGAAGTGTACCATTGGGCAGGAGGAGGCCAAATATCTTGGGTACACCATTGGGAGGGGAGTAATAAAACCCCAACTCAACAAAGTCGAGGCCATCCAGAGTTGGCCACGTCCCAACAGCAAGAAGCAGGTACGAGCCTTTCTGGGAATCGCTGGGTATTATCGGTGATTCATTCCCCACTTTGCTTCTAAGGCTGTGCCCCTAACCAACCTGACGAAGGGGAAAGGGTCGGTCATGATTAAATGGACCCCCGAGACTGAGGCAGCATTCCAATTCTTGAAACAAGCCTTATGTAGCCAGCCAGTGTTGTACTCACCCGACTTCTCTAAAGACTTTGTCGTACAAAGTGATGCGTCAGATGTGGGGTTAGGAGCAGTATTGTCCCAGGTCTGGAACGGGGAAGAGCACCCAGTCATTTACCTCAGCAGGAAGTTGAAGTCCCATGAGGTAAATTACACCACCGTTGAAAAGGAGTGTTTAGCGGTGACGTGGGCTCTAGATTCCCTTCGGTACTACCTGCTAGGTAGGCACTTTGACATGGTTACGGATCACGCTCCGTTAAAGTGGATGGCTCAAAACAAGGAAACAAATAGAAGAGTGAATAGGTGGTTCCTGGCCCTCCAGGAATTCAACTTCACAGTAAAGCATCGCCCTGGCGTTCAAATGGGGAATGTGGATGCTTTGTCTCGAGTACATGAATGCCTGATTGCTGGTGTTCCAACCCCGAGGTTAAAACAAGAGGGGGGGGTATGTGACAGCAGGAAGGTAAAGTCACCTGGTTGCATCCAGGGGGGTAGATATATTTCGCCCAGATTCAGGCTTTACGCCGACTTATACAACTAGGTGGAGAGTTGTATAAGCCCAGCTGAGGCTAGTGGGCTCATGGATGACTCATACCTCTAGGGAGAGTGTGGGGCGTCGTGCAGACAGGGAGTTGATGAGACCAGCTGAAGCTTGTCAGCTCATTTAGGCCTCTATAAGAACTCCCAGCTTCATTAGATGTTAGCTCATGCCTGGACCCAGACCTGTGTGGACTGTCTAGGGAGAGTGAACCCCTGTGCGGTGAGACAAAGCCTGTGTGGCTATTTGCTTGGACATTTAAAACCGGGGACTTAGGGACTAGGACAGCACTAGGCTGATCCCAGTTGTTAGTTAGGAAACCTGTATGTTTAGTCAGAGGTCAAGTTGACCAGGATTTATTTTGTTTATGTTTCTTTTGCTTTGCTGTGTTTTGTCACTGTAAATAGAAAATAAACCGCACCTTTTTGATTTTGAAAACCACAACCTCCGTTTGCTGGGCCTGTTTTTGTGTGGGGAGCCCATCTCGGGGGTCACACACACCCGCTGCCGAGCTAACCCCCTCACACTACGAATAGAAATACCATATACTTCATCAAGTTTAAGGATCACTGTATCCAAGTAACATATTAGTTTTGGACAACACCAGAGGAGATTAATCAGATTGCCTGGGAAAGCCCCACATCTAAATTATCCTGGGGAGTCTCTACAACCAATGGCATGCAAGAAAGATAGGGTTCTATAAGCCCTGTGGAAAATGAAAAATGGTGTCAACTTATGAGTGGGAGACAAAGAAACAGAGCTAAAGGCTCTGAAGAATTCCATCCCATGGTCCCCCAGACAGCCCTCCACCCCCATGCCTGAAATTTGGTTAAATAACAAACAGAAATAAAATACAAACTAGTTTGATCATATCAGAGCTTTCTCCTTGGCTCTCCTTCATGAGTTAGCTGTTCTATGCAGAAAGTGGGTGGCCGTAATGTCAGTAAGTTGACAATTGCTGGGCCCTCTTTTGATCAACAAACAACATTTTTTTTTTATTAATAGAGGGACCAGTCTGTATGAGAGAGCAGAGACACTTTTTATGTTACCATACACTGTAAATTTTTTAATTCTCAAATGTAGAACTTTCCAGTACACCCTACTGAAAATAAATAAACCATTTCAAGTTTAAAGCGGACCTTCAGTCATTTTTTCAACTTTCCATCTATTAAATCTTCTGCCCTTGTTAGTTTAACTTTGGATAGTAAAACATTTTTTTTTCTGCCAGGAAATACCTTTCTGTTTAACGAATAGAAGGTACACAGGAAGGTAACTGTAGACTCGAATGGATGATCTATAACAGTCTTTCTCAACCCGGGATCCACCTGAGGATGCCAGGGGTTCCTTGAGTAGTAGTGAGTTGATCTCCCACCTACAAAGACCACTAATGCAAAGTGCCAATTTTTCACTGACCATCAGTGTAAGGGTTTACTCATACATTGACCAGTTTTGCTACAGGACACAACAATTTTCACTATCTGCATTTATTTATGTTATTATTATTCATTCTATTTCAAGACTGGAACTGAAAATATTTTTATCATGTATAGCAAGCGGGTGTTAAACATTTTCTATCCTTGGTGTCCAATTTACTAGGTATGTCACATTCTTTATTTTTTTTATTTAAAACTTTCTATCTTGCTGATCACGCTAATGTACTGTGAGCTGCAGGTAGCCATTTTTAGCAGGGGTTTCCTGAGGCTTGAAAATTATTTTAAGGGTTTCTTCAAGGTAAAACGGTTGAGAAAGGCTGATCTATAAGTGCAGTTATTTACATTATACCCATCACCATTTGAGTTAATTTTGGTATATAGAAGGGAAAGGAGTCCTCAGAAAGGAATAATCTATATGGATGATGTTGTTTGAGCAAACATAGGTATACTACAGAGCCATGTGAAAAGGAGTACATTTTTGAAAATGTTCACTTGTCCAGTGCCTGTTCCACCAACTGCTTATATACTGTAAAATCTTAGTTGAATGTTTCTTCTTAACACACCAATATTCTTACCATTTCATGTCTGTAATATCTCCCCCATTTTCCTATCAATGTAGTGTGGAAGGACTAATCTTTTTCCTTTTTCATTTCCTGTATCCTAACTTATACAGATGATCGACATGATGTACTTTGTGATCATTATGTTAGTGGTGCTGATGAGTTTTGGTGTGGCAAGGCAATCTATCCTCTTCCCCAATGAGGAGCCATCATGGAAACTGGCAAGGAACATTTTTTACATGCCCTACTGGATGATCTATGGTGAAGTGTTTGCTGATCAGATAGACCGTAAGCAAGTCTTTTATGATTCTTTAGCGATTCAGATATTTAAAACAGTACAAACAAAGAGTTCTTGTTTTAGTCATGTTCAGCCAATAAATTGCTCAAACAGCAAACCCTTTTCTGTGTTGTGGAAGCATTGATGGAAGATCCATTTTAAAAATGAACTGATTCCTCCATCCACACAATCATGGTGGATAGAGGAATCCTCTCCATTGTGTTATTGTATTCTAACAGCAGTGACTCCTCTGTTGTCACTGATCAGCACTGCAGCTGAACGGGAATGGCCATAGATGGATCAAAATTCATCCCATAATTACTGAAGTATTTGACAGGTTTTGATCCATCTATGTCCAGCTAAACTTTTGTATGGTAATGTATTGTAATGTATGGAACAAGCACCACCTACACCACCATAGACAAGCCAAAAATGTTGTTTCTTGGTTCTATACTGCAATGGTCTATTTCAGCAGCAAGTTTTTAGTGTGTGCCGTGTCTTCTGATTCTCATGGGCTGCTCCTCATGGCAGTCCAAAAGCATAGCTTACAGTTTACATGGCAAAAAAATCTACTGAAGCTGTAAAATCCAATAGGTACCCAAAGGGATCTGAGACACACCCATGTGGTCTGGGATTGAATTTCAGATCTAAAGAATGCTAACGTATTACTGAACATGACAAGAGTCAAGACTTTACAATGTGATTTTTTGGGGGTCTGTGATAAAGTGTTTCCTAGGGGTTTAAACAAAACAATTTTTTAGTCAAACTGAGAGCGATGGGGTGGGCCGTATTGATGCTTAGGTTGTGTGCTGGAGGTCCTATACAAGTGAAGCCGAAAGTCAGCTGTTGTGTATACGCATAAATAAATACTGTTGAAGGTGTCTGAGAGAATGCTAATATGCAATTCCAGTGAAACGGAGCTGCAATCAGCAAGGAATAGATCACCAAAGCAGCAGTTTATTGCTGTAGGAAGCTGCAACAGCTCTGTCAAAGCTTTATTACTGACAGTAAGGCAGGCCATACATTATGCAATTTTATTTCCTTCAACCATCATTAGATTCATTTGTTATAAAATATTGTATCAATTGTTTTTTTATCCCCTCTTCTACCCCTTTATCTTGTAATAAGTTTTCATTTATTCTCCATCCATTCATCTTTTTATAAGTTCCTGGTATCCTCACTTTCATTAATACTGGGGCGTGATCTGGGATAGATGTTATCTCAATATTTGATCTTTCCACTGATTCCAAAAGTCTGTGTTCTACCAGTATGTAATTGATTCTAGAGTACTTCCCATGTACGGGGGAATAAAATGTATCATCTCTTGTTTTCGGATAGTGCACCCTCCAGATATCTACCATTTGGTATTGATGTAACACCTTTTTGATCCTACGTATCTGTTGATTCTTCAGCCGTACAAATGACGTACTATCTGTGTTTGGGTTCAGACAAAAATTTAAATCTTCTGCTAAGATCATGTATCCTTCTTTGAACTCTATTAATTTTCTGATGGTTTCTTCTAGATATCTTATTGGGTTTTTATTTGCACAGTATATATTTGCTAATGTGTACTCTATATTATATAATTTACCTTTCAGGAACAAAAACCTACCTTCTGGGTCCACTAATCTCTCTCTCAGGGTAAATTGTGTATCCCTTGCCATCCCTATTGCCACTCCCTTTGCTTTTTTTGTTATTGAGTCTCCATAGAACCACGTTGGATGCTCTTTTGAGTATAGCTTTATCTTGGACTCGTGAGTGATATGTGTTTCCTGTAGGAATATTATTCCTGCTAATTATTGTTTAACTTCTTTTAAAAGTTTGTGTCTTTTCCCAGGAGTATTCAAACCCCTAACATTATACGTTCGAAAATTTATACCCGCCATATTATATCTCTATCTGCCCTTCTCCCCCTCCCTTTCTTCCCTCCTCTTTTTAAGCTCACTTCTTTAATAGAATATTTGAGGTCTAGGGAGACCGGGGGGAGGTAAAGGGTCAGAGACAGTAATTTGAGGACTTCTCCGGGTGCCTTTCTCCAGGATCATTGAGGGGTTCTCTTTTCCTCCTCCCTCCCTTTCTTACCCCCCTCCTTCCCTCTTGACCCTACCATCTTCCACCCCACCCCATTCCCTCTACCCCCACATTAGGCTCTGTATACTCAATGAGAGCTTTCAGGTCCAACATAGGTTCTATCATCTTGCTTCTACCCATGATGGACTCTTTACACTTGAGGCTGGGCTCTGTCCTTGAGACTATGAGCCGACCTTGCTCCCGAAGTCCTATCTCCTGTTTATCCATGCTTCTTCTCTTACAGCCCCTCCTGTCCCCACCCCATCCAGTACCCTTACTTGCCTGCTCATTTGGTTATTGACCGCCCTATCTTCCTGTTAGTACATAGCTCTTTTGGTGATCCCATTTTAGGCAGCCAGTGCAAAACAGTAGGTATAGAAGCCAGGCAATATGAAAAGTTAAGAAGAGATAAGACTCACCACTCTGGCAGATGGAACATTGGACCATGTGTCTGTCTAGCACCTATTATGCACCATATTACTGTAGGGCTTTGGGGCTGCATGTTTTTGATGTTTCCCCTTGAGAAGCTCCTTCTCTGCTGCGGGTCCCTGGGCTTGTCTTCACTCTTTCTCTCTGGGGAAGATCTCTCTCGCCCCGCACTTAGTACTGTTAGCTTCGGGTGTCAGCGGGCTCCCTGCCAGATGTCCAGATGACTGCAAGCAGTTTTTTATTGCCGGCCGAGCTTCCTGCCGGTCGTCGCTCGGCACCCGTCACTACTCCTCTCAGACCTAGGTGACTCGGCGCTCCCACGTCTCGGCAGCTTCACTCGGATCTCGTAGCCAGCTTCAACTCGTGAGATCTCCTTTCCTCTCCTTGCTTACTCGAGACTGGGGGTGTTTTCAGAGCTGCCTCTCTCAGTTGGATCATTCGCCTCTCTGCTGATCGGCCATGCTACAGGCACCGGTATGGTAGCTCGAGGGGGGGTGTCTTGGCATTAGATGGGAGCTTCAAGAGCTTAAGGCAGGCTCCTTGCTGGCACCATCTTCAGCCCCCCCTCTCATGTATGTATCCCTAACTAGGAATCTGGAGATTTGGGAAAGGCTGGAAGCAATAGAAGGTGCTTTTTGTGTTAGGAATCATGTATTTATTCCTAACTCAAAAAGAACCTTCTATTGCTCTCAGCCTTCCTCATATCTTCAAATTCTTTGTAAGATGGTGGCTAGGCTTGTTTCTCATGCTCCCACTGTATGTATTACCATAGCCACCCTCTCTTGCTCACTTCCAAGATGGATTGGGGAATATGAACTATGGACTACGAGGTGTGTAGTGTGCATAGAACAGTGCACACGACTGCAACTAACGTGTACTGCTTGCAGTAGGTTCATTAGATAGCGGATGTGTATGGATTATTTGTGAAAAATAAGGATATTGTTGAGTGTCACTTTCTTTATTGCACTGTTCTTTATCCAATGAAGGTCAAATACTTACAGTACAACAAATATGACACAATTGTAAAACACCTAAATCTTTTGACTGTTTGATACATTGAATCAATAGCTCCTACAGCACCTTCTGTAATTATGTATTTGCTGTGGTGACACATCACAGAAATACAAGAGGGTTCTCAAATGAGAGCATCCTTGAGTTTGTTTTTACTTATGCCATGTTATGGTAGACATGGTAATAAAATAGATCAAAAAAGAGTATTAAATTGACTGTAAAATATCTGCACACAAGTTCCTGTAACTGTTCATCTCATACACAACCCATTTCTCTTTTGATATTTATACTGCTTTTATCTATTTCCATATGTTCATTCATGCACATTATGCAGAAATAGAGTAAAATGTCTTAGGAAAACTCATCATCATCTATGCAGACATACCACTTCACACATGATTAAAGTTATAGTGCCCAGTTAAATCCCAAATTTTGTCCGAGAGCATCAAATATAAAAGGATCCCTACAAAGTAATTTATGACAGCTATAAAATTATATTGATTGGAATCTCATCTTCAGTTGAGCCATGTATATACATTCAATAACACCTCAGATATCTAAAACACATCATTGATTTTTTTTTCTTGGTTTATTAAGAAAGCCAAGATCTCTCTCGTAAATGCTTCCAGCTCAGTATTTAGGTGTGTTATGTCTTTTAGTAGAACAACCCCTTATCACTAATCTGCTAGTGAAATCTCATCAAAAGACAGTAATAAACATGTGACAGGGGAACTAACTCCTTCCCACTCTAATAGCAAATAATTGAGATGAACACGGGTTCACTTCAGCCCACTTCCAGGTATATTGAGTCAAGTTCCAATCTTACTTCACCTCCTCTCATATCACTTTACACATCAATAAATTAACCTTTTATGATAATGGTCTATGAGGGAAGAGAACGCTCTAGGGCAGGGGTCTTCAAACTTTGGCCCTCCAGTTGTTCAGGAACTACAATTCTCATCATGCCTTGTCATGTCTGTGAACATGTCAGTATTTTACAATGCCTAATGGGATGTGTAGTTCTGCAACAGCTGGAGGGCCGTAGTTTGAAGATCCCTGCTCCAGGTAATCTGAAATACCCCTGTGTTTACCCCTACTCTGTTAATAATTTGCCTAATTAGCCCCACAGTCCATCATTTTACAACAGGAATGTATTACTTTTTGTTTTTTTCACAAGAAAACAGGAAGGTATTACTACCGTCAACATTCACAGATGCAACACCGATTGCTGTATTGATGTCATAAACATTCGTGTCCATTCTAGCTACTTTTTAAAATTCAGTAGAACGAAAAAAAAAATACAATTTGTTTTATTGTGGAGAATGGATATTTTGAGATATATGTTGTAACTACAGAAGTCAAAATTTGTGAATATTTCTTTAGATCCAAATCACCAGGCTCACATGTATTCTCCACTTTTTGTGCATCTTAGCTTGACATAATTTTGTAACAGCATGTAGTTTTACATGCCCTTTGTAGCAACCAAGCAAATTTTTCACTGGTTTGGGATCAAACATATACAATCTAATTAAAAAAGTGGTTATAAAGGCAAAAGGTTTTTTATCTTAATGCATTCTGGGCACCTAAAAAGGGAAGCTCCACTTGTTTGCCCCCTCCCCCCTATGCTGCCACATTTGGGATCTTTCGGAGGGAGCAGGTACCTGGTTTTGACAGGTACCCAATCCCACTTCTAGCAGAGCTTGCCATGGAAAACTCAACCAGAAGTTCGGGCCCCGTCCTCCTTCCCCCACCACTGGGCCATTCACAAAGCATAGCATGCTTCACGCATGCACAGCAGGGAGCCGGCTGTGAAGCCGCAAGTCTTCACTGCGGGCTTCCCTTAGTCGAGATGGCAGCGGCAGCACCCATGAGCTGATTGAAAAATTTGCTCCGTTGAAGACACCGCTGGATTCGTGGACAGGTAAGTGTCCTAATATTAAAAATCAGCAGCTACAGTATTTGTAGCTGCCGATTTTTCATCTTTTACGAAGGAGTCTGGAGCTCCGCATTAGGATAAAAATATTGTGTGCAGCAGCCCCCCTCAGCTCCCCTAATACTTACATGAGCCCATGTTAATCCAGCGATGTTGCACAAGAGGCTTAGTTTTTTTGGGAGTATCCCTCATTGGCTGAGACAGCAGTGGGCGCCATTGGCTCCTGCTGCTGTCAATCAAAGCGAGTGAGTCAACGAGGAGAGAAAAGGGGCAGGGCAGTGCCAGGCTGCGGCTCTGTGTCTAAATGGACACACAGAACAGCGGCTCAGCTCGTGTGCCCCCACAGCAAGTTGCTTGCTGTGGGGGCACTCGGCAGGAGGGTAGGCTAGCAGTGGCGGCCCGTGCATTGTGGGCACACAGGCGCCGCCCCCTAACACCTCCGTCACCCTCCCTGTCCATGTGCCCGGCCCCCTTCAGGACGCTGGACACATGAATTACTATGGTGGGGATAGGCGGGGGGTATGTATTTTGAAGCACGTGATTAAAGCTAGAGGCTCTAATAGGCTTAAAAATAGGGTGAGCTCCGTGCGCAGAGCACTGCATCCCTATCCCACCCTGTTGTGTGATGATAGCAAATTAATTTTCGCTATGGTCACACTACAGTTCTTCCCCGCCAATCAGGAGGCAGGTCTGTGAGACCTGTTTCCAGATTGGCCAAAGCACCAGGCGACCCTATTGGATGCCTAGCACTTTGGCGGAAGAGAAGAGACACACAGGGGAGGAAGCCTGAGGAGCAGACACTGGAGCCGTGGC
Source organism: Rana muscosa (assembly GCA_029206835.1). Classification (NCBI taxonomy): domain Eukaryota; kingdom Metazoa; phylum Chordata; class Amphibia; order Anura; family Ranidae; genus Rana; species Rana muscosa. The sequence goes on along the minus strand of CM055116.1, from coordinate 746,103,218 downwards.
TGCCCACACTTGAGGAGAGGAGGAGGACAGCCCCGCCACGGCAGGAGAGGAGGAGGACCGCCCCACCAAAGCAGGAGAGGAGGAGAGCCCCGCCACACAACGGGTAAGTGGCCCGGCTGGTGGTCAGTGCCGCGGGTGGTCCAGGAGGTGGTCAGTGCCCTGCCGCCCGTCTGCGGGGTGGTTGCTGCATGTTTGTAGCTCCCCCAAAAGGAGAACCCAGCAGCTGCCACTGAGGGCCAGAAGCATCTGCGATGGACCCGAGAAGAGGAGGATATGGGCTGCTCTGTGCAAAACCACTGCACAGTGCAGGTAAGTATAACATGTTTGTTATTTTTAAACAAAACAAAAAAAAAACAGTACTTTAGTATCACTTTAATGCAAGAAGTAAGACTATGTGAATTGATATAAGTCATACCCAGCAATATTATTTTGGTATCAGATAATAAAAATGATGATCTGCTTGCCACTGGTTACTGCACTTTGTACAACATGATTACCTTTTGTTCTTAAGTAAATTAGCCTAATTAAGGATGAGCCGAACATCCCCCCCCCCAGTTCGGTTTGCATCAGAAAATCCGAACACTGTTAAAGTCTATGGGACTCGAACATGAAAAATATAAAGTGCTAATTTTAAAGGCTTATATGCAAGTTATTGTCATATAAAGTGTTTGGGGACACGGGGCCTGCCCCAGGGGACATGTATCAATGCAAAAAAAGTGTTATAAACTGCCGCTTTTCGGGAGCAGTGATTTTAATAATGCTTAAAGTGAAACAATAAAAATTTACCTAGGGGGTGTGTATAGTATGCCTGTAAAGTAGCGCTTGTTTCCCGTCCTTAGAACTGTCCCTGCACAAAGTGTAATTTCTGAAGGAAAAAAAGTAATTTAAAAGTACTCGCGGCTGTAATGAATTGTCGGCTCCCGGCAATACAGAGAAAAGTTATTGAAAGTCATTGATAAAAAAAAAAAAAAGCGTGGGGGTCCCCACCAAATTCATTTACCAGGCCCTTCAAGTCTGGTATGGATATTAAGGGGAACCCGGCGTCAAATAAAAAAAAATGACTTGGGGTTCCCCCCAAATATCCATACCAGACCCTTCAGGTCTGGTATGGATTTTAAGGGGAACTGCGCGCAAAATTAAAAAAAAATGGCATGTAGTTCCCCCCAAAAATCCATACCAGACCCTTTATCTGAGCACGCAACCTGGCAGGCCGGAGGAAAAGAGGGGGGGACGAGAGAGTGCCCCCCCCTCCTAAACCGCACCAGGCCACATGCCCTCAACATGGGGAGGATGCTTTGGGGGTCTGTGACCCCTCAAAGCACCATGTCCCTATGTTGATGGGGACAAGGGCCTCATCCCCACAACCCTTGCCCGGTGGTTGTGGGGGTCTGCGGGCTTATCGGAATCTGGAAGCCACTTTTAACAAAGAGGCCCCCAGATCCTGGCACCCCCTATGTGAATTGGTAATGGGTACATTGTACCCCTACCATTTCACCAAAAAAATGTAAAAATTTGTAAAAAAAAGACAAGAGACAGCTTGGGACAAGTCCTTTATTAAAAAAAAAATGTCCAGCGTTGTCCATCTTCATCTTCTATCCCGCCGCCGAAGTGTCGCTCGCTTTGACAGCTGTTATATAGCTGAGGGCGGGGCCACCCAGTGACGTACACGGGAGACCCCGCCCCCTCTGACACCACGGGGAAACCCCGTGACGTGTACGGGTGACCCGCCCCCTCTGACACCATGGAGGTTTTCCCTGGCGTCAGAGGAGGCGGGGTCACCCATACACGTCACCGGGTTTACCAGTGGCGCCAGAGGGGGGTGTGGTCACCCATACATGTCACCGGGTGGCCCTGCCCTCAGCTATATAACAGCTGTCAAAGCGAGCAACACGTCAGTCGGCGGGAGCCGCCCATGAAGGCAGAGCTGGGGTTTTTTCGGCGGCGGCAGCGGAATAGAAGATGGACATCGCTAGACATTTGTATTTGTTTTATTTTTTAATAAAGGACTTGTCCCAATCTGTCTCTTGTCTTTTTTTACAATTTTTGACCCTTGTTTTTTTTTTTTGTGTAACGGGTGTACATTGTACCCCTACGCAGACCCCCACAACCACCAGGCAAGGGTTGTGGGGATGAGGCCCTTGTCCCCATCAACATGGGGACATGGTGCTTTGGGGGTCAAACCCCAAACCATCCTCCCCATGTTGAGGGCATGTGGCCTGATACGGTTCAGGAGGGGGGGCGCTCTCTCGTCCCCCCATCTTTTCCTGCAGCCTGCCAGGTTGCGTGCTCGGATAAGGGTCTGGTATGAATTTTTGGGGGGAACCCTACGCCATTTTTTTTTTGTCACAGGGTTCCCCTTAAAATCCATACCAGAACTCAAGGGTCTGGTATGGATTTTGAGGGGGACCCCTACGCCATTTAAAAAAAAAATTGGCGCAGGGTTCCCCTTAATATTCATACCAGATCTGATGGGCTTGGTATGAAATTTGGGGGCACCCCCACGCAATTGTTTTTTCATTTTGGTTCAGGGTTCCCCTTAATAGTCATACCAGACCCAAAGGGCATGGTAATGGACTGGGCGGGGGGAACCCATGTCTTTTTTTTCAATGAGTTTTATCTATATTGCAGGGACCAGACAATTCATTATAGCCGCCAGTAGTTTTAAATGACTTTTTTTCCTTTAGAAATGTCATTTTGCTGCGGGACTGTTCTAAACACGGGAAAAATGCGCCACTTTACAGGCATACTATAGACACTCCCCAGGTATGAAATTTAAAGGAATATTTCACTTTTATTGTTTTACTTTAAGCATTATTAAAATCACTGCTCTCGAAAAAAATTCAGTTTTTAAAACTTTTTTTTGCATTGATACATGTCCCCTGGGGCAGGACACAGGTCCCCAAAAACTTTTTATGATAATACCATGCATATAAGCCTTTAAAATTAGCACTTTCTCCCATAGAATTTTAAAGGGTGTTCAGCGGCTTTCGAATTTGCCGCGAACACCGCAAATTGTTCGCTATTCGGCGAACACCCGATGTTCGAGTCGAGCTTAAGTTCAACTCGAACATCTGGCTCATCCCTTTTCAAGATATTAAAAACACAAAAGTTGCACTACATATTGCAAAGCAACATTCACTTGCAACACATTATCATCTCCAACACCTTACATTCTCTTACCCATCACATCTACCAAGTAAATGATGTGGCATTTTTTACAATGTGCCCCACTGTTGCATTCCTAGTTCTTTATTGATATATTTTTGTAGCCCTCTTATGAGTTATGATAACTGGCCCTCCCCAAACAGGATATTGTGCTAAACCTGTAGATAGATAACAGAATCAGAACTTTCACTAAGTGGAAAGCCTCGTACACACGACCGATTTTCTCGTCCAAAACCGTCAAGAAAAGTGCCGCGAGAGCTTTTTTGTCGAGAAAAACGTTCGTGTGTATGGTTTTACGACGAGAAAATTGCCGAGAATCTCGACGAGAAAATAGAGAACCTGCTCTCTATTTTCTCGTCAGGATTCCAGATTTCCTTGTCGTGTTTCTCGTCGGCCTGTTTTGTGACGAGAAAATGGTTCGTGTGTATGCTTTTACGACTCTTCCAAAAGCGCGCATGCTCACAAGCAACTATGAGACGGGAGTGCATCTTCTGGTAAAACAAGCCTTCGTAATGGAGAGAGCACATTCGTCACGCTCCAAATTATTGCATCGTTTAAATGTTCTGCATTGAAATCTTCGTTAGAATGTTACATTAATCAAAACGAGTGACCTTCTTTTGCTGCTGATATTCACACCGAGTTATGACTATTTTTTTTAACCTTTTTCATGCTGCTCTTAAGAGGATTTATGTGTATTATATCATGCAAGTTTTTCGGAATAATTTAAATTGTTATATTTTTCAAAATGATGTTAATTATAATTTCGCAATGTTTTGATAGTGATCTCCCATTTAATTTTGGAATCTATATTAGTTAAATTTTCCACCATCTTTTTTTGCAAATCAGATTTAGTTATTCTTTTGGGGGGTTGTTATCTGTCCCTTTTTTTGTCAGTCAAATGTATCTGCTTACTCCAAAGCTAGATTTTTAATTTTTACAAATACACATAGTCAAGTATGAACTTAAACAAAAATCACATTTATTCATGTTTCGAAATAAAATAAAGAGAAGGCAGCGCTGGAGAACCTGCTGCCATTTGTGCATCCCAGGGACCCCAGAGCACACAGCAACCCTGTGTGGACCCTAAAATTGGGAGCTTGAAAAGGCCAACATTTCTGAACACAATCTGATGCTGGCCTCCCAGAGGTCAGGAACAGCAGCAGGTGATATATATGTCCCAAGTGTGTGGTACTACAACAGGCTGCCTTCTGTCCGACCACAATGAAGCAAGGCCATCACTTCCTCTTCTTCCTGGCAACCTTCCCTGCAACCTTCCCTGAAGCCTTCCCTGCAGCCTTCCTTCTTCGTTTGGCTGGAGGCTGGGCCACTGGAGGGGTACTCCTGTCAGGAGGAGGAGGAGGAGATGTAGCAGAAGGGGGTGGGGCAGAAGAAGAAGGTGGAGGTGTAGCAGAAGGGGGTGGGGCAGAAGAAGAAGGTGGAGGTGTAGCAGAAGGGGGTGGGGCAGAAGAAGAAGGTGGAGGTGTAGCAGAAGGGGGTGGGGCAGAAGAAGAAGGGGGAGGTGTAGCAGAAGGGGGTGGGGCAGAAGAAGAAGGTGGAGGTGTAGCAGAAGGGGGTGGGGCAGAAGAAGAAGGTGGAGGTGTAGCAGAAGGGGGTGGGGCAGAAGAAGAAGGGGGAGGTGTAGCAGAAGGGGGTGGGGCAGAAGAAGAAGGTGGAGGTGTAGCAGAAGGGGGTGTGGCAGAAGAAGAAGGTGGAGGTGTAGCAGAAGGGGGTGGGGCAGAAGAAGAAGGGGGAGGTGTAGCAGAAGGGGGTGGGGCAGAAGAAGAAGGGGAGGTGGAGGTTGAGGTTGGGTCAGTTGTGCCAGCTCACATATGGCGGTATTGGGGGTAATTTTCTCCATCACCCCCTTATTGAGCAAGGTGATGAGCAGGGGCTCGCATAGGAGACGTTGCTCCATGCTCATCACCTTGAACTTAGCCTCCACTAGGCCGGCAATGGCCTCTTCAGGGGATGTGGGCTCCTGGAGGGTGGCATGGGCCTCACGAATAAGGGCCATTGCTGCCTCACTCGTGCTCCTGTCCCTCCTGCCTCTTTTGGGAAGCCGGACGGGAGGCACCTGGGATCTGGTGCTTCTCCTTTGCCCTGCCACCTCCTGTCTGCCACTGGGCCCTGCCACCTCCTGTCTGCCACTGGGCCCTGCCACCTCCTGGCTGCCACTGGGCCCTGCCACCTCCTGTCTGCCACTGGGCCCTGCCACCTCCTGTCTGCCACTGGGCCCTGCCACCTCCTGGCTGCCACTGGGCCCTGCCACCTCCTGGCTGCCACTGGGCCCTGCCACCTCCTGCCTGCCACTGGGCCCTTCCTCCTCCTGCCTGACAGTTTCCAGACCCTCCTCCTGGCTGATTTCATCCTGTGTATGAAAAAGGGACATAGTTTAATATGTTGGTTTAATCTTTGCATCAAACTTTGTAATCCTGATTGAAGCAATTAGAATGTAAATCCATAAATCCTTGCTTTAAATTTACCACTACATCAGATTGACTATTTAGCACCCAATTAAGTGCAGACTAATGTCTACAGATCTTGATTTCACTTGTGGAATCCAAAATATTTTAGGTTTGTCATCTTGACATATTTGTCAAACATTAAGTTTATCCCAATACATTTTCAGTTAATACTATACCTGGCTCCAGATGGCCAAATCAGGATCATCCATGATGGCTGCCTCCTCTTGCTCCAGAGAAGGCTCAGGTTGGCTGCAGGGAAGTCTGGGGGGAAGAGTGGAGAGTGATGGCCTTGTCTCAATGTGGTCATCCAGGAAGGACATCCTGTTGTAGTACCACAAAATCGGGACATAAACATCACCTGCTGCTGCTCCTGACCTCTGAGAAGCCAGCACTTAAGCGTTCAGTCCTGTAGGTACCTCTCAAGCTGCCAATTTTAGTGTCCACTTGTTTTGCTGTGGCTGTGGGCACCTTGGTATGCACAAATGGGAGCAGCTTCTCCAGCGCTGCTTTTCTCACCCCTCTTTTTTTATGGATGGGGTTTTTCGTCTCCCACAAAGCGGGCAGCTCCCTTACCCGGTCAATAAATTCCGCCAGGAAATCCTTGTCGCTTATAAAGACATTCATATTGTATCTGCAAGTTAAATAAATTATATATAACTAATGTGAGGCAAACAGTCTAACCTCCTTAACATCCTAGTCACCATATATATCCTCCAACATTCTCAAGACAGTATAGGCCAACAATTTGTACAAGTCACAAAATCACATACCTTCGTTCGCACGTCCGTCACTTGAACTCCTCTCTCCGCACACCGAACGTACTATAGTCACATGTGTGTTTGCTATATACACACCACGAATGCGTCAAATTTCGAACACGTCGCTCCGCACACGTCGCCCGCCCATGACGTTCTAACTAACATCTTTTCCCCGCCCCTTCTCTTTCGGCGCGCAGACAGATATGGCGGAGTTACAGCAGGTGTCTGATAATTCCGCAACTAACGAGGAGGAGACAAGCCCGGAGACCGAGGAAACATCACGATCAAGGAGGAGATTCAAGGCATCGAATATGTCTTTGGCGGAGATGGCGGAGATGGTGGACATCTTGCTCAAGTCTGATTATGACGCAAAGCATGGGTCGTATAGCAAACCAAATAGAAGGAAGGCCAAAATCCTCACTAAAGTCGTGAAGAGTCTGAAGACGAATTTCGGGGTGAAACGCTCAAATGAGCAGCTCAGAAAGAGGTGGTCAGACCTCAAACTGAGGGAGCCAGAGCAGTTGAGGAGCATAAAGAGAATGCTCACTAAAAGTAAGTAAAATGTAGACTTTTCTGCTATTAATCTTTTTCTAAACTTACATGTTGCTCTTTATTTTGGTTTCTCATATTGGACTCCCTTCCAAAATGTAATATTTTGAACTTGGTTGGGCACAGTAATCGTTCGTTACGTTACAGACACTTCGTTCGGCCACTATCCGCGGTTTTGGCTTATTTTATAGCCACAAAAGTAATTAGACATCTGCCATTTTTGGTCAAATATTGTGGCGAAATTTTTAGGCTAGATGATGTGTTTGTAAAGAGAATGAAATGCAAACTTTTATCAGTGTAAAGGAGACGACACTCAGCAGCTGCTTCCACATCTGTACTTTGGAGCACTATAGTGTGGGCCACCAAACCCGCCTTTTTTGGGTGTCCCACACAGGTGCATCAGTGAATTTTTGTGGTGCCTCCATGTCAAATAAATTACATCCAAAGGTGAATACTAAACATATTCTTGGTCATAAATAATGCATTCTTCTTTAAATTCCGCCCAAACACACACTTGTACCACACTTCCAAGCAATTTAGCCTGTTTTTATTTTAACATTGAGATTTACAGTGTGATAAATAGACCTTTTGTTTGATTCTCATAGGGGAGAGAAGACTGGGAGGAGAACACTCCAGGGAGCACATGCACCCCACAACTTCCAAGCAACCCCAAACTCCCAAAGACCCACAACCGAAAGATGTGCAGGAATTTGAGGTGGAGGAAGGAGAAGTGCAGGAAGGAGAGGTGGATGACATTGTGGATCTGGTCACCACAACAGGTCAGTATCTGTCACCACAGCTTCAGGTAAGAGATGTAGGCCTGCAGAGTTATGATACCTTTTGTTTTTTGTTTTTAGGGGATATAAATGTTGTGAAGGATAGTACACGGTTCTCTGCTGACAGTGCCCTCCGCCTCATCCAGCAAGTGATGGAATGTAGCACAGAACTGGACCTAATTAAACAAAGAATCCATGTGATGGAACAAACATTTAAAGACATTCTCAATGTTTTGGGGAGAATTCAATAAGCCATCCAAACACATTTGTTTTTACATGTTTGTTATTGCACATTTTAGAATATTTTTGACAATCAAACCAGCCAAAAATTGAATCTGCACACAGTGTGTCAACATGTGCTATCTGCCATCAGGGGATATCCATGTACGCCTTTTGGGGGTGCAACCCCTTCCTCGTATCTAAAGTCGGTGAACTGAGGAGGGGGTTGCACCCCCAAAACACGTCCATTGATCACCCCTGATGGCAGATAGCACATGTTGACAATAGGGATCAGGATTGTAAACTTCCTAGATGAAAAAAATCCCAAATGTGTGCATATTCAATTTTTGGCTGGGCAAGGGGTGACAGGACCCCATATTAGGACGGGCACATAGAGACATAGTTTGTGTAAGTGAATGTCTCAGATTGCTCAGAGGTATCCAATGTTGTAATTTTTGGAATGCAACTGTTATTTTTGTATTTTCATAAGCAAAAAATTGCCGGTTTGTGGCCAGGCCAACCCAAAAAAACAGAAAAAACTAAAAATGGTGTGAATGTGCACAGAGTAAAATATTTGACCACAAACAACGTGTAGCTTCTTTTTATAATACCCTCTAAGCTTATTTGGTTATTTTGTAAGGTTACATAGTGAAATGGTTGTTAGTTACTAAAGTAAAATACACTTGGCACTACAAATGCACTAAGACAAACTAGGAGACAGGAAAGAACAAATAATTAAAGGTTTAAACAAGCTTTTTATTTGGATCCTTAGACATAGGCTGGCATAGGAATTGCCCCCCTACCCGTGAAATACTCCATGTATTTGTCCCGAACCTCACGGGCATTTTGGGAGGGCAAGCCAGGACGGGCAGATTCCAGGCCCGGCAGGGGATTTGCAGGGGAAAGTCCAGCCTCTGGCAAAACTGAGGCCATATAGGAATTTGATTTTTGGCTCAGAAAGTTGTGTAGCACACAGCAGCATAATACGACATAGTTTATTTTGTAGTCCGCCAAGTGTATTGAAGTCATAAAAAGGCGGAACCGGCTGGCCATTATGCCAAAGGCATTTTCGACAACTCTTCGGCCCCTGGCAAGCCGGTAATTGAACACCCTCTTGTCTGGGGTCAGGGTCCTCTGAGGAAATGGCCTCATAAGATGCAGTCCGAGTCCGAAGGCTTCATCAGCCAAAAAAACAAAGGGAAGTCCTTCAATATTCCCTGCATCCGGTGGCAAAGCAAGGTCGTCACTCTGGAGACGGAGGGCAAACTCCGTCTGGATGAAGGATCCCCCATCGGACATCCGGCCATTCTTCCCTACATCAACATAGAGGAATTCATACCGTGCTGACACCACCGCCATCAGCACAATGCTATGAAACCCCTTGTAGTTGTAGTAGTAGGACCCAGAACGGGGTGGCGGCACGATGCGGACGTGCTTCCCGTCTATAGCACCACCGCAGTTGGGGAAGTCCCACCGCGTGGCAAACTCCGATGCCACAGTCTGCCATTCCTGTGGCGTGGAAGGAAGCTGTGGAGTGAAACAAGATGAAATAATATTAGAATACAAAAATCATACATTACAAGGAAAATCTCTAAAAAAACATTAGAGGCCAACATCAATCAAATTCTACGTTTATTAAGGTGTTTAAAATAAGTATAATGGAAGGCTCATTTATCATATTCATCACCCCCTCTGATGGGCCATTACTAAATTATTTTGGGGGGGGGGGAGATGTGTTTGGCCACAGGATAGCATTGCAGTGGCGGTGCGTCCAGAGTGGGCGCTGGAGCACTGCCCCCTCTCTCCTGTGCCCATCACTCAGAACAATACATAGGTTCATGCGTTGCATTAACCTATGTATTGTCTATGCCGCCCACTATTCAGGTGGATGGCCTCTTGTAAAGCAACCGACATATGAATAATTGCGGCATTTAGGGGGTTCAAATTGCATAGCAGAAACAGATAGTAAAATAGTCTTGCACATTACAACCTGAGGGATGTAATTGGCTTCCTAAAAGTAAAATAGAGGACGCAGGGGGGGGCATTCCTTGGGGAAACACTGGCAGGCTGCTCTTCCAATCATGTTCACCAAGTCTGTTTAATGGTAACATGATTGGCTGATGCAACATCAAGGGAAGGAGAACACATCAAGGACAGAAGAAGGATGGCGCTGACCACAAGAAGGTAAGTGCAGGGCTGAGGGGAAACTGGCTGCATTAGAGGGGACTAAATGGCTGCATTGGAGGGAACAAAATGGCTGCATTAGAGGGGACAACTGGGGGCGTTTAATAGGCACCTGAGCAAAAAAGGAGGAAGTTTAGTTCATAAATTGGGGTGGGACCCCCAAACATTTGGAGCAACAGGCGCCCCTGCTGGAAAAGTTAGTGAAGGGAAATATTTATGGAGGAGAAAAAAGGGGCAATCTAAAGCTTCCAGCATGCATGGGGACAAAGGGGACATTCTCAGCATATTACAATCATGGTAATTAGGGAAGGATGAAAGAAATACAATACATTAGCATACATGTAATACATAAAATGTGATGTTAAGGGAGAAAACTTACCCTAATATAGTCCTCCTGCAGGACTTGTATAATGGCAGAACAGGTGTCTGGGATTATGAGGCCCAGAGCCTGGGGGGAGATGCCTGTCGTGAACTTCAAGTCCTGAAGACTTCTCCCTGTCGCCAGGTAACGCAACGTGGCGATGAGCCTCTGCTCAGCACTGATGGCTTCCCGCATAACGGTGTCCTTCCTGGTAATATAGGGGGACACCAAAGCCAACAGTTCCTGAAAAACGCGGTCAGACATCCGCAGAAAATTCCTGTAGTCCTCAGGATTATTCTCGACGATCTCCCGCAGCAGAGGCATATGGCAGAATTGGTCCCGCTGGAGCAACCAATTCTTGGTCCATGAACTCCTCCTCACACCATTCATGGACTGGTCTTGGTCCAAAACAAGCAGACCAACACCAAGCGCACGCACAGCACGAACTCGACGACGAGAACGTCCAGGCGACATGGCTAAGAAACGGTCGTCTTATCAGAACGTACAGAACAGAACGCACTTTAGAACAGCAAGGCCTATGAATAACGAACTGAAAAACAGAAATGAACAGGCAAGAACGCACTGTAAAACAGATACGACCTGCCTAGATGCCCTGAAAGTCAAGATACGAACCCACAAGCACAAACTGAACCGCAGAAAACGATCTGAAAAGTATGAAGACTGAAAAGCGCGAATCGTCTCTTCCCAAACTTTTACTTCACACGCGGTAACACGAGATCAGCAAAAGCAGCCCAAGGGGTGGCGCCAAGAAAAAAGATCTTCCCCTTTATAGTGCCGTCGTACGTGCTGGACGTGACTGTGGAGAACAACGAGGAAATTGGAAATTGTCAGTGTGTACGCATGGAAAGCTTGACGAGAAAATCGACAAGCTTAACAAGAATCTCGTCAAAAAAAACGACGTGTTTTTTACGACGAGAAAATCGGTCGTGTGTACGAGGCCGAAGAGTGGGTTTGATAATAAAATTGACAGTGCCTCCACCTAGGACAGGGCCCCTGTGAACACAGGGGATTCCCTTTCTGTAAAATAACAGGTATGAAAAAACAGTATTCTAATCAAAGTAATTGGGAGAAGGGGAACTACTGCAATTGCCATATAACATTAACCATAAGTATATAGATTCACACCAGTATGGAAATAATACAAGCTTTATTAAAAAAATATTTGTAATAGTACATACATCCAATGTACAAACAGGTATTATTAGGAAAGAACCCCAAGAGTCCTGGTGGAATTGAGCACAAGTATCTAGGTATATATAGTTATTAATAAAAAATACCTCCAGAAGAATGTTGCAGCAAAATACATTTGCAGGGGCCACTGAAGGATGATCACAAGGCAGAGTTTGTCTTGATATCAGAGACATGAAGACACGATCTTTGGTGATGGGGAGACCCTCCAGCCATTGTCCAACTAGCCTGGAATGCAGCTTTTCATCAGCAGAAACTGTGGTGTGGCACTGGAACTCAGCCTATCTACTCTACGCTTAGTCCCTAGTAGCATCTAATCTGCCTTGCAACTGGACCTCTAACTGCCAAAGTGCCATTTGATGCCTAACCTGGCTTTAGCCTATGCTAGTTACTGAGCCCTGAGCTAAAACTAGCCCAGAAAGGGACAGGGTTGACTAGACCAACAGAAGCTGTATATAAACTCTATTGCAATAAACAAGTTCTTTTCTATGTGCCCTTGTGTTGAGCCTATGTTGATTTATGCAGTGTGATTGAACCCTTACAGGGAACTTTTCCTTGAAGCGGAGCTTCACCCGATTTTTTTTTTAAAGCCAGCAGCTACAAATACTGCAGCTGCTGACTTTTAAAAAATGGACACTTACCTGTCCAGCGCGCCCGCGATGTCAGCAGACGAGGCTGAGCAATCGCTCGGTCCTCGGATGCTTCCGCCGCCATCCTCGGTGAGGGAATCAGGAAGTGAAGCCTTGCGGCTTCACTGCCCGGTTCCCTACTGTGCATGCGCGAGTATCGCGGCGTGCCATCACTGGTCCCCGCTCTCTCCTGGGAACAGTGTGTTTTACAAAAGACAGCGGGGGTGACGCGAAGGGGCGGGACTCCCGTGGGAGTCAGAACCCGGAAGTGGTGCAAATACCTCTATTAGACAGGTATCTGCACCCCCCTCCCCTCTGAAAGGTGCCAAATGTGACACCGGAGGGGGGGAGGGTTCCAAAACGCGGAGGTTCACTTTTTGTGTGAACCTCCGCTTTAAGTTCCTGTTTCCAAAAGGTAACAATCTAATATTCCTATTCACATGCTGGTTTGAGTGAAAGTCATTTATTCTACCTCTATGCTTTTGGATTGTTAGAAGAAATCAGAATGCCTGGGGGAGAACTAGGCAAAGCCAGAACATACAAAGTTAGTGCAGATAGTATTTTTAAGGGTAACAAATCTAGGACCCCAATACTGCAAAGAAAATGTACCTTTACTTATAATATTCATAAAAATTAGTAAATGGAATTAGGTTGGAAAACATATTTTGCATTAGACAAACATGTAAATTTAGATTAAAAAACATGGACTTGAAAAATATACAGTACACATATGGTACGCTACCTGTCTTACATTCATCATCCCTTATCTTATACTGTACAGTAAATGCAGCTTGAATTCCCTGCTTACCCTCTTTTTCCAATAAAATACATATTAAAATACATATTAAAAGTATGCATGCAATCAGTTTATATTATATCATGGTACTTGATCAAACTACATGTTAAACCTGGCAATAAATCTCTTTCTTTCTGAACATCCTTTGTGAACCATTATGTGGTCAGATGAAAAGGGGAATTGATCTCAAACAAAGCAAGTGGACAGCACATGCTGTAACTGTTCTCAGTGAAGGAATGTAGACAGAACAGACACATTTTGTATTGTGCTCAAATAAGCTTTACAGCAGGGAAGACGTACTTGTACACACTGTACCAAGGTATGGATTGTACATAATAATGCATATGCTTAGGAGTATAACAGTGTCACTATTTAGCGTGAAAACCAGAAACAAGCAGACAGGCTTTTTACATAATGATTTATGTGCTTTTGTTGAAAGCAGCATAAGATTGGAAGATTTTATTAAACATTGTATTTTTATATTTTTATTAAAATGTCACTGTGAAGAGATTGGTATAGTATACTCAAAATAAAAAGCTATGAGTAGAGATAGGCTCCTTAGAAACCTCTCCATTGATAATTTGTCTGATTAACCCCTGTGGTAGTGTGGTACCCCACCAGTGTAGTGACCCAGAATTCTCAACTGGACAGGTTGAGGGGCTCCAGGGAGTTTATAATGCACAGAGGAAACTGGCATTTCAGTCTCCTCATTCTTTAACCACTTGACAACTGGGCACTTAAATCCCCTTAATAACCAGACCAATTTTCAGCTTTTGGTGCTCTCACATTTTGAATGACAATTACTCAGTCATGCAACACTGTACCCATATAAAATTTCCGTCCTTTTTTTCACACAAATAGAGCTTTTATTTGGTGGTATTTGATCACCTCTGCGGTTTTTATTTTTTTAGCTATAAATGAAAAAAGACCGAAAATTTTGTAAAAAAATGCATTTTTCTTCATTTCTATTATAAAATTTTGCAAATAAGTAATTTTTCCTCATAAATTTGGCCAAAAATGTATACTGCTACATATATTTGGTAAAAATAATGCAAATTAGTGGATATTATTTAGTCTGGGTGAAAGTTATAGGGTCTACAAGCTATGGTGCTAATTACTGAAAATTGATCAATTTGATCACACCTGATGTACTGACAGCCTATCTCATTTCTTGAGACCCTAACAAGCCAGTAAAGTACAAATATCCCCCAAATGACCCCTTTTTGGAAAGTAGACATTCCAAGGTAGTTAGTAAGAGGCATAGTTAGTTTTTTGAAGTTGTCATTTTTTCCCACAATTCTTTGCAAAATTAAGATTATTATTATTATTTATTTTTTTCACACCAAATTGTCATTATAACAGGTTATTTCTCTCACATGGCATGTACATTCCACAAATGACACCCCAAAATATATTCTGCTGCTCCCCCCCAGTATGGCGATACCACATGTGTGAGACTTTTATACAGCCTGCCCACATACAGAGGCCCAACACTGAAGTAGCAACTTCAGGCGTTCTAGGAGCATAAATTGCACATCTAATCTCTCAACCACCTATTACACTTTTGAAGGCCCTGGATCACCAGGACAATGGAAACGCCCACAAAGTGACCCCATTTTGGAAATCTAACACCCCAATGTATAATCTATGAGGCATTATGAGTCTTTTGAACGGTTCATTTTTTTCCAGAAGTTTTTGGAAAATGTGGAAAAAAAATTAAAACGCAATTTTTTTTACACAAAGTTGTCCATTTATAGGATATTTCCAACACATATCATGTACACAGCAAAAATGACACCCCAAAATATATTCTGCTGCTCCTCCTGAGTATGGCGATACCACATGTGTGAGACTTTTATACAGCCTGGCACATACAGAGGTCCAACACTGAAGTAGCAACTTCAGGCGTTCTAGGAGCATAAATTACACATCTAATCTCTCAACCACTACTTTTGAAGGCCCTGGAGCACCAGAACAATGGAAACGCCCACAAAGTGACCCCATTTTGGAAAGCTAACACCCCAACGTATAATCTATGAGGCATAATAAATCTTTTGAATGGATCATTTTTTTCCAGAAGTTTTTGGAAAATGTGGAAAAAAATGAAAACGCAATTTTTTTACACAAAGTTGTCCATTTATAGGATATTTCCAACACATAGAATGTACACAGCAAAAATGACACCCCAAAATATATTCTGCTGTTCCTCCTGAGTATGACGATACCACATGTGTGAGACTTTTATACAGCCTGGCCACATACAGAGGTCCAACAGTGAAGTAGCAACTTCAGGCGTTCTAGGAGCATAAATTACACATCTAATCTCTCAACCACCTATTACACTTTTGAAGGCCTTGGAGCACCAGGACAATGGAAACGCCCACAAAGTGACCCCATTTTGGAAAGCTAACACCCCAACGTATAATCTATGAGGCGTAATGAATCTTTTGAATGGATCATTTTTTTCCAGAAGTTTTTGGAAAATTTAAAAAAAAAAATGAAAACGCAATTTTTTTACACAAAGTTGTCCATTTATAGGATATTTCCAACACATAGCATGTACACAGCAAAAATTACACCCCAAAATATATTCTGCTGCTCCTCCTGAGTATGGCGATACCACATGTGTGAGACTTTTATACATCCTGGCCACATACAGAGGTCCAACACTGAAGTAGCAACTTCAGGCGTTCTAGGAGCATAAATTACACATCTAATCTCTCAACCACCTATTACACTTTTGAAGGCCCTGGAGCACCAGGACAATGGAAACGCCCACAAAGTGACCCCATTTTGGAAAGCTAACACCCCAACGTATAATCTATGAGGCATAATGAATCTTTTGAATGAATCATTTTTTTCCAGAAGTTTTTGGAAAATGTGGAAAAAATATGAAAACGCAATTTTTTTACACAAAGTTGTCCATTTATAGGATATTTCCAATAGACTTGTGCACAACGGAAAAATTTGTTCCGTTTCGGTTCGTTTCTTTCCGGTCCTGTTGATTCGTAATCATTCGTAATTTTGCTAGACGGGATTTTTCGTGTTCGGACTCATTCGTATTTTTGCAAGCGACATTTTTCGTTGAATTTTTTGTTGCTTTATAATTCGTACTTTCGGTAGAGTACGTTGTTTTTCGTTGATTCTGGACACAACTCCTACTTTCGTAACTTTTTTTGGGTTCGTTGATTCGTAATTTTCCGTGTCTCTCTCACAACGACGCTGCCTATTATGCCTAATGTGCTTCGAATGGATTTGTACTTTTCTAAATACATAGCGGTTATTTGTAACAATTCGAAATCTCGTATTTTACTTTCGGTTTTTACATGCGGCTATAGGCTCCGCCCCTGTACACCATTTTGAGAGGGTTCAGCACGGTGAGGGAGAAGCAGAGAGCAGAGCAGAGTGAGTGTTATTGTGCTTCGAATGGATTCGAAATCTCGTATTTTACTTTCGTTTTTTCATGCGGCTATAGCCTCCGCCCCCTGTACACCATTTTGAGAGGGAGTTCAGCATGGTGAGGGAGAAGCAGAGAGCAGAGTGAGTGTTATTGTGCTTCGAATGGATTCGTACATTCGTAACTTTTTTCATAACGAATTATGCCGAAGACCTTCGGGCATTCGCTATTTTGCGGTATAATTTATTTCGGATTCGGTTTTATTCGTAATTGCTCTGTTCGGAAATTCGAATGCTTCCGAATGTCCGAAGGTTGCTAAATTCAGACGAATTTCGATTCGTTACGAAACGAATTGCACAAGCCTAATTTCCAACACATAGCATGTACACAGCAAAAATGACACCCCAAAATATATTCTGCTGCTCCTCCTGAGTATGGCAATACCACATGTGTGAGACTTTTATACATCCTGGCCACATACAGAGGTCCAACACTGAAGTAGCAACTTCAGGCGTTCTAGGAGCATAAATTACACATCTAATCTCTCAACCACCTATTACATTTTTGAAGACCCTGGAGCACCAGGACAATGGAAATGCCCACAAAGTGACCCCATTTTGGAAAGCTAAGACCCCAACGTATAATCTATGAGGCATAATGAGTCTTTTGAAAGGTTAATTTTTTTCCAGAAGTTTTTCGAAAATGTGGAAAAAAAATGAAAACGCATTTTTTTTACACAAAGTTGTCCATTTATAAGATAGTTTCAACACATAGCATGTACATAGCAAAAATGACACCCCAAAATATATTCTGCTACTCCTCCTGAATATGGCAATACCACATGTGTGAGCTTTTTTAACAGCCTGGCCACATAGAGGCCCAACATCCAAGAAGCACCATCAGGTGTTCTAGGGACATAAATTACACATCCAATTTCCTTACAATCTATCACATTTTTGAAGGCCCTTCATATTTCTAACACAGCATGTACATACCAAGAATTACACCCTAAAATACATTCTGCTGAGTAAACGGTAAAAAAAAAGATTACCTGTGGTTTTAGTAGTGCAATTGTCCACAGGAGGAGAGCCCTGATCCAGGCAGCAGGCAGGGACGTGGTCAGCGACAGTGAATGGAATTGTCCAGGCAGCAGACAGGAATATTGTCCATAGTCACTACAGGCAGGAATACTGTCCATATACAGTCCAGGGTCAGTGCAAGTAGAGACATTGCCAGCAGTGCCATAATATTGGTCCTGGTAATAAGCAGGAACATGGTCCAAGTAGCAGGCCAGGAAAGAATGGGGACAGGGGTAAAGCCTTCTCCCACCCAAATCTCTTTGAAGCCTCCGAGTCTCCAGACCCTAATCCGGGAATGAGAAAACTAAAAAATAGTTTTCTTCATCCAGAAAAACAATTCTGGAGCCCCTCACATATGTGAGACCCCTGTGTTCCCACTAGCATAGCAGGGTAAAAGATCAATCCAAGAGGCAGGCAAAAAACGTGGTCAAACAGTCCAGGGTCAGTTCCAGAGCAGGCAGAGGTAGGTACAGTTAAGCGTTAGGCAGAAGAGTGGTCGTATAACAGGCCAGGGTCAGTTCCGGAGAAAGCAGAGGTAGGTACAGTTTAGCGTTAGGCAGAAGAGTGGTCGTATAACAGGCCAGGGTCAGTTCCAGGAGAAAGCAGAGGTATGTTTAGCGTTAGGCAAAAGCGTGGTCGTATAACAGTCCAAGGTCGGTTCCGGAGAAGGCAGAGGTATGTACAGTTCAGTGCAGTGGCATAAGGGGTGTGGAGGAAAATGACAGGAAATGAGAATTGCATTTACCATACTTCCCTAATAGTGTAGAAACGTATGGTAAAGGCGGAAACATTCGCCTATACAGAGGCCTGGTTGGGAGGGACAATAATACACGGTGTCTCTTCGAATTCCTCCTCTGGAGCACACCCGACATCTCTTCTGACGTCTGTAGCCTGTTTCACGGGGGACGGCTTTCTCAGGGAAGTGCCGCTCGTGGAGTCTGCTCACGGAATCAGAGCGAATATTTTCTGGTGGGCTTTCAGGGTACAAAAGGGCGGAGATAACTTCTTCTTGGTAGAGTAGATAGGATACGGGATTCTCTGTTGATTTTTTGTAAATAACATAAGTGTTATACATGGCCAAACTAAAAAAATAAAGGGACACTTTCTTATACCAGTGGCGGGATTTTCTTGTGGGAAGATAGGGTTCAATCATCTGATCGTTGAGGTCCACTCCCCCCATAAACAAATTATAATCGTAGACACAAGCTGGTTTCTGGATTGTGCCGTTTCTTTTGGGGACTTCAACGTAGGTGTCGTTGTGGATTGAAGTGAGCATGTGGACGTTTCGTTTGTCCCTCCACCTGACAGCCAATATCTCCTGGTTCCTCAATGATGCCATCTCCCCCCGTCGTAGCTTCTCATTGACGAGTTTTTGTGGGAAGCCTTTTCTATTGGGTCTTACTGTGCCACATGCTGGGGTGTCCCTCCGGTAAAGATTGCGGAACAGGGGCAAGCTGGTATAAAAATTATCCACATAAAGGTGGTATCCCTTTCCAAGGAGTGGATAGATAAGCTCCCAGACCACTTTTCCGCTGACTCCGATGTACTCTGGGCATTCAGGGGGATGCAGTTGGGAGTCCCTCCCTTCGTACACCAGGAAGGCGTAGATGTACCCCGTAGCTCGGTCACATAGCTTGTACATTTTAACACCATATCGGGCCCTTTTGCTGGGGATAAACTGTTTAATGCACAGCCTGCCTGAGAATTTTATAAGGGACTCATCCACGGAGATATTCTGTTCAGGGATATACAACTGGGAAAAATTTTCAGAGAAAAAATTTAGGAGTGGCCAAATTTTTTATAGTTTGTCAAAAGCTGGGTCATTTCAGGGAGGGCACTGGGTGTTGTCATTAAAGTGGAGGAACCGCATAATCATTAGGTATCGGGATCTTGGCATAATGGATGAGAAGAGTGGCATGTGGTGGATGGGTTTGGTAGACCAGTAGGAGTACAGTTGTTTTTTTTTTGAGAGTCCCATAGTAAAAGTTAGGCCTTGGAAAATTTTGAATTCCTCTACGGTAAGTTCTCTCCACTCAAAGGGACGGGCGTAACTAGACCCAGGGTTGCTTACGATGTACTGCTGTGCGTAGAGGTTGCACTGGGCCACAATGGAGGATAGTAAGTCTTCGGTGAATACTAAATGAAAAAAATCGAGCATGGAAAAACCATTGGTGTTCACCTGGACACCTGGCTGGGCGGTGAAAGGGGGGATATTTGCTGCTCCGGAATTAGGGGGAAGCCACAGGGGGTTTTGAAGGCCATAGGGAAGGCTGGCATGGCCCCTATCCCTTTGGGGCTGAGATGACACCCTACTGGTGCCTGGCCTTTGTTGCAGTGGCACTGCGCTTGGGGTGGACGGCACTGCGCTTGGGGTGGACGGCACTGCGCTTGGGGTGGACGGCACTGCGCTTGGGGTGGACGGCACTGCGCTTGAGGTGGACGGCACTGCGCTTGAGGTGGACGGCACTGTGCTGCTGGTAGTAGGCCGCTTCCCCACGCCAGAACCCCTTGTTTTCACGGGCACACATTCCTCTTCTGATTCTGTATCAGACCCACTGTCTGTCATGGGTTCATAGGCCGAATCCGAATCGGACTGAGACTCCTCGCTGCTCTCATCGGTCATGATTAGACGCTGGTAGGCCTCCTCACAAGTAAAGAATTTTTTTGCCATGCTGGTGGCTGGTGAGGCTGCACTGCAGAGCACTGTGGTGGCACTGGTGGGCACAGGCGGCACTGATGTGGCACAGGTAGCACTGGTGTGCACTGTAGTGGCACTGGTGTGGCTCTGGTGGCACTGATTAGCACACAGGCGGCACTGGTGGGGACAGGCGGCACTGGTGGGCACAGGCGGCACTGGTGTGCACAGGCGGCACTGATGTGGCGCTGATGGGCACAGGTGGCACTGATGGGCACAGGTGTGGCTCTGGTGTGCACTGGTGTGGCTCTGGTGTGCACTGGTGTGGCTCTGGTGTCACTGGTGGGCACAGGCGGCACTGGTGAGCACAGGCAGCACTGATGTGGCACTGCAGTGGTGCTGATGGGCACAGGTGGCACTGGGCACAGATGGCACTGATGGGCACAGGTGTGGCTCTGGTGTGCACTGGTGTGGCTCTGGTGTGCACTGGTGTGGCACTGGTGTGGCTCTGGTGGCACTGGTGGGCACAGGCAGCACTGGTGGGCACAGGCGGCACTGATGTGGCACTGCAGTGGCGCTGATGGGCACAGGTGGCACTGGGCAAAGGTGGCACTGATGGGCACAGGTGTGGCTCTGGTGTGCACTGGTGTGGCTCTGGTGTGGCTCTGGTGTGCACTGGTGTGGCTCTGGTGGCACTGGTGGGCACAGGCAGCACTGGTGGGCACAGGCGGCACTGGTGGCACAGGCGGCACTGATGTGGCACTGCAGTGGCGCAGATGAGCACTGATGGGCACAGGTGGCACTGATGGGCACAGGTGGCACTGATGGGCACAGGTGGCACTGGTGTGGCACTGGTGTGGCCCTGGTGTGGCTCTGGTGGCACTGGTGTGGCTCTGGTGGCACTGGTGTGGCTCTGGTGTGGCTCTGGTGGCACTGGTGTGGCACTGGTGTGGCACAGGTGGCACAGATGTGGCACAGATGTGGCACAGATGTGGCACAGGTGGCACAGATGTGGCACAGATGGCACTTTGGGGCACTTTTGGGCACTGTTTGGCACTGTTGGGCACAGCTGGGCACAGGAAAAATCAAGATTGACTCACTGTGCGGCACTGTGTGGCAGTAATGTCTCTCCTCTCCTCTCACGCTGCATCGGTGTGAGGAGAGGAGAGAGATGAACTTGTCCTGACCCCAGTTTGTTTACATTGTGATCGCGCCGTCATTGGACGGCGCGATCACATGGTAAAAGGCCGCTGTCATTGGCCATTTACCTCGATCTGTGTTGCTACGGGTCCGGTGGACCCGGCGAGCACAGTCGTTTGCGTGTGCGCGCCCGCGGGCGCGCGCAGGAAAGATTCTAAGGGAGGACGTTATATAACGTCCTCCCAGAGTTAAGCAACCACCTTGTCGCCGTTATTCGGCGGCAGGTGGTTGTGAAGTGGTTAATAAAGTCCACTTTGGGACCTGGAGCCCGGGGATTGCTTAGAGATCCGGGTGGGATGAAATCCCCAGTCCTGGGTCCAGATTTTGAGATTTACCAGCACACTGACTGGTCAGGTGTGTGCTGGCCTATTTGTAGACACCTGACCGTGGTTCTGGGCTCCACCCTCCCGAGGAGACCAGGCTTGCAAGGGAGAACCCAGAGTGTGCAGGTGTCCACTGAAGTAGCTAGAGAAGCTGGAAAAGCTAGAGAGTGCAGGCTGCACTGTGAAACCCAGAGACCTGAGTCTGAGGTTGCTGACAGGAGTCAGGAAAGCTCCATGCGGGAGCCTGAGCAGTGGTGCTGCTGCTGAAGAGAGCCAGGCGGCTCGGTATTTTCATAGCACTTATGCATGTGTGAGCCAGGAGGCTGAACATACTACCATTTTATGTTGATGGTGAAAACCCCCTGCGAGGGAAACCACATTTGTTTTCATTTCTGGAACTTTGTTTGATTTTCTTTAATAAAAGTGGGCCAACAAGCCCTCAAAAGGAAACATTTGTGTGGGACTGTTCTCGCTAGCGGATGCTACACTTGAGCTAAACAACCCCCAACATTACAAGTGGTGGCTCGAATGCTGGCAGAACTGGAGATCCCTGGAAAAGTAAGTTCATCTGTTATATGAACTGTGTTTGTGTGCATGAGACAGCACAATCTGTGTGCAGCTGAGGAAAGCTTGCATGAAGTGAAAAGCAACTTGCTTTAAAGTGACAGTGCTATATTTTTGCTGGACAGCGCAAAAGTTTGCTGGAGTGACTGCAAAGATGATGCAAGGGTTTGAGCCTGCTGGAGAGTATTGCAGACTGTTTTTTGCTACTCCAACTCCAGTTAAAAAGGAAGTGCATGTGGTTGCCCCTGGTAACGCTAGTACAAACAGGCCAGCTATCAATGGGCAAAGGTCTAAGTTTGAAAGAGGATGCAATTGGGGAAGCCCTGTTAAGGCTCTGAAGCAAGAGTGCTGTGTGCGGTGCAGAGAGTGGGGGCATGTTGTCTCCAAGTGCCCTTTGTCTCAGTCTCCAAGACAAGGTGACGTGGCCAGACAAAGGTCTGCAACAATGTTTGGGAAGCCTGATTTGAGTCCCAGGAGTGTCCAAAAGGCTGATCAGAAGTTCGAGAGGTATGTGGTTGCCCGTAACAACGGCGGTAATGTCAAGTCTGCGGACCACGTGAGAAACGTATTGCCGACAGAG
This sequence comes from Rana muscosa, assembly GCA_029206835.1. Taxonomy (NCBI): domain Eukaryota; kingdom Metazoa; phylum Chordata; class Amphibia; order Anura; family Ranidae; genus Rana; species Rana muscosa. The sequence continues at coordinate 746,080,329 of CM055116.1, read as the reverse complement.
GATCGTGGCAAGTTGAAAGCAACAATGCTCCAAGGATCGCAAAGTCGCGTTTGGGAGATTCAGCAAAGTACAGCTGGAAGAGTGCCACCTCCCTTAGCAACGAGAGATTGGGTGTTAACCGGAATGTGGAGCTACAGTGGAGATGTGGAGCGGCGTCCCACTAAAGATATGTGCAGAAATGTACCATGCCTGGAATGTGGTCAACTTGGGCATGGAATTTTTTCTTGTCCCAGGTTATGGAACATGGCTGGAGATATGGCTACTGGGCAGAAGTCTTTGTCAGCAAGCCCAGGTTCCTGTTTAAAAATGTTTTCAGTCACCTCTGGCAACAGTGAGGAAGTACCTGTTGTGCCTGCAGGGGGTGCTATGGAGTCAGAAATGGCTGCTGCAGTTTCATCCCGTGGCCACCAGGGAGAGTTGCCCAGCGACAGTGCAACAAAGGATAGACAACGCACTCAAGTGAACATGGCAACCCCTGGTACAGTGATGGGTAAGACTGTTGCAGATAAATGCATTCAAGAGACTGGCTATGCGACTGTGCACATTGGAGTGGAAGTGACCCCAAATGGGAGATCCACTGTCTGTGTAGAAAAGGACTTGCCTCGCTGCAGTGCCCTGTCCAGTGGGGAGGCAAGTGGTAAACTTGATTATGACAATGTGATGGGTAAAACTGCTAATATTGTGTTGGCTGAAGTTGATGGTCCAGTTGCTAATGGGCTAGTGCAGCTCACTAGAGATAAAAATGTTGATGTGAGTGCAGTTAGAGATGTGCTATCTCCCCTAGCAACTGAGACAAAGGCTACAGAGGTGTCCCTAGAAACCCCCAGGGAGCTCTGCGTTTCGGAGCCGGAGGTTGCCTGGGACAGCTATGGTGCCGCTCTAAGGGATAAGACGGTACCTGAACCTGGTGATAACAAAATGGTTAATGCTAAAATGGAAATGTTTGAAAACACTCATGGAAATAGGTTATTGCAGTCTGGCAATGACAGGTGTGAAGGTGTTCATGCGTTTAATGAAGCACCATCAGAGCAAGGTGGTGAGAGTGTGGTATTGCAGTCTGCTCTGGTTAAAAATGTATTTCCACAGTCTGATTTGAACAAAAGTAACATGTGCAATGTGTCTGTTGCTGAGCCATTCTGTACCTCTGGGTCTCTTTGTGCAGTTGGAGCCGTACTGTGTGGTACCTCTGGGGGCCCAGAGATAACAGACTGGGACAGGTGGGCAAAAGACCTGTTGGCTTTGTTGAAAAAGGCCTCTGTTGGTAAGAGTGGAGCAGACACGATTTCTGCAGTGCCAGATGAAGGACCTGCAGAGCAACTTATATGCAATGATGCACTTGCTGCTGCAGATGATGATGCTCTTGAGATGGAAGCGCCAAGTAAGGGCGAATGCACAGAGGAGGTCATGTCTGTGATCCACAAAGGGCCTAATGATGTGGTAATGGTTGATGCCGTGCCAAATGAGCTGGTGTTGGTGGAAGTGCCAGATGGCACAGCAATAAATGAAGTGATTGTAGTCACAGATTCAAATGTTGTTTTATGCGATGATGGTCAGTGGTCAGGACAGTTGCAGGCAGAGGATCTCATGCCAGTGGGGTTTGTGTATAGTGAAGCTGCCGTAGACAACCACTCTGCTGGGTGCAGTTCCTCTCTAGATACTGCCCTGCCAAACATGGGTGAAATGAAATATGACAGATGCATTAATATTTCTGACAATGATGAAAAATGCAGCTCATTGGCAATTTTTGATGGTTTGGCTACCATGGGTGACAAAAATGATGGCAGACCTGATGGTCAAGGTGATGCGGTTGCTGCTAATCCCAAAAAATGTGTGGAGATAAATGGTGTGACTGACTTAGAGGTAAAAGGTACAGCAGAATTAGGCCCCCTACAGGTTCAGGAGGGTAATTCTGGGGAAGGTTTCCTGAGGTTTGAGGAACTTCTAGGATCTGAGAAGGATCCTGGTAAACAATGGTCGGAAGGAAATAGCCCAAAGTGCAGCAAGGTATCACATAACTTAGAAACCTCAGAGTGGCAAGACAGTCAGGATGTCCTTCAGAGGGAGACTAAGACGAGGCTGCAGTCTTATGAGGATGTTAGTGATGAAACTGACAGAATGAAGCATTCAATGTACATGGGGAAACAAGTGACGCTAAGTTTGGAGAGTAAGGGGGTGCCCGTACATAGAGCTCGAAGAGGGACCAGTGTCACCCCAATAAAAGAGCCCCCGCTTATCACTAAACAAGTGTTTAAAAATCTGATCCCTTCCAAATTAAATAAAGGGAAAAGGGGTGGTCTATCGGAAAATGAGGGAGCCCTTGGTAAGCTCAATGGTATCGGACCCTTAAAACTCAGAAATCAACCTTGGGTGCAAAAAGGTGCCAAGAGTAGTAAACTCCCTACAGATAAGATGGCTAGTGTAGGTCCAAGGGAAATAGAAAGGCATCGCTTTTGGAAGCGTGCACGCAAAAAGATATGGGAGTGTCTTTGCAGAGCCCGAGTAAACGTAGCAGGGGGATGTGGAGAAAGTCGCCTGATGGGACAAGATTTGGCCCATGTGGGTGGTAGCTGGCATGCTCATGTCAAAGTGAGGAGGTTGGACTGGTGTGTTCCGCCCTCTGGGTCGAAACAAGGGGGAGGGGTATGTGGTAGTGTGGTACCCCACCAGTGTAGTGACCCAGAATTCTCAACTGGACAGGTTGAGGGGCTCCAGGGAGTTTATAATGCACAGAGGAAACTGGCATTTCAGTCTCCTCATTCTTTAATAAAGTCCACTTTGGGACCTGGAGCCCGGGGATTTCTTAGAGATCCGGGTGGGATGAAATCCCCAGTCCTGGGTCCAGATTTCGAGATTTACCAGCACACTGACTGGTCAGGTGTGTGCTGGCCTATTTGTAGACACCTGACCATGGTTCTGGGCTCCACCCTCCCGAGGAGACCAGGCTTGCAAGGGAGAACCCAGAGTGTGCAGGTGTCCACTGAAGTAGCTAGAGAAGCTGGAAAAGCTAGAGAGTGCAGGCTGCACTGTGAAACCCAGAGACCTGAGTCTGAGGTTGCTGACAGGAGTCAGGAAAGCTCCATGCGGGAGCCTGAGCAGTGGTGCTGCTGCTGAAGAGAGCCAGGCGGCTCGGTATTTTCATAGCACTTATGCATGTGTGAGCCAGGAGGCTGAACATACTACCATTTTATGTTGATGGTGAAAACCCCCTGCGAGGGAAACCACATTTGTTTTCATTTCTGGAACTTTGTTTGATTTTCTTTAATAAAAGTGGGCCAACAAGCCCTCAAAAGGAAACATTTGTGTGGGACTGTTCTCGCTAGCGGATGCTACACTTGGGCTAAACAACCCCCAACATTACACCCCATAATCCAGTTAACAACAAAAATCCCCTTCTATACAGTGGCGTACATGGGGGGCAGTCTGCCCCAGGTACAGCCAAGTTGGGGGTGCTCTAGGATTGCACACCTGCCCACCCAGCACACTACCGCTATGTGGGAATATGCACTTTAAAGACCTCAGATACAGTTGCACTGACTAAACTTGAGGCCACTGCTCTGATGTGTCATCATAACAGCTGAGGGGAATTCTGGGAAGACGTACCCTTATTAGGAGCTTGGTGGGGCTGAGTGCATTGAGTGGATGGAGGACAATGTTTTTGCTGGAGGGGTTAAAGGAGTGGGGAGGTTTGCTGGAGAAGTTGTGGAGTGACGGGAGAGATTTGTTTTTTTGTTGGTGGGATAGAGGGAGTGGGAGATATTTGCCTGTCGGCTGAAAAAAAAAATATATATTATCAAAAAAAAGATTTTGGTAAGTGTTTTGAAATCCAAAAGTTGTTAGTCCCACACAAGAAAATGTGGAAAGTGCAGAGACTGTTAATGGTGTACACTCAGGGATGGGCAGCAAAAATAAATATTCCCAATTGTTGGGCAGAGAGGCCTGTGATTTTGGCAGGAAGATTACAATACAAAGTTAGTCTTTATTAAGCCCCACTCATGTGTCATGCTGTTTACTGTAGTTCTAATCTTTTGATTAGGAAGCTGAGAAGAACATTATTTTCAGCAGTGATACTGTGTGCTCTAGTGTTTCCTTCTGAAATAGTTAACACCTAAGCTAATTAAAGTGATATTTAAGAAGTGAAAACTGTCATGCAAACATTTTAACAAATTTACTTTTTCATAGAAATAAGACATTAAAAAATTGTTATCATCATTTATATGCTATGCATTTTAATACATAAGGTTAATTATTTATTGCCAGGTTTAACATGTAGTTTGGCATAAGAAAAAATCCCTAGTAAATGGATTTACCTTAATAACCAGACCCCAAAGTTTTTTTACTGGTGTGCTTTACCGAGAAATTGTACATATATATATATATATATATATATATACACACACAGTATATTATATCATAAACTGCAACATGACATGAATAATATACATTGCTGTTAAATAGACGGTGTAATGACCAAAGTCAACTACTACATATATGAACTGGCCTTCAAAGAGAAACAATTTCCAGTTACTAAATACTGTATTTATTGGCGTATAACACTCACTTTTTTACCCTGAAAATAGAGGGTAAACTGTGCCTGCGTGTTATACGCAGGGGGCTGTGATAAGGTTTTTTCCTGAGACTTCCCTTTTAAAGTTAGGGTGCGTGTTATACGCCTGTGCATGTTATACGCCAATAAATACGGTAATCACTTGGTTGGAAAGAATTATTGTTACAGAAAAGCATAACATTCCATAGGGGCAACTATATGTATTTGTTCATTTTATGTTCATGTCTAATAATGGATCAACCATTTATAGAGCATTTTAAGGAACAATAAATTACTGAAGGAGCAAAAATTTCACTCCATAGATATATCACATTGAAGCACTCCAATAAAAGAAATGGTTTCACTGACAGATATATTTCATTCATTACTTTTTACTATGACTGCTGGTTACACAATTCACAGTTTTTAACTAAAACCATTTTCTGCAGTAGCATGAAACAGAAATTAATCCCAGCAATATTTACCCAAAATGAAAGAGATTGGGTGATATTCATGTGAGAATACAGAAAGGAATGAGAAATGTTGCGACGTTCGGAAAAGGAAGTGGTTTAGTGTGGTAGAATGGCTTCCAGGTCATAAGCAGAGGAAGGCTTTTTGTGAGGCCAGAAGTGTGTCTGGGGAATATAATTAAAGTCAATTAAAGCCCAATTCTGGGAAATTTTACAATTGTCCCTTGCAGTGGGGCTGCACCCACACTGCAAGACTTAACTGCTCATTTAGGCCTTAAGCCTGAACCCCCCAGACAAATGCAATTTCATTTCCCAGGTATTTATTTGTCCAGCTTGAGCTGTACAGGATTTCTGCCTCTTGTAGCAATGTCTCTGCCAGTACCAGACATTGTCCCAAACAGTAGGCTGGATGAAACGTCTGTCCTTGAGCCAGACAGGCCAGCTCACAGACACGCATCTCATATTTTTCTTCACACACATAGCTGCTCTCTGCAACCGACTCTACTGTAGAAAAAGGGGCACCTCCTAGGCTAACATGTGACTGCTAAGACAGTCTGCATCCAGGGTCAATAACTAGCAGGTAATCGCTCCTGCAGCTGATTGCCAGAGACCCCCACTGGGGTTCCCTCATATGATTGCATATGGCCCCATTCGCAAGTGTGAATGAGGCCTAAAGGTGTGAATATTACAATGCATTCATAAAAGGTCATACTAATGTAGTGGCCTCACCCCTCTCACCCCTTCTCATTCTGAGCTTGTCTGTCTTTGTCTAGGGGTGTTAGTACTGGGGGGAGGGATGAGATACACCACGGCCCATGTCCTCCATAGTAACGAGGTGAAGGCCAGAAAGATCGGGCTTTGTGTAGGTGTCCTAGAGTCAAGTCCTGTCCTTCGTCCTTGACTCCTTTGCTCCTAGTAACCAGAGTTCCACACACTGAATAGGTCCAACACAGTTTTATTCTTTCAGCGAATAAACATACAGCACATTCCAGTGGGGACCTTTGCAACAGTTCAATGGGAGTAGGCCCAGGCACAATCCTTCCAGATAAAGCTAACCACTGTGGTGTCACCAGTGGCGAATAGTCACTGCCACTGACTATATAAAATAGAACACGAATTACCTTTGCTAGCTCGGCCCCTGTCAGGGGAAGGATATCCGTCCAAGGGAGGTACCGGAGGCCTCTCTGTCACCAGCAATGCTGCACCGGACTCTTCAGAGAAGTTCTGCTCACCAGACCTCACAAACTCAGACACGGGCACCCAAGGAGTTAGGGCCCCCTCGGATTCCTCCACCAACTGCTGAACTCAGTTGAAGGTACTGAGCCCCAGGCATCCGCCATAGTACCTCACCCCAGGCTAAAGGTGCCTGAGATGGACTCCATCTCTCGCTCCGGCCAGGTCAAGGGCACCTGGGCCCGGAACTCCGGAACGCCAGCACCCAGGCTGAAGGTGCCTGGGTGCGGCCGCGTCCTCCGACTCTGAAAACCCTGTGGTAAGGGCGTCCGCCCCCTTTATCCCCTCTCCCTTTGCGCCACAGCGGGTTCCCCGCCCCGCTGTACCAGCGCCAGGGGAGGACAAAAAGGCACAGTCTTGCGGTGTGAGTTCAACCCCGGCCCCCGGCAACAATGCCACCTGTAGGCCGCAGGGAACCTCACACCACCAGAGTCCTCCAAGAACCATAAAAGGGTCTCAGATTCCCTAGCAATCAGTGCATCTGAGTTACACTACCACCCAGATGCTTCCCCTAAATTCAAATACCCGCTACACTTTCCCCCTGGTGATTTGACACTGGTCCCCAGTGTCTGGTGCAAACCCATGTCACCCATGGAGTGGTAACATACGTTCAGCCCAGAGACTAGTGATGAGCCGAACACCCCCGGGTTCGGTTCGCACCAGAACCCGCGAACGGACCGAAAGTTTGCACGAACATTAGAACCCTATTAAATACAATGGATGCGAACGTTCGGATTCTAAAGTGCTAATTATAACGACTATTATCCATGTTATTGTCCGAAACAGAGTTTGGGAACCCGGCTTCTGCACCAGGGGACATGTATCAATGCAAAAAGAAGTTTTAAAAACGGACGTTTTCCGGGAGCAGTCATTTTAATGATGCGTAAAGTGAAAAAAAAAAAGTCAAATATTTCTTTAAATATTGTACCTGGGGGGTGTCTAAAGTATGCCTGTGAAGTGCCACGTGTTTCCCGTGTTTAGAACTGTCCCTGCATAAAATAACATTTCTAAAGGGAAAAAAGCCATTTAAACACAGATTTAGCACAGAATAGCACACTGATAATTTCTACGAGTGTCCTTCTCTGTCCCTAAACTCAAGGATTGAAAATATGGAACAGCAAAATTGGTTTAGAACAGAATAGCACACTGTCAGTTTCACTCACTGTACCTCTCTGTCCCTCAACTCAAGGATTGAAAATATGGTTCAGCAAAATAGTTTTAGAACAGAATAGCACACTGACACTTTCCCTCACTGTCCTACTCTGTCCCTCCCTACAAACAAGATTTAGCACAGAATAGCACACTGATAATTTCTACGAGTGTCCTTCTCTGTCCCTAAACTCAAGGATTGAAAATATGGAACAGCAAAATTGGTTTAGAATAGAATAGCACACTGTCAGTTTCACTCACTGTACCTCTCTGTCCCTCAACTCAAGGATTGAAAATATGGTTCAGCAAAATAGTTTTAGAACAGAATAGCACACTGACACTTTCCCTCACTGTCCTACTCTGTCCCTCCCTACAAACAAGATTTAGCACAGAATAGCACACTGATAATTTCTACGAGTGTCCTTCTCTGTCCCTAAACTCAAGGATTGAAAATATGGAACAGCAAAATTGGTTTAGAACAGAATAGCACACTGTCAGTTTCACTCACTGTACCTCTCTGTCCCTCAACTCAAGGATTGAAAATATGGTTCAGCAAAATAGTTTTAGAACAAAATAGCACACTGACACTTTCTCTCACTGTCCTACTCTGTCCCTCCCTACAAACAAGATTTAGCACAGAATAGCACACTGATAATTTCTATGAGTGTCCTTCTCTGTCCCTAAACTCAAGGATTGAAAATATGGAACAGCAAAATTGGTTTAGAACAGAATAGCACACTGTCAGTTTCACTCACTGTACCTCTCTGTCCCTCAACTCAAGGATTGAAAATATGGTTCAGCAAGATTGGTTTAGAACAGAATAGCACACTGACACTTTCCCTCACTGTACCTCTCTGTCCCTACAAACAAGGATTAGCACAGAATAGCACACTGACACTTTCCCTCACTGTACCTCTCTGTCCCTACAAACAAGGATTAGCACAGAGATGGAACACACTGACACTTTCCCTCACTGTCCCTCTCTGTCCCTACAAACAAGGATTAGCACAGAATAGCACACTGACACTTTCCCTCACTGTACCTCTCTGTCCCTACAAACAAGGATTAGCACAGAGATGGAACACACTGACACTTTCCCTCACTGTCCCTCTCTGTCCCTACAAACAAGGATTAGCACAGAATAGCACACTGACACTTTCCCTCACTGTACCTCTCTGTCCCTACAAACAAGGATTAGCACAGAGATGGAACACACTGACACTTTCCCTCACTGTACCTCTCTGTCCCTACAAACAAGGATTAGCACAAAATAGCACACTGACACTTTCCCTCACTGTACCTCTCTGTCCCTACAAACAAGGATTAGCACAGAATAGCACACTGTCACTGACACTCTCCCTACCTATCCTTATTTGTCCCTAAACACAAGGAATCCAGGATTAGTAAAGGAAAAATAATGACACTGTCCCTGCCTATGCTTCTCTTTCCCTGCTCCGGAACACACTACACAAGGCCGCCGCGCTGGTGGCCTTTTATAGTCTGGGGCGTGTACTAAACCCCCTCAGCAATAATTGGCCACAGGCATCCTGCCTGTGGCCAATCATTGCTCTCCTCGCTGCCGGCGCTGTGATTGGCCAAGCATGCGGGGTCACAGTGCATGCTTGGCCAATCACAGCGCCTGGATGACACTGCGATGGCGTAGTGCATTGTGGGCCATTCGCGTCACTCGAATTTGGCGCGAACGGCCCAAATCGTTCGATCTTCGTCGAACGATCGAACAGCCGATGTTCGAGTCGAACGTATGTTCGACTCGAACACGAAGCTCATCCCTACCAGAGACCAACTACACAATTTAGCCCTGAATTGTGCCAAGACCTAAAAATGGGAAAGGGAAAATAGAAATGTAAAACAATAAAACTTTCAACAAAATACTCTTGACATTTACACATGTACAATCCCCCCCTTGCTATCTAAGGACCACCCCATTCTCAGCAGCCTTGATAGACGAGTCTCCTGCAGAGGGAAGAAAAAGAAACACACATCCTAACACAATATATATATGTTTGCTTGGAAGGAATGGGTCTGTCCGAGAAGAAACCCATTCGCTCCAATGAGTGCTGCATAATGTACAAAAAACAAACACAATCGTTGCGAAACACCGCCACCTGGTGGTAATGCCGCGGTCAAGACACTTATCAAATCCAGATGAACTTTTCTCTCTTGTTCTTTCTTTTTTTTTGTGGCCCTACACTAACTAAAACCCCAAAGTCACTGATTTCTCTGAAGTGCAAGGAGAAGGAGGGAGAACAAAACAGTAACAGCTCCCATTTCTCCAAAGAGTAAAACGCCCAAATACAAAAAAAAACTAGGGCACAGTCCTTGTGTTCCGGCAAAGGCACTCCCGAAAGTTCAGCAATGAGCAGCAAGAAAGAACACACAGGAGTCTTTTTCTCCTAAAGGTAGAACTTTGGATGCGGTAGGAACACAGGCTTCAAATGCTTGTCAAAAGCCTCCACGTTATACTCAACATTTCCTCCATCCTTGCGACAAATCACCACTCTGTCCGCATGGATATGCCTTTCCAGCATCCACTTAGCCTTACAGTCCTGAAACTTTTTGGTGACCGTTGGTGAACAACAAAGGTACCGGCGTGCTTGAGGTACTTTAAGTTTGTCCCAAACAAAGGTATTGTACCACCTCCGGCGAAAAACTTCCACCTCGTATAACAATTCTTAAAGGCAGGTATGGGTACTCCCACCCATACTCGTGGGCAACCTTCTGACCAAAGAGACGCTGCAGCCTGGCCAAAGGTGGCATAGTGGCCCGCAGTGACTGGCGTTGCACTCCCGCAACAGGAGCAGGTGAAATGGAAGTTGAATCCATAAGAGGGATTTCAGACAGTGGACCAGATTCTTCCCTTAGCGCCGAGGCCTCCACCCGGGGTGTACTATACCCAGTAGACATAGGTGGGTCCCTTGTGACACGGGACTAGGGTAACTTCATCTTGTCCCATCCCTTTTGGTGGAAGATCTCGTCTATCTCCCCATCATCGCCATTGTCAGACAATGAATCCAGGTCGGAGGTGTCATAACACTCAGCAGGCAGATAATTCCCAGTCACGGAATCATCCCCCTTAACGGCCTCCACCGACAGTGGGCTGCCGACACCTCCAACCACACACACAATCCCAACCCCTGGCTCACCTGGGCCTTCAGAAGAACAGGGATGTCCAGGGCTCTTCCCTCCGGATCCATCCAGGCCAGGCAAGCGGCGGGGCGAAGCTCTTCCACGACCACAGGAGGCCATCACTAGGCCGACTTTCCTCCTCGGAGGTGGGAGCAGGGAGCTGCTGGTGACCGAGGCAGCATCCTCGGATTTTTCTCTTTTAATCTCCGCTTGGGCAGTCACTTCGTCCTGGTCAGCGCGCACAGGAATACCCGCCATGCAGTGGCGGCTGGTGCTCAAATTTTTTGGGGGGGCGCAAACAAACTGAAAAAAAAAAGAAAAAAAAAACATCAATTGCCGCCACTGTGCCCATTAAACGCAGCCACTGTGCCCAAACGCCACTAGTTTGTCCCCAAATGCAGCCAGTTTCCCCCCCATATACAGCCAGTTTCCCCCCAAAATACAGCCAGTTTGTCCCCCAATATACAGCCAGTTTGTCCCCCAATATACAGCCAGTTTGTCCCCCAATAATACAGCCAGTTTCTCCCCCATAATACAGCCAGTTTCTCCCCCATAATACAGCCAGTTTCTCCCCCATAATACAGCCAGTTTCTCCCCAATATGCAGCCAGTTTGTCCCCCAAATGCAGCCAGTTTGTCCCCCAAATGCAGCCAGTTTGTCCCCCATAATACAGCCAGTTTGTCCCCCAAATGCAGCCAGTTTCTCCCCCATAATACAGCCAGTTTGTCCCCCATATGCAGCCAGTTTGTCCCCAATATACAGCCAGTTTGTCCCTCAAATGCAGCCAGTTTGTCCCTCAAATGCAGCCAGTTTGTCCCCCAAATGCAGCCAGTTTGTCCCCCAAATGCAGCCAGTTTCTCCCCCATAATACAGCCAGTTTCTCCCCCATATGCAGCCAGTTTCTCCACCATAATACAGCCAGTTTGTCCCCCATAATACAGCCAGTTTCTCCCCCTATGCAGCCAGTTTGTCCCCCAAATGCAGCCAGTTTGTCCCCCAAATGCAGCCAGCTTGTCCCCCCCCCAGCCCTGCACTTACCTTCCTCGAGTCAGCGCCGTCCTTCTTCCGTCCTCGATGTCTTCTCCCGCCCTCGATGTCACTTCAGCCAATCAGGTTACCGGTAACCAGACCCGGTGAACCTGATTGGCCAGGGAACGCACCCCTGTGCGTCCTCTCATTAGGTATTTAGAAGCCGATTACAGCCCTCAGGCTGTAGTCGGGAAGCCTATCAGAGCCTGCTGGCTCTGATAGGCACTTCTAAAGGCCAATCAGACGCTGTTATTCAGATGGCCGGTGCTCAAGGGGCCGGCCATCTGAATAGTGGGCGGCAGCAATACATAGGTTCATGCAATGCATGAACCTATGTATTGTTGTGAGTGACGGCCGGGCGCAGAAGCGAGCGGTAGCGGCGCTTCTGCGCCCACTATGGTCGCGCCGCCATGTGTAAAAAAAAAAGACATTAAAAAAAAAAAAACTCTTAAAGGGCCCGTTTTTTTTTTGTTTTTTTTGGTGACCACAGGAGGGGGGGGGGGCGGCGCCCGGGCGCCCCCTATGGACGGGCCGCCACTGCCGCCATGGCATCGATCTCTCCCTCCGAAGTGGCAGTGCCTGTGAGGTAGTTGAGGTGGAAGGCGCAAGGCCTTTCTGTGGATGGTTCCACCTCGAAGAGAAACTCCTTGCAGACCTCACATCGCCCGAATGGCTTCAACTGAACCACCAGTCCCAAACAGCCGGGACAGATCACACCGAGGGCCTCTATGTCTCTGCAGGTGTACAGAGCCAATTGCCCCCGGGGCCTTAGTCTGATTCCTGTGTCCATAATGGGAGCAGCAAAGGAAGTCATGTCCGTGAAAGAAGAAGCTGAAATCCACTGAGTATTTGAAGTCATCTTTCCTGTTCGCTGCTCCAATGCGCACTGACCCACTCACGCCGGAATCTCCACGTGCGTACGTCCACATGGCCAGACTCCTCCCACACTCTGCACTTGTTCGCTGGCTTTTCATTTTCCCCGCCCATGAACTACGCAGCTATGGTTTGCCTCGTGGCGCATTGGCCAATATGGCCGACCTACTCGGAACTCCTCCGGGCAGCAAAGTTCAGTTTCAGACACCATACACATCCCGGACGAGCCCCCACATGTAGCGGCCTCACCCCTCTCACCCCTTCTCATTCTCGGCTTGTCTGTCTTTGTCTAGGGGTGTTAGTACTGGGAGGAGGGATGAGATACACCACGGCCCATGTCCTCCATAGTAACGAGGTGAAGGCCAGAAAGATCGGGCTTTGTGTAGGTGTCCTAGAGTCAAGTCCTGTCCTTCGTCCTTGACTCCTTTGCTCCTAGTAACCAGAGTCCCACACACTGAATAGGTCCAACACAGTTTTATTCTTTCAGCGAATAAACATACAGCACATTCCAGTGGGGACCTTTGCAACAGTTCAATGGGAGTAGGCCAAGGCACAATCCTTCCAGATAAAGCTAACCACTGTGGTGTCACCAGTGGCGAATAGTCACTGCCACTGACTATGTAAAATAGAACATGAATTACCTTCGCTAGCTCGGCCCCTGTCAGGGGAAGGATATCTGTCCAAGGGAGGTACCGGAGGCCTCTCTGTCACCAGCAATGCTGCACCGGACTCTTCAGAGAAGTTTTGCTCACCAGACCTCACAAACTCAGACACGGGCACCCAAGGAGTTAGGGCCCCCTCGGATTCCTCCACCCTCGCGGAACTCAGTCGAAGGTACTGAGCCCCAGGCATCCGCCATAGTACCTCACCCCAGGCTAAAGGTGCCTGAGATGGACTCCATCTCTCGCTCCGGCCAGGTCAAGGGCACCTGGGCCCGGAACTCCGGAACGCCAGCACCCAGGCTGAAGGTGCCTGGGTGCGGCCACGTCCTCCGACTCTGAAAACCCTGTGGTAAGGGTGTCCGCCCCTTTATCCCCTCTCCCTTTGCGCCACAGCGGGTTCCCCGCCCCGCTGTACCAGCGCCAGGGGAGGACAAAAAGGCACAGTCTTGCGGTGTGAGTTCAACCCCGGCCCCCGGCAACAATGCCACCTGTAGGACGCAGGGAACCTCACACAACCAGAGTCCTCCAAGAACCATAAAAGGGTCTCAGATTCCCTAGCAATCAGTGCATCTGAGTTACACTACCACCCAGATGCTTCCCCTAAATTCAAATACCCGCTACACTAAGGTAGCAAAAATGTCTAAACTAAAATAAAATAAAAAGGCAGCACCCTACAAGTGAGCATGAAGGCTTGTTATTAATTGTTAAGGGTATTGTGGAATACATCGCTATCCACTGGAAATTTTTTAATTTATTTGATGTCTTTGGCATGCATTCCATTAGACAGACAGCAGTGGCTATTGTTTTTCTGAAGTGACCATTCTGCATGAATAAAGAATGAGAGTCTTGCTATGAAGTTGGGACTTTCTAGCCCAGAAATGTGTTTTCTGATATGAATCTATCCTTTTTTTTTTTTTTTCTAGCACCCTGTGGATACAATGAGACAACAGAAGATGGCAAAATAGTACAGCATCCCCCGTGCAAGACTGGAGCATGGATTGTCCCAGCAATCATGGCCTGTTACCTCTTAGTTGCTAATATTCTTTTGGTAAACCTACTGATAGCTGTGTTCAAGTAAGTTTGTCACTTTATGAGCTCAAATCTAAACTATTAGTAAAAGTGGCAGTGGGTGCAAACACATAATGAAGTCCCAGTGAAATAATATTTTTAACACAATGTGCCTAAACCATATATTACTGAAAGCATTTTTCACAATGGGGTCAGCAGTAACATATAGGAGGTAAAAAAAAGTCACTACTGTTATAGCTAGAATTCATACAACTGCTTTAGTTTTCTAATCTGCATTAAAATAATGATTCATTTGTATCTGATTAATTCCCATTGATAAATTAGCACCAATGTGTTATTTTCTTCTTTTATCATATCAAAATTAACATTACATTACATATATATATAAGGGGCCTTCTGATCTTTAATATAATGGGCGTTGTCCCCAAAAGTGCAGATGAACCGTATTCTTTTATACAGTACCAAACCTTGCTCATATCTTTACAACCTCAAAAGTGTTAATAATTAAAACAGAACTGTGGTCAGGCTATGGATATTCAATTATTTACACCTTCTTAACAAGCCCTCACTAACCTCAGTAGCTGCAAACAACTGTTCTTTGAATAACCCCTTGTCTACGCCCGCACCACCACTGCCCATGGTGGTTTCTAAGCTCTTTCGTCCCTCTGAGCAGCCCAGGACTTAGATAAATTGTTTCGGGATGAAGAGCAGGCGGAGCACAAGGCACACAATGTACATTCCTTGATTTTCTCTGTGACTAATGAACAAGGTATTGGTGATCCTTTTGTCACTTCCGGGTTCAGATCTGTAATTTCCTGGCTGCTGTAGCCAGGGAACCAGCTAATCAGACACAATGTGTGCGTAATTGGCTGCTGCAGTGGAGAGCAGGGAAGACATTAGGGGAGGCTTTTCTAAAACTGGAGTGTGCAAAATCAGGTGGAGCTCTGCACAGAAACCGATAGCTTCTAGGTTTCATTACCAAAGCTTAATTTAAGAAAGCTGAAGTTAGAAGCTGATTGGCCACCATGCACAGCTGCATTAGTGCTCCAGTTTTAGTAAATCTACCCCTAGGGGTCTAATAGACCACTGATGTCTCTATAAAGGACCTGTCACTTGCCAGTGCTATTACATACTATAGGTGGATTGTTAGTTCTCTTGTGATAGCTACAGTATATAGTTAAATAAGTACATAAATAAACAAATAATTGTTTAAAAATTGCAACCCCTATCAACCTGCACTCGCACCTGCCCCTGCCTAGGGCACACACATGTATGTAAACAGCAATTCAGCCACACATGAGGTATCACTGCAGATGTCAGAGAGAGAGCAATAATTCTAGGACCATTACTGTAGTGGCAAGATTTTGGTTGTATAGCTCACAACCATCTTGCCTTGTGCCAAACAAGCACACACTTCAGATTTCATCTTACTGTAATAATCTATCTTAGGCTAAAATTCACTCACCATTCATTCGTCCCATTCATCCAAAGACCAGACATCACCAGACAGTTGTGTTCTCATCTCAGCGTCCCAGCATGACTGCCATGCTGATGCCCATAAAAGCCTTTTATTAAACTCCCAGCCGGAAGTGATGTCACAACATGTGACCTCCTCCACAGGAAGTGAGCTCACAGGAGCTCCACTCAGAATACAACACAAGAAATATAGCTTAAAGGATTCAATACAATAATACAATAATAATACAATAACCAATGAGCACAGTTCCTGATGAGGGGAGCTTATCCGCAGGTGTATGCCAACGCCATCACCTCAAATGCTGATCGGGCATACAGAAATGACAAGAGCACACACCTGCTAAACCGATAATGTATTTGCAGAGAGGCCTCACTCCGCAAACACCCTTCTCCAAATCAGGAAGTTTATCTCAACCAGCCTCAGACTGCCCCAGTCAGCTCTTTAGAGCGGGTTGCGGAAGTACTAACACTGGGTGACACTATGACAATACATATTAAATACATCTTCATAAAATTCTCCACAACAATTACCCATGGGTAACTCTAAACTGCTAACCTATGAAAGCTTTTAAAGCATTACACATGGGCAATTTTGGGTACTGTAGCCTTTCACCATTTTACGGGGGCACACAATTTAAAGGTTTGACATGTTTGGTACCTATTTCTCAATGCAACCCCATTTTGTCAAAAAAAATTGTATTTTGTTGTGCTTGTGTGCACTAAATTTTATTGCCACTGCCACCATTTGATTATACGGAGCCTCTGAAGAAAATATATAACTGGAGATCTAAAGTAAATTTCTAATAAAAAAATGCAAATTTTATCATTTGTGAAAAAAAAATATAACATTGCTCTGTAGTAGTTAGAGTTCAGAGAAAATTTACTTTCTTTTTCCTTCAAGTGGGGACTCATCACTTTGGTGTCACCCTCTACATTTGCACTGTTCTGTGTTTATATTACTAATTTCTGCCAGGAGGGACCCCAATTTTTTATTGATAGAAAACAAAAGTGAAAGTTTTTATTTTCAGAACTTTGAGGATACATTACTCTGAGGTTCCTGCAGCTACAGAGGTCAGTGAGGGCTTATTTTAAAGTAATTTTTATATATACCGGTAAGTATTAGAATGTCCATAACCTGGCTACAGTTGTACTTTTAGTGTTTTTCTTTTGTACATATCTCTACTATAAATTGTTTTTAAGGTTTATTTAGGGGTAAGAAGTTGTATAAAGAGTTTAAGACATAATGGTTTTCAAATGTTTTAGCATATTCCTTGTAAAATGTTTTGTTGCTTCCAGGAGCTTAACTACAATTCATGAGGCCCAATAGCTAAATGTTGATGCCTCCCCTCTACCAAAGAAAACCTCTGTCTGTAACACCTGGCAATGTCAGTTGGGACAATAGTATAATTTACCCTAACAAAAAGTATGTCTAAATCAAGAACAGGCAGCAGGGGAGCTATTAATGTAGTCAGTAGTAGACATGTGCATTCGTTTTCGTCCGAATGCATTTTTGTCCGAATTTCAGGTATTTTCGTTATCGTTTTAACAAACGAAAACGAAAATGCAGAATCCGAAAACCGAAAGATCCAACATAAACAAATGCTTAATTTTCATTTTCGTTGCAACAACAGTTCAATATAGATAGGAGATTCGACATGAGGCTGACAATAACAATCTGTGTCCATCGAACCTGTGGTCGAATGTGCCTAACCTTAACTCTATTAGTCCAAGATTATTCTACATAGAGAGAAAAGATTCGACATTATAGAGAGAAAAGATTCGACATAGAGAGAAAAGATTTGACATTATAGAGAGAAAAGATTCGACATTATAGAGAGAAAAGATTCGACATAGAGAGAAAAGATCACTGCTGGAATTGGGTGGGGGAAGTAAAATAAAAAAATGATGATGATGAATGTTATTGGCTGATTGTAACCAAAGAGGAGGAGCAGTAAAATAGCTAGCACTAACTTGACAATTCGACATGAACGACGAAGATTCAACGAAGCATCGAAAATTATACAAACGTCGAATCTGTCATTGAAGGCTTATGGTGTCTGTTGAAAGTTCTAAGAAGATTCTACGGAGCAGATAAACTGTACGACGCTGCAATCGTACATTTCCGGTCAAATGCTCGGCCCATAGGCTATAGAAGAATTCTAATGTTGGTTGACTAGTAGGGATGAGCTTCGAGTTCGAGTCGAACTCATGTTCTACTCGAACATTGCCTGTTCGCCCGTTCGCCGAACAGCGAACAAATTGGGGTGTTCACGGCAAATTCGAAAAATCTATGGGAGAAATCTAAAGTGCTAATTAGAAAGGCTTATATGCAAGTTATTGTCCTAAAAAGTGTTTGGGCACCCGGGTCCTGCCCCAGGGGACATGTATCAATGCAAAAAAAGTTTTAAAAACGGAAGATTTTTCGGGAGCAGTGATTTTAATAATGCTTAAAATGAAAAAATAAAAGTGAAATATTCCTTTAAATTTCGTACCTGGGGGGTGTGTATGATATGTATGTGAAGTGGCGCATGTTTCCCGTGCTTAGAACTGTCCCTGCAAAAAATGTCATTTTTGAAAGAAAAAAAGTAATTTAAAACTCATTCGCGGCTATTAATGAATTGTCGGCTCCCGGCAATACATACAAAAGTCATTGATAAAAAAAAAGCGTGGGGGTTCCCCAGAATTCAATTACCGGGCCCTTCAGGTCTGGAATGGATATTAAGGGGAACCCTGCCGCAAATTTAAAAAAAAATTGACGTGGAGTCCCCCTAAAAATCCATACCAGACCCCTTATCCGAGCACGCAACCTGGCCGGCTGCAGGGGAAAAGGGGGGGACGAGAGAGCGCCCCCCCTCCCTCCTCAACCGTACCAGGCCACATGCCCTCAACATGGGGAGGATGTCCCCCTGTTGATGGGGACAAGGGCCTCATCCCCACAACCCTTGCCCGGTGGTTGTGGGGGTCTGCGGGCGGGGGGCTTATCGGAATCTGGAAGACCCCTTTAACAAAGGGGACCCCCAGATCCCGCCCCCCCTATGTGAATTGGTAAGGGGTACATTGTACCCCTACCATTTCACGAAGAAAGCGTAAAAAAATGTTTAAAAAAACACACAAACACCTTGAAAAAGTCCTTTATTTAAAAAAAAAAAAACATTCCAGCGGTGAAATCCAGTGTCCCGCGGCGATCCCGATGTCCAGCGCTGTGCTTCATTGGTTGTGCCTGAGCGGACCTGATGGGGAACTCCCTCTCAGTATTTTAAATGTATAGACCCGCCCCTTCTAAAGTTCCCCATCAGGTCCGCTCAGCGGACCAGATGCGGAACATGAGAAGGGGCGGGTCTATACATGTATTACCACAGTGAGAGAAGTTCCCCATCAGGTCCGCCCCCTCGGTATGTCGGACCCGCCTACGTCATTGGCTTGAGCGGGGAACTTCCTTCACTGTGTAATTTAAATTTACATAGTGAAGGAAGTTCCCCGCTCAAGCCAATGATGTAGGCGGGTCCGACATACCGAGGGGGCGGACCTGATGGGGAACTGCTCTCACTTTGGTAATACATGTATAGACCCGCCCCTTCGCATGTTCCGCATCTGGTCCGCTGAGCGGACCTGATGGGGAACTTTAGAAGGGGCGGGTCTATACATTTAAAATACTGAGAGGGAGTTCCCCATCAGGTCCGCTCAGGCACAACCAATGAAGGACAGCGCTGGACATCGGGATCGCCGCGGGACACTGGATTTCACCGCTGGAATGTTTTTGTTTTTTTTTAAATAAAGGACTTTTTCAAGGTGTTTGTGTGTTTTTTTAAACATTTTTTTACGCTTTCTTCGTGAAATGGTAGGGGTACAATGTACCCCTTACCAATTCACATAGGGGGGGGGCCGGGATCTGGGGGTCCCCTTTGTTAAAGGGGTCTTCCAGATTCCAATAAGCCCCCCGCCCGCAGACCCCCACAACCACCGGGCAAGGGTTGTGGGGATGAGGCCCTTGTCCCCATCAACATGGGGACATCCTCCCCATGTTGAGGGCATGTGGCCTGGTACGGTTCAGGAGGGAGGGGGGGCCGCTCTCTCGTCCCCCCCCTCTTCCCCTGCGGCCGGCCAGGTTGCGTGCTCGGATAAGGGGTCTAGTATGGATTTTTAGGGGGACTCCACGCCATTTTTTTTTAAATTTGGGGTGGAGTTCCCCTTAAAATCCATGCCAGATCTGAAGGGCCTGGTAATTGAATTCTGGGGAACCCCCACGCTTTTTTATTTTTTATTTTTATCAATGACTTTTGTATGTATTGCCGGGAGCCGACAATTCATTAATAGCCGCGAGTCAGTTTTAAATGACTTTTTTCTTTCAAAAATGAAATTTTTTGCAGGGACAGTTCTAAGCCCGGGAAACATGCGCCACTTTACATGCATATCATACACACCCCCCAGGTACGAAATTTAAAGGAATATTTCACTTTTATTTTTTCATTTTAAGCATTATTAAAATCACTGCTCCCGAAAAAACTTCCGTTTTTAAAACTTTTTTTGCATTGATACATGTCCCCTGGGGCAGGACCCAGGTCCCCAAACACTTTTTAGGACAATAACTTGCATATTAGCCTTTATAATTAACACTTTAGATTTCGAACGTTCGAGTCCATTGTATTTAATAGGGTTCTAAAGTTCACACGGCTCATCCCTGTTGACTAGTAGGGATGAGCTCGGTGTTCGAGTCGAACATACGTTCGACTCGAACATCGGCTGTTCGATCGTTCGACGAAGATCGAACGATTTGGGCCGTTCGCGCCTAATTCGAGTGACGCGAACGGCCCACAATGCACTACGCCATCGCAGTGTCATCCAGGCGCTGTGATTGGCCAAGCATGCACTGTGACCCCGCATGCTTGGCCAATCACAGCACCAGCAGCGAGGAGAGCAATGATTGGCCACAGGCAGGATGCCTGTAGCCAATTATTGCTGAGGGTGTTTAGTACACGCCCCACACTATAAAAGGCCGCCAGCACGGCGGCCTAGTGTAGTGTGTTCCGGAGCAGGGAAAGAGAAGCATAGGCAGGGACAGTGACATTTATTTTTTCTTGCTTAACCTGGATTCCTTTAGTTTAGGGAAAGAGAAGGATAGGTAGGGAGAGTGTCAGTGTGTTTTACTGTGCGAATCCTTGTTTCTAGGGACAGGGAAGGACAGTGAGGGAAATTCTCCTTGTGCTATAGTGTGCTTTAAAAAAACATTTTTTCTAGGGACAGAAAACTATAGGTAGGAAGAGTGTCAGTTTCTTTCACTGTGATAATCCTTGTTTCTAGGGACAGGGAAGGACAGTGAGGGAAATTCTCCTTGTGCTATAGTGTGCTTTAAAAAAACATTTTTTCTAGGGACAGAAAACTATAGGTAGGAAGAGTGTCAGTTTCTTTCACTGTGATAATCCTTGTTTCTAGGGACAGGGAAGGACAGTGAGGGAAATTCTCCTTGTGCTATAGTGTGCTAAAGCATTGATCATCAATCAGCTTTAAAAAAAAAAAATTCTAGGGACAGAAAACTATAGGTAGGAAGAGTGTCAGTTTCTTTCACTGTGATAATCCTTGTTTCTAGGGACAGGGAAGGACAGTGAGGGAAATTCTCCTTGTGCTATAGTGTGCTAAAGCATTGATCATCAATCAGCTTTAAAAAAACATTTTTTCTAGGGACAGAAAACTATAGGTAGGAAGAGTGTCAGTTTATTTCACTGTGATAATCCTTGTTTCTAGGGACAGGGAAGGACAGTGAGGGAAATTCTACTTGTGCTATAGTGTGCTTTAAAAAAACATTTTTTCTAGGGACAGAAAACTATAGGTAGGAAGAGTGTCAGTTTCTTTCACTGTGATAATCCTTGTTTCTAGGGACAGGGAAGGACAGTGAGGGAAATTCTCCTTGTGCTATAGTGTGCTTTAAAAAAACATTTTTTCTAGGGACAGAAAACTATAGGTAGGAAGAGTGTCAGTTTCTTTCACTGTGATAATCCTTGTTTCTAGGGACAGGGAAGGACAGTGAGGGAAATTCTCCTTGTGCTATAGTGTGCTAAAGCATTGATCATCAATCAGCTTTAAAAAAAATTTTTTCTAGGGACAGAAAACTATAGGTAGGAAGAGTGTCAGTTTCTTTCACTGTGATAATCCTTGTTTCTAGGGACAGGGAAGGACAGTGAGGGAAATTCTACTTGTGCTATAGTGTGCTAAAGCATTGATCATCAATCAGCTTTAAAAAAACATTTTTTCTAGGGACAGAAAACTATAGGTAGGAAGAGTGTCAGTTTCTTTCACTGTGATAATCCTTGTTTCTAGGGACAGGGAAGGACAGTGAGGGAAATTCTCCTTGTGCTATAGTGTGCTAAAGCATTGATCATCAATCAGCTTTAAAAAAACATTTTTTCTAGGGACAGAAAACTATAGGTAGGAAGAGTGTCAGTTTCTTTCACTGTGATAATCCTTGTTTCTAGGGACAGGGAAGGACAGTGAGGGAAATTCTACTTGTGCTATAGTGTGCTAAAGCATTGATCATCAATCAGCTTTAAAAAAACATTTTTTCTAGGGACAGAAAACTATAGGTAGGAAGAGTGTCAGTTTCTTTCACTGTGATAATCCTTGTTTCTAGGGACAGGGAAGGACAGTGAGGGAAATTCTCCTTGTGCTATAGTGTGCTAAAGCATTGATCATCAATCAGCTTTAAAAAAACATTTTTTCTAGGGACAGAAAACTATAGGTAGGAAGAGTGTCAGTTTCTTTCACTGTGATAATCCTTGTTTCTAGGGACAGGGAAGGACAGTGAGGGGAATTCTCCTTGTGCTATAGTGTGCTTTAAAAAAACATTTTTTCTAGGGACAGAAAACTATAGGTAGGAAGAGTGGCAGTTTCTTTCACTGTGATAATCCTTGTTTCTAGGGACAGGGAAGGACAGTGAGGGAAATTCTCCTTGTGCTATAGTGTGCTAAAGCATTGATCATCAATCAGCTTTAAAAAAACATTTTTTCTAGGGACAGAAAACTATAGGTAGGAAGAGTGTCAGTTTCTTTCACTGTGATAATCCTTGTTTCTAGGGACAGGGAAGGACAGTGAGGGAAATTCTCCTTGTGCTATAGTGTGCTAAAGCATTCCTCATCAACCATCTTTGAAATCCTTGTTTTTTGGACAGTCAGGGAAATTGTCGTTGTGCTATTCTGTGCAAAAGCAATCATCCTCAACCATATTTAGAAATCCTTAAGTAAAGGGACAGAGAAGGACACCTGAAGGTAGCCCTTATTGCTTTTTTCCCATCTCCCTGCAGGCCATCTATTAGAATGTCTGGAAGGCAAACAAGGAGAGGCAGACAGTCAGGAGGCAATAAAAGAGGGCAAGCAGGCTCTGTGTCTGGGGGCAACAGTGCTGGTCGTGGACGCGGTGCATTGTCATCAGCACATGGCCATGGGACACGCTTGTCCTTCTTTTCGGCAGCTGGACATGTTGAGCCACATCATGCCGAAGACTTGGTAGAGTGGATGACCAAGCCCTCCTCCTCCTCCTCATCCTCTCTCACCCAGGCTCAGGGTACTGGCAAAGCAGCTGCCAAAGCGTCCTCTTCCCTGGTATCAATGTCAGACTCATCATCAGTCACTCCTTCCCTAGACCCACCATGTCCTCCTCCTGAGGAGTCCCCCGAACTGTTTGAGCACAGTGTTGGGTACATGCTCCAGGAGGATGCCCAGCGTTTCGAAGGGTCTGATGATGAAACCCAGCTACAGGAAGGCAGTAGCGTGAGAGCAGACAGAGGGGATGCTCAAGAAGGACACCAATCTGGCAGTCATGTTCCAGCAGCTGCAGCATACTGCCAGATTGGCTCCAGTGATGAGGAGGGAGGGGATGATGAGGTCACTGACTCCACGTGGGTGCCTAATAGGAGAGAGGAGGAGGAGGAGGATGAGGAGGAGGCACATCTCCAACGAGGCAGAATGCCCTTTGGTGGCCAGCGTAAGGGCAGTACACCGACGGAATCACACCGCAGAGCTCCGCCTGTGCAGGGCGCTGCCTCTGCCCGTCATTCAAAAAGTTCTTTGGTGTGGGCCTTTTTTGAGGCTAGTGCATCAGATCGCACAGCTGCTGTTTGCAATATATGTCTCAAGCGTATATCGCGTGGCCAAAACATCAGCCGCTTGGGTACCACATGCCTGACCAGACATATGTTGACCTGCCATGCAGCTCGTTGGCAAGCCTACCTCAAAGACCCACACCAAAGAACAAAGCGGACCTCTCCTTGCACCGCATCAGCTGGGATCTCCAACCCCACTATAACTTCAGTCCTCTCTGAAACATGCACTGAGAGGAATGAAGGTGTAGAATTAGGTGTGTCACAGCCAAGTACTTGCGGCCACTCTGCTAGCAGTACACCGACGTCCGATTCTAGCAGGCAAATTTCCCTGCCCCAGCTGCTGGACCGTCGAAAGAAGTTCACTCCCAGCCATCCACATGCCCAGCGGTTGAATGCTAGCTTGGCTAAATTGCTAGCGCTTCAACTGCTGCCTTTTCAGTTGGTAGACTCGGCCCCCTTCCGTGAGTTTGTGCAATGTGCGGTTCCTCAGTGGCAGGTTCCCAAACGCCACTTTTTCTCACGGAAGGCTATTCCGGCTCTCTACCGGCATGTGGAAGGCAATGTCTTGGCCTCGCTGGACAGGGCGGTCAGCGGTAAGGTGCATATTACCGCTGACTCATGGTCCAGCAGGCATGGACAGGGACGTTACCTTTCTTTCACGGCCCATTGGGTCACTCTTTTGGCAGCTGGGAAGGATGCAGGACAAGGTGCAGTAGTGTTGGAGGTTGTTCCACCGCCACGCCTCCAAAATGCTACTACTGGTTGTGACACACCTCTCTCCTCCACCCCCTCCTCTTCTTCTTCCTCCATGGCCTCTTCCTGTGGTTTGTCCTCTGAACCAGCGGTGCTCCGTAGCCGTTCAAGGGGCTACGCAAGTACGCAGGCAAAAAGATGCCATGCCGTGCTTGCGCTGGTGTGTTTGGGGGACAGAAGCCACACTGGGGCAGAGGTCCTGTCTGCTCTGCAGGGCCAGGCCGAGAGGTGGTTGACGCCACGCCAGCTTAAGCCAGGAATGGTGGTTTGCGACAATGGCACCAACCTCCTCTCCGCCCTCCGACAGGGACAACTGACCCATGTGCCCTGTGTGGCTCACGTCCTTAACCTGGTGGTGCAGCGGTTCTTGGGCAGGTACCCGGGCTTACAGGATGTCCTGAGGCAGGCCAGGAAAGTCTGTGTGCATTTCCGCAGATCTTATAATGCCAGTGCTCGCCTGGCTGAGCTGCAAAAGGAGTTGAACCTGCCCAAGAACCGCCTTATATGTGACATGCCCACCAGGTGGAACTCAACGTTGGCCATGCTGCAGCGGCTGCACACGCAGCAGAGGGTCATCAATGAGTACCTGTGCGACTACGGCACCAGGACAGGGTCAGGGGAGCTTGGTTTTTTTTCTCCACGCCAGTGGGGCATGATCAGGGATGCATGCACTGTCCTGGCACCATTTGAGGAGGCCACGAGGATGGTGAGCAGTGACAGTGCATGCATCAGTGACACTGTACCTCTTGTCCACCTGTTGGAGCACACGCTGCGTGGAATAATGGACAGGGCACTTGAGGCAGAACAGAGGCAGGAAGAGGAGGACTTCCTTGCCTCTCAAGGCCCCCTTTACCCAGACAGTGTTCCTTCTGTCCCACCCATCGCACAGGAAGAGGAGGAGGAGGAGGAGGAGGAGGAGGATTGTGTCAGCATGGAGGTGGAGGCTGGCACTCAGCATCATCAGCAGCAGTCTTTTAGGGATGATTTACAGTCCCAAGAAACCAGTGGACTTGTACGTGGCTGGGAGGAGGTGGCTGCGGATCATGTCGTCCTTAGTGACCCAGAGGACTCCGGAGCGAATGCCTCAGCAAACCTATGCTGCATGGCCTCCCTGATCCTGCAAAGTCTGCGGAAGGATCCTCGTATTCTTCGGATCAAGGAGAGGGACCATTACTGGCTGGCCACTCTCCTTGATCCACGGTACAAGGGTAAGGTTGCGGACCTTATGTTACCGTCGCAGAGGGAGCAGAGGATGAGACAACTCCGGGAGGCCTTGCAGAAAGGTCTGTGCAACGCGTTCCCAGAGACTGGGAGGTTACAAACTCCTGGTCCTGGACAACGAGTTGCTGAGGCTTCGGCCAGTCAAAGAAGGAGCGGTGGGGAAGGTGGCCGTCTGACCGATGCGTTCAGACAATTCTTTAGTCCGCAGCCCCAAAGTATGATCGGTTCCAGCAACCATCGCCAGCGTCTGATAAACATGGTGCAGGAATATCTAGGGGCAAGGTCAGACTTGGACACCTTCCCCACCGAAAATCCTCTGGCTTACTGGGTCTTGAGGATGGATCACTGGCCAGAGCTTGCACAGTATGCAATTGAGCTACTGGCCTGTCCTGCATCCAGCGTTCTTTCGGAACGCACATTCAGTGCTGCTGGAGGATTTGTCACGGATCACAGGGTGCGCCTGTCCACCGACTCGGTTGATCGACTGACTTTCATCAAGATGAACCAGTCTTGGATCACCACCAGCTACCACACACCTGATGCTGATATAACAGACTAATTGATTTTAACATGTCACATCCCTTCAAGACTGATGCTGATGCTGAGTGCCTGTGCTGTTATGTTGACTGGCTATCCTCCTCCTCCGAGTCCTCAATGATACGATTGATGATGATAGCTTGGAAGATCATTTTTGTTTATGGGTGCCGCCACCAGTGGCTAAGGCCCAATTTTTCAGCCCCTGTTTTACAGGGGCGTGTAATTACAATTTTTTTAGCAATAATTTGCCATAGGGCTCATTGCTGTGCTCCAAGTACAGTATCTGTGAGGGGTTGGAGTGTTGTGGCACCAGTGCCTAAGGCCCAATTTTTCAGCCCCTGTTTAACAGGGGCGTGTCATTACAATTTTTGAAGCAATACTTTGCAACAGGGCTCATTGCTGTGCTCCAAGTACAGTATCTGTGAGGGGTTGTAGTGTTGTGCCACCAGTGCCTAAGGCCCAATTTTTCAGCCCCTGTTCAACAGGGGCATGCAATTACAATTCTTGATCTAATAATTCACAGCAGGGTCCATTGCTGCACCCACCAAGAGTAACTCTGAGGGCTTACAGTCTTGTGGCAACGCCACCACCACCACCACCACGAAAGGCCCAATTTTTCAGCCCCTGTTCAAAAGGGGCATGTAATTACAATTCTTGATCTAATAATTCACAGCAGGGCCCATTGCTGCACCCACCAAGAGTAACTGTCAGGGCTTACAGTGTTGTGGCACCAGCACCACCATCAAAGCCCCAATTTTTACTACCACTGTTCAACAATTATATGTAATTAAAATTCCTGATATAATAGTTGACAGCAGGGCGTTCCAGCACCAACCAAGAGTAACTGAGTGCTTACAGTGTTGTGCCAACACCAACAACTAAGGGGCCTATTTCTGCAGAGTATATACGGCAGGTCCCTACTTTCAAACATCCAACTTACAAACGACTCCTACTTGCAAACGAAAGAAGACAACAGGAAGTGAGAGGAAATCTACCCCTAGAAAGGAAAATTCTCTCCTGTAAGAATAAATATGGGAGAAAGGGGTCTCATCTGTACTGATGCTTTATCAGCAATCCTTGTTTCAAGAAAAACACCACATTTCAAAAACAGTTGTCATTGGGACGGAAAGTGAGGTGAAATGTTCTGAACAGGGGCACAGACAGCAAAACAAATGTTACAGGGGTGATAACCCTTACCTATGTTTCCCAAAAAGTTTAAAAATAGATTTTTGGGCTGGAGCTACACTTCAACAATGTACCTGTTCAAAATTACAAACAGATTCTACATAAGAACAAACCTACAGTCCCTGTCTTGTATGCACCGCCTGTATACGGCTGTTCAGAGTATATAGGGCCTTTTTTATTTTATGTGCGGGGTTCCCCTTAATATCCATACAAGACCCAAAGGGGCTGGTAATGGGCTGGGGTAGGGGGGGGGGGTCATGGGGTAGCTATGCCATTTTTCTTAAAGAATTTCATCCATATTACCGGGACCAGACATTACATTAAAGCCGCAAGCAGTTTTAAATGGCTTTTTTTTCCTTTAGAAGTGTCATTTTGTGCAGGGACAGTTCTAAACACGGGAAACACGTGGCACTTCACAGGCATACTTTAGACACCCCCCAGGTACGATATTTAAAGGAATATTTGACTTTTTTTTTTTCACTTTATGCATCATTAAAATGACTGCTCCCGAAAAACGACCGTTTTTAAAACTTCTTTTTGCATTGATACATGTCCCCTGGTGCAGAACCCGGGTTCCCAAACCCTATTTATGACAATAACATGCATAATAGTTGTTATAATTATCACTTTAGAATTCGAACGTTCGCATCCATTGTATTTAATAGGGTTCTAATGTTCGTTCGAACTTTCGGTCCGTTCGCGGGTTCTGGTGCGAACCGAACCCGGGGGTGTTCGGCTCATCACTAGTCTTGAGGATGGATCACTGGCCAGAGCTTGCACAGTATGCAATTGAGCTACTGGCCTGTCCTGCATCCAGCGTTCTTTCGGAACGCACATTCAGTGCTGCTGGAGGATTTGTCACGGATCACAGGGTGCGCCTGTCCACCGACTCGGTTGATCGACTGACTTTCATCAAGATGAACCAGTCTTGGATCACCACCAGCTACCACACACCTGATGCTGATATAACAGACTAATTGATTTTAACATGTCACATCCCTTCAAGACTGATGCTGATGCTGAGTGCCTGTGCTGTTATGTTGACTGGCTATCCTCCTCCTCCGAGTCCTCAATGATACGATTGATGATGATAGCTTGGAAGATCATTTTTGTTTATGGGTGCCGCCACCAGTGGCTAAGGCCCAATTTTTCAGCCCCTGTTTTACAGGGGCGTGTAATTACAATTTTTTTAGCAATAATTTGCCATAGGGCTCATTGCTGTGCTCCAAGTACAGTATCTGTGAGGGGTTGTAGTGTTGTGCCACCAGTGCCTAAGGCCCAATTTTTCAGCCCCTGTTCAACAGGGGCATGTAATTACAATTCTTGATCTAATAATTCACAGTAGGGCCCATTGCTGCACCCACCAAGAGTAACTCTGAGGGCTTACAGTGTTGTGGCAACGCCACCACCACCACCACCACGAAAGGCCCAATTTTTCAGCCCCTGTTCAAAAGGGGCATGTAATTACAATTCTTGATCTAATAATTCACAGCAGGGCCCATTCCTGCACCCACCAAGAGTAACTCTGAGGGCTTACAGTGTTGTGGCAACGCCACCACCACCACCACCACGAAAGGCCCAATTTTTCAGCCCCTGTTCAAAAGGGGCATGTAATTACAATTCTTGATCTAATAATTCACAGCAGGGCTCATTCCTGCACCCACCAAGAGTAACTCTGAGGGCTTACAGTGTTGTGGCAACACCACCACCACCACCACGAAAGGCCCAATTTTTCAGCCCCTGTTCAACAGGGGCATGCAATTACAATTCTTGATCTAATAATTCACAGCAGGGCCCATTCCTGCACCCACCAAGTGTAACTCTGAGGGCTTACAGTGTTGTGGCAACACCACCACCACCACCACCACCACGAAAGGCCCAATTTTTCAGCCCCTGTTCAACAGGGGCATGCAATTACAATTCTTGATCTAATAATTCACAGCAGGGCCCATTGCTGCACCCACCAAGAGTAACTCTGAGGGCTTACAGTGTTGTGGCAACGCCACCACCACCACCACCACGAAAGGCCCAATTTTTCAGCCCCTGTTCAAAAGGGGCATGTAATTACAATTCTTGATCTAATAATTCACAGCAGGGCCCATTCCTGCACCCACCAAGAGTAACTCTGAGGGCTTACAGTGTTGTGGCAACACCACCACCACCACCACCACGAAAGGCCCAATTTTTCAGCCCCTGTTCAACAGGGGCATGCAATTACAATTCTTGATCTAATAATTCACAGCAGGGCCCATTGCTGCACCCACCAAGAGTAACTGTCAGGGCTTACAGTGTTGTGGCACCAGCACCACCATCAAAGGCCCAATTTTTACTACCACTGTTCAACAATTATATGTAATTAAAATTCCTGATATAATAGTTGACAGCAGGGCGTTCCAGCACCAACCAAGAGTAACTGTGAGTGCTTACAGTGTTGTGCCAACACCAACAACTAAGGGGCCTATTTCTGCAGAGTATATACGGCAGGTCCCTACTTTCAAACATCCAACTTACAAACGACTCCTACTTGCAAACGCAAGAAGACAACAGGAAGTGAGAGGAAATCTACCCCTTGGAAGGAAAATTCTCTCCTGTAAGAATTAATATGGGAGAAAGGTGTCTCCTCTGTACTGATGCTTTATCAGCAATCCTTGTTTCAAGAAAAACACCACATTTCAAAAACAGTTGTCATTGGGACGGAAAGTGAGGTGAAATGTTCTGAACAGGGGCACAGACAGCAAAACAAATGTTACAGGGGTGATAACCCTTACCTATGTTTTCCAAAAAGTTTAAAAATAGATTTTTGGGCTGGAGCTACACTTAAACAATGTACCTGTTCAAAATTACAAACAGATTCTACATAAGAACAAACCTACAGTCCCTGTCTTGTATGCACCGCCTGTATACGGCTGTTCAGAGTATATAGGGCCTTTTTTATTTTATGTGCGGGGTTCCCCTTAATATCCATACAAGACCCAAAGGGGCTGGTAATGGGCTGGGGTAGGGGGGGGGGTCATGGGGTAGCTATGCCAT
The DNA here is from genome assembly GCA_029206835.1 of Rana muscosa. Classification (NCBI taxonomy): domain Eukaryota; kingdom Metazoa; phylum Chordata; class Amphibia; order Anura; family Ranidae; genus Rana; species Rana muscosa. The sequence goes on along the minus strand of CM055116.1, from coordinate 746,049,903 downwards.
TTTTCTTAAAGATTTTCATCCATATTACCGGGACCAGACATTACATTAAAGCCGCAAGCAGTTTTAAATGGCTTTTTTTTCCTTTAGAAGTGTCATTTTGTGCAGGGACAGTTCTAAACACGGGAAACACGTGGCACTTTACAGGCATACTTTAGACACCCCCCAGGTACGATATTTAAAGGAATATTTGACTTTTTTTTTTTCACTTTATGCATCATTAAAATGACTGCTCCCGAAAAACGACCGTTTTTAAAACTTCTTTTTGCATTGATACATGTCCCCTGGTGCACAACCCGGGTTCCCAAACCCTTTTTAGGACAATAACATGCATAATAGTTGTTATAATTAGCACTTTAGAATTCGAACGTTCGCATCCATTGTATTTAATAGGGTTCTAATGTTCGTACGAACTTTCGGTCCGTTCGCGGGTTCTGGTGCGAACCGAACCCGGGGGTGTTCGGCTCATCACTATTGACTAGTAATAGTAATTAAAAAATATAATTATTACTAGTCATACAATAGAATTCATCTATAGCTTGTAGGCGGAACATTCGACCGGAAATGTATGATTGCAGCGTCGTACAGTTTTGCTGCTCCGTCGAATCTTCTTTGAACATTCGACAGACACTATAAGCCTTCAATGACAGATTCGACCTTAATTAATTCAGATTTTCGGACGAATGCAATTTCTAATGAAAAACGAAATAAATAAAAACGAATTTCGGGAGTAACTAAATAAATGTATTTTTCTAACGAAAACGAAATTCCGAAACGAAATATTTCAGTGTGCACATGTCTAGTCAGTAGTAGTCGTAGTAGTAGTAGTAGTAGTGGTAGTAGTAGTTAATGTAGTCATTGCTAGAGACCAGTGCTGTGAATAGAAGTTGCCAGAGAAGAGTAGCAGTTTTAATTTTTAACCTTAATACTCCAGCTAGCTACTCAACTGCTCACCAGCATTTTCAGCATCAGCTGTATAACATCTTAGAGCTTTGGTGTAAATTCTTAGTCCTCCCACCAATTTTACCATCCCAGCCAGCAAGTGCTGAACATGGTCTTGTAGTTTGTATATTTTTAATTTAATTTTATTACATACTTGTTAGTTCTTCTATGCACAATAACTTTACAAACTTAATACAAACTTTAAACAGTTTTTTTTAAATAATTTCAAATCTTAACTGCTAGCCGACCATATAACATAGATATATGGCAGCAAGGTAGCTCTGCTGCGGCAGATCACGTACTAGGTAAGTGATCTGGCACTTCTGGGTAGGGGATCAACATGCGCCACTGGCGATGCGGCTGTGCTATTAATAAACACAGTAGATGTCGATCAGTGGGTGTCCTGGCCAATGGATTAACGCCGGCACCCGCCGATCATCGTGAATTTACACAGAAAAGAGCCCTGCCTATGTAAACGAGGCAGAGCCCTGTCCTGTCAGCAGGGAAGTAATGGATTTTCGTTCCTCATAAAGCAGGGAATCCATTACTTGCCTTAGTAAAAGCACCTCACACAGTACACCAAAACACTGTCTAGGCACACACATTTAACACATGAATTCCCCCTAGATGTTTAACTCTTTCCCAGCCAGTGTCAGTACAGTGACAGTGCATATTTTTAGAACTGATCACGTATTAGTGTCACTGGTTCCCAAGAAGTGTCAAAAGTGTCAGTTAGTGTACGAATGTCTGCCGCAATATCGCAGTCCCGCTATAAGTCACTAATCACTGCCATTACTAGTAAAAAATAAAATTCCAGTGTACTTTTGCGCAAACCAATCAATATACACTTAAAGTGGAAGTAAACCCTCCTATCATTTTCAGGCAAGGAAGCTGCCATCTTGGCCTCTGTTTAATCTTCAACTGCCATGATGCTGCACATGTGATCAGTTATGACACCAGCCATTGGATGGTTTGACAGTTTGGTTGAGAGCACAACCAATGTGACAGTTGGCATTCCAGGCATGCCGGGAATGTAACTGCTTTTTGAAACTGTTAAAACTATGGGTTTACTTCCGCTTTAATGGGACTGTTTTGTTTTTTTTTATTCACCAAAAACATGTAGCAGAATATGTATTGGCCTAAATTTATCAAGAAATATGATTTTTTATAATTTTTTATTGGATATGTTTTATAGCAGAAAGTAAAAAATATTGTTTTTTTTTTGTTTGTTTTTTTCAAAATTGTTTGTTTTTTTGTTTATATTGCAAAAAATTAAAAACACAGTGGTAATGAAATACCACCAAAAGAAAGTTCTATTGGTGGGAAAAAAAAGACATCCATTTTGTTTGGGTACAGCATTCTGTGACCGCGCAATAGTCAGTTAAAGTAACAGTGCCGTATCACAAAAAATGGCCAGGCCATGAAGGGGGGTAAATTTTCCAGAGGTCAAGTGGTTAAACATTATCACTTCTAAGCTGAGAAGAGACTCTGGGATTTTCAGCCACAGGAATACTGTGTGAGGTATACTGGGTTAATGTCAAAGTGCTGTCCAAGATGACCAGCAGCTCTAAACTCACAGATAGGGAGATCCAACGGAAATCAGCAACAGCACAATATTAATGCATGATACTGTGCATCTGACCTCAGCTCTTCTGGAATGTAGACATCAGACTACCTCCCTAGTGGGACTTCAGAGCAGCCCAGCTGTTTTTCTTTGAGTTAAATTATTGAAATAACTCATAATTAGTGTACACATTAAAGAAATCTATTCCAATGGGAAGGTAGGACATTGTCTTAAAAAGACAAATGTTGAAAGAAAGAAATACAACTTGAATTTCTTTTGCATGATTTATTAAAACTCATGTATGGGTGCTGGTGCATTGATTGTGCATGGGCAACAAAATTGTATCTTTGCAGTTCTGACAATGCTCATGTGATTTGCACTTGCTATACAGTAAACCATAGAGGAGACTCCCATTGCATCATGAGAGCGGGGCTGTTTTCTTTGGTTTCTGTGGTCATTTATGGAGGGATATGAGTATAGAAGATATATACAAGCTGCAATTGCTTGCAAATTCTGCTAATTCTGGTCAAATGGCTGTCTCTGGTTTTAGTGCTTTCCGGGTTACTGAGCGGAACAAGTATACAGGAAATGAAAGCAGAGCAGAGCAAAAGTCCTGCTGCTGCGTCCAATGACACAGACAGCAGAGCTCGGCCCCTCCCCTGCCCCCGTCTCCCGTGTCACTAGATTTGATTGACAGCAGCAGGAGCCAATGGCTCCCGCTGCTGTCAATCTATCCAATGAGGACCAGAGACAGCGGCTGGAGCTGCTAGTCTCGTGCTCACCGCTGGAACGATCAGGTTTAGTTAAGAAAAAGGGGGGCTTTGGGGGGGGGTGCTGCAGCACAGCTGCAATGAGACTGTACAACTCATTTAAGACATGCACTGGGGGTTTTACTGCTGTTTAAGACTCTGTTTGGGAGATTTCTCCTCATTTCTTGTCCTGATTGCAATGTTGCCACCAAGGCAGGATATTAGGCAAATTTCCATAAGTGACAAAGATAGTAATACAAAAAACACGTTTTAGTAGATTAGGGAGGGCTAGAAATCATGTTAGCTTTTGATTGCTGGGTTTCCGTTGCAGATTTTCCCTCACTTCCTGTTTAGTGATTACCGTATATACTCGAGTATAAGCCAAGTTTTTCAGCCCTTTTTTTAGGGCTGAAAGTACACCCCTCGGCTTATATTCAAATACACCCCTCGGCTTATACCTGAAAATCTTTTTATACTGCGGCCGGCATCCATTGTTTAAATATCGCAGCTTTCTCCTGGTCCCTTCCGTGATAGGCGTTTCCAGCAAACACTGTGTTGAGTGTTCCGCCTATCACGGAGGTCCTCTCATTCTCGGACTCCGTTTCCCAGCAGACAATGTGTTCAGTGTTCCGCCTATCATGGACGTTCTCTTGTCTGAGGATGAAAAGATGTCCGTGATTGGCGGAACACTGAACACAGTGCCTGCTGGGAAACAGAGTCTGAGAATAAGAGGACCTCCGTGATAGGCGGAACACTCAACACAGTGTTTGCTGGAAACGCCTATCACGGAACAAGACCAAGAGGAAGCTGCGATATTTAAACAATGGACGCTGGGCGCAGTATAAGAAGATTTTCAGGTACACTGACTCGGGCACAGGGAGGCTGCAATGAACACAGTGAGGTTGGGCACAGTAAGCTGGCAATGGGCACAGTAAGGTGGCACAGTGAGGTGGCAATGGGCACAGTAAGGTGGCAATGGGCACAGTGAGGTGGCACAGTGAGGTGGCAATGGGCACAGTAAGGTTGGGCAATTGGCACAGTGAGGTGCACATTTCCCCCCTAGGCTTATACTTGAGTCAATAAGTTTTCCCAGTTTATTGGGGTAATATTAGGTACCTCGGCTTATACTCGGGTCAGCTTATACTCGAGTATATACGGTACATTGTAGCCAGAACAAGAAAGTGTGTGTGGGGGAGGGGGGGGTGGTCACCTCAACAATTCCTCAGACAGCAATAAAACCCTGACAGAAGTTATAAGTTACTCTATCCAAAACTAAAAAGAAAACATTTTAGGTTGGTGGTATGCTTTATCCACACATGCCCTGTAGCAAGAGACACAAATGAATAGTAACAGCCTTGTTGAAAAAGCAGTAAAAATGCAAAGTGCAGCAGCCCACAGCAAGCAATCAGAAGTCACTCTTGTCTATGTATAACTTCCTTAAAAATAAATTGGATTTGTTGTTAGGTGTTCATTTATTCTGCCATTCTCTTTTTCACTTATCAATTTCTCAAAACAGTTGTAAATGTCGCAATAGTTTTTTGTTTTTGGTTCACTTGGCCTTGAGTAATCATTTCAGTTGATTCTGGTATTTTTCTTTCCAGCAACACGTTCTTTGAAGTCAAGTCCATATCAAACCAAGTTTGGAAGTTCCAGAGATACCAGTTGATAATGACATTTCATGAAAGGCCTGTCTTGCCTCCTCCTTTGATTATTTTTAGCCATTTCACTATGATATGTAAACACCTGTGCTGTCGCTGGAGAAAGCATGAAAGTGATCAAGAAGAAAGAGACTATGGATTAAGTAAGGCTTGCACTATAAAAAAATATATATTTATTTTGTATAAGTACATAGCACTATCTATGGGAATGCGATCATCCTGTATAACTGCAGCAAAAACATGTCAAAATAAGTGACTAAAAGAAACACTTGATCAGTGTAACACTGACATAAAAGTATGCCCAGTAGAGTTTTACAATCACCCCCCTCTTCCCTGAACAGTAACTTGCAATGCCTTTGGCGCTGACTGTAGTGACAAGCTATGTTAAAGATTTAAAGGTATACAAAAATCAAACTTTAAAATTAAGCGTGCCAATATTGTATATACAGAGGGTTTTATTAACTTTCCTGGACCTTTTCCTTCCCTTCACAATATCCTGATCCATTGCAATGTGTAAACGTCTGGTATGTTGAAAATATCTTGCACATTAGCATGCACTGCATTATTGGCTGCCAAATAGGGTTGCCACTAGGCTTGTGCAATTCGTTTCGTAACTAATCGAAATTTGTCGGAATTTAGCAGCTTTCGGACGTTCGGAAGCATTCGAATTTCCGAACAAAGCAATTACGAATAAAACCGAATCCGAAATAAATTATATCGCAAATAGCGAATGCCCCGAATGTCTTCGGCATAATTCGTTATGAAAAAAGTTACAAATGTACGAATCCATTTGAAGCACAATAATGCCGCGTACACACGACCGCTTTTAATGTCACGTGATTCTTCTCAAGCCTGCCTTGCCTACCCACTATCGTGAAAAAAAATGCTTGAGCAAAGCGCGGTGACGTACAACACGTACGACGGCACTATATATGTGTCCAGAATCAACAAAAAACAATGTACTCTACCGAAAGTACGAATTATAAATCAACTAAAAATAAGGCTTACATTAATACGAATCATTCCGATTCAACGAAAAATGTCGCTTGCGAAAATACGAATTAGTCCGAACACGAAAAATCCCGTCTAGCAAAATTACGAACGATTACGAATCAACAGGACCGAAAAGAAATGAACCAAAACTAAACAAATTTTTCCATTGAGCACAAGAAACGAACCGAAACTAAACAAATTTTTCCGTTGTGCACAAGTGTCAAATCATTCCTGAAGGCTCACAGCCAGCGCATGTTTTACACTTGTCTTCACAAACTCACAGATAAGAATTTTATGCAAGCTATTTCACTAATACAGGTCCTTCTCAAAAAATTAGCATATTGTGATAAAGTTCATTATTTTCTGTAATGTACTGATAAACATTAGACTTTCATATATTTTAGATTCATTACACACAACTGAAGTAGTTCAAGCCTTTTCTTGTTTTAATATTGATGATTTTGGCATACAGCTCATGAAAACCCAAAAATCCTATCTCAAAAAATTAGCATATCATGAAAAGGTTCTCAAAACGAGCTATTAACCTAATCATCTGAATCAACTAATTAACTCTAAACACCTGCAAAAGATTCCTGAGGCTTTTAAAAACTCCCAGCCTGGTTCATTACTCAAAACCGCAATCATGGGTAAGACTGCTGACCTGACTGCTGTCCAGAAGGCCATCATTGACACCCTCAAGCAAGAGGGTAAGACACAGAAAGAAATTTCTGAACGAATAGGCTGTTCCCAGAGTGCTGTATCAAGGCACCTCAGTGGGAAGTCTGTGGGAAGGAAAAAGTGTGGCAGAAAACGCTGCACAACGAGAAGAGTTGACCGGACCCTGAAGAAGATTGTGGAGAAGGACCGATTCCAGACCTTGGAGGACCTGCGGAAGCAGTGGACTGAGTCTGGAGTAGAAACATCCAGAGCCACCGTGAACAGGCGTGTGCAGGAAATGAGCTACAGGTGCCGCATTCCCCAAGTCAAGCCACTTTTGAACCAGAAACAGCGGCAGAAGCGCCTGACCTGGGCTACAGAGAAGCAGCACTGGACTGTTGCTCAGTGGTCCAAAGTACTTTTTTCGGATGAAAGCAAATTTTGCATGTCATTCGGAAATCAAGGTGCCAGAGTCTGGAGGAAGACTGGGGAGAGGGAAATGCCAAAATGCCTGAAGTCCAGTGTCAAGTACCCACAGTCAGTGATGGTCTGGGGTGCCATGTCAGCTGCTGGTGTTGGTCCACTGTGTTTTATCAAGGGCAGGGTCAATGCAGCTAGCTATCAGGAGATTTTGGAGCACTTCATGCTTCCATCTGCTGAAAAGCTTTATGGAGATGAAGATTTCATTTTTCAGCACGACCTGGCACCTGCTCACAGTGCCAAAACCACTGGTAAATGGTTTACTGACCATGGTATTACTGTGCTCAATTGGCCTGCCAACTCTCCTGACCTGAACCCCATAGAGAATCTGTGGGATATTGGGAAGAGAAAGTTGAGAGACGCAAGACCCAACACTCTGGATGAGCTTAAGGCCGCTATCGAAGCATCCTGGGCCTCCATAACACCTCAGCAGTGCCACAGGCTGGTTGCCTCCATGCCACGCCGCATTGAAGCAGTCATTTCTGCAAAAGGATTCCCGACCAAGTATTGAGTGCATAACTGAACATAATTATTTGAAGGTTGACTTTTTTTGTATTAAAAACACTTTTCTTTTATTGGTCGGATGAAATATGCTAATTTTTTGAGATAGGATTTTTGGGTTTTCATGAGCTGTATGCCAAAATCATCAATATTAAAACAAGAAAAGGCTTGAACTACTTCAGTTGTGTGTAATGAATCTAAAATATATGAAAGTCTAATGTTTATCAGTACATTACAGAAAATAATGAACTTTATCACAATATGCTAATTTTTTGAGAAGGACCTGTACATTGCAGGACTTTTGGTGGTTATACTGGGATGACGCCTGCATAATTTTCTAGCAAAAAATATTTTTTTTACATGTAAACAAAAGTGTCAAAAAAGGCCTGGTGCTGAAGTGGTTAATAAATAATACCTGGCGATTTAACCATGAAGGTCCTTGTCACTTCCTGATCTAATGACAGCTGTCTCCCAGCTGTGCTCCTGATTAGCCACCCTGTCACATGCGCACCTGATGGAGACAATAAGCAACCTTGCTGACACACATTATACAGGCATGCTCCACTGTTGTCACTACCTTGAAGCTGTTCCTCCAAAGCAACGATGTGCAGCCAATCCTGAGTAAGTTTGTGCAGATAAAGTCAGCAGCAATGAAATGCAAAAAGAATAATAAAATGCTTTATATAGTATTTTCCCCCAAAAAAACAAGCAAATGTTTAGAATTCACAATGCTTTAGCAAACTAAATGTTATCCAGATGGGGATCAATTTTAACCTGTCATAGTAGAGTGCTGCAGTAAATTTCTCAGTAGTCACTCCCCTTGGTCTTGGGCCCTTTAATTTCCTTATTCGGAACAAATGCTGAAAACTGGACTTATTTGTGGTACTAAAAACAGCACTTATTTTTGCAAATGTTTGAAGAAACCATTGCAAATGTAACTCCAGAGATAAAACAATAATTTTTTCCGCTCTACAAGACTCTGGTCCGGTCGCACCTGGAGTATGCTGTCCAGTTCTGGGCACCAGTCGTCAGGAAGGATGTATTGGAAATGGAGAGAGTACAAAGAAGGGCAACAAAGCTAATAAAGGGTCTGGAGGATATTAGTTATGAAGAAAGGTTGCGAGCACTGAAATTATTCTCTCTGGAGAAGAGACGCTTGAGAGGGGATATGATTTAAATTTACAAATACCATACTGGTGACCCCACAATAGGGAAAATACTTTTTTGCGGAAGGGAGTTTAACAAGACATGTGGCCACTCATTAAAATTCGAAGAAAAGAGGTTTAACCTTAAACTACGTAGAGGGTTCTTTACTGTAAGAGCGGCAAGGATGTGCAATTCCCTTTCACAGGCGGTGGTCTCAAGAAACTATTAGATAAGCACCTGGACGACCACAACATACAGGGATATACAAGGTAATGCTGACATATAATCACACACATAGGTTGGACTAGATGGACTTGTGTCTTTTTTCAACCTCACCTACTATAATTTATTGTCCCATTGAACACTATTATCTTTCCTCTCATGTGGCATAAATAAAGTGGGGTCATCCCATACCCTTCCTGTGACAGTCATGTGTCAGTTCTCTCATACATCAGCAACTATGGGAAATGGTTGAAGACAGGGGCGGGCTGGGCTGGGGGGAAGGGTGGAGATTTCCCCCCAGGCCGGCAACCTTATATTCAAAACGGCCGCGCTGCCTGTTTGCTATTTTTTCCTGTAAATGGTAAAATTTGGCCATGGCGGCCGCTGATTGGCTGGCTGGCTGCTGCAGTGCATTCTGGGAGTTGTAGTCTGCATCTCGTTTTTTCTATCTCCCCCGAGTCTCCTGTATGTTCTATCTGTGACCTAATTTACTTAGTTCCTCCCCCTATCTCCAGTGCCCTCTGCCCAGAGAACCCAGAGGCGGGGCACTTCTACTGCCAGCCTGGTGCTGCTGACACTGTGCAGGGAGGGGTGAGCTGAGCTGGTGTTCTAAGAAAAGTCAATCTGGAGAAGTAAACTGGCAGTTTCACATCAGAACTATTCAGGAGGATTTGTTTGCAGTGTGATGAGAATGATTAAGCTAATACAAAGAATCGGAAGAGCAGAGTGTGTATGGGGGAGTCGGCTGAGTCTTCAGCCTCGCTCACAGCAAACGGATATCTTGGAAGCTGGCTTATATCACTGTATAAACAACCCCCACACTCTGTGTATGTCCAGATAATGTGAAGAAACTTTATAACCATTCAATTTAACCCTGTGTTCTCCAAACTCTGTACAATCAACATGTAAATTCCCCACATACACTAAACACTCTATATACATGTTAACGGTCCTCAATAAACAGAGCAGAGCACAGTGTTCAGTTATTTACATGGTAGTGCAATTGTATGAACGCTGATTATCTAGAGAATTTATTTTTTATTGAGAATTGTTATTTTGCATCTACTCAGTTAGGCTTTTTTCACACACGCGCGCACAGGCGTGGTTTTCATGCATTACGTGTAGGGCAGCCCATTAGTTTCAATGGGCTGCCCTACACACGAGCAACATGGAAAAGAAGTCCTGAATCTTTTCCAAAAGTGTGCGGCACCCTGTAGTTTGGTCCACATGTTTGCAGATTCATGGAGGTGCCAAAAACAAATAATGGCACTGCTGCACATCTGCTTAAGGACAGCACATTTCCTTGCATGTTGGGAAGCATGTAATTTTGCATTCGTTACCCTCACGCATAGATGTGGCTAGACGGTTTACACAGAGCGGGGATCTCCATCTCCAACTTACCCGACGCGGCCGAGAGACATATGAAGTCCTGCCTCTTGGACCAGCTCCTGTGATGGACGACATACTGGTCCAATGCCGGGACGTGTGATGTCCATCTTAGGAGCCAGTCCAGCAGGCGGGACTTAATGTGACAATGGCTGGGTAAGCGGGAGATACCCGCACTGTGTAAACCGGCGACTCTCCTCTCTCCCCATGCACTGGCAAGGCTGTGCTAATGGGCACTGCTGTCTGATCAGGCTAAATTGATGGGCACAGGTAAAGCTGAGCTGATGGGATGGGCACTGATGAGGCTGCATTTATGGGCACTGGTGAAGCTGCATTTATGGGCACTGGTGAAGCTGCATTTATAGGCACTAGTAAAGCTGCATGTATGGCCACTGATGAGGCTGCATTTATGGCCACTGGTGAAGCTGTATTTATGGGCACTGGTGAAGCTGCATTTATGGGCACTGGTAAAGCTGCATTTTTGGCCACTGGTGAGGCTGCATTTATGGACACTGGTGAAGCTGCATTTATGGGCACTGGTAAAGCTGCATTTATGGCCACTGGTGAGGCTGCATTTATGGCCACTGGTGAGGCTGCATTTATGGCCACTGGTGAAGCTTCATTTATGGCCACTGGTGAAGCTGCATTTATGGGCACTGGCAAAGCTGCATTTATGGCCACTGGTGAGGCTGCATTTATGGCCACTGGTGAGGCTGCATTTATGGCCACTGGTGAAGCTGCATTTATGGGCACTGGTAAAGCTGCATTTTTGGCCACTGGTGAGGCTGCATATATGGCCACTGGTGAGGCTGCATATATGGCCACTGGTGAGGCTGCATTTATTGCTACTGGTGAGGCTGCATTTATGGCCACTGGTGAGGCTGCATTTATGGCCACTGGTGAGGCTGCATTTATGGCCACTGGTGAAGCTGCATTTATGGGCACTGGTGAAGTTGCATTTATGGGCACTGGTAAAGCTGCATTTATGGCCACTGGTGAGGCTGCATTTATGGCCACTGGTGAGGCTGCATTGATGGACACTGGTGAGGTTGCATTGGATGGTCACTGGTGAGGCTGCATTGGATGGGCACTGGTGAGGCTGCATTGGATGGGCACTGATCAGGCTGCATTGAAAAACCAGGTGGGCATGAATGGTGAGTTGATTCGGTGGTTCAATGGGCCACTTGACTGGACTTGCCCCCCAGGCCTAAGGCTGCCAGCCCTCCCCTGGTTGAAGATGAAGATGTGGTCTTAGCTGCTGACTTGCAAAGGCACACTTTGCACACTTTGCAAGCAATTAACAACTCTGTGTGGTCTGTTTAGGCAACATATTTTGGGGGTGTGTGTTCAAACAAGCTTATAGAGAGGATTAGGAATTTACCAGTATTTTCACTTCCCATTGGGAATGTAAAGTTTAAGAACAACTCAACAACTGGAGTTGTAAAGCTCTGTCCCACATTATTTTTGCAATGTGAACGAAAAATGTATTCCTTAAAGTGGTCCTTCCTGGAGTATTGGCAAGGATGATTTCCAGGCACCTAAAAATGAACTTCCTTCAATGAAATTACTACTTTATTATAGTGAAAATGACCATAAAATAATTGGCCATTTTTAGACCAATCAGCTCCAATTATGTGATCATGGTTCATGTTTTAGCTACAAATAAATATATGCAAGTTATATTTTGACAAAAGTAAAGGGTATCTGTCAGAACAGAAATATGGATGTTGCCATTGCTTACATATTTTGAGGCTATCGCCTTTTTATTTCCTTCATTTATATCTGAGTCACAAGGAATGTATTTACATATCAAGTTTTAGGACTTTACAATAAGAACCTAAATGTGTACACACTGAGCATACATTATATTATTCTTTCAAGCAGGGCCATGAAAAACATACTGCCAGCTTTTGAAGATTTGAATTTATTCATTTACAGTATTTAGAACAGCATGTGCAAGTCGCCACTCCCTAACAAAGTAATATTATTATAGCATAATAAACAAACTGTGTAATAAAATAAGAGGATCGTTCAGAAGAGAAAGTAGCTTTAATCATTTGTCATCATACATCAGGAAATTGAATAATCTCCAAACAGGAAGAATCCCTTTTCTATGTCAGAGGATTACGTTTCTGCAGGATCTATGTGCCAGGAGTCACACATGGCACAGTGAGAGAATGTCTCTCAGATAATTGTCATTCTGACCTTGTCTTCACTCTTCCGTGAAGCTTATGATAACATTTATTAGGACAACACATGCATTAAAGGGTAACTCCACTTTCATAGGGAACAAAAATGTGTAAATAAAAAAAAAGAAAAAAGAATATAGCGTATACAATTGTTACACAAGTCATATTGTAATTGAATATTATTAAAAATGACCTTTCCTTTGCAATCTGCAGTGCTGTAATTCTCTGTAAAATGCAATGCAATATGGCTACCTGGAAGTGTTCTATACACAGATGGTGTTCAGAACACCCCCCAGATATGTAATTTCCTGCTTGTGTGATTGGCTTACTGATTTTCCCAGATTCTGCACTAAGATACAAGTCAGATTTTGTGCATCCCCTGCAACAAAAATTGCATTTTTGGTGAGATATTCCCAAAGGAAATCATGTCTAAAGCGATGCAGACCCAGCAATTTTCCTCATTAGAGCTCTACAGGTGCAGCAGATGACTGATAATTACAAAACTACTCCCATACAGGCTCACTGAGCACATGGTCATAGACAAACAAACAGCTATTTCTACAGAATAATGCTGGCCATACACTATACGAAAGATCGGGCGAAAATCGGTCGTTCAAACAGTTCTTACGTTTTTCTAACAGTTAATGGGCACAAAATCGATAATCTTTGGGACGTTTTTGAGCCGAAAAAACGAAGGACAAGTTTGGAAATTTTCTGCCGAACGAACGATAAATCGGAAGGTTAATGTGTTTCCCGTCCGAACTTTCTGCACTAGGTATATGTAAAAAAAAAAAGTTTTTTTATTTATGTCCAGTGAACGATTTATCGGTCATTACATGATGGCACTATCGTTTGCACTCACGAACGAACTTTTGTTTTTCGAAAGTTCGTTCGGACGATTTTTCGTATAGTGTATGGCCAGCATAAGAAAAGGTAGGACTCTGCAACAAGGTTTGTTACAATCCTTGCAATATACATGGATTACCCAGAGGGGAATATTTTTTTCTCAACAAAAGTGGAGTTACGTGTTATGATCAAATAAATACATGAAGTACCTCTCTATATCTCTGAACACTATTTTGTTTTTTTTAAATCGAGAGTGGAAAGGGTTAAAGAGAGTCATCCTGAGTCCAGTATAGAATGGAAGTACTATAGATATTACTCATCCCACACATGCTGCAATAAATGCGCAAAGGTCCAGAACATTAATATTTTTTGTTAATTAACTACCTAATTATAAACACTGTGTTTTGTTTTTTTAAATGCTATAAAGCAGCTTGCCCCCTAGGTAAAAAAAGATGCTTATTTTAGACCTTGGCCTTCACTTCTCACTTGGGTGCTGATGACTTCTTTTAAGCCTTGTACACACTATCGGATTTCCTATGGATTCTAATCCGATGGATTTTTCCATCGGAAATCCGATGAAGCTGGTTTCCATCAGTCTTGCCTACACACCATCAGTCAAAAATCCGGGCGTCCCAAACGCTGTGACGTAAAACACTCTGACAAGCCGAGAAAAATGAAGTCCAATGCTTCTGAGCATGTGTCGACTTGATTCTGAGAATGCGTGGGTTTTTTGTCCGATGGAGTTCCACACAGAATTTGCTATCATTTTTTTTCCCATCGGATAAATTTAAAACATGTTCTATTTTTTCTCACCGATGGAAAAAAGACCGATACCCATACACGATCGATTTGTCCGATGAGAATCTGACTGTTTTCATCGGTGAAACCGATCGTGTGTACCCGGCATAAGACTTCGCTGTGGAATCCCAAACATTGTGAAAAAAAAATTCTTGCATGATACCTAAATAGTGTGCCTTTGCATTCTATTGCACAGTCTTCTCTAATTGTCTGCATTTAGTGTATGTGTGCAATTAAACACCTTGATGATGTGAACATGTCATCTAAAAGTGGGGCCATAAAGAATCCCAGGGATCTGATCGAATACTAGATTTGAGGTCACGAATTAGGGTGGTCTATTTTTTATTTACGTTGATCATTAAGGCAGCGGTAAAGAGTACTCATCCCACACATGCTGCAATAAATGCTCAAGGGTCCAGAACAATAGTCATTTTTGTTAATTGACGACCTAATTATAAACACTGTGTTTAATTATTATTATTTTTTTAAATCAACATGCCTTAAAGGGGTTGTAAAGGTATTTTTCTATTTTTAAATAACAAACATGTCATACTTACCTCCACTGTGCCGTTTGTTTTGCACAGAGTGGCCCCGATCCTCGTCTTCTGGGGTCCCTCGGCGGCTGTCTCGGCTAACCCCCCTCTGGGAAGCGTTCACCCAAGGGGGTTAGCTTGCGGGCGCGCTCCCGTGTGATACAGGCCATAGCCGCCGACTGTATCACACGGCCCCGCCCCCCCCGGCACGCCGCGTCATTGATTTGATTGACAGCAGCGGGAGCCAATGGCTGCCAATGGCTGCGCTGCTATCAATCATCCAATGAAGAGCCGCCTCAAGCTGGGGGAAACCATCGCGCCCACTGAGTTTCGTGGCTCAGGTAAATAAAACGGGGGGCTGGGGGGCCCGAGAGTGCAAGATGTTTTTTCACCTTAATGTATAGGATGCATTAAGGTGAAAAAACACAAAGCTTTACAACCCCTTTAAAGCAGACCTTGCCCCCCACCCACGTTAAAAATATACTTATTTTAGACCTCCACTTTCCTTACTTGGGTGCTGGGGACTTCTCTTAGACTTTGCTGTGAACATGTCATCTATGAGTGGGACCATGAAGACTCCCAGAGATCTGATCTAATCCCTGGGATTACTTTAGATTTGAGGTCAATGTATAAATTAGGGTGGTCTATTTTTCATTTGTGTTGACTATTAAAGCAGCGTTAAAGTGTCATTAAACCCACATCATTAAAAACTAAATAAATACTGTATTACATGCTTTTCATACTAACTCATTCACTATGAGACTCATTTTCTGTATTCTGAAAAAAACCTGGTTGATCCTGCTAGTGCACATGCTCAGTTTTCAGTGTATTTCTATGCTGAGCATTTCCATCTTATCACATCTGAGCAGCCCATGTAACTATAGAGTCAGACATGTGGGTGTATAAACTCTGGTAAATTACATCACAAACAAACAAAAGATTTTCCAGCACACTTACCAGCCAGCCTGCAAATCAACCAAATTGACCCTGTCTAACAATTTACGTTAAAAACAGAGGGTTTTGTTTGCACACATTTGCAAATAAATGCATAAGCTGCAGTTCCCCCGTCAAGGCTCCTCTGTAAACTGCAGTCCTAACACTATAATTTTCAGAGTCTCGTAAATACCAGTAGGACCACATAGAGCACTGGATAGATTAGGGGCAGGTGTGCGTGGAGGAAGCCCACCCCTCCCTAAGGGTGCTTTACCACCAAGGCGTCAGCGTCGGCAGTAAAGAGCCGTTATTTTTAGCGGCAATTTACTGTCGTTTTTGCCGAGGTTTTCGACCACTAGCGGGGTGCTTTTAACCCCTGCTAGCGGCCGAAAAAGGGTTAAAACCACCGCAAAGCGGCGCTGCCCATTAATTTCAATGGGCAGGGGCGCTTTAGGAGCGGTGGAGGAGCGGTGTATACACCGCTCCTTCATCGCTCCAAAGATACTGCTTGCAGGAGTTTTTTTAATGTCCTGTCAGCGCATCGCCCACTGAGACTGCAGGGGAGCCGTTTTTCAGGCGCTTTACAGGCGCTATTTTTAGCCCAAAAGCGCATGAAAAATGCCTCAGTGTGAAAGGGGTCTAAAGGCATAGGGATACATGTGACGCCCAGAAAGGGCACAATGGCAGCGAAGGCATCCAGTATGTCCCAGCACTCGACTCAACCAACTGTACAAAAAAGTGGCAACCACCCCAACCTATAACCAGCCTTTACAGTAAGGTGCACATAGAAGTTTGTTTGTGAT
Source organism: Rana muscosa (assembly GCA_029206835.1). Classification (NCBI taxonomy): domain Eukaryota; kingdom Metazoa; phylum Chordata; class Amphibia; order Anura; family Ranidae; genus Rana; species Rana muscosa. The sequence goes on along the minus strand of CM055116.1, from coordinate 746,033,506 downwards.
GTAAATGACATCACAAACAACAAAAGATATCCCAGAACACTTACAAGCCAGCCTGAAAAACAACAAAATTGACCCTGTCTAACAATTTACATTTAAAACAGAGGGTTTTGTTTACACACATTTGCAAATATATGCGTAAGCTGCAGTGAAACTACACGCCACCCATCAACTGGTAAGCACCTGAGATCTAAACAATATTCTCAGACAATAGCTCTGGGACTACAACCCCCTCCTCTGTATCATATATTACTTACCACAGGATGAGTATTCAGGTACATAGGGTTATGCTAGTGCCCTTAAGAGATAAGACGCTAGCAAACAAGGACTGTAAGGACAGCCTAGTATAACCCCTTCCACTCCAAGCCTGCCACTTTTTTTGCTATTGTCTTAGAAGAACAGATGTCTTCTCTCTCAGGTAGATAGGCAGGATCCAGGGGATATGCCCTGTGAGAAGCAACGTTCTCTGAGAGAAGCAACTTCATTTTACTTTTCTCAAGGTGATTTTTTTTTCTTCTAGCAAGCTTTCTAGTTTGCTGCAGAGCCACGTGGGTTTATTGTTGCAGCTTCTTGATTGGCTAACTCTTGGCTTTGCCCTGAAAGCTGTACTCAGACCTGGGAAAAAGAAGTGGGGCTGTAATGTGCATCCTGGGAATAGACTCTGCATTAGGCGCTCACCTAAGCACCCTCAGTGCAACATGCCGAGAAGCCCTGTTCCTGACAACTCCTTTGGGAGTATGCCCACGAGAAGGGTAAAGTCCGCTGGATGGATCCTGCTTATCTGTTGGGTATCAAATGGCCGAAGGCCTGGGACCCAGAAGGAAGAACGGGTGAAGATGGAAGCGCCGGGGGCTCACCAGATTAGTCCCAGCGCTGTTCTGAAGGACACCATATGAGAGGTAAGTCTGCCATAATGTACTAATATGCTGGGGGGGGCCTTAAAAAAATTATAGTGGACTTTACGTTAGTTTTAAGCCTTCCTGCGCTGGCAGTTTATGGCTGTCTGGGACAGGAAGGCTCACTCTATTATGTTAGGGCACAAGTATGGCACTGAAAATAGGAAAATCCTACCTCCCTTAGGTCTGGAATGATGCTAACCTGTTGGGCTGGGGAGGACCCATGTATACCCACTGGGTATAGGGAACTTAGTAGCTGGAAGATGTTTGTCTCCCAATCAATATTCTGGAACTAAAAGCGATTTGCTTGTCCCTGCAAGGCTGGAGCACTGCAAGGTCGTCTGACCTGCATTCAGTGGAACAATGCAATAGCAGTAGCATACATCAATCATCAAGGTAGAACCGGAAGTTTTTCAGCTCAAAGAGAGGGTAACGAAATTCTGGCTTGGGCAGAGCGTCACATCCTAGCTCTGTCTTCTGTCTGCAGCATACATTCCAGTTATTAATGTCTGGACATCCGAGGGAGATCCCTTAATTTCAAGGTATTTTAAGACCTCTGCCACAGGTGGGGGATGTTGACCTCTTGGTTTCCAGGTTCAACAACAAGGTTTGTCTCCAGGTCCAGGGATTCTCTACCCTTTCCAGTGGAAGCTCTGGTGACTGGTGTGGAGTCAGTTTAACCTGATATATGCATTCCCTCCTCTAAAAATCCTTCATCATTTACTCCACAGAATCAAGATGGAGGACATTCCAGTGATTCTCATTGTACTAAACTGGACCAAGGGGACATGGTACTCAGACTTTGTCAGACTTTTGGCAGACCCAAAGGATCTTCCAAATCTTCTGTCCCAGGGATCAATTTGTCATTATGCTCCTCGAGTTGCTGGCTATTGAAGCCAGCAACAGTCCTGAGAGACAGGGGTCTGTTGAATTCATTTTACCCTATGCTCTTGAAAGCTAGGAATTCATGCAAAGTCCGGCATCATATCTAGCAGAAATATTTATTTTGATTACTTCATCCCTGAAAGTACTTAATGGAATGAATCCTGTCTTTTCTCCAGTTTGGTCTGGATCAACGTTAGGCCTTGAGTACCATCAAGGGTCAAATCTCAGCCTTAGTGGTTATTTTTCAAAGACTACTTGGTTCTCACTTCTTTGTGGAGGCCTTTTTGCAGGGTGCAAGTCTCACATCATTCGCTTGTACTTTCCCTAGTGCCCCTATGGGATTGCAACCTGGTTCTGTCAGGTTTTCGAAAACCACCCTTAGAACCTATTAGAGATTTTCCTTTGTCTATATTAACTCAAAAGGTTGCTTTTTTCATTGTCAGAACTTCTGCAAGGTGAGTTTCGGAATTGGTGGCCTTAACCACCTCCAGGCTGCCACACGCGGATATATACGTTGGCTGTTTGAAGAGGGATATCTTTGTTATGGCAGCAGCTAGCTGCCATAATCCAGGTATCATCTTCTTCAGCGGGCGGTCCGGTTTCGGATAATAGTGGTCTCTGTGGCGGATTCACCGCGAGATCACTTTTATCGGCGGCGGGAGAGGGCCCCCATCCTGACACTCTCCCATGCCTTCCGCCGCTTACCAGAGCTGTCGGCAGCGGCGGAGGCAATCGGGTCCTGTTCTGTGTGTGGTATGGAGTTGAGTGAGGGGAATATGGCCCCCACCCCGTCTCTATACCAATGCAGGGCGGAAGAAACGTCAAAACGTCACTTCCGCCCATAGCTCTTAAAAGGGACCATTTTTTTATGGCATTTTTGTGTAAATATGAGATCTGAGGTCTTTTTGACCCCAGATCTCATATTTAAGAGGACCTGTCATGCTTTTTTTCTATTATGCCTAGTACACACGATCGGTTTTCCCGGAAAGGCCGCCAGGAAAACCAAGGGGAAAACCGAGAACCTGCTCGGTAACTTTTTCCCCCTACACACGACTGGGTTTCCTGACAGGGAAAACTGCCATGAGAGCTTTGGTCGGGAATCCCGGCCGTGTGTCTGCTCAATCGCAGTGTTTCCCATAGGAAAACTGCCGGGTTAAAAACCGCTGGGAATCCCGGCAGGAAAAAAGAGAGCTGGTTCACTTTTTTTTTCTGGCAGTTTTCCTGTCGGGAAAACTGCGATGGAGCATACACACGGCCGGTTTTCCTGGCCAAAAGCTCTCATGGCAGTTTTCCCGACGGGGAAAACCGGTCGTGTGTACGAGGCAATACAAGGGATGTTTACATTCCTTGTAATAGGAATAAAAGTGACACATTTTTTTTTAAAGAACAGTATAAAAAATAAAAATAAAAGGTAAAATAAATAAGAATTTTTTTTTTTTAAACGCGCCCCGTCTTGCTGAGCTGGCGTGCAGAAGCGAACACATACATGAGTAGTGCCCGCATATGAAAATGGTATTCAAACCACACACGTCAGGTATCGTCGTGATCGGGAGAGCGAGAGCAACAATTCTAGACCTCCTCTGTAACTCAAAACATGCAACTTGTAGAATTTTTTAAACGTCGCCTATGGAGATTGTTAAGGGTAAAAGTTTGTCGCCATTCCACGAGCGGGCGCAATTTTGAAGCGTGACATGTTGGGTATCAGTTTACTCGGCATAACATTATCTTTCACAATATAAAAAGAAATTGGGCTAATTTTACTGTTTTCTTATTTTTTTATTAAAAAAAGTGTACTTTTTCCCCAAAAAGTGCGCTTGTAAGACCACTGCGCAACTATGATGTGACAGAAAGTATTGCAACGACCGCCATTTTATTCTTTAGGGTGTTAGAAAAAAAATTATAATGTTTGGGGGTTCTAAGTCATTTTCTAACAAAAAAAAGTGTTTTTAACTTGTAAACAACAAATCTCAGAAAGAGGCTCGGTCCTTAAATGGTTAAAGTGGTATTTAGGCACTTTTAACAGCTGATTTAATCCCTTACTGAGTATGCAGCTTCTTTATGTTTTAATACGAGCTATGTTTCAGTTAAAGTTGATGCCATTAATGCTGCCTCAAGTTTCCTGTTTCAGGGTGGTTCCTTTTTCTTGCAACATCCTATGGAGCCACCCTTGCATGCAAGGACTAGAGCTGTGTCTCCCTACACTGTGTGCATTAATAGAAACACACAGCCCCATGGGTTACAATGGCAAGACACTCCCCTACTCCTCCCTTCTCCAAGCTAACTGCACTTCTCCTGCCCCCTCCACAGCCCCACGGTCCAGTGAGCACTGAATGGGTAGAGCAGATTGACGATAATTTACAGTCACTAGCTCTCGGCTCACTGAAGGCTCAAAATCAAGCAATCGTGGACTTTGATAGCTCAGTTCTCAGTTTTAAAGCTGGTGGCAGGCAGAAGCAGCATCAAATCGATGCTGCATCCATCTAGATGAGTATAATTTATTTTATTTTTTTCCACAAGCCCATACTTCTCTTTTAACTGGACCAAGCAGCACTGAAAGAAGTAAACTGACAGCACTGGAGTAGGAATTTTAACAAACGGTTTATTGAGAAATGTTTATTTGACTATGTTTAATGTGTTAAACTCTGTAAACCCTATACTCAGGGATGAGGTTGTTCTGAGACCCAATGCTTCTTTTCTTTCCAAGGTGGTTGTATGGATGTGGTATATCAAATTCAAGTCCATCTCTTGGCTTCAGCTTCCTTACAAAGGTTTGGCTCTGTTTGTCATTCCTGAAGGTTCTTGTGAAGGACAACCTGCTTCCCACTCCACCATATCCAGGTGGAATCGGTATCCTATCATTCAAGCCTATATTCTCAAGGTCAAGGTTCCTTCTTTTCCCATCAGAGCACATTCAAATAAATATATATATATATATATATAGGGCTTTTAGGCATCATGCATTTGTTTCTCAGATTATCAGGTTTTACCAGGTGATTGTTTAGGCCCTAGGTGGTGCCAACTTCATTGTAGGATTATTCAGGGGTCTCTGTAGACTCTGTTGAGCCCTCTCTGTGAACCTACTGGTTTTTTATGGGCCTGTTAGCCATTAATTCGCTGTGTTGTCCTCTGCCAGAATTTGTACCTGAATGCTCATCCTGTGTCCTGGAACATTTAAGAAAACTGGACTTTTGACACCTTAGTGTAAAATCATTTTTTAGCGTATATTTCATGACATAGGTCCATTCCCTCTGTTTTCTTATGATCCACTCTTAGCATTGCTGGCTACAAAACTGAGGCAGGCTTAAGTGTGAGGAGTTCACTGGGTCATCCTTACAGCACTTGTTGGCCAGTGTCCAGTTTCCTGTAGTTGCCATGGTGCTGCACATGTGATCAGTTATGGCACCAGCAATTTGATAACTTGACAGTTCAGTTGGTAGCACAAGCAACTGTGACATTGATATTTTTAGTTAAGCGCAAAGAGATTTGAAAATTATAGTCACGTGGCTGAAAGATACTTACTCTTGTGTTAAAGATTTGTAAATAGAGCCTAAGTGTCTTGTGGTTTCATTATCCTTTGTCCTGTTCTTAGTGTGACATCAAAATGTTGCAAGCCATAAAAAACAGTACACATTAAATATTAAATGTCAAACACTTAGAGCACCAGCCACCACTGAAATTTGCTATATCGGTCAGGGGTGGCAGACAGACCTGACCACAGACATCCCTCCCCGTCGCTCCAGCCCACCAGATCACCACCCCACACTAACCCTCTCCCCCCCGTTGCTGAAGCCCATCACCGCACACCATACCCACACCCCCCAAGGGTCCCACCAGGCCCCTGTCAGCCCTGCACTTGCCCCATGCAGTTAATGGCTGCGGCGACGGCTTCCCCACACCGTTTCCTGCTTGTCCCGGCCGTCGCTTCTCCTTCCGGCCAATCATGTCTTCAGACTCCCGGCCAATGGGGTCTTAGGACTCCGAATTAATATTCACTAATGTCTTCCTGTTTCTCCTCCTGAGACCCCACTGGCAAGGAGAGGAATCAGGAAGACATTAGTGATAATTAATTTGCTAATGTCACACGACAGGTTGGGTTCAGGGCGCAGTGTTTGAAATTCATGCGTCTGGCGGGCTGCATGTAGATTAGGGGCCGGGCACATGGATTAGGGGGGTGGTGCCCCTGCGCCCCTAATGAGCGACCGCCACTGGAAAATGTACTATATTCTATAACCTGAAACATGTTCAGCATGAAATGGACAATATCAGTACAGCAGAACATTTCTCTAGACCAACATAATACTCTTTGTGCTTTGTCCCCCAACAGAGTTATTTATAACAGAAGATGAACTAAAAAAAGTGCATGATTTTGAAGAACAGTGTATAGAAGAGTATTTCCGAGAAAAAGATGACCGGTTTAACTCTTCTAATGATGAAAGAATAAGAGTCACAGCAGAAAGGTGAGTATGTGGTTTTCTATCACATCTTAACAGTAGCTATTATTACAAATATTCATGAAACAAACCTGTTGCTAGGAAAGAAAAAAATTATTTAGAACAGACACAAACGTATCAAATACCAGTGGTCATTAGACATGTGCAGAACAAAAAAATGTGTTTCATTTCGGATCGATTCGTTAGGATAGTAATTTTGTTGTGTTGCATTCATAACTAAATTTGTTTCGTTTAGTTTCGTTTATTAGTTTTCGACCAGATGCAAATTTCTCCAATGGATTCCAATTATTCTAATTTGATCTGAGTCGAAAATATCGAATTGATCTGAATTTATTGTGAAGAATAGCTGGTTCTGTTCAAAATTCGAATTTAGGAAGATGGCTATATTCTTTTTTACTTTATTCTATGCTATTCTATTTAAATTATAATTTCAGAGGATGGCTATATTCTTTCTATTTGATTATGTTCTATTCCATTCCAAATTTTTAATTTCAAAATTCGAATTTCGGAAGAAGGCTATCTTCTTTCTATTTTATTATATTCTATTCAGTTTTTTTTTCTATTCTATTCTTTCCCATTACATTTTTTATGTTTTATTCCATTCCTTTTATTTTCTATTCTATTCAGTTTTATTATATTCTATTCCTTTCTATTCTATTATATTCTATTCTTTCCCACTCTATTATATTTTATTATTTTATTTTCCATTATATATTATTCTATTCTGTTTAATTCTATTCTATTCTTTTATATTCTATTAAATTCTACTCTCTAAAGCAACCTAAGTAGGAATTATCATCGTATTTAAATGTTATACCTTGTTTATACTGTATTTATTGCAATGTTTCCATTTCAAATTCAAACTTATATTAGAATTTGGATAATTAATTTCATTATAATTTTTTTTCGGATTTGTTGAAATTCATTACAACTGTAATTAGGAAATTCGGATACATCCGTAACCTGTCATTGCTCGCCTATCTGAATTTATCTCTGCTTGCATTAAAGTATGTCTAATTGGCTCTTGGCCTAATCTTTGGCTGCCTTATGAAACTGCTCATCTTATGATTTTTCAGGAACCGAATATAGCTTTTTTCATAGACTATGTTTTTTTTAGCAAATTTTTGTCATCTGATCGCAGGTTAGCGAGTGCAGAAAACTCATCATTGGTTCCTTGTGAACACTGCATTATCGTTATACTCTCTGTCTTATGGCTGACATAGGACCTGCCCTAACCCCCTACAGTTAGATTTTAATGCTAAATACTAGTCTAGCTTGTCTAAATCTGAATCCACATATGTAAATATATATATATAGAAAGCTAGTTCATGTATAAAAGCATAAAAGCAGAATATGCATAAAAAAAAAAAAAAAAGGAAATAGTGTTTTGTACAAAAAAAAAAAAAGTTATACATATATTTTTTTTTTCAGAGTGGAAAATATGGCTATGCGCCTCGAAGAGGTCAATGAAAGGGAACATTTTATGAAGGCATCTCTCCAAACAGTAGATATAAGACTTGCTCAGCTTGAGGAGCTGCTGGGAAGAATGACTACTGCACTAGAAAAATTTACAGGAGTAGAAAGAGTAGAGAACAATAAACCAAGGTCTAGAACTTCCTCAGATTGTACTGATGCTGCTTATATGGTTAGACAGAGCAGCTTTAATAGTCAAGAAGGGAATGCCTATAAATTGCATGAAGTTATAGACCCTGTTGGTGAAGAACCATTGTCCCCTACATCACCCACCCTTATGCCTCGAATGAGGAGTCAGTCTTTTTATGCGACAAATATAAAGGACAAAACTGGGTTAGAAAAATTTGATGGTTTCTTTAAGGAAAGAACTTTAAGCCTACACCGTGCTATAAGCTCCCATTCTATATCTAAGGATATAAAACCTCCGCCGTCCCCATTAAACGCTTTGTCCGTAGCTCCAGAGTCAAGGAGGCCTTCTTCTTGCATAGACATATATGTTTCAGCAATGGATGAGGCACAGTTTGGCATAGACTGTGGAGAAAGCTCAATGAATGTAGGTTGCAGTGATCACTTTGCAGATTCAGCTTTCATTAGTCGGGGCTGTAGTTCTTCTGGTCATTGTGGGGAGAGAAGATGCAGCAGAAATCCTAGCTATGAGGAAGGTACAACAACGGACACCCTTGGAAATATTTCAGAAACTACAAGCTTGCCATGTGGCCAAAATCCCTGGGAAACAGACCCTCCAGTGTATCATACACTAGAACGCTCTAAAAGCAGTCGTTTTCTAGCTACAGCTCCTTTCATCCTAGAAGAAACGCCTATAGTAAAATCTCAGAGTTTTATATTTTCACCCTCTAGAAGTTATTATAACAATCTTGGTGTTCCAGTAAAGACAGCAGAATATACAAGTATCACAGACTGTATAGATACCAGGTGTGTTGGCAATACACCCCAAGCAACTGCTGAAAGGTCCACATCTCCAGGATGTGTTCGAGAAAAGGTGGAAGACCTTAGCTGCTGCCATCCGGAGAGAGAAGCTGAGCTTAGTCATCCCAGCTCAGAGAATGAGGATCCTGATGCAGGTGGGAAAAACAAATGCACACCTTCCCAAGAAAGTTCATCATCAAGAACGATTTTCAATAATTTATCTTTTCCAAAGATTGAAAGGGCAAACAGTTACTCTGCAGAGGAACCCAGTACAGTGTATGGGCAAACAAAGAAGAGCTATTCAATAAGTGATAAACTAGACACACCGCGTACTTCTTCAAGCCTTAGAAATCCATTCCAAAGGAGTAAGTCATCCAGACCTGAAAGCAGAGGAGACTCTTTGTCTATGCGTCGACTTTCAAGAACGGCAGCCTTTCGTAGTTTTGAAAGCAAACATAAGTTCTAAAACTATTTTGTATTAATTGAAAAGGGAAAACATGTAAGAGTTGCCTACCCACAATATTTTCTATCACCATACAGTGACCTCACCGTGTGAATCATTAAGTGAAAAACCCACCACTGCCACATGCCAAGCAATCACTTTACTTATCCTGTTCAAAAACAATTTTTAGTATAATTTTCAATACATAATGGTCGAGTCTGCAATATAATGTGATTCACGTGCATTTTAAATTGTACAAACATTTAAGCCTCTTTTCCAAGGGTTTTTATGAACGTATCTCAATTTCACAAAACGGTATATCTACCTTGGTTCTTGGAGTAAGTTAAGAAATTTGCACAGCACAGAAGGACTTTAGCATTAAAGCACATATATAATGTACTTGATATCTCCTGTGTTTGCTCTCTGTTAAAAAGCCTCTATTGTCCTGTTTAGTGTATTCCACAACAGGAGATCTCAGGTCTGAATCCTGTCCTGCCAACAACACTTCAGTCTTTCATGTCAGAAGAGCAAACATGACAACATAATTGCAGCATGATTAATGTCCTGCCTGTTCTGTATTAGCTTCCAGTGCCACACAACTATTCAGTTTTTTTTCAAAACAAAAAAAGAAATTGAGAAAATGCCTTTTGTATTGTTAAAAGCATAAAGTTTTATCTTACATATGTATATATCCAAAAAAACTGTCTTTAATGGGCATTCTAGCACAGTCAAGCAAGCTCAGGATGAATGTAATTTCATGGCTTAATGTAATATATTTATTTTTTTACCATGTGTTGTCAATACAGTTGCCTAAGTAAACGCATGCTTTAAAAGCAGTGGTGATATTAAGACGATACATGTTTGTGAGAGGAGTGTGATATGCTTAACCACACTGTTTCATTTCTGTGATTTTGTTTTTTTTAATCTTAATTCCATGTTCTACGATCACTGCCAGAGTAGTTAACCTTTAAACCTTTAGATTCATTACATAAAAATAAAAAAAGAAATGGAAAAATGTGTTTACTTTTTTAAAATACATAAAAGTATTTTGTTTACTGTACTCGGGGCCTGATTTACATAGGCGGAGCTTGTAGGCACACACCTTAAGCCCATCCTTTACCCTTAGGTGCAAATGACTGACAGTGTTCTCAAACCTTACTAACTAACCTATTGCTAAAAATGACCCTAACTGTACTACAAACTAGGTGGAAGTTTGTCAGTGCAGGCATTTATATTATAAAAAAAGGGACCCAAAATGTTATCAAAGTGAAGGTTAGTGGCTTGGACATTTAACATGGAATGGTAATTTAATTTATTGTGTGCATGTGAATAACAATTTTGCTAAATATTTCTGGCAATGCAAACTAAAACAAAAAAGAAAATAAGCAATGTGTCTCATTTTAAGCTTTAGTTTCCTCACTTAGACCTTACAAAGTTGCTCTTATTACAAAAGTAATGGATAGAATGTAATTTTTTGGGGTATCACATATTCCTTATAGATGCCTAGGGGTTAGATACAAATGTAGGGCAGACAGGGCTACTGAAACTAGACAGTGTTTAGTGCACTAGTTTAAACAGGTTGAATGGGGCATAAAAGTGAGTGTTATTTACCTACCATGCCGCCCCCCACCACCCTCCACTAATTCACACTGAGTGCCATTGCCTTATAATACATTATATAGAATAATATATTCTGTCTATCTATAGAAGGTAGTTAGTCATAGGTGTACGCAGGGGGTGTAGTGGGTGCCTGGGCACACCCTAATCCAGGGTGGTGCTTTAGTTCACCTTCATCTCTGCGACCATCTCTGTCACCAGGTCGGGAAGAGTCTGTCTTTGACTTTCTACCCCGGCTGCCGTGTTCTTGTAGTGCCTCGCACAAAGCATGCTGAGGCTTGCAGCCAGTGGGGACGCTCAGATGTGCAGTATCTCCCCAGGCTGAGGTGGTAAGCTGGGTGGGGGTGTCGCCGAACTCTCCCTCCTATACACTCACCCTATGTTCACACTTTTGAGCGGGCACGGCAGCCCATTTAAATTAATGGGCTGCAGTGCCTTAATTTCTGCAAAAAAAAGTGCATGCACCTTTTCAGAAATTAGGCCATGCCATTTCCCTGCAGTTCGCACACCAGCAAGCACATTGAGTGCTAAGATGCGTGGGGGTGCCATTCAGGAAGAGCAGTGCGATTTGGCTGGTGGTGGTTGCGGGTGAGGGAACAGATGCAGTACCTGCACCCACAGCAACATGCATAGGTGTGAACCTAGCCTTGCATGTGGCTGCTCTGGCTGTTCGAGCAGGTGAAACTGCATAGGAGGCAGAGCAGAGATGGCAGCCTTGGAGTCTTCTACTTCCAGTAATGTGGTAAGTGGCTGAAGGGGGGGAGTCTACCTTTATCACTGCAGGAATTCCCTCTATGCTCCTTCTGTACTTCAAGCCTTACACGGCACATAAAGAAATGGAGAACTTCTCCCAGCCCTCCCACTACATACTGCCCACTGACTGGCTATCCACACTGCACACTGCTCACTGACTGGCTGTTCTCAACGCATTTTTGATAAGTTAAGAAAAATGTAAGTGTTTGTTCACATTGATAAGTGTCTATTTATTAATGTAGCGATACCCCGTAGGAGCTGCTGGTTTAATTTTGGGCCTGCCGTTACCGTACTGTTCCATACGCTCGTCTCAGGGGTTCTCCTTGAAGAGTTGTTGGTGGTCACTTCACGTCAAGTTTATTGGGAGCACTATCACTTTGATTATCATTCATCAGTTTTTTTTATTAAGCATTCAATTAATTTTAACATTATTATTGACTTCATTTTTATTTATTTTTTGGTGATTTTTTTCATGCTATATAGTCCACATCATTGAGGATTATTTGAACCAATTTTTATCACGGAATAACTTTTATCACGGTGGATTACATGAACGTTATTATATATCTGTTATTAGATGTTTTGTTGATTGCTTTGATTGCTTTAATCACACATCACTGTTATATACTGCACTTGTTCAGAGTGCAGTTCTTATTTGATTTAGCGCTACACATTTTTGTTTCGTTTGTTCTTTACCACTTTCAACTGGTCGTGTGAGCTGCTACACCACTAGGCAGCGCGGAATTTTTGTATTTGTTTTTCTCTTGTTCTCCTTGAAGAGTTGTCCAGAAGAAGGTTCGCACCAACACAAAGTCTCTTTCAAGGGGTTTTATTGATTAAAGTTTCCAACAGAGGGGGATGAAGGGATGGGGAGGACTCAGGTACCTTACTTGCGGATCACAGGTATTTTCTTAGGTCCAGAGGAACAACTGTCTCCATGCTGGACTCAGCAACCACCGGATAGGCCCACTCTCACTGGCCTAGCAACCGGTGCGTAGCTCGATCACAGATAGTCTCTGCCACAGACTTGTGAAAAATAGAATTTGCTCAATAGTCTCTGCCACGGACTTGTGCAACCACTCACTGGGTTACCTTCTGATGAAAAGAACACAGCTCTCAGTGCCAGGATCTTTCAGCCGTTCCGGCAGCACTGTGAGGTAGATTTTGATCCGGATACATCCTCCAATTGAATCCTCAATTGCTCGGTCCCTTCCCGCAGGCAAGGCGACACAGGATCATCCCTGGATCAGTAGGCCCCAGTGACTCCTGGGCCTACATCTCAGTAACGGAGCCTCAGGCCAACGTGGCCCCCGAGGCGGAAACTGCCAGTGCATCCCTGAGGCCAGGAGGGCCCTCAGGTCAGGATCGGTAGGCGCCCACCACCAACGAACGACCCCACAAAATGGTGTCTGTCCCTTAAGTACCCTCTCCCAGAATGCGCATCGGGTTGACTTCTGGGAAAGGGATACCCAATGCATCCAGCCTGTTGCCTTTCCAACCCTGACCAGTGGTGACAGCGACACCCACCGTCAGGGGGAAAATCATGCAACCAGCTGAACTGAAACAGAAGTATAAATTGGACACAATCCTTTTGAGCCAAACTATTGCTCAGACAACTATAATTTTAACAGATAGCGCCCACTCATTGGGAGCAGGGCGCTACATTAAAAAAAAATTGACAATTTAAAATGTTTGTGTGTATATATATATATATATATATATATATATATATATAAAAGTGTGTGTGAATAAATATATACAGTATATATATATATTTATATATATATATATATATATATATATACACACGCACACGCATGCACGCATGTGTGTTTGAACTTAGGGGTGCACACCCTAATGCAATAGGCTTTGCACACCTATGCAGATAGTAAAAGCTTTTCTTTGTGAGGACTGTTGTTGTCTAGGTTTATTGATTATGTAAAGAGTGCCTGAGCCATGTTGGTAGTTTTTGGAGAAGTTGAACAGCCAGTTGTTATGCACTTCATTCTGAGGAACCACGGGTTATAATAATAGTGAAGCAATTCCTGTTTCCTATCATTTTGCACAGTACAGTACAGATAAAGAAAGGTCACAGACCAATTATATCTGGACACATGGTAGTCTATTATGACTGAATAAAAAAATGTAAAGCTTATGGTTACCATACAGTAGTTACAAGAATGTACTAAGCACGTTCTTGTTTGTATGTTCTTATGTAATCTGAAGTAAGTAAGCAAGGGATTAAGTGTCGGTTCACACAGGGGCGGCTTCAAAGTCAGCCGACTCTGAAACTACCCTGTACAGCGCGGCTTGCAAAACATCTTCTTTATAGAAGTAAATGCAAGCCGCTCTGAAGTCACCCCGAAGTAGTACAGGAACCTTTTTCTAAGTCGGAGTGACTTGAGTCACTCCTATTAGAACGGTTCAATTGTACAGAATGGAGCGCGACTTGTCAGGCGGCTAAGTCGCCTGACAGGTCGCCCTGTGTGAACCGGGAATTATGGCACACAATATTGCTAGAAAGAAAGATTAAATTATTTTTATGTATTATAGGATTAGTTATGGTTATATTTTTGGTTTGGATTGCCTTAAAAGCTTTTACAGACACCAAAGGCTACAGGTATGTAGTTGTGATGCATGAGGTTGGTATTTGTATGCCTAAGGCTTCTGTGCTATGTGCTTTTTTTTTTTAAATGTCAGAGCTTGGCTTTATACATTTTTAGTATCTGATGATGGCAATATAGACTGCTAGAAATGGGGGGCATAGTGTGCATTTGAGTTTTGATTCTGACATCAGTGAAATATTATTAATAGATGTGGAATACAGTGTTTGAATTTACCATGCTTTCACCATGCATCATATTGGTTTACGTATAATTCGCCATAAAAGTCACAATGTGAGTACGACTCAAACACATACCAAACTGATTTTAAACTGACCTTGACCTAAACTCAAACTGTTGTCAAATGCAAGCCATTTATCTGCATTTTCTTTTGTTTAAGGCCCATGTACACTAGCTCCTGAGGTCCCACATTCAGGATTCTTCTTATGCCTTACATTTTGAGAAAGTCCAATTGGAAAGATTATGGATGTGGTAATTGGGATGTAGAATTTTTTTAAGAGCACAGCCATGGAAATAAAAAAACTTGACAACAACTGCTGGCTCGTCAAAAATGATGCAATACCTAGGCCATAGTCTCACATGCCGTAAATCATGTTATGATGATTTCATCAAACATAGCAAGGTGCATTAGTCTACTTTATTGGTTTATTATATTTAGTACCTGTTACAGAAGTTCAACTGACAATCATCAAAGTTCAAGATGAATGGCTAATTAATGCCTCCAAAAAAATAATGCCTCCATTGTATTTTAGTTGCGCCATGCAGCCAAAAGTTTGTGGAAAACTGACAATCTTACAAACATTATATGGGCCAATGTATGTGGACACACCTGCAAATTTTTAAGTTCAAGTGTTTTCAGTGAAGTGTTCTGTTAATGCTACAGTATATTAAGAAATATTTGACAATGGTGTGCTTCCAATCTTGTCACAACAGTTTGGGTAAAGTCATTTTCTCTTTCAGTGTGACTATGCCATGCCCAAAGTCAGGTTCATAAAGATATAGATTGATGAGTTTGGTGTGGAAGACATTTCCTGCACAGAGGTCTGACCTCAACCTTATTAAACAATTTGGGGATGAATCGGAACACTGATTGCAAGCCAGGTCTTCTTGTTCAACTTTAGCACCTTACCGCACAAGTTTGTAAGGCTGAATGGGCACTGATTCCCACAACCACACTCCAAAATCTTGTGGTGAGCCTCCCTATAGAACAGTGGAGACGGTAAAAGTTGCAAAAAGGAAGGGTGGGGGGGCCTTTGGAATATATATTTACATATATATACAGTATATATACTGTATATATATTTATTTATTTTTTACAGGAAGTGGATTTGTTGGGGGGTCCAAAGGGACAAATGGTGTCAAAGATTTGCATAAACCCACTGTCATACTAGTGATAATTTGGAAGAAAGCAGGACAACTTCCAATCCACTTCCTCTATATGAACATCTGCTATGGATATCAAAATGCCCCTTGGTATTCAAATGTGTGTAGGCAGAACCATTGTTGACGAGCATCAAAAGCCAGTTAAATCTGTTTTTTGGCTTACAGTAAACTTTAATTTAATTTCAAAGCTTGTTTCTTTTATGTCACTATAACTGTTACGATGTTTTATGTGTTATTTTCCCTTGCTTTCTTATTATCAATGAATGAGAATGAGCAAATATGCCCAAATTTAAAGTTCAAGTTCTTAGAACCTAAGCATAAAGCGCTTTGAGGCTGACTGAACCTGAACTTCACACTCTGCATTTCGATGAACCCAAATTTGGTTGGGACACAATTAATGTCCCTGGTAGGTAAATGTAATTCAATTTCTGAAATTTTCAAAAATAATAGGCAAGCTATTGTCAAAAAGGGCATTATGAGCTGGGCACTTTCATGGGGCACTTTTTTATGTACATGTCAAAAGCCATTCGGCGAGGGTCTTTTGAGGTAGATTCAAGGTCAATATTTGAAAAAAAACACAAATCCTTTAAATAACATGCATGGGAGATGCCCTCAAAAGCTCCAAATGCTCTTACGAATGTAAATGCTGTTAGACATAGCCCTTTTAAAGTGACATTAAATTAATGGGAAAAAACAATGTAGGGTTCCTCTAACAACTTAAACCAGACTTTATTCAGGCTTGCATCAAAAGGAGGGGGGGCTAAGCCCCTCACCCTTACAAGGCACTTTAACCACCTGTTGAGGAGATAAAGATTTCAACCCCACATCCTGTCCCCCAAAAGGGATGTCAGAGTTTTCAGGGGCAATGGTACTTATCAGAATCTGCAAGCCCTCTTTACGATAAGGGGGCATCAGATATCTAGCCCCTTTCTTCAAGAAAATTATTATGGGGAACCTTTTATTACTCATTGTCACAAAGGGTTACATTTATACTCAGACCCCTTCACAAATTCCTTTAATTGTAATAAAACACACACACTAAACCAAAATATTTTTAATATTGTCCCCTGTTTTAATCACATCGTTCAGCGATTTAATCAATGTCAGTCTCAACCTGACACCTGCTAATCTTTGCTCAGTGCACTCCCACTGCATAATCCCAGGTTCCCTGCACTGCGACAATGTAAAGACAGTATGGAACATCCTGGGTGACCTGACGTCATTGACCATATTTGGTCTAAATTTCAATGTGGTTCCAGTTTGTCTAAATTAAAATGGATGCTTTAAGTAGATTGGGCTTTTCTATAACTAAAGATTAGACAATCATATGACCTGTTAAAAGTCATTTGACAAACTGTTCACCAATGTGTGTTATATTATGCCAATGAGAGAGAAGTTGTGGAAGTGATGTCAAAACCAGGCATGTGGTAAATACACCTCTTCTTACAAATATTTTAGGCACCATATCAGAACAACTGGACGTAATCCACACACTACCTGTACTGGTAAAACATTTAGAAATGTTTGGTGCGTACTATTGCTGAACAGGCAAAAATACATAGGCTTTGACATTTACAATTAGCTTGGATTTTGCCATTAGTAGTTCTGTATGCCTGAAGTTTCTCCCGGAACTGGCAATTTATTTTCAAGCAATTATTTGCCCCCTCATATACAAAATCTGCCCCGTTATGTAGTTCAATAGTCTTTTAGACATTTGCATTTCCAGCCGTTAAAGAATGATTTACCTGACAAAATTACTATGTAACACATTTCATAATGAGCTAGCTACAAAATATGGCATAATATGCCTTTTGATTATATTTATATTTCAAAACCATTCTTTTCTTTTTACCTATACATTTTGGCAACCTAATGTTATGTTATGATTAGCTTTTCTATATATATAGCCCTAAGTTATACAGCATATCAAATATCTTTAAGGCTTAACATACAGTATGACTCCAACAACTGCCATCACACAGTTCATTTTAGAAAAGCAAATAACTGACAACAGTGTGGTTAATCTTTAGACCAGTCTAAAAAATACATTTTAGTGTCACTTTAATAAGGTAAGACTTGACAGCAAACTACAGGCTCAAAATGAAACATTTTGGAGCATTCTGTAAATGGAAAATGTTGTAGTGTATAGCCAATAATGACTAATACAAATTTGCTTTAATCTGGGCCAAAATGACAATAAATAATTAGTTACTCAGCACTTTTTTAAACATTGCCTACTAGCTGCCTTATTTTTTTTTTATCTTTTTATTGAGTATTAAGCCCCATACACATGGTAGGACTTTTTGTTGTACTTCGAACAAAAGCCTGATGGATTTCTGTACACACGATAGGACTTTGCACCGTAGGACTTTTGTTGCCGAAAAGTTTGTCCGTTTGCAGAGCGAACTTTTGTCCGAAGAAAACCGAAAAAGTTTGTCCGATGGAGCGTACACTCGGTAGGATGTTTTTGAAAACTTGCTCATTTTGAAGTTTGTTGTCAAAAAGTCCTACCATGTGTATGGGGCTTTATTTTTACAATAAAACATTTGTGGCTTATTGGCCTCTACTGACTGACTTGACCTTTAAAAAATATTTTGTGTGAAGCACTTTTCTGACATTTAACATAGTGTCAACAACTGTAAAACATGGATATTTCTAATATATTTAGTGGAGTGTTCATGAAAATAGTGAAACATTACAATACCAGTTTTTTTTTTCTTTCTTTTTATTACAATACCAGTTTTAAGTTCTTTACTCTGAAACACTCCATGACACATGTAGTAGAGGCTGGTATATACAGCCTGCAAGTTTGAAGGATTAATCTGATCATGGCCATTGGAAACAAATGTCATAGAGTTTTAGTAAATGGGCAGCTTACATGAATAAGCAAGGAACAGAAGATTATGGGGACCACTTATAATTGGCTAGAGCAAACAGGAACACGAATGTTGCTGTCTATGGTGTCCAATTAAAGTCACTCTTTTTTTTTTCTTTGGATATATGGAACAGGGGTCAATAATGCACTGAAAATTGTCATCCACTGACTCTTGCTGTGCTTCAGCCTTGCATAGCATAAGCAGGAAGACAAGACTATTCTTTGGACTATGAGTGAACACTACCATGCCACTAATGTCTCCCTCGAAATTTCCCTACCCTGTATGTCCACCTAAATAGCATCCACTCTTTCTCATCAGTTCACAGCACAGGCACTCCAGATTTAAGCCTGATTTAATAATTTATCTAGAGGATTGCACCTAAAAAGAAATGTCATGTTAATACGCCAGAAGAACTTTAAAAAAAAAATCATGACTTTTAAAATAAACCACAATATAGTTAAATGGATGTGGGCTTCTTTAATCCATAGGAAAGAAAAAGTCAGAAAACGGACAAGCTTATATTAGAGTGACAGTAATATTAAAACAAGACATTCATAACCAAATGTTATAAAACAGAATATTAACCTTGTTAAAAGCCTCAACACAGTGAACATAGCATTCGGTTTTCTATTCACGTGAACAGCACAGGTCTCAGTGATAGAAAACAATAAATAGATGTAACTCCCTCTTGAATGCAGACAGTAAGACCTAGAAATTGTTTAAGCCATATAATGGTACTAATAATTAAGATAAGGAAAGGATATAAACAAGAACCCAAGTTTGTCTATTTACCTCATTTGTCCTTGGGGTGAATCCACAATCTGTAAAATATGTTTTGATGTTGAAACTGCCCTGTTCAAAAGATTTAATACATTATCATAAACACACAATTATAGCACTGCACTGCAGTGAGTAATCAGATTTCCTAGTCCCTTACATCAAATAATGCTATTATGTAATTGCATAGTGCCAGAAGTGTATTTTTGTATTTCTTTGATAAGAAATCTTTTTACTTAGGCCGAGATGGATGCATCATTTTTAGTTGTGATTTGAACATGCTTTCACAAAATGATAGTATACACCATGCCTTAGAATCATTTAGGGCTCAACTACAATTATGATTTTTATATCCTAACCACTGAGGAATTGAATGCAATTTTGGTAATTTCTTTGTGTGCAGTTAAAATTATTTGTGTAGTTGTTTTAGAGTTTCATAGTAGAGTAATAGAGTAAAAAAAAAAAAAGATTAGAACATCTGTCAGGTTTTTGCTGCTGCCCGAGACACCAATGAGAAGATTTCCCCTCATGTTTTACCAAGGTTTGCCAAAGTGCTCAATATTGAGCCTCAAGGATCAATGGGACAATCCAAGAGTCAATAAATGTCTTGGGGTCAGTAAATGTCTGGGGTTCAATAAGTGGTTATTAAAATGTTGGAGGATCAGTTGGGGTCAGTTAAAGGATAAATTCACCATTTGGAACATGTTACAGTAGCTGCAGCCTTTCCCCTTCTCCCAGTAGCAGGGAACGGGGTTCTTCTCTCTGTGCCTGCTGTCACCATTCGAAAATGATGCGCTTGTGCAGGGCTTTGCCCACGCGGCCGCATCATTCATTCAGTTTCCTGTGAATGCACGAACTACAACTACCATCAGCCATGGCTGACAGCTTATAGTTCTGAAAGGACTGCAAGGTCCCTGATGACTGACCTCATAATTCATTCACAAGCCCTGCAGCTGGTAAACAATCAGCCCATATGCAGGTACAGTCTGATAGTTACAGGGTTTGTCTGCAGGAGTCTGGTATTGTACCCCTGATCCATTGATCATGGGTGCAATGCTTTCCAGGTTCCTTAGAAATATATGCATTTATTATTTTTTCGCAAAAGGATAACTTATCCTTTAATCTTCTGAGGTCTCTTTAAAGTGATTGTGTTTTTTTTATTTTTTAATAACAGACATGTTATACCTACCTGCTCTGTGCAAGGCTTTTGCACAGAGCAGCACAGATCCTCCTCTTCATCAGGTTCCCCCACGGAGAGCCGCTTTCCATGGGGGCACACATTCAGGCATGCTCAAGAGTCATGCTGCTGCGTCGATTGACACAGACAGCAGGATTTAGCCCCGCCCCCTGCTCTCATGTCACAAGATTTGATTGACAGCAGCGCGAGCCAATGGCTGCTGCTGCTATTAATCTATCCAAAGAGGACAGAGACAGCGGCTGGAGCTGCTGGGCTCGTGCTCATTGCTGAACCGTTCCAGGCCACATGCCCTCAACATGGGGAGGCTGTCCCCATGTTGATGAGGACAAGGGCCTCATCCCCACAACCCTTGCCTGGTGGTTGTGGGGGTCTGTGGGCGGGGGGTAATCCCGTTGATGTCCAACGATGATCCATTCTCCAGCGACGCTGCAGTCTCCCCTTTCTAGCAGGAACGAAACCCCCATGACGCGTAAGAGGGGGCGGGGTCACCCATCCTTATCATAGGGAACCCCCGGGTTTCCCTGTGATAAGGAGGGGTAACCCCGCCCCGTGACGTCACAGGGTCACCCGTCCTTATCATAGGGAACCTATGCACCGCTGCATTCTCCCCTCTCCAACAGGAACGAAACCCCCATGACGTGGGGGTTCCCTATGATAAGGACGGGTGACCCCCCGCCCCCTCTTATGTGTCATGGGGGTTTCGTTCCTGCTGGAGAGGGGAGACAGCAGCGTCGCTGGAGAATGGATCATCGTTGGACATCGAAGGGATTACATCGCTGGAATTTATTTTATTTTATTTTATCTTTTTAAATAAAGGACTTGTCCAATTGTGTCTGTGTGTTTTTTACTAATTTTTACACTTTACCACGTTACCAATTCACATAGGGGGGGCAGGGATCTGGAGTTCCCCTTTGTTAAAGGGGGCTTCCAGATTTTAATAAGCCCCCGCCCACAGACCCCCACAACCACCGGGCAAGGGTTGTGGGGATGAGTCCCTTGTCCTCATCAACATGGGGACAGCCTCCCCATGTTGAGGGCATGTGGCCTGGTACGGTTCAGGAGGGGGGGCGCTCTCTCATCCCCCCTCTTTTCCTGTGGCCTGCCAGGTTGCGTGCTCGTATAAGGGTCTGGTATGGATTTTTGGAGGGACCCCACGCCATTTTTTTAAAATTTTGGTGTGGGGTTCCCCTTAAAATCCATACCAGACCTGAAGGGTCTGGTATGGATTTTTGGAGGGGACCCCACGCCATTTTTTTTTAATTTGGTGTGGGGTTCTCCTTAATATCCATACCAAACCTGAAGGGCCTGATATGGAATTTGGGGGGACCCCCATGTTTTTTTGTTGTTTTTTTTTGGTTTGGGGTTCCCCTTAATATTCATACCAGACCCAAAGGGCCTGGTAATGGACTGTGGGGGGGACCCCTGACGTTTTTTTCAATGACTTTTATCTGTATTGCCGAGACCCGACAGTTCATGAATAGCCGCTAGTAGTTTTAAATTACTTTTTATCCTTTAGTAATGACATTTTGTGCAGGGACAGTTGTAAACACGGGAAACATGCGCTACTTTACAGGCATACTATACACACCCCCCAGGTACAAAATTTAAAGGAATAGTTCACTTTAAGCATTATTAAAATCACTACTCCCGAAAAAACTTCAGTTTTTAAAACTTTTTTTTGCATTGATACATGTTCCCTGGGACAGGACCCGGGTGCCCAAATACTTTTTATGACAATAACTTGCATATTAGCCTTTAAAATTAGCACTTTTGATTTTTCATGTTCATGTCCCATAGACTTTAACGGTGTTCGAACAAATTTTTTTCCTGTTCGCATGTTCTGGTGCGAACCGAACAGGGGGGTGTTCGGCTCATCCCTAATCAGGATGTACATATGTGTAATATTGTTGTTCAGTTCCCGTACTGAGCGTACTCCCCCACCTCAAATTCTGTTGGAGAGCCAAGATATTCTCAACAACCATGTAGCCAAAAAAATGATTTACTACAAATTCAGTGCAGTAACAACCATAATGGAACCAAAATGCTGATATCAACAGCAAGTGTCAAAAATGTTCATGAGAATATTTAAAATGTAGATTAATAAACAGTTAAATAATTTAAAACGTATTTATTTTTTATGAAGACATTACTAAGAATATATCTATTATTATTATTCCTATTATAATTTGTAGTAATATTGGTTAAAGCAGTGTTTATAATTTTTTTCACATAAACTAAATATTTAGGGGTCAATGAACAGCTGAAAATTGTCCCAATGGGAACTGTGACATGGGGTTGTTAGCTCTCGTGGTAGATGCGGTTATAGAGTGAGTTTACTCCACACCATTTCAGGACTTTTCCTGCCCACTTTTATTTAAAGAAAGCAAAAAGTTCACAAATACATATCTACCCACGCAGGGGCTTCTCACCATCAATATGACAAATAATACTCTCTTTATCAGCCCTGTGGCTCAGGCCTCAAGCCCTGGCCTTCCAGACCGTCTAGCACCCGTCCCCAGTGTTAATACACAAATACTGTACCTATTACAGCTCTGTGTCTTTCCTTTACAGCTTCCAACGGTTTCGTCTCCCATAGACTTTCTCTTAGACTCGGGCCTCTGGTTTGGGGACCTCTAACCCCCGGGTGAGACCCTGTCTCTCGCTTTCTTCCTCTCAGACTCAGGACTTTGGTTTGGGGCACCTCTGCCCCCCCCCCAGTGAGACCCTGTCTCTTGCCATTTTTCTCTAAGACTTGAGCCTCTGGTTTGGGGTAAATCTGACCCCTGGGTGAGACCCTGTCTCTCAGTTTTTTGGCCTGTCCCGTCCAGGACAGCATGGTGGAGACATGCACCTCTTGTCTCCCTTACAAACACTGACCCCTTTGGGAGGATGGAGCACTGACCTCTAATCCTGTCTTTCCTAAAAGAACAACACACACCTGTGCCATTACTGGGCCTGTTTTCTCCAAAACCTGGTCCAGACTGCCTCGCCAACAGTGGCACGGCCTCTGATTTACTAAAGGCAAATATGCTGTACACTTTACAAGGGAATGTTCCCTTAGCTCAATGAATGAGGCTTTGCTGACTTCCATCATCCAATCATGTGCTAGCAAAAATACTTTTTTTTTTTAGTTTTCCTAGCATGTGATTTTCTTTATTCATTGCAAAGTGAATTTTTTTAATACTAAGCTAAGGGAAAACTTCCTTGCAAAATAAATAGATTATTTGTCTTTAGTAAATCAACCCCCTTGTGTTGGCTCAGCTACAACATGAGCATATATGTTCACTGGAGGCCATAAAAGGCTAATTTTAATTACTGTAAGATGGCAGTTTTCCTAAATGTATTAGGCTGCACTGCGTTATCATACTGAAGGTATGTAGTACTTATATGAGGTGTTCTTTGAGGATCTCTTTAGTCCGATGCAGTTCGGTTTGTCGCACATTAACGTGTATTGCTTTAGGGCTGCCCGTTTATTTGAATGGGATGCCAACACACCACAATGGTCCTAAAATCGAACTTGCACTTTTTTTGTGCAATGCAGTGCACCCCAATGTTCCTTACCGTGAATGTACATTGGTTTAGCATGTCAGGGTGCCATTCAAAATTAATGGCAATGCAATACAATGCACTGCATATGTGTGAAGTGAGGCTAAATCATACTACCGTTCTGGGATAATATAGAGCAACTTCCACTCATTCTAAGAGCTGAGATGTTAAATTAAAGGCATTCTGTGGACATAAAAGGTATGAAAATTCTTACATTCATCATTAATCCTTTTATTCAGTTTCAAAGAAAAATTTCAATACAAAACAGAGCCTAATGTACATACCCAGGCCCAATGTAAATACATAAATTCATTAAAAAAAAAACGTCACCTTATCTAATTACAGTTAAAAGATGTATGCCACCTACTATTTATCCAACATTAATAATATATGGAGACTTGATGCATTCACTCAAGCCTACCGCAGGGGTAACTGGCCACTTCAAGAGGCAGTGTGGAACCCCACTACACATCCACACATGTACCAGCCCCCCATTTCTAGATGTAGCACATTCTCCTCTACCTAATTCTTCCCTTATTCTTTCTCCTCTCATTTCTATTCTCATTTAAAGCCAAAGGTGCAAACGTTCAGACCATTCCCTTCCCAGACCAATGTTTTTACGCAATCAAGAATGTTTTTAAGAATGCATCTGTGCTGAATGAATGAATTTAAGGAAAGGGAGTGAGAAATAAGCAATAATCCAGTCCAAGCAATTGGGCAGGTGTCAGAATTGTTATATACAGGTATACAAGTGTCATGTACAGTATACAAGTAAACTGATACCAACTCTCGCACATACAGTAGTTTGAAGGAGAAATAATGTTGTGTGATTATGTTATTAAACATGGAAGTCTGAAGAAAGTGACTTGTTAGTACTTTTGAGTAACACTGCTTTAGTACTTTTATTGCAAGGCAGAGCTATGCTACTGCTACAATGCACAACAGTTTAATGTAGCAATTCATAGTCCACACACTAATGAATATAATAAAAAATAAATGGTTATGATTCTATGTTCTATTTAGATATTTTTAACGACATTTCTAATAAAGATTTAATTATAATTTATTACAGAAAATTTGATGGGTTTGTCTACAAATATTCAGAAAACTGGGAACCCCCCCCCCCCCCCCCAATGCCACTTCATAAACACCCTGCCTATTGTACAGGTTTTTTTCATTACCTAACAGGTCTGTAGAAGGCACCCAGTACTTCTAGGTATTGAGATACACATATTACTCCACCTGGCCCCTGTAATCCAGCACTCGCAAGCTATACAACCAATTAACACATCCAAAACTGGTACATGGGTGTGACCCTACTTAGACCTGTGGAATTTTTAAGTGCACTCAGCAGTGGATGGTTGAGTAAATGAATGCTGGTGACTGGTGAGATAAGTGCAGAAACCTCAAGATGCCTTCTGCTTAGACTGACAGGTATGTAAGTAAACTGTACTAAGGCCAGGAAATTTGAGTTTAGCATACTGTTGTAAACACTAATGGTGTACAGTGATTATAGACCAGCTAATACTTTATATACACTAAAATTGATGAAGGTAAAGATTGATTACCATGAGTTACATCAGATTATTACAATCCATACCTACAGAGCAACACTGCTACCAGTGGTCAGTTTGTACTATTACCATACATCATAGAATGTGTATGAATGTATATTTAGTACTTACGGTAATCTTCAGATGCTAATCTTATGTAACTCAGGATATATGATAGTGTAACATAAAGTGAAGGAGTTTTTTAGTTTAATTTTGATGTATTTATGTACGTTGGAGAGAGAAATACAGAATGTCTTTAAAGTTTATATTATTTATATACAGTCCGTTGAGTGTTTGCCATGGAAATATAGGCCTACCCAAATGTATTTTCCAAGGAACCAGCAAAGGAGAGATTCAGGAAAAAGAAGATTGGAAAATTGATAAAAGCAGATACTGCAGATGTCCTTCATTTTAGTGGAAAGTGATATGGTCTAGTCACCCTAAATTAATGCACCAGACATCTGTATTTTGATACCTCAATTAATTTGTGTGTTTGTGACCTTCTCATCATGCGCCATGAATTCTATTGAGCCTTATGGGTGGAGTGCTCTGCAAACCATTGTATTTGGAGAGTTAATCTGTTTCCAGCACCAGATATGGGAATATTTTAATTCAGGAAATTGATCAGACTACCCTTGTGTAATCTGCTCCTGTGTTTTCCTTGATTCAAAGGGTGAACAACACACGTGGTGACAACCTTATTCTTTTATCCCCAATAGGGATTGATCTGCACTTGCTGGCAAGTTGTAAGTAGGCTTGTGCACAACGGAAAAATTCGTTCCGTTTCGGTTCGTTTCTTTCCGGTCCTGTTGATTCGTAATCATTCGTAATTTTGCTAGACGGGATTTTTCGTGTTCGGACTCATTCGTATTTTTGCAAGCGACATTTTTCGTTGAATTTTTTGTTGCTTTATAATTCGTACTTTCGGTAGAGTACGTTGTTTTTCGTTGATTCTGGACACAACTCCTACTTTCGTAACTTTTTTTGGGTTCGTTGATTCGTAATTTTCTGTGTCTCTCTCACGACGACGCTGACTATTATGCCTAATGTGCTTCGAATGGATTTGTACTTTTCGAAATACATAGCGGTTATTTGTAACGATTCGAAATCTCGTATTTTACTTTTGTTTTTTACATGCGGCTATAGCCTCCGCCCCTGTACACCATTTTGAGAGGGTTCAGCACGGTGAGGGAGAAGCAGAGAGCAGAGCAGAGTGTTATTGTGCTTCGAATGGATTAGAAATCTCGTATTTTACTTTCGTTTTTTACATGCGGCTATAGCCTCCGCCCCTGTACACCATTTTGAGAGGGAGTTCAGCACGGTGAAGGAGAAGCAGAGAGCAGAGCAGAGTGAGTGTTATTGTGTTTCCAATGGATTTGTACATTCGTAAGTTTTTTCATAACGAATTATGCCGAAGACATTCGGGCATTCGCTATTTTGCGGTATAATTTATTTCGGATTCGGTTTTATTCGTAATTGCTTTGTTCGGAAATTCGAATGCTTCCGAATGTCCGAAAGTTGCTAAATTCGGACGAATTTCGATTCGTTACGAAACTAATTGCACAAGCCTAGTTGTAAGATCTCTGACTGAAATAAGTGCTTGTTAGCAACAAAAATATTTGTTATCATACCTAGGCAACCCCTAAATGGTCTATTCCTTCCATGATGCAATTCTGATTTTTCCCTTTGCTTGGAAACACTGAGTGGTGTATGGGCATCCTGTTTATAAAGGACATAATTGATATTTTTAGTTATGTGATGGTCACAACTCCTGTTCATCATATTTCCATTAAGGTGAAAATTACTTACTAAAGTCTGAGATACTTATTTTAGTTCCAAAGGTCCAATGCCTACAAGGTCCCTCACTGGTGCTGGAATCTTCTCTCTGGCTTCCTTCAGATGCTGGTCTTTGGCCATTTTGATTGGCTGACACAGGATGATGTAACTCCTGCACATGCAGGAGTACCTTTGTGTCATTCCGGGACACAGGCACAGAGTCACGATGTACTGTATACTGAGCTGCACATGAGCAGCTCAGTGTACATTCTAGGAAAGACTGTAAGCAGTGTATATTTTTATAGTTTTGTGTTCAGGTATGATAATCAACACCATACTGGTGGTATAGTGGACTATATAAATTATTTGTCCTCCTAAGTAGGGAAGTCCTGCGGATAATCCCTACTTTTTGTTTTATTTTCGAGCATAGAGGTAGGTTTATTTTATTGCAAGAGCTGAACAGGGTAAGCAAATATTGTATAAATGCAATACTAAGATCTGATTTCTCTTTGTTTGTGTGGACTCTTTCTATCCTCTTCCATGAAGTTTTGCAAGCAACAGCTAGTGAGAGGACCTGCTGGCTCTCTGCACGGGCTATGTGCGCCAACGTGATGATGCTGTTACTTTTACAAGGTATCTGGGTTTGCAAAGGCTTGTGGTGCGCACAAAGTGGATTTACAGTGCCTTGAAAAAGTATTCATACCCCTTGACATTTTCTACATTTTGTTATGTTACAACAAAAAATGTAAATATATTTTATTGAGATTTTATGTGATAGACCCACACAAAGGTCACATAATTGTGAAGTGGAAGGAAAATGATAAATGGTTTTCAAAATGTTTTACAAAGAAATATGTGAAAAGTGTCAATACTTTGTAGAACCATCTTTTACTGCAATTACAGCTGTAAGTCTTTTTGGATATGTTTCTACCAGCTTTGCACATCTAGGAGGGTGACATTTTTGCCCATTCTTCTTTGAAAAATAGCTCAAGCTCTGTCAGATTGGAAGGACAGCATCTGTGAACAGCAATTTTCAAGTGTTGTCACAGATTCTCAATTGGATTTAGCTCTGGACTTTGACTCGGTTGTTCTAAAACATGAATATGCTTTGATATAAACCATTCCATTGTAGCTCTGGCTGTATGTTTAGGGTCGTGTCCTGCTGGAAGGTGGACCTCTGCCCCAGTCTCAAGTCTTTTGCAGACTCTAACAGGTTTTCTTCTAAGATTGCCCTGTATTTGGCTCCATCCATCTTCCCATCAACTCTGACCAGCTTCCCTGTCCCTGCTGAAGAAAAGCATCCCCACAACATAATGCTGCCACCACCATGTTTCATGGTGGGGGTGGTGTGTTCAGGGTGATGTGCAGTGTTAGTTTTCCGCCACACTTTTAGGCCAAAGAGTTCCATTTTGGTCTCATCTGACCAGAACACCTTCTTTCACATGTTTGCTGTGTCCCCCCACATGGCTTCTGGCAAACTGAAAATGGGGACTCTTATGTCTTTCTTTCAACAATGGCTTTCTTCTTGCCACTTTTCCATTAAGGCCAGATTTGTACAGTGCATGACTAATAGTTGTCCTGTGGACAGATTCTCCCACCTGAGCTGTGGATCTCTGCAGCTCCTCTAGAGTTACCATGGGCCTCTTGGCGGCTTCTCTGATGAATGCTCTCCTTGCCCGGCCTGTCAGTTTAGGTGGATGGCCATGTTTTGGTAGGTTTGCAGTTGTGTCATACTCTTTCCATTTTCGGGTGATGGATTGAACAGTGCTCTGTGAAATGTTCAAAGCTTGGGATTTTTTTTATAACCTAACCCTGCTTTAAACTTCTCCACAACTTTATCCCTGACCTGTCTGGTGTGTTCCTTGGCCTTCATGATGCTGTTTGTCCACTAAGATTCACTAACAAACCCCTGAGGGCTTCACAGAACAGCTGTATTTATACTGAGATTAAATTACCCATAACTTGACCTTGAAATGTCCTTCTCACATCTAATACCACCAAGTGCCCGGCCACCTAGTGGCAGAAGAGAAAAGTACAACAAGGCCAGACTTAGGGAGAAATCAATGGATCTCTAACAACTATCTACATTAGCTATCCCTGACAAGGAATTTGGTGAGGAGCTCCCTGACTAAACCCCAAGGCGCTACACGAACATCTGAGGGTCTCACAGAACAGCTGTATTTATACTGAGATTAAATTACACACAGGTGGACTCTATTTACTAATTAGGTGACTGAAGGCAATTGGTTCCACTAGATTTTAGTTAGGGGTATCAGAGTAAAGGTGATGAATACAAATGCTCACCACACTTTTCAGATTTTTATTTGTAAAAAGTTTGGAAAACCATCTATCATTTCCTTCCACTTCACAATTTTGTGCCACTTTGTGTTGGTCTATCACATAAAATCCCAATAAAATACATTTAGGTTCTTGTAAGTAACATGACAAAATGTGGAACATTTCAAGGGGTATGAACACTATTTAGAGGGACTATATATTGTATGTGGCTATGGAGGAATATATTTAAATAAAATATGCAACTTAGGGTAGAAATACTCTGTCCCTGTCTTCCACTTGTGCTTCTGTTTTGCCACCCATCACATGGGCCTTCCATGGAGACTACAATTGGGCATTTCAACACACGCATGGTCCATTGTTGTCCTCATCGAGAAACCTACTCTGATAAATACCACTCAGACATCGCTGGAATGCATTTATGTAGAAAAGGAAGGAAGTTGCAGCAAGGAAGCTGCAGAAAATCAGCAGCACTAGGGTGCAACAAAGGATGAGAAAATAAGGATTAAAATGGCCCTTGTTTATGATGCACAATGTTCTAGAAAACGTATATCATTCAGTTAGGCCTTATTTCTACTTGCCTATTATTATTTTTCTCTCCCTGCACTGTACACATCCTGTAGAGTCGTTGTATGACCTTCCCCTGGATGTGTGCACACACAAGCAGCGACTGAACATCACTATTTGACTGCGGTGACTACAGCTGATTGTGTCAGCACACTGTGCATTGGTACTGTTTCTTGTAGTCCAAACCAGGAGTACACAGGACATGATGACAATGCCACAGCAGAACTGATTTCTCATGTAAAGAGAATAAAGCCTCGTACACACGAACGAGTTTCTCGGCAAAAACCAGCAAGAAACTTGCTGGCAGAGATTTTTTGCCGAGAAATTCGTTCGTGTGTATGGTTTCTCGTCAAGAAAAGCAACAAGAATCTCGACAAGAACCTGCTCTCTATTTTCTCGTCGAGATTCTCGTCAGCCTGTTTCTCGACGAGAAAATTGTGTGTGTGTACACTTACCTTTTCGCCGGGAAGCCCGCGCATGCTCGAAATGACTTTGACGCATACGCGGTAGCTTCCTAGGCATAGGTAGGGTGAACCAAGATGGCGGCGACGGCATCGAATGTGACGAGCGCATGCTCGTCGTATTCGATGACGTCACCGCGTTCACTCCGTTCAAAGAACCGCGGGTTCTTTGTATCGAGCGTGTGTACACTCGGCCGGGACAAGTTTCTTGTCCAAGAATCTCGTCGAAAAAAACGACATGTTTTTTTCGACGAGAATCTCGGCCGTGTGTACGAGGCTTTAGATCTTGTAAAACACCTTACTCATAGGATCGCCGGTATAAATAACTGAAGCAGCACAGGGTTAAACTTTCTTATCCTTACAGGAACAACATACTTGCATTGGTGTTTGGGTTTAGGTACACTTTAAAGTAGTTTTCTACAACATTGTATGTTTGTTTTTTTTGGCTAGTGGTTTTACTTCTTTTATGCATTGCATGAACATTTGTATATAAAAAAAAAAAAAACTTATATTAAATCTTATGTTAATGGAATTAATGGAATCATTTATTAAATTGCTATATTGGAAAACTTCATATTGTTAACCATATATTTTTAGTTAGAATGAGATAACATGCCACAGTTTACAAACACAAATCTTACCACCAAATATCCAAACTGTAGCAACACCAATTACAATTTATTAAGCTTAACTGATGAACATTACAGCCGTTGTTTCGAAAATCAGCATACAAGAATAGCGGAAAGTATTTTAGTTTATGTGGCATGACACGTTTTTTTATGAAAAGCCTATTAAGGATTTCTCTTCCAGATGGCGATTTGCATATTGATAAAACCCCTCGCTACTTGAACACCCCTTGGGTTCAAAGCTGGATTTTGCATTAAACACAGTAGACTTGTGCCTTGGGAAATCTATAAGTCCACAAGGCATTTTACTTTTCCTGCATACACCATGGTAACATTGTTTCAACAGGGCAGGCACAGTTTTTTAAGAATTCAAATACAATGCTAAAGGGATATCCAAAAACATTTTGCTGTGTAGAGGGATGGACATGTGATAGATAGGCCGTTAATACTTTAATGGCTGTGGACCTACAAGCTCCAGGTATGTAAATCTGGCCCTTTGATATAGATTTAGAAATATTTAACAAATAGCTTACAAAAATTGAAAAATAAAAATGTTTTGCCATCTACTGAAACAAAGAAAAAAAAATGTGGACTTTATTCTATATACATGTTACTGTTACAATCGTACTTTTGTGATAAACTCTTGATAGCAACTCAATAAAATGTCAGCAAAAAGGATTTAAGAGAGAAAACTGTTGTGTGTGGGTGATTAATGTGGCAGCATGTTCAGTGAGCCATTGACCTTTCAGCGTGCGCTAGTCATCATGTATTGAGACTTTGAATATAAAAAATACTGATTTATGGTGTCCGTATTTTGTTCTCCAGGCCATAGAGGAGGAGAACCTTTGCTGCTACTGCTGTCTGGAACAGTGTTTGCAATACGATTTCAAAGACTATTATTAGGAATATATTTATACATGGTATATTGATCAATAGCTTTTTGCGGAAAAGGGAAAATGAGGATGTCTTAAAGGCATCCCCTGACAATAATTTCTAACTGTTCTTTGTGTCAATTTCCTACATGTGATGTACGTATGCAGTTATTCCACAGTGCAGCCTGTGCCATTTGTATTATATTGCTCAGTGTATGTGGAAGCAAATGACTGTGGCAAGCTGTACACTGCTTTATGGAATCTCTGTGTAAATACAGGATTATTTTAAAGGGAAATGGCTTTAAATAAGTTACTGAATTCACCATGCACTTTTAGGTTGTGTGTTTAGAAATGAGTAATGCTGTAGCCATTTCAGGGCTTTATGTAACACATGTTTTTCAATAAAAGAAAGGATGTGGTTAAGATTTGTTTTCATGGGTGTGTTTTTTCTTGGACCTAATGTCATACAGGTAAAACAACATTGTATCCGTTTTGGTCATAAGTAATACTGCATGTGCAGATGTCTTGATTTAACCGCTTCCCATACGTCGCTGGACTTTCGGTGGTTGTAATGGGATGATGCCTCCCCCCCCCCCCTGGTGTTGTTTTTTAGAGCCGACAATCGGCTTTCTTGTAATAGCAATCAGAGCGGCTTTCCAGCCACTCGATTGCTATTACAAGCAGCGGGAAGAGATGCCCGCACCCCCTCCCACCATCTTCTGCAGCTCTCTCGGGCTCTCCTGTCCCACTGGGAATCCTGAGCGACCAGCCAGCGCATCCGCCAGCTGGCTGGACAGCCAAGTAAAGCTGGGATTGGCTTTGATCGGCTCTTCATAACAGTAAACCAGAAGCAATGACATCACTTTCAGTTTACTTGGAAAAAACAACGGCACCAATTTTTAAAAATCTAAAGCATTTAAAAACACCAATCTTGGTGTTTTGAATGCTTTTAAGTGCAGAAGAGGGATTTGGGGTCTTATAGACCCCAGATCTCTCCATAAAGAGTACCTGTCACATGCCTGTTGTTTTTAACAGTGTAAAAAATAAAACATAAAAATTGAAAGTCCTCCCGTGCAAAGGCGAACACGTGTGTCAGTTGTGCACGCACGCAAATAGCGATCATCCCACACATGTGAGGTATCACCAAGAACGTCAGTTCATGGAGAGGAATTCTAGCACCAGAACTCCTCTGTAAATATAAAGTGGTA
This sequence comes from Rana muscosa, assembly GCA_029206835.1. Classification (NCBI taxonomy): domain Eukaryota; kingdom Metazoa; phylum Chordata; class Amphibia; order Anura; family Ranidae; genus Rana; species Rana muscosa. Next base: position 746,000,303 of record CM055116.1, on the reverse strand, counting down.
ACTTGTAAAGGCTTTTAAAAGGTCACCATGGATACTAACATTTACATCGTTTGTCACCATTGCATGGGCATGTGCAATTTTAAAGTGTGACGTGTTTGGTATCTATTTACTCAGCCTAACATCATCTTGTATACTGTACAAAATTGGATTAAAGTGTATTTTTTTACAAAATAATTGCATTTAAAAAACTGCTGCACAAATACCGTGTGACATAAAAATATGCAAAACCTTTCAATTTATTCTCTATATCTTATATTACATTATAATTATTACATTATATATAATGTTTGGGGGTGCTAACTAATTTTCTAGCAAAAATTAAAACTGATTGTTACATGTGAACAAAAAGTGCCAGAAAAGGTCCAGACTGGAGGTGGTTAAAATGTAGATGTAGATAGTATATGATACTAAAAGCCCAGCTCAAGCTAAGGTTTTTTTGAGTAGGGAAGAACTAGACTTCATCAGCTTTTAACTTGGAGTAGGTGTTCCCACTGGTGAAGTCTTTCTGCAACAGTGACTACCTCCTCCCGCATGATTTGTCCTGCTGTCTCTTAAATGGCAAACAATAGTTTTGTCTTAGCTGGGCTTTAACTAGCTGCATCAGTCACTAGTTGCATATAACCAATGTGTATCGTGCTACCGACTGTAATAAAAAAAGTGGAAATTTCACATGGCAAATATCAAATAATGTATATTTATTCATATACCGTATAAGCCGAGTTTTTCAGCATTTTTTTGTGCTGAAAATGACCCCCCCCCCCCCCCCCTCGGCTTATACTCGAGTCACCTAGTTGCACCTGATCTTCCGGACCCCAAACTTGGCATACTTGTAGCCCAATTTCTCCTCTACAAGTGTGCAAAGTTTGTTGTCTGGGGAACCTACGGCCCGGGAGCACCGATTTTTAAAACCCGGGCACCCCTTCCATAGACTCCCATGTTAAACGTCCTTCTAGTCATGGACACAGTGAGGCATGGACACAGTGAGGCATGCACATGGACACCCTAGGCTTAAGTTTTCCCATTTTTTTGTGGTAAAATTAGGTGCCTCGGCTTATATTCGGGTCGGCTTATACTCAAGTATATACGGTATGTAGCGGCCTCACCTCTCTCCCTTTCTTGTTCGGTCATATGGCTGTTGTCTAGGGGTACCTGGGAGAGAGAGATGATACACACCACTGCCCATGTCCTCCGTAACTAGGGGGTGAAGGCCTGAAGATTGGGCTTTTGTATAGGTGTCCTAGAGTCAAGACCAGTCCTTCGTCCCTGACTCCTTTGCTTTAGTAACCCAAGTTCCACACAGTGAATAGGTACAACTCAGTTTTATTCTTCTTGCCAAGCAATAAAGCAATCTTTCTCCTTTGGAAAATGGGGACAGATCGAGGCACAATCCTTTCCCTTCTTGCTGCTGCCCACTGTGCTGTCACCAGTGGTGAATAGTCACTGCCACTGACTAGGTAATATAGAACGTGAATTACCTTCGCTCACTTTGCCCCTGTCAGAGAAAGAAATCCGTCCAAGGGAGAAGTGGAGGCCTCTCCGTCACCAGCGATGCTGCGCCGGGCTCTTCAGAGAAGTTACTGCGCACCAGTCCTCACAAACTCAGACATGGGCACCCAAGGAGTTAGGGCCCCCTCAGATTCCTCCACCCTCGCGGAACTCAGTCGAAGGTACTGAGCCCCAGGCATCCGCCATAGTACCTCACCCCAGGCTAAAGGTGCCTGAGATGGACTCCATCCCTGCTCCAGCTAGGCCAAGGGCGCCTAGGCCTGAAACACCGGAACGCCAGCACCCAAGCTGAAGGTGCCTGGGTGCGGCCGCGTCCTCCGACTCTCTTCTCCCAAATCAGCGCGTCCGCCCCTTTTATGACCTCTCCCTTTGCGTCACAGCGGGTTCCCCGCCCCTCTGTACCAGCTCCAGCTCCAGGGGAGGACAAAAAGGCACAGTTTGCGATGTGAGTTCAACTCCGGCCCAAGGCAACAATGCCACCTGCAGGCCCCAAGGAACCCCACACCACCAGAGTCCTCACATAAATTCAAACACCCGCTACACTCTCCCCCTGGTGATTTGACACTGGTCCCCCAGTGTCTGGTACAAACTCACATCCCACAAGAGTGATGACATAAGTTCAGCCCAGAAACCAACTACACAATTTAGCCCTGAATTGTGCCAAGACCTGTATGGGAAAGGGAAAACTTAAAACAATATAACTATAAAACTTTCCAATAAAACACTTTAAATATCTCACACATTTACATTCCTCCCTCTGGCTATCTAAGAACCACCCACTCTCAGTAGTCTTGACAGACGAGTCTCCTGCAGAGGGAAAGAAAAGAAACATACATCCTACCAACATGTGTGTTTTCTTGGAATGAATGGGTCTATCCTAGAAGAAACCCACTCACTCCATTAAGTGCTGCATAATGTAAAAAAAAAAAACAATCGTTGCGCAACACTGCCACCTGGTGACAGTGCCGCGGTCAAGACACCCATCACTTCCAGACAAACTTTCCCCTTGAACATTTTCTCTGTGACCCTACACTATCTAAAACCCAAAGTCACTGATTTCTTTTTAAGTGCCAGGAGAAGGAGGGAGAACAAACAAAAACAGCTCCCATATCTCCAACGAGTAAACTGCCCAAATACAAAAAAAACTAGGGCACAGTCCCTGTGTTCAAGAGAAGGCACTCCGGAAAGTTCAGCCAGGAAAAGAAAAGAAAAGCACACGGGAGTCTCTTTTTTCCCTTACAGGTAAAACCTTGGATGAGGCAGTGATATAGGCTTCAAACGATCATCAAAAGCCTCCACATGGTACTCAATACTTTTTCCTTCTTTGCGGCAGATCACCACCTTGTCCGCATGAATGTGTCTTCCCAGCATCCATTTAGCTTTACAGTCCTGAAACTTCTTGGTGACCGTTGGCGAACAAGAAAGGTCCCGCCGTGCTTGCTGTACTTTCAGTTTGTCCCATACAAAGGTATCATACCATCTTTGCCGAAAGACCTCCACCTCATAGAGCAGTTCCCGAGGCAGATACGGGTATTCCCACCCATATTCCTGAGCAACCTTCTGGCCAAAGAGACGCTGCAGCCTTGACAAAGGTGGCATAGTAGCTCGGTCTCCTTCTCCAGGTGGAACAATCGCTTCTGGGTGGCGAGGTGCGTTCACCACCTCGGTGGACCTGGGCCTAGGAGCCCGCAGTGATTGACGTTGCACTCCCGCAACAGGAGCAGGTGAAATGGATGTTGAATCCAGAACGGGGAACTTCAGACAGAGGACCAGCTTCTTCCCCTGGCGCCGGGGCCTCTACCCGGGGTGTACTTTCTCCAGTAGACATGGGCAGGTCCCTCGTGACACGGGCCAAGGGTAGCTTCATCTTGTCCCATCCCTTCTGTTGAAAGATTTCGTCTATCTCCCCATCATCGCCATTGTCAGACAATGAATCCAGGTCAGAGGTGTCGTAGCACTCAGCGGGCAGATAATTCCCAGTCACGGAACTATCCCCCTTGACGGCCTCTACCGACTGTGGACTACCGCCACTTTCTACCACACAGACAGTCCCAACCCCTGGCTCACCAGGACCTTTAAACAAGCAGGGATGTCCAGGACGTTGTCTACCGAATCCATCCAGGTCAGGCAAGCAGTGGGGCGAAGCTCTTCCACGACCACACGAGGCCATCACTAGGCCGACTTTTCTCTTTGCTGGCCGAAGCAGGGAGCTGCTGGTGACCGAGGCAGCATCCTCGGATTTCTCTCTTTTCACTTCCGCTTGGGCAGTCCCTTCGCCCGGATCAGTGCGCACGGGGAACGCACCAGCATCGATCTCTCCCTCTGGAGTGGCAGTCCCTGTGAGGTAGTTGAGGTGGAAAGCCCGAGTCTTTTCTGTGGATGGTTCCACCTCGAAGAGGAATTCTTTGCAGACCTCACAATGCCCAAACGGCTTCAGCTGGACCACCAGTCCCGAACAGCCGGGACAGATTACACCGAGGGCTTCCATGTCTCTACAGGTAAAGAGAGCCAATCGCCCCCAGGGCCTTAGTCTTATCCCTGTATCCATAATCGGAGCAGCCAGAGAAGACATATCCGCGAAGGAAGGAACAGAAATCCACGGAGCACTTGAAGCCATCCTCTCTCTTTGCTGCTCCATTGCGCACTGACCCACCTGCGCCGGAATCTCCATGTGCGTACCTCCACGTGGCCAGACTCCTCCCACCTTCTGCACTTGTTTGCGGGCTTTTCCCTTGCCCCGCCCACGAACTACACAGTTATGGGTTGCCTCGCGGCGCGTTGGCCAATATGGCCGACCTACTCGGAACTCCTCCGGGCAGCAAAGTTCAATTTCAGACACCATACACATATCCCGGATACGATGCCCCCACGTGTAGGGGCCTCACCTCTCTCCCTTTCTTGCTCGGTCATATGGCTGTTGTCTAGGGGTACCTGGGAGAGAGAGATGATACACACCACGGCCCATGTCCTCCATAACTAGGGGGTGAAGGCCTGAAGATTGGGCTTTTGTGTAGGTGTCCTAGAGTCAAGTCCAGTCCTTCGTCCCTGACTCCTTTGCTTTAGTAACCCAAGTTCCACACAGTGAATAGGTACAACTCAGTTTTATTCTTCTTGCAAAGCAATAAAACAATCTTTCTCCTTTGGAAAATGGGGACAGATCGAGGCACAATCCTTTCCCTTCTTGCTGCTGCCCACTGTGCTGTCACCAGTGGTGAATAGTCATTGCCACTGACTAGGTAATATAGAACGTGAATTACCTTCGCTAACTTTGCCCCTGTCAGAGGAAGAAATCCGTCCAAGGGAGAAGTGGAGGCCTCTCCGTCACCAGCGATGCTGCGCCGGGCTCTTCAGAGAAGTTACTGCGCACCAGTCCTCACAAACTCAGACATGGGCACCCAAGGAGTTAGGGCCCCCTCGGATTCCTCCACCCTGGCGGAACTCAGTCGAAGGTACTGAGCCCCAGGCATCCGCCATAGTACCTCACCCCAGGCTAAAGGTGCCTGAGATGGACTCCATCCCTGCTCCAGCTAGGCCAAGGGCGCCTAGGCCTGAAACACCGGAACGCCAGCACCCAAGCTGAAGGTGCCTGGGTGCGGCCGCGTCCTCCGACTCTCTTCTCCCAAATCAGCGCGTCCGCCCCTTTTATGACCTCTCCCTTTGCGTCACAGCGGGTTCCCCGCCCCACTGTACCAGCTCCAGGGGAGGACAAAAAGGCACAGTTTGCGATGTGAGTTCAACTCCGGCCCAAGGCAACAACGCCACCTGCAGGCCCCAAGGAACCCCACACCGCCAGAGTCCTCACATAAATTCAAACACCCACTACAGGTATATATTTATATATATATATATATATATATATATATATTGTGAAGGACTAGCATCAAATGTAGAACTTGAAGGACACCGCCTCTCGCTGGTTCTTCTTTTTAAGGGCTTTGTTTGCCCATTTTTATTAAAAGAAGTTCAAAACAAAATGAAAGGTTTCCCTCGCAGGGGTTTCAGCACTCCTATTCATCAACAAAATGTCATTTAGCCTCCTGGCTTATACATACAGCAGTGCTGCTCAGGCCTTCCACTTCAGGCTTTCATCTGTCTCCTACAGACTATTCCCTTGGCAACACCGTCCATTTAGATAGCAGCCCCTCACGGCTCTGATCCTCAGACTTGGGTCCACTGCTCTGACCCTCTGACCTGGGTCTCTGGCTTCCAGTGTGCAGACAAGCACTCTCTGGCTTCTCCAGTGCACACTTGCACTCTGTGGCTTCCTCAGTGCACACCTGCACTCGTCGGGTGGGTGGAGCCCAGAATGCTGGTCCTGATTCTACTATCAGGCCAACACACCTGAAAAATCAGTGTGCAGTTGAGTCTCAAAACCCGGATCCAGGACTGGGGATTTCATCCCACCCGGATCTCTAAGAAATACCCAAGCTCCAGGTCCCAAAGTGGACTTTAGAAAAACATGAGGAAATTGAAAAGCCAGTTTCCTCCAAAACAAGCAAATACCCTGGAGCCCCTCAACCTGCCTGGTTGAGAATCCTGTATTTATACGCTGGTGGGGTACCACACTACCACAATATATATTAAAAATACTTATCTATGCAAGTAACTGGGTGGGCCCAAAAAAAAAACACCAAACTTATCAATATGTAATACAGAGGAGTTACAGCTCAGTGAACTTAACTTAAAGCTTTATTAAAATATATTGTAGCAACTTTAGGCATGCCTGCCCTTTTAAATTACGGACCTGCAGTGGAAATGGAAGCATTCGGGTCCTAAAAAGCTTCTATATATACAGTACATGACATACTAAAGAGGTGTAACCTTTTATTAACTCTTTTATATAGAGCAAACTCTTGCTTATAAAATGGGGGATGTTCCAGCCTGCAAACTGGGTCAAAGTGACCCAGTTATAAATCCATTATAAAAGGCCATTCTTACGCACTGATACATGGCTCAGGATCTCATATTCTCCATGAACAATGCCTCCAATCTTCAAAATATATTGCCTAATACAATACAATAAAGCCCAATAGTGTAGTGTCATTTTTTTAAAAACCTAATCACATATGCACATGTCTGGGTGCTATATCTACACTAATAAAAATGCTCAGTCACAGTCACGCAATCCTCTCTCGTGTCAGGGTACGTTCCTGCATATGTTCCTTAATCTGCCTTCCAATAAATGTTGTCACCACAAAGTTCATGAAAAGGTTTTAGTTTTTATTTGCACCTGGTGACTCTTTCAGTAACAAACTTCCTGTTATAGGCTGACAGGAGGAAGAATACCAGGGGGGCCAATGGAGAAAAAACCATGGGTAGCAGCGGGGGCTGGAGGAGTACATTGGAAGTCAGTGGGGGTCCAGGGCACACCATGGTGGTCAGTGGGGGCCAAAGAGATAGGAGGACAAAGGGGACATCGGGGTGGACATCAGTGAGGGCTGAAGGGGTACCATTGTGATCAGTAGAGGCTGTAGGGATACAGTGGAAGTCAGTTCAGACTGAAGAGGTTCAGTAGGAAATAGAGGGGTACATTTGTGGTCAGTAGGGGTACAAGAGGTACACTGGTTGTCAGTGGGAGCCAGAGGGGTGCATGGTAGTCAATGGAGGCTGATGGGGTACCTTGGTGAGTTGGGCTTTAAACATATTGTGCCATAAAATGAAATATAACAAATATGAGCATTGTAGGATACATTTCTGCAATTTTACTTTAGTAGGTAACTCCTATGATCTATCCCAAGCCGTTGGTAAAATATACCTGTTCTGCAGATATTTCTGTATTCATTCTAATACCATAGGTTTATGTGGTTTTTCTTTTAAAATATAGACCTGATCCACACTGTGTGAATTATTTGTTCTCCTGTTACATAAAGAAGATTGTTTATCACAAAATGATATTTTGAGGCCTTAGAGAGAGATAGGGATAAGAGTAATATATGTGGTCAGACTTGTAGGTAAAAAAAAGGAGAAAGGTTTGATGAGGTTCTGAATCGAAAAACAAAATGAGAACATATAAAATCCTTTGCTAACTGTTCCCCTTTCATGTCTTTGTAAATCACCCATAGAAAACGTTGGTGTATTTTCTGCTGAATATTTCATACAGCAGCAAGAAACTGCCAGCACCTTAAAAACTGATATACTGTCAGATCAGCGGTGTTGTGTATTTGTGAAGTAGAACTAGTAACTCAGGCTAAAAGCTTTGTCACACTGCACTGCTTTCTATGCAAAACTCCTACAGAAGTATAGGTTCAGTTTAGTCTTATTGTGCTAGCTGAACACAAAGAGGGTTTTCATTAAATTCATCTACTGTACTATGTAGAATGTATATGGTTTATCTAAAGCGCTAAATATGTCTCAAGACTTTACACAATATTAAGTTTGCTGGTAGATGTATGCTTTGTCGACTTTACCTTTAGACAAAGAAGGTCAGTGCCTACGGAAACAGAACAGGAGACTTTTTCCTGTTAAGTTATCAATTACACATTTTCCCATCATAAAAGTAGATGTACAACCAATCACTAAAATTTGCTATAAGCTTTAACATGTTAATGACATTTCAAGCTACATGCAATCTTTTTAAATCTACAGCTTTCATTAAAATAATACCGGGTGATCCTGCCATGAACGTTTTTGCTCAGGGACTTCCTAATATTTAGTGACCATGTCCTGTCTTCCAAATCTAATATGCATTGTCATTTTGTCACACTGGCTTCTGTCGGAGACTACCAATGGCTATTTCAATACACATTATGTAGGCATGGTCCAGTATTTTCATCATCAGGGAAGCAAGTGTGAAAAAATGCCATGCAGCCATTGCTGGAACGCATGCATGTAGATAAGACATGGCTACAAAAAGGAACTGCAGGAAATCTGCAGAAACGGGATGCAACAAAGGATGAAAAAGGTAAAAACATTATTTTATTAGCAATAGGCAATTGTGTATGACAGACAGTGCTTTACCAAACCAAATTTCATTTACAACATACTTAGGGTTTACATTTGTTTTATTCATCCCATATAATCTTTTTTAACATTTAAGCTGCCCCTGATATTCTTGAAAGGTGAAACACGGTTGGCTTTCATAGTTTCTGTTCTTACTGTGTGAATATATGTATGTGTATATATATATATATATATATATATATTTATATATATATATATATATATATATATATATATACACACACATAAAAGGCCCCTACTCACCTCCTATAGATGGCCATCGGACCTCTGTTCACATGGCTGGTTTTATTCTCAGGTCTGTCTTTTTTGGGCTGGACATTATTTACCTAGATGTGTGCCTATAGCATCGTACACACGGTCGGACTTCCATCGGACTTTTCCTTGGATTTTTGTCCGAACGGAGTTGGCCGGGCACACCCATAGCATACACACCACAGGACTTTTCTGCAAACTTTCTTAAAACTTCTTACAACATCACGTGGTTTTTCTGCTCTTTTCTGCTCTTTACCGCCACCCTTTGGTCAACTTCTGCTATTGTTGGTTGATTTTAACATTAGTTGTTTTGTCCATCGGACAAAAGTCCTATGGTTTTCTGTACACACGGTAGGACTTTGCTCCATAGGACTTTTGTTGGGCAAAAGTTTGTCCGTTTGCAGACCCAACTTTTGCCCGATGAAAACAAAACCAAACGAAAAAAAGTTTGTCCGATGGAGCGTACACACGGTCGGATTGTTGGTCCAACTTGCTTAAAACGAAGTTTGTTGGGCAAAAGTCCGACCGTGTGTACGGGGGCTTATTACACATGCTGCCTATAACTGAGAATGTAATTTCTAATTTTTATCCAGAATTTACTAGGGACCTGGGAACATCACATACCTCTTTCTGGAAATCACTGGCAATGAGAAGCTTTTCCTTAGAACAGGGGTGTTCAACCTTTTGAAAAGCAAAAGACAATTTAGTGATTTGGTAACAGGTTGCGAGCCACTATTAATAAAAATGGTTCAGAATTTAGATTTTTTTTTACATTTTGAATAGCATATTGAAGATTTTAAACAATGATCAGGGTCATCATTGTCCATGGGACCATTCCCTGTTGGATGTTTACCCACTCACTGTTTAATCACATTCATAAAAATCAATTTTTTTATTAACCAGATCAGCATTAATTCCTCTCTCGCGCTCAGGTGTGACCAACCAAAAAAAGCTCCAAACCAGTGTTGCAACCTTCATTATATCAGGGTCTTTGCAGCCATCCCTTGAATTGACAAAACAAGGGTTGTGGACAATCTAAACAAAAAAACACAGACCAGGGACTTACATACCCTAGTAGTGCATTAAACGTCTTTATTACGCAAAAATAAAATAACACATAATGCACTCACATACTCCCAGAATTACACCAAGCTCATCACACAACATGAGGATCCACTTTTATAACCCCTGTATGCAGAGGTGGCTCTAGGCTTTGTGAGGCCTTAGGCAAAATTGATACACAAGGCCCCACTCCTCCTATCCAGGCACACAGGAGGGCTGCACGGCCGGGCACTCACTTTCTCTCTGGGCGGTCGGCCAGGCTGCAGCAGGTGCTGGGATGGGATCCATCCACTGGAGCTCCTCCTTCCCCTTCACAGACAGTCATAGGACAGCTGGATAGTGGATAGTGAGCGGCGCTGGCTGAAGGAGCAGCTCAGCTGCTTTAGGGCCCCACTTGGACTTGCGGCCCGCCCCGTGCGCCTTTTACAGATGGCCCCTGAAGCTAGTTGGTCAGTCCGCATTAGTGATCGAGCACAGGCAAATTAGGCGGTCGCGAGGCCCCTGTGAGTGCGAGGCCTTAGGTGACCGCCTAATTTGCCTAATTAGAGAGCCGCCTCTGCCTGTATGGATGGCACTATATGAAATCCACTCGGCTCAGCTCCCCGTGAAAAGAAAAGGAAGAGCAAGAAGCTGGCCACAAAATCATCTTGTGTATGACAGCCGCCAGGATTATGGAGGACCAGCAATCATACAGTAAAGCAACCTGAGGGAGGCTGTGAATGTTGCCATAGGTTTGAGGTCGTGGGCCACATCAGACTGCTCCATGGAACTTTGTCCCTAGGGGAGCTCAAGCTTCCTGTTAGTAGATCGACGCAACGTACAGGTCCTGGAGATATGCAGCAATAATACAACACCAACATACAGAAGAAATCAAATATTCCTACATCCATACTGATTTGTTTATGTGGATACAAAAACTATAAGTCCTAACTGTCCCTCACTTTGAGGGACTGTCCCTCTTTTGAGACCAAATCCCCTTTTGCCTCCTAAAGCTTCAGTTGTCCCTCTTTTTGGTCTGATGTCATATCTAACAAAAAATTTTATTTTTCTACAAAAGTGTTATGCTGCACTAATAATTTATCCAGCCTCTATATTGCTGCATTTGTTATTTTGAAGAACCAATATAAGGGAAAAATAGAGGGAAAAAAAGCCAATGCGTGATTTAGCCAATCATTTTCTGCATATTAGAACTTTGTTGGCTGGGGCCATGGCAGGGACATGTTCTTTGCCTACATACTGTGTGCTAAACGGTATCCCTCTTTATCATTTCAGAAAGTTGAGATGTATGAGGAACACCAAATAAGAAATGCATTGATTTCTAAAAAATAGGGCTGTTACTGATTAAAATTTTCGTGTTCGATTAATCGATTTTTTTTTAATCGATTAATCGACTAATTTCGATTAATTATATCGCACATACAGATCCAACTACTTTTAGCTAATCTCCTTGCAGGCTGATTCCCAGTGCAGCTACCAACCACTGGAAAAATCGATAGCAGGATACAAAAAACACACAAAGGCAGCACTCGATGGGAATAGCATTAAAACTTTTATAGTCTTCAAGTAGGTAACAAAATAAATATTGCACTGGAGATAAAATCGATGTAGCTACATAAACTGTAAAAATGGTGCGAATACCAAACGGTAGCAAAAGCAGTCATAAAAACATGTAGCTAAGTATGATACTGGTATAAAAATGTGTACAACGATACCACTGCTGAATCCAGATGAGGAGGGGTTAACATCAGTCCGTCGGCATGTAGATGTCCCGTGAAGGGAACTATCACAACTCCCAGTGGATGGCTGTAGAATCCCAGGTTGATAGAGGGAAGTGTAACAGCCCTTGCGTGTGGCAGATAGTAAGGTCCCGCCGGCATGCAGATATGAAGGCACAGCAAAGGAGCCCTTCAGATGGACACGGCAAGCCCCGCCGGTGTCTGTGGCGTCACTGGATCTCCGACGGAACTCCCTGAAGACCCGGAAGCCCGGCGGAGAGGCGAGTACCCATCAAAAGAATTTTGATCGATCAAAACAATTTTGATCGATCAAAAAACGTAATCGATTAATCGAGGAATTAATAGTTAATTTCCACAGCCCTACTAAAAAAGGAAGAATCTTAACTACAACAGTACGCAGAAGAGACCAGTTTATTACCACCAACCATTACTAATATTGGCATCCTTTCTCATATGAAGAAATCAGGCACCTCCCTTATAATCCTTGTATCTGTTTTACAGTAAAGTTACAGAAAAATTATTAAAAGCATAGTAAATTGAGAAAAAAAACATGTCTCTCTACATGAGGTAGCTATTTGCATGGGTCCAATTTACAATTTATTCAAAGGTAAAGATAGACAAGAGCTTCACATACAGTAATGCCTTGTCACACGATCGGAATTTCCGATGGAAAAAGTCAGACGGAATTTTTTCATCGGATATTCTGACCGTGTGTGTGCCCCATCTTTTTTCCGTCGGAATTTAGAAAGAGAACATATTCTCTTTTTCTCTGACGAAAAAAATTCCGATTGAAAATTACAATAGTCTGTATGGAACTCCGAAAGAGAAAAAACCGTGCATGCTCAGAATCAAGTCGACGCATGCTCGGAAGCATTGAACTAAATTTTTCTCGGCTCGTCGTAGTGTTGTACGTAATGCAATCTTGGCGGTCGGAATTTGGTGTGACAGTGTGTATGCAAGACAGCTTGAAGGGAATTCCGTCTGAAAAATCCGTTGGAGTTTATCCCAACGGAAATTCCGATCATGTGTACAAGTCATGACTCTCTAAATTGGTCTAAATCTTATCCATAGCAGACAGTGGCAGGACAAGGCCATCCAGAGCCCCGGGCAAACATGTCACACTCCCCCACCCCAAGATGTATGAGAATTATGTGTTGAAAAAAAAATTGACACTAATCTGCATATTCCCCCTCCTCCCAGGACAAATCTGCTCCCCTGCTGAAATCCCAGGAAAAATCTTTGCCCCCTTCATTCCGCACAACTTTTTTGGGGGAGGAGGGGGGATTTGTGCTGGGGGGATTTAAGGAAACAGATCTCCCAACTTCCTGTGATTAAGTGTATCTCTTTCCTTAAATCCCCCCAGCACAAATCCCCCTTCTCCCTCCCCAAAAAAATCACTCCTCCTAGCACAAATACTCTACCCCTCAAATACCCCTCCCCTGACTACACATCCTTTCTACCCCACTCCTAACCCCCCTCAGCACAAATCTCCCCCCTCCTAGCACAAATCCCCCCCCCACAAATTTCCCCTCCTAGCTCCAATCATCCCTAATAGCACGAATCCCCCCCTAAAAAGTCCCCTCCTAGCACTAATCCTCTCCACCATATCACTTCTTCTAGCACAATGCTCTACCCCATCCCAACACAAATCCCCCCAAATCCCCTTTCCTAGCGCAAACCCCCAAATTTCCTCACCTAGAACAATTCTTACCCCCTGTTGCCCCCCATATTTCCACACCCAACACAAATCTCGTCCCCACATCTCCTCATGGAGCCCCCCCACCTCATATGATGCTACAGTGCCCAGAGCAGCCATCCCCCTCTGCCCACCCCTTGTCCCGGGCCCTGATAGCAGCATGCCTGCTTTAAAGCCAGTTCTAGAACTTACCAAAGCCTTAGTTCTCCATACTTGATTATTGAGCCAAGCATTGTACAATCAAAACCACACCAACACCTCCTCTATTCATAGGGATAAAGACAAAAAAGAGTATTTTTTTTCCAGGGTACGTTATCAATTGCATCTGTGTTTTCACTAAGCCATCACATAACAATCATTTCTTTGCTAACCGATCGACTCAGTTTGATTGATCCGAGTCTCAATTGATTGAAAGAGAAGTCATATCTGTTCTGTAGTTTGCTTATTCAATCATTTTGATCGAATTGCACCTCAATCGAATAATAAATCAAAGAGTATGCCCATGAGATTAGTTGTATTTTTGCCATGAAGATGCACATGCACCTAGTGGTCCTGCACTCTGATCTTCCAGTGAGTCCAGTTTTCTGCATTTATTTCTATCCTGCATCCCATCTCTCTCTAGGATCTGAAGAAAAGCCCTCTTGTCCACTATACTACATTACTGCTGGGTACTCTGACAGTATTGTCTAATTTACCATACATACATATTCCTGATCCAGTTTTGTGCTATTTACTGCATTCACCCCCAGACCCCTATATTATGTATTACGTGAACGATTTTGTATACCTCTTCACCACAAATGGAATATTATCCTTGGTACTTGACTACCTCTTTTAGCCCAATACACCTGTACTCCTTTATTCACTTTTTTTACCCATAGATGGCGCAATTCTCCTGCCTTCCTGGAAACTGGCAGTGATGTTCTTCAAAGCTAGTTTCTTCTTCTATCTGAACTTCTCTCATTCATCCTGCATGTGGAAAAATATCCTATATGATATGTTACTACCTCAGAACATGATCTCCCAACTTCCTGTGATTAAGTGCACCTCTTCAGTCTGGTTTCGGGATCCCTATTTGGCCCCCTATTAAAAGATTTTATTGTTAGTTTTACTGTTACTCTTTTTGCCTGCTATGTGGGCATTGGACTGACACCCCCAGAGACAAAAGATTTTTTTCCCCTCTGTCACAGACTGTATTGTTCTTCCCTAAAGTTTGAGATATAAGTTTGATTTGACCATCCGTTATGGGAGGAATAAAAACAGGACAGGTTTTACAACTCAGTTCTTTGTCAGGCTTTTGCTTAGTTATATATTTGTTTACTGGCATTTGATTACTTTATATGATTTATATGTACATTTATTACTACACCAATGCTTCTGCATACTTTTCTGTGATGTCTCCCTTTTAGCATATCTCCAATTAAAAGATTAACTATTTTGAGCTGAAATATTCCTTGTGGTCTCAAAACTAAATTTAAGAGATTTGTGTTCTCTAAATGTGATATGTAGCACACGCTGACCCCCCAAAGGCATACAAGGAACCTCAGGGGCAGGATGGCCTAGCATTTTACCTCAGAGTTTGATCCTTGAGGGAAATGGAGCAATGTTTACAGAAGTGCGCCAGTCACTTTTCAGAGTAAACAACTATTTGCTGCAAATTACTGAATGGTTCAGCTACCGACTCCTTGGAGAGAAGTCACCACATTTCCATCAAGAACCAAGGTTCTCTTCAGTTTTTCCAGTACCCCAGTTAGACTGAAGTTCCTCAGTGTTTCATTGATCCCCATGCACAGCTTTCTAGAGCTCGAACCTAGACCTCTGTCTAATCATATGGACACCCTCTAAAGGCATAAGGCCTAAGTGGATCCGACATACAACTGCGTTCTTCTCCTAGAGGCCCAGAGGAAGACTGGCTTCCCAAGGTTGCTCCAGAATATTTATACCTTCTCCTAGCCTGTTCCACTGGCAGTAAACCTCCTACTGGTTGGCCAGAGACAAAGTTCCTTAAAAAAATATTCATACCCAATTGAAATGTTCCACATTTTGTCATGTTACAACCAAAAACGTAAATGTATTTTATTGGGATTTTAAGTGATAACACAACACAAAGTGTCACATAAGATTTTACAAATAAATATCTGAAAAGAACCACCTTTTACTGCAAATATAGCTTAAAGCCCCGTACACACGATCGGTTTGACTGATGAAAACCGTCCGATGGATGGTCTTCATCAGACCAACCGATCGTGTATGGTACCCATCGGTCTTTTTTCCATTGGTTGTAAAAAATAGAACTTGTTTTAAAATTTTCCGATGGATAAAAAACCGATGGTAATTTCCGATCGTCTATGGGCAAGTCCATCGGTTAAAAAACCCACGCATGCTTAGAATCAAGTCAACGCATGCTCAGAAGCATTAAACTTCATTTTTCTCGGCTCATCGGAGTGTTTTACGTCACCGCGTTTGGAACGGTCGGTTTTTTGACTGATGGTGTGTGGCCAAGACTGATGAAAAACAGTTTCATCGGATTTTCATTGGACAAATCCATCGGACGAAAATCCATAGGTTATCCGATCGTGTGTACGGGGCTTAAGTCTTTTTGGGTATGTTTCTACCAGCTTTGCACATCTAGAGAGTGACATTTTTGCCCATTCTTCTTTGCAAAATAGCTCAAGCTCTATCAGATTGGATGGAGAGCATGTGGACAGCAATTTTTGAGTCTTGCCACAGATTCTCAATTGGATTTAGGTCTGGACTTTGACTGGGCCATTCTAACACATGAATATGCTTTGATCTAAACCATTACATTGTAGCTCTAGTTGTATGTTTAGGGTCGTTGTCCTGCTGGAAAGTGAACCTCCGCCCCAGTCTCAAGTTTTTTACAGACTGTAACAGGTTTTCTTCGAAGATTGCCCTGTATTTGGCTCCATCCATCTTCCCATCAACTCTGGCCAGCTTCCCTGTCCCTGCTGAAGAAAAGCATCCCCACAGCATGATGCTGTCCCCACCATGTTTCACGATGGGGATGGTGTGTTCAGGGTGATGTGCAGTGTTGTTTTCCACCACATATAGTGTTTTGCTTTTAGGTCAAAAAGTTAAATTTTGGTCTTATCTGACCAGAGCACCTTCTTCCACATGTTTGCGGTGTCCCCCACATGGCTTCTCGCAAACTGCAAATGGGGCTTCTTATGGCTTTCTTTCAACAGTGGTTTTCTTCTTGGCATTCTTCCATAAAGGCCAGGTTTGTGGAGTGCGCGACTAATAGTCGTCATGTGGACAGATTCTCCCACCTGAGCTGTGGATCTCTGCAGCTCCTCCAGAGTTACCATGGGCCTCTTGGCTGCTTCTCTGATTAATGTTCTCCTTGCCCGACCTGTCAGTTTAAGTGGATGGCCATTTCTTGGTAAGTTTGCAGTTGTGCCATACTCTTTCCATTTTTGGATGATGGATTGAACAGTGCTCTGTGAGATGTTGAAAGCTTGGGATATTTTTTTATAACCGAACCCTGCATTAAACTTCTCCACAACTTTATCCCTGACCTGTCTGGTGTGTTCCTTGGCCTTCATGATGCTGTTTGTTTACTAAAGTTCTCTAGCAAACATCTGAGGGCTTCGCAGAACAGCTGCATATATACTGAGATTAAATTACACAGAGGTGGACTCTATTTACTAATAAGGTGACTTCTGAAGGCAATTGGTTCCACTAGATTTAAATTAAAACCATTTATCATTTTCCTTCCACTTCACAATTATGTGCCACGTTGTGTTAAGCCTCGTACACACGATCGGATATCCTATGGATTCTAATCTGATGGTTTTGTCCATCGGAAATCCGATGAAGCTGACTTCCATCAGTCTTGCCTACACACCATCAGTCACAAAACCGAGCGTTCCAAACGCGGTGACGTAAAGCACTCCGATGAGCCGAGAAAAATTAAGTTCAATGCTTCTGAGCATGCGTCGACTTGATTCTGAGCATGCGTGGGTTTTTTATCCGATGGACTTGCCCATAGACGATCGGAATTTGCTATCAGTTTTTGATCCATCTGAAAAATTTAAAACATGTTCTATTTTTTAAAACCGATGGAAAAAAGACTGATGGGTCCCATACACGAACGGTTTGTCCGATTAAAAAAGTCCATCGGACTGTTTTCATCTGTAAAACCGATCGTGTGTACAGGGCTTTAGTCTATCACATAAAATCCCAATAAAAAAAGTTTTTGGTTGTACATGACAAAATGTGGAAAATATTAAGGGGTATAATTACTTTTTCAAGGCACTGTATATATTTTCATAACTCAGAATTTTGCACTGACCCACACTATTACCAGGTTCACTTCTCAGCAGCTGGCAAAAGCAAACAATAACAAGTGTATACGAGAGACTTAAAAAAGATGAACTATCAATCATGCTTAGGCTGATTACAGCTTATCAACTTCAAGTTTAAATGGACACCCCTGCTTAGAGCAGGGTAGCTACACTTAGAAAACAATACCCAGACTTCTGTTCTTTGCATGAGACACACATCATTGGTAGCACAGTTTTAACGCCCTGAAGGGGCTTGGGTTGGCTGGGCACATCATGCTACATTCTCCCAGTAGGAGTCACATTGCTTTCTAATCTTACAGTGAACTTTGCTTTAACTAATCTGAAAATAGAGCAAATAGTTCCAATAGGAACACGTACCTACCAGATAGGTCTACGTCTATTAATATTTAAGTGTTTTACATCTCTCCCCCATACTCTGCTGAATTTGTAAATGAAGGAAATAAATCCTTACTCCCTAATGCGTTTTTGATGCGTTTTTATGCTTCATGCATTTTTCGGTAGAAGAGGAGTCTGGTTGTTAAACACAAAAACCTGCCAGACAGCACTGAAAATGCATGTACGTGCATTTTTTTATGTGCTCCTATTGAAGCACCTGCACCTTTTCAAAAATCGCACTGCAACATGCTGCATTGATGTGATGGGGCACCATACAGAGTACAGGGGGTCCCCGACTTACAAACACCCGACTTCCAAACAACTCCTACTTACGAACGGGACCGTATCTGCCATTTTAGATGGCGGCACATTCGACGGAACATCGGAAAACATCAGTAAACATTGGAAAACTACATATCTCCCATTCTGCGCATGCACAGCCATTTGACCGAACTTCGGAAAACATTGGAAAACTACATATCTCCCGTTCTGCGCATGCGCGGCCATTCGACGGAACATCGGAAAACATTGGAAAATGTCGGAAAATGATGTAACTGCCATTCTGCGCATGCGGTCCCGACTTACGAACATTTCCGATTTAAGAACAAACCTAAAGTCCCTAACCCGTTCGTAAGTCGGGGCCCCCCTGTAATGTGATTTTTAAACTGGCAGTAATGCACACAAAACTTTATGGCGTAAAACTGGCAGTAAGGCACACAATACTATATGGCGTTAAACTAGCAGTAACGCACGCCGATTTGTTTATGTTTTTTCCTTTTAGTTTTGCTTAGTGGTTTTTTTTTTGGTTTTTTTGTTTGGGCCCCCTCCAGGGAAATCAAGATATATATAAATAGGAGGATCATAAACAATAAGAAAATAAAGATCTAAAAGACATGTAGTTCCACCTATTCCTACCCCTTCCTTGAATTTTTCTTTCTTTCTTCTGTTGTATCTGTTTGTTAACTTGAAGTTGTTGTTGATGTTATGTTTTAGAAATCAATTATATTCTTATAAGAAAAATCGAGCAAGAGATAACTAATATAGATGAAATAATGGATGTATATAGATAAGAGTTATACATAGATAATGTAATATGTTGTTGTGCTTCTCTTGTGATGAACATGTCTTGATAAAAATAAAATAAAAATCTTTATTATAAAAAAAACTGTCAGTAACGCACACAAAACTATATGGCATTATACTGGCAGTAATGCACACAAAACTATATGGCGTTAAACTGTCAGTAACGCACACAGAACTATATGGTGTTAAACTGTCAGTAACGCACAAAAAACTATATGGCATTAAACTGGCAGTAACGCATACAGAAGTAAATGGCGTTAAACTTGCAGTAATGCACAGAACTATATGGCGTTAAACTGGCAGTAATGCACACAGAACTATATGGCGTTAAACTGGCAGTAACGCACACAGAAGTAAATGGTGTTAAACTGCCAGTAACGCACACAGCAGTAAATGGCGTTAAACCTGCTATAACGCACTAAACTATATGGCATTAAACTGGCAGTAACGCACACATAACTATATGGCGTTAAACTTGCAGTAACGCCCACAACTATATGGCATTAAACTGGCAGAAACACACACAAAACTATATGGCGTTAAACTGGCAGTAACGCACACAGAACTATATGGCGTTAAACTGGCAGTAACGCAATCAAATAGACGGTGTTCAACCGTCACTACACTGACGATATCTGAACTGTCCCTACTCTAGCTATAGGGAATGAAACACAGGCGCCACTCGAAGTGCAGTATGTCAGCAGGTTTAATTTCAGACATGAAAGATGGGTACTCACAAGAGTAAATAGATAACAGGCATTTGGGCACAATATGCCAGACATCCGTGAAGTCGTTGCATCCATGGGGCTGCTTGCTGCGGACTCTGAGCAGGCTGCGCCGGTGATCGCCGACACTTCCTGTATCTGTAACACACGCAGGGGGAGCCGAGGGATCTAGCTATACACTAATGTAAAGATTACTGACACGGTCTCACTACACTACACTGAAACTATCTGAGCTGTCCCTACTCTACACTAATGTATGTATAAATGACACGGTCTCACTACACTACAGTGAAACTATCTGAGCCATCCCTACTCTAGCTGCACACTATGCAAAGCTGAATGATGGTCCTCCTCACTACACTCGCACTATCCCTAGACTGACACTAAACTAATATTCTACACTGACAACTGAAGCAAAATAGCACAGTATAGCACACTAACTAACTAATAGCACTGAACAGAGCCCTGTTCTATCTCTCTCCATGCCAAAATCACACTGAAAATGGCTGTCATTTAAAGAATACTTTTATACTGTGGGGCGGGAATGAGCCATGATTGGATAAAGCCATGATGACAGTGTCCAATCATGACTCTGACAGTGCTCTGTGCCCTCAGTGGCTGAAGCTTTCACTGCTTCAGCCAATCAGAGCTTGCAATGCACTTTTCAGAGCCGCAATGCATTGTGGTCCCGTTTGTTCGGATGTTCGCTGAACGTCCAAACAATGAAAATTTGGCCCGAAATTATGCTCGGGCCAAACCGTTCGCCCAATCCTTTCTCCTAACTACTATACTCTCACATACAGAATACAGTGGTAAGGAGTATGCAACACACAGCATAGTGTACATCCCAAGTGAGGGATGCGGGTATGCATGGAGACCAGCTCACAGCATGTGCATGTATGGCTTGGCCCACAGCGCCATAGCAACCAATGAAACCTTGAGGTTCGGCAGCACAGCATCATCCATGTTGAATGATGTGGGAGGAAGGCCTAGCCGCCTATATCCTTGCATCCAGGGACATTGTATTTCCAAGTAGCTGATCAGCTGTCACTGCGTTATAGTCATGGGTAAGCCAGGTCAGAGAGACTCATTTTTAAAAATGGGCACCCATCCGGAGTTACTTTTCAGCTGGGGACATCCTCCTCAAATTGAGGACTGTCACTGGAAACCAGACACTTCAGGTCAACTTAACATAAGACCTAATTGCTGGGTTTTAGCTTGTCACAGGAACCCAAGATGTTGTTATATAAGCTTCTTAAAAGGAAATAGGGTAAAGTGGCTAAGTTCTCTGCCATCTCTTGACAGGCCATTTGTATTTGGGCATAAAACAAAAGGTTATTTCCTCCCACTATGATTATTAGACAGCTACAGTATTTGGGATAAAAAGGCACTGTCTGAGTTAAATAAACAAATGTTGTGAGACGAGATAAAGGAGTCTGGTTCCTGGGTCAGATTACAACTGATGGAGTCCTTAAACTTTACTCTCAATTATGCTCATCCCTTAATTTGCTCTGAGATTATTGTTTCTATTTTCTCCATCTCATGCCTTGTACACACGACCGGACTGTCCGTCGGAATAAAGTCCGACAGATTGTCCGACGGAGTTCCGACAGAATTCCGCTCAAGCTGTCTTGCATACACACGGTCACACTAAAGTCTGACGGTCAAAAACGCGGTGACGTACAACGCGTACGATGAGCCGAGATTAATGAAGTTCAATAGCAGTTTGGCTCTTCTGCTTGATTCTGAGCATGCGTTGTTTTTAGTCCGTCGGAATTGCATACAGACGAACAGACTTTCCGATAGAAATTTCTGTCCGTCGGAAAAAAAGAGAACAAGTTCTCTAAGTCTGTCGAAATTTTAGAAGGAAAAAGTCAGATGGGGCATAAGCACGGACGGAATATGCGATGAAAAGAGCCCGTCTGACTTTTTCCATCGGAAAATCCAGTCGTGTGTGCAAGGCATTAGATATCCAATAATGCATACATTCAGCATAATATTCCTACACTGAGTGTCTAACCCTTTAAGCGGTAGTAAACTCTGCCTGTTTATTTATACCTACAGGTATAATAAGGCTTACCTGTGGGTACAGTAAATGTCTTCTAAACATGCACGATTTAGGAGATAGTAACTTTAGTAGCAGCTGGTGACGTCACCGGCACATGCACACTGCACTCTCAAAAGATGGCACGGCGTCCATTGAGAGAGTTGTGCCGTGGTCGTGACTCCTGCACACATGCACCGTAGTGACGTCATCGCAGCTCAACCATTAAAACGACTGCAGTTCACAAACTCAGAAGGAAGGCCAGGTGAAGATGGAAACCCTGTCAGTGGCGACAGCATACCGCTGGAACGCTTCATTTTAAGGTAGGTCTTTCATAATATGCTAGTATGCGATGCATACTAACACATTATGCTCTTAATTTGCAGGGGGAAGATTTTTTTGCAGTTTACTACCACTTTAATACAGTTTGTACAGGATGGCTACAGAAAGGGCTTAGATGGAGAGCTATATTATTAGTTTGTTGTTAAAGTATAATTGTGCAAGTGTGCATCAATTCAAACCTTCAATATTCACCGGGCACACTTAACACCACGAATATAGCTACATTTTCTAGCAGTACATCCTTAAACTGTCCCAAATATTTTACAGCATAGGCTTTCTTCTTTCATTTGATACGGACATGTCCCATAGTAAATACATTCTGGGAACAAATATTCAAACTCCTCCATGACTTGATGGTTTGCCAAGTCCTCCTTACTCCTCCGATTTGTGTTTTGGGAATCCTTCACAATTTAACGCTACCTTTAGCTTCACTTATATTATAGCACAAACTCCTATTACAATCCAGAAAACCAGTAATCCCACAATCCCCAATCGACTTCCAGTCAATTCAATGGGTTAAACTTTTATACAGTGCTTTACCCTTTAAAAAACAATTGTACACCTATAGATGATGTCCAGCTTGCTTTCATAAAATGTGAACACATGCTTGAACAAAACTCCATTATTCTCTTAGTCACCTCCCAGATTACTATTGCTTTTGGACTTTTATCTGCACCTTGATACCTGAAATGTGGTGAATACCATGTGATTTCTAGATGTTTTTCCCATCTCTGTACTGTTCAACTCACAAAAAGACTTGTAGTGCCCTGGGGTTTAGTCAGGGAGCTCCTCACCAAATTCTTTGTCAGGGGTAGCTACCATAGTTAAATTGTTAGAGATCCATTGATTTTTCCCTAAGTTTGGCCTTGTTGTACTTTTCTCTTCTACCACTAGGTGGCTGGGCACTTGGTGGTACTAGATATGAGAAGGACAACGCAAGGTCAGGTTATGGGTATATGGGGTACCTCAGCCAATGGGCAGGGTTTTTCTTGAATCCCTTGGCCTGCTGGAAGAGCCTATATATTTGGGTGGAGTCAGGTGATCTATGTTCTGTGCCACCCGGACCTGTGTCGCCTGCCCCAGGCTGCTTTGCCGGAGATTGGGCCTATCCTGGGGGCATTTGGCTGCCAGGCTGTGTGAGGGCCTATCCAGAAATAATAGGGCAGCGCAGGGTTGGGACTGCGGCTTGCAGTCCAATCAAAAGTGACGGTTCTGATGGCCAGAGAAACTGTCGTGGTCAGAGGTAGAGGGGAAGCTGTCGCAACTAAGGGACCAACCACCTTTACCAGGGACCACAGTGAGTAACTGAAGCAAGTACCAGAGCAGTATTCTCACCGAACCGGCATGGTTGAGAATCGGGAAACTTCAGGCGGTGATTAAGTCAGGGACCCAACCAGCGGAGGTGATGCTTGCATAGCAGCCTTGTGTGTCAAGCTAGGGACCGAGCCGGTCAGCAGGTGTGAAGCTTGAAGGTATCCGAAGTGCCAAGCTAGGGACCCAGCAGGGAAGCGTGGGTGATGCTTGAGGGAGATACCACCGCAAAAGCCTTGAGGAGCTCACGGGATTCAGAGTTAGTGAATCAGAGGTTCCAGTGAGAGACCAGGAGCTCAAGGGGCTGTAGAACTACAAGTAGAAGTTGTAGTAAAGCTGAGAGAACTGTTATGTTTGAATTAGGAACTGTTAAATACTGTAGCCATAGGGGACAACAAACCTGCACGTGCAGAATTGGCACCTGGCTGGCTCCTTTCCCTGTACGGCTGACCTCCTATTGAAGCCTCAGAGTCTACCTATTGAAATTGCAACTACTTATGGGTGTCTTGGCCCCAACCCTCTTTCCCTTGCAAAATATAAAAGGACTGTTAAAAGAAATAAAACCTCTTTTGCATCCAAGAAATGTCTGGCGCCCAATAACTTTTACCACCTTTGCACCCACTATGCCTCACAACCCACTACATATTGAAGGATGTCAGCGGTCTGTGGCCTCAAAGGTTCTCATTAAACTGGAAGAGGTTAGAGATTCTGCTACAGAATAATAAATAATCAGCATGCCCTGTTTATTTGTTACAAGCATTTATGTTTATTGGGGTTTTTATTTAGCAGCGTTAATACCTTTCACTGCCCTGTTGTGATATTATGGTGATTGCTATACTTCTATGATGTAGAACAGATGGCAACTTTGTTGTGTATAACGTGTTGTGATCACCTCTTACCTGTGCTACAAGTTATTCTGTAGATTGCCTGTTATCTTTTCTCAACACACAGTACAATTATTTTGAATGAAAATGCTTCAGGTCAACTTAACACTAGAGTAAGACAACTCACTTTCCTTAGGCCCCTTTCAAACAACGGGTCCAATCAGATCTACCTCAGACTCAATTTTTCAGATGGACCTGATCTGATGCTTCATGTTAGTCTATAGACGGCTGTTTGCAAATAGACCTTCATGTCTTTACGTCCAATTGCCTCCAAGTCAGTCCAGACCGGAAAAAGTTATGGAAAAGGTCTGCGTCCTTCATGGTCCACGTGGAAGGTGCCTTAGAGAAATAAGGAAGAGGCCTGCACCATGTCAGAAAATGAAAGGCATGCTAACTACAGGACAGTACTAAGGCACAAAATCAAGAAATTAAGAATAGTGACATATTTCCTGTATACAGTCAATACCAGCCACAGAATGATAACAGACAGGCCAATTTCTTTATCAATGATATCACAGAATAGAAAATCACAATTTACAAAAGTGTGTACCATAAATACCATTAAAAACACAATTAAAGTACTAACTGTCTCTTTCAGAACACTGTGGAAGCCTCCCACAGTAGGGAAAGCACCTGGGTCTGAAAACATTAATAACATTCAATGAGGAAATATCCTCAGCCAATTAACATAACAAAGCCACATAGAGATATACTGTATGTATATTATTTAGAGAAGACGATACGAAAGTGGAAGCACCATGTGCATTTGTAAAGTAAAATATGTAATTTATATGTATGAAAAACAATAACTTTAAATGTAGACGCAAAGATAACAAAGCCTGCATCTGGCATCTGCCGATTTTATAGTGTGGTTATTGCATACACATCAAGTCTATGGCCTAAGAGAACTCACCTATAGTGCACATAGAGGCAATGATCAGTATTTCTTGGGCCAGATAAGAGATGTTGATGATAGACATTAAGGGAGAACACTAGGATACAGCATGAATTATTGTTGATCAGTGGAATCCATCATAATCCATGAAAATGAGAAACGATCTCTTACCAGATACAGTATCCTGGGATGACACCAAGTCTAGCAGGCAGTACAGGGGTATTTACAGGCATCTGGCCTCTATACAATTTTCAGAAATGTATGATTTCGAAGGTATGCTTGTAACTGCGCAATAAATTAGAAGGTATTGTTTTCTGGTCATTTAACCAAATATTTTATTGTAGTCAATGATTGTAGTAAATTAATCAGTAGAAGATCAACTCTAATTGGTCCATATGGGTTATTTACTGTACTATGCCTGTTTCACTTTACCGTAATAAATAAATCAAAATGAGTGTTATAAACTTGGAAAATCTATTATTCCTAATTTCAGTTTATTTTACAGCCTACTAAGGTTTCATGTAAGATATTCTCTTTGTTCCTTAGGATTGTTTAACCAGGTTATGGTTTAGGTATGCTGGTACAAAAAGGAAAATATAATGTTTTGCAGAAACAAAAGTGTTTAATAAAATAAGATTGAAACCTGTATGGCCAGCTCTACAATCTGTTACAGCTAATTAAAATCTTCCATTACATCCAGTCAGTGTTTCATACAATCTCATCCAATTTTTAAAAATACATTTAATTATGTGCCATAATTTCTAGCTTGTTAGCAAAAGCTATTAAAGCTGAAAAAAACGAAATGTCCTTTCTTGCAGTGGAGCTGTGCCTGCACTGCATGGGTCAACTGCTTATGTATGTTTATTGACACCCCTGTAAGAGGACGACTTACAGAAAATTTGCTCACTTGATCCTCTGCTCCCGTGGGCTTCTTTGTGCTGCTAGACCTGCCCTGCAGCCTCTTCTTCAATGCACTATAATCTAAGGTCCAATAAAAATCATCAAATCTGATGAAGAGCCCCTAGCCTTGTATTGGATGTGAGGACACCAAGAGACATGCCACTGCAATAGCATAGGGGAGAGACATCTGCCTAACTTTAAATTTTACCAGAACTGGGCTTTAAGCATTAGGTATTGGTCTTGTTAACGCTTATAAACATTTTCAACTTATTAAGGGCTCATTTCCAGCACATTGCTGTGTGGTGCCTTGGTGTTTCATGCAGTTTCCTGCCATGGTGTTTCGTGGATATTTAAGGATTAGGCAGCCCACTTAAAATTAATGAGCAGCACTCACCTCAATAAACGAAAAAATAGTACAGGCTGAATTTTTTTCACAATGCAGCATACTGCACAGGGCATGCATAATGCACCGTGTGGCTGCACTCGTACATTGTGAAGATTCTTTGAGGTTTATATGACTTTCATCGCAGCGCACCAACACACATATTGTGCTCTACCACATATTGCGGTGTCACGCATTTTTTTTTCCATATAATCTTTATTTTAATTTCTGCAAACATAATAAAAATAATACACAAAAAAAAGATGCACAGTAAAAGAAAAAAAAAAAAGTGCAAAAGAACATGTGCAGAAAATCCAATCTATATAGTACGGTGCAAACATAGGGCTCAGCCGAACAAATGCCAACTAGCAGCCTTCAATCATAACAGATAGATGCCATAAAAGCACAGGGGGTGAACTGGGTGATGAGCCAATGGGACCAGTCCAAAGGGGACCACGCCATTAGAGGAAAGGGTGGGGGGGAGGTTGGGACTTTAAATGAGATGTGTGATACACCAATGATAAATTAGTGCACAACGATACATAGGTCTATTCATAAAAGTACACATAAAAAAACATGGTACATTGCAAGTATGAAGAGCTGATATGCATATAATTCTCAACAATAGAAAAGTTCATGATTGCACATAGTACATAAAATTCATAAGCGGGAAAAGGGAGCCGCTCAGGAGTAGATATCCTCCAAATGACCTCCTCCCAGCAACCAAGGGTGGAACCAATGCAAGTGTAGCGGCCTCCTCTCTCCCCTCTCTTCTATCAGCTCGTCTGTCTCTTGTCTAGGGGTACTTTTGAGGAGTGAGAGCAGGGTCACCACGCCAAGCCCTCACCGCAGATGTTTGTGTGGTGGAAGCAAAGTTCTTGTTTTACCTTCGGGTCAGTGTTCTGCACCTAGAACCTCCAATGAGAGTTACCTTGAACAATGTCTGCCAGAAAATGAGCCCCACACCATTAAAGTCCAACACTCCTTTATTCTTCTTGAATGAACACAATCAGTTAGACTCCCTTGTAGAACAGAACAGAAAAGGAGGTGTGGATGCGAGTAGGCCCAGACACAATGAACTCTCCACTTTCCTTCCTAAAAGTGGGTTGCGGTCTCCGAGCGAGGGGGGATTTCCTTCCAGGCGGTCTCCGATGGGAGACTCACCTGTCACTGGCAATATGCTGCACCGGGTCTTCAAGTAAGTAAGTATCTTCCACCGGTCCATTACGCCTTCCGGATTTGGGTACCCACTCCCGGTGTTCCCTAGGACCTCCTTCCCTTGCGGAACTCAGTGGTGGGCACTGAGCTCCAGACCTCCTCCTGAGTACCTCACCCCAGGCTAAAGGTGCCTGGGATGGAACACGACCTCCGAACGTCCTCTAGGCCTAGACCCGCCTAGGGGACCGACACGAACCACCGCCCTCAGGCTGAAGGTGCCCGGGCTCGACTCCTCCACCAAAAATGGCCGCCCCCTTTATACCCCCTCCCAGCAAGCACGGCGGGTTCCCCGCCCCACCATACAACCGCTGAGAGAGACCAAAAGAGGTACGCCACCGCAATGATGACTCAACCCCGGGCCCAGAGTGACAGCGCCACCCTGTGGGCCCAAGGGAACCATACATCACAGTTTTCCCAACCAGATTCAAAAAATAGAAAGCATATACCTGCTACACAAGTATGAGCAAAACAGGAAAAGAAGATTTTTCTGGATAGCAGCACTCCAAGATAAAAAGCCTTTATTTCAAAAGTCCAGGAATCCAAAACAAACACTGCACATCACGACACACTGATCAAAAATGAGCTGACGCGTTTCACATCAAATGATGCTTACTCATAGCTTTCATAAAATTCATACTCATCCCGGAAGAGGACACAGCAGTAGTAGTTGGAACAATCATTAATTCCTGACTCGACTACGCAAACTCCCTCTACCTCGGACTACCCAAATACCAGATTTCGCATCTACAAGTCATCCAAAAAACAGCAGCCAGACTGGTAACGGGGAAAAAATCTTGGGAATCAATCACTCCATCCCTGAGGTCCCTACATTGAATAGCCATAAAGGATCGGGTTACATTCAAGACCCTCTGCCTCACTCACAAATGCACACAAGGAAACGCTCCTCAATACCTATGCGAGAAAATAAAACACTACAACCCTAGTCGCGCCCTCCGGTCAACTAACCAAAACCTCCTCCACATCCCCAAGACCCGCTACAAATCTAAAGGAGAATGAAGATTTGCAGTCCAAGGACCACGGCTATGGAACGCTCTATCCACAAACATCCGCATGGAAGAAAAACATGGGGCCTTCAGGAAAAAACTTAAGACCCACCTCTTCTGAAGGATCAGGACGACACTGGATGCAAGCGCCTTGAGGCGATTTAGTTCGCATTTGTAGCGCTATATAAAGTTACTCACTCACTCACTCATATATATATATGATTTTGTTGTAAACGCATGATTGAAATAAAGACTGCGTCTTAAAATCTTAACGCGTTTCATGGATGAGGTTCCACTTCTTCAGGTAGGAGTGCAGAATATCTATCTACAAAAATATATAAAATTACTCAAATAAAGTTTGATAAAAATAAAGGGGGAAGAGGAAATAGGACACCCCAAGGTTACTTACATATGAGCTCCAAGATATATCATAGGATGCTGAGAACTGAAGGTTGAGGAAGGCTGGGAAAAAGGGACCACACCATAACCTCTACTAGAACTGCACCCGGTCAACTAAGTGGGGATATAGGCATATACTTGAGTTAAAGGAAACAAAATATTACCATTACAAACAGAACAAGACTTTGACACTTGCAGGGCAGGATACGATAAAACAGGAAAGCTAAATGCAGGTACTAGGGTCAATGACCCATTCATAAATGGGTTGCGAGTAATAATGACATGATAGGAGGGAGAGTCCCAGTGATAGAACCTAAAGCATCCCATGACAGGCTGACGTCTGACAGGAGGAGCCGCAGCAGAACAAAGAGAGATGAAAATAAAGCGCTAAGAGGGTTCTGATTCTGATTGTCCCATGCTATAATTAATGCAAGCAGACCAAACGGAATAAAATCGTTCAAATTTATCTTTGCATTTCGCTATCCACTCCTCTGCCTCCATAATCAAGGATGCTAACCTTACCCAATCCTGAAACTTGAGGCTTCTTACAGAACCTCGGGATTAAACGCCTAGCCACGTTAAGAAGATGAGGTAAAACACATGAAATGGTAAGTCAGGTACGTCAATATCTAAAATAATTTTAATTTTAATTTTGGTTTAATAGCAGGGACGAAGCTTTGGGCATTCCCACCAAATATGTAGGAAAGAGCCACGCTGGCCGTAGTTCTCCCAACAGGTGCCAAACTGCGAGGGGTAAATCATTGCCAACCTAGAAGGCACCCTATTCTTATAATTTGCTTCTTGCATACACATATCAAGGGAGCTGGAATGGGTCAACTGATACAGGTGGTCAAGCTGAGTCTTAAATTCATGGTGCAGGTCTCACTCCCATTCGCGGATATAAAAGTGTTGCACATTTTTACCACAAGTTACCGCAAAAGGGAATGTGTTAAAAGGCCCATATTCATTTGTAAATAATCTGTGCTTCCCTTCCCTTAGGATTTGGTCCTATCTTGCAACCTTCTATTTGCTGGAGGTAACTTCATTAAAGCAAACAAGAGACGAGTCAGAGAATGCTTCAGTATTTCCTGTAGATCAAATGTAGTTCAATGTACTTCAGGCCATTCCATAAACAATGCTAGTGGCAATTGGAATATATAGAGTGTAGTTATCCGTGGCAAACAATCAGATTTAAACAAAAATTGCAGGCAACATGCAAAAGCAATCAATGGGCTACTAATGCTATCAAGTAAACATGACACTGTTCCAAGTTCTAAGTAACCCACAGCACCCATATTTTACAGAACACCTAACAGCCTGAGTTTGTTTTAACTTAAAAGAGAATTTTGGGGGGAAAAATGTAAAAACTACCTAGATGGATGCATCTGTCTCCCACTGGCTCTAAAACTGAGAATCAAGCGATCAAAGACCCCTGATTGCTCAGTTCTCAGTGCTCTGTGACTGTCAGTCACCGGCTTTCTTCCCTCATCAACCCCACACTCTCAGCGACTGAGCCAGGTGGTGGTCAAGTTACCTGGGTGGATCCTGACCATATAGTTGCAATCTTTCCCCAGCCTGGACTGGCTCTGTGACATCAGCTGACAGCTGGCTTTAGCCCGCTGTCTGCTGAAAACAGGTCACAGGAGTGCAGAACGAACTGTGATCCACATGAGTACAGTCAAACGAGCTTTGGCTGTACTTTAATTCACCGTGGGCATTTTTTTTTTTGTATATAAAAAGCAGCAAAAAGCCTTCAGGGTTGTTCTACTATCCCAAGCAGGCTGTTCCAAATTTACCAGAATATGTAAAAAAGAGACTGATGTCTATGGTCTACAAACTGCTTTTGAAGACATTTTATAAATTTCAGCAGAGTGTACTATACAGTACTGGCTCGCAGTCTGCGCTCTAATTCATCCCAAAGGTATACTATCGGGTTGAGGTCAGGACTTGTGCAGGCCAGTCAAGTTCCTCCACCCCAAACTCACTCACCCATGTCTTTATGGACCTTGCTTTGTGCACTGGTCCAAATCATTTGGTGGAGGGGGGGTTAAGGTGTGGGGTTGTTTTTTAGGGGTTGGGCTTGGCCCCTTAGTTCCAGTAAAGGGAACTCTTAAGACGTCAGCATACCAAGACATTTTTGACGATTTCATGCTCACAACTGTAGCGGGGTATTCCCCTTTAATACCGAGAGACTACATCTCCCAGTACATCTTGCAGCACCCAGGGTGCATTGCCCCGTGCAAAGACTGCTGGGGCAGACTATATAAAGGGGAGGCAGGGTTTATTCTGTCTCTTTGGACACCCCCCCTCCTAGCATGAGGATCTCTGTGCTGAACTGCTGTGTGCACAAGGCCTGAAGCCTGGGCCTTGTGCTCTTTTCCAAAGAGCCCTCTGCCAGCCTAGCTGAACCTGAGAGACATCTTCTCCTCCTTGCTGCAGTACACCAGAAGGACTGAAGGCCTAGATGTCAGTGGATTCCTGTTCCTAGATGAATCGGCGGAGGAAACAGACTTGGACTGTCGGGGTGGTGAGAGAGCACTTGCTCATAGACAGATACTTTATCTTCACTATTCATTTGGATTACAAAGTTGTTCTTCAAGTGCACCACCGAAAGATTGCTAGCAAAGATTGTTTACCCTGAACTTCCATTTAGATCAGTCAGGCCTGACTGCGTAGGTAGACATTGCTGGGTGTTAGTCTGCCCGCGAGAGGAAGTAGCTATAAAAGGGCAGCGTTAGAGTCGCATAGCAACACATTATTGTTCTGGTTATTCTGTTCATCTTAAATACTGTTTATTGCAGGGACCTGCAACTTGTTATACTGTTATTTTATTACTTGCCCATTAGCATCAGTAAAATATCTGGGTCAAGTACATTTGGTGTCAGCTTCAGTTACTTTAATAGGAGTTTTAAAGTATATTGCTGTGCATGCTTGCTATAAGACTGCGTCACCAAGAGTTGCGGTCACGCGGTCTTATCCCACTATTACTAGCTGTGCCACGGGAGGTTAGAGCCGATTGCCAGGGGTTGACAGCGGTGCACTACAGGGCCCAAATCAATACCAGCAGCCCTTTTAACTGGGGGTATCGCTACACAACTTTGTGGGAACAGTTTGGGGATGGCCCCTTCCTGTTCCAACATGACTGCGCACCAGTGCAAAAAGCAAGGTTCATAAAGACATGAATGTGTAAGTTTGGGGTGGAGAGTCCTGCACAGAGTCCTGACCTCAACCCGATATAACACCTTTGGGATTAATTAGAGTGGAGACTGAGAGCCAGGCCTTTTCGTCCAACATCAGTGCCTGACCTCACAATTGAGCTTCTGGAAGAATGGTCAAACATTCCCATAGACACATTCCTAAACCTTGTGGACAGCCTTCCCAGAAGAAGAGGTTAAGCTGTTATGGCTGCAAAGGGTGGGCAAACCTTAATATTGAACCCTAAGGACTAAGACTGGGATGCCATTAAAGGTCATTTGTAGTGATGAGCCGAACACCCTCGGGTTCGGTTCGCACCAGAACCCGCGAACGGACCGAAAGTTTGCACGAACTTTAGAACCCTATTAAATACAATGGATGCGAACGTTTGAAATCTAAAGTGCTAATTATAACGACTATTATGCATGTTATTGTCCTAAAAAGGGTTTGGGAACCCGGGTTCTGCACCAGGGGACATGTATCAATGCAAAAAGAAGTTTTAAAAACGGCCGTTTTTCGGGAGCAGTCATTTTAATGATGCATAAAGTGAAAAAAAAAAAGTCAAATATTCCTTTAAATATCGTACCTGGGGGGTGTCTAAAGTATGCCTGTGAAGTGCCACGTGTTTCCCGTGTTTAGAACTGTCCCTGCACAAAATTACATTTCTAAAGGAAAAAATGCCATTTAAAACTGCTTGCGGCTTTAATGTAATGTCTGGTCCCGGTAATATGGATGGAAATCTTTAAGAAAAATGGCATAGCTACCCCATCACCCCCCCCCCCCCCACCCCACCCCAGCCCATTACCAGCCCCTTTGGGTCTTGTATGGATATTAAGGGGAACCCCGCACACAAAATAAAAAAGGCCCTATATACTCTGAACAGCCGTATACAGGCGGTGCATACAAGACAGGGACTGTAGGTTTGTTCTTATGTAGAATCTGTTTGTAATTTTGAACAGGTACATTGTTTAAGTGTAGCTCCAGCCAAAAAATCTATTTTTAAGCTTTTTGGAAAACATAGGGAAGGGTTATCACCCCTGTAACATTTGTTTTGCTGTCTGTGCAGTGTGCCCCTGTTCAGAACAGTTCACCTCACTTTCCGTCCTAATGACAAATGTTTTTTTGAAAATTTGGGGTTTTTATTGAAACAAGAATTGGTGATAAAGCATCAGTGGAGAGGAGACACTTTTTTTCCCATATTAACTCTTACAGGAGAGAATTTGCCTTCCTAGGGGTAGATTTCCTCTCACTTCCTGTTGTATCCTTCCGTTTGTAAGTTGGATGTTTGAAAGTAGGGGCCTGCCGTATATACTCAGCTGAAATTTGCCCCTTACATGTTGGTGTTGCCACAACACTGTGAGCCCTCACAGTTACTCTTGGTGGGCGCATGAATGGGCTCTGCTGTGAATTATTAGATCAAGAATTGTAATTGCATGCCCCTGTTGAACAGGGGCTGAAAAATTGGGCCTTTGGTGGTGGTGGTGGTGGTGGTGTTGACACAACACTGTAAGGCCTCACAGTTAGTCATGGTGGGCGCATGAATGGGCCCTGCTGTGAATTATTAGATCAAGAATTGTAATTGCATGCCCCTGTTGAACAGGGGCTGAAAAATTGGGCCTTTGGTGGTGGTGGTGGTGGTGGTGTTGACACAACACTGTAAGGCCTCACAGTTAGTCTTGGTGGGCGCAGGAATGGGCCCTGCTGTGAATTATTATATCAAGAATTGTAATTACATGCCCCTGTTAAACAGGGGCAGAAAAATTGGGCCTTAGGCACTGGTGCCACAACACTGCAACTCCTCACAGATACTGTACTTGGAGCACAGCAATGAGCCCTGTTGCAAAGTATTGCATCAAAAATTTTAATTACACGCCCCTGTTAAGCAGGGGCTGAAAAATTGGGCCTTAGCCACTGGTGCTGGTGCCACGACACTGCAACCACTCTCAGATACTCTAGTTGGATTGCAGGAATGAGCCCTGCTGCAAAGCATTGCATAAAAAATTGTAATAACACGCCCCTGTTAAACAGGGGCTGAAAAATTGGGCCTTAGCCACTGGTGGCGGCACCCAGAAACAAAAATGTTCTTCCAAGCTATCATCATCAATCGGATCATTGAGGAGGAGGAGGATAGTCAGTCAACATAACAGGACAGTCTCTCAGCATCAGCATCAGTCTTGAAGGGATGTGACATTTGAAAATAAATTAGTCTGTTATATCAGCTTCAGGTGTTTGGTAGCTGGTGGTGATCCAAGACTGGTTCATCTTTATGAAGGTCAGTCGATCAACAGAGTCGGTGGACAGGCGCACCCTGTGATCCGTGACATATCCTCCAGCAGCACTGAATGTGCGTTCTGAAAGAACGCTGGATGCAGGACAGGCCAGTAGCTCAATTGCATACTGTGCAAGCTCTGGCCAGTGATCCATCCTCAAGACCCAGTAAGCCAGAGGATTTTCGGTGGGGAAGGTGTCCAAGTCTGACCTTGCCCCTAGGTATTCCTGCACCATGTATATCAGACGCTGGCGATGGTTGCTGGAACCGATCATACCTTGGGGCTGCGGACCAAAGAATTGTCTGAACGCATCGGTCAGACGGCCACCTTCCCCACCGCTCCTTCTTTGACTGACCGAAGCCTCAGCAACTCGTTGTCCAGGACCAGGAGTTTGTAACCTCCCAGTCTCTGGGAACGCGTTACACAGACCTTTCTGCAAGGCCTCCCGGAGTTGTCTCATCCTCTGCTCCCTCTGCGACGGTAAGATAAGGTCCGCAACCTTACCCTTGTACCGTGGATCAAGGAGAGTGGCCAGCCAGTAATGGTCCCTCTCCTTGATCCGAAGAATACGAGGATCCTTCCGCAGACTTTGTAGGATCAGGGAGGCCATGCAGCGTAGGTTAGCTGAGGCATTCGGTCCGGAGTCCTCTGGGTCACTAAGGACGACATGATCCGCAGCCACCTCCTCCCAGCCACGTACAAGTCCACTGGTTTCTTGGGACTGTAAATCATCCCTAAAAGACTGCTGCTGATGATGCTGAGTGCCAGGCTCCACCTCCATGCTGACACAATCCTCCTCCTCCTCCTCCTCTTCTTCCTGTGCGATGGGTGGGACAGAAGGAACACTGTCTGGGTAAAGGGGGCCTTGAGAGGCAAGGAAGTCCTCCTCTTCCTGCCTCTGTTCTGCCTCAAGTGCCCTGTCCATTATTCCACGCAGCGTATGTTCCAACAGGTGGACAAGAGGTACAGTGTCACTGATGCATGCACTGTCACTGCTCACCATCCTCGTGGCCTCCTCAAATGGTGCCAGGACAGTGCATGCATCCCTGATCATGCCCCACTGGCGTGGTGAAAAAAAACCGAGCTCCCCTGACCCTGTCCTGGTGCCGTAGTCGCACAGGTACTCATTGATGGCCCTCTGCTGCGTGTGCAGCCGCTGCAGCATGGCCAACGTTGAGTTCCACCTGGTGGGCATGTCACATATAAGGCGGTTCTTGGGCAGGTTCAACTCCTTTTGCAGCTCAGCCAGGTGAGCACTGGCATTATAAGATCTGCGGAAATGCACACAGACTTTCCTGGCCTGCCTCAGGACATCCTGTAAGCCCGGGTACCTGCCCAAGAACCGCTGCACCACCAGGTTAAGGACGTGAGCCACACAGGGCACATGGGTCAGTTGTCCCTGTCGGAGAGCGGAGAGGAGGTTGGTGCCATTGTCGCAAACTACCATTCCTGGCTTAAGCTGGCGTGGCATCAACCACCTCTCGGCCTGACCCTGCAGAGCAGACAGAACCTCTGCCCCAGTGTGGCTCCTGTCCCCCAAACACACCAGCGCAAGCACGGCATGGCATCTTTTTGCCTGCATACTTGCGTAGCCCCTTGAACGCCTACGGAGCACCGCTGGTTCCGAGGACAAAGCACAGGAAGAGGCCGTGGAGGAAGAAGAAGAGGAGGGGGTGGAGGAGAGAGGTGTGTCACAACCAGTAGTAGCATTTTGGAGGCGTGGCGGTGGAACAACCTCCAACACTACTGCACCTTGTCCTGCATCCTTCCCAGCTGCCAAAAGAGTGACCCAATGGGCCGTGAAAGAAAGGTAACGTCCCTGTCCATGCCTGCTGGACCATGAGTCAGCGGTAATATGCACCTTACCGCTGACCGCCCTGTCCAGCGAGGCCAAGACATTGCCTTCCACATGCCGGTAGAGAGCCGGAATCGCCTTCCGTGAGAAAAAGTGGCGTTTGGGAACCTGCCACTGAGGAACCGCACATTGCACAAACTCACGGAAGGGGGCCGAGTCTACCAACTGAAAAGGCAGCAGTTGAAGCGCTAGCAATTTAGCCAAGCTAGCATTCAACCGCTGGGCATGTGGATGGCTGGGAGAGAACTTCTTTCGACGGTCCAGCAGCTGGGGCAGGGAAATTTGCCTGCTAGAATCGGACGTCGGTGTACTGCTAGCAGAGTGCCCGCAAGTACTTGGCTGTGACACACCTAATTCTACACCTTCATTCCTCTCAGAGCAGGTTTCAGAGAGGACTGAAGGTATAGTGGGGTTGGAGATCCCAGCTGATGCGGTGCAAGAAGAGGTCAGCTTTGTTCTTTGGTGTGGGTCTTTAAGGTAGGCTTGCCAACGAGCTGCATGGCAGGTCAACATATGTCTGGTCAAGCATGTGGTGCCCAAGCGGGTGATGTTTTGGCCACGCGATATACGCTTGAGACATATGTTGCAAACAGCAGCTGTGCGATCTGATGCACTCGACTCAAAAAAGGCCCACACCAAAGAACTTTTTGAATAACGGGCAGAGGCAGCGCCCTGCACAGGCGGAGCTCTGCAGTGTGATTCCGTCGGTGTGCTGCCCTTACGCTGGCCCCCCGAGGGCATCCTGCCTCGTTAGAGATGTGCCTCCTCCTCATCCTCCTCCTCCTCCTCTCTCCTATTAGGCACCCATGTGGAGTCAGTGACCTCATCATCCCCTCCCTCCTCATCACTGGAGCCAATCTGGCAGTATGCTGCAGCTGCTGGAACATGACTGCCAGATTGGTGTCCTTCTTGAGCATCCCCTCTCTCTGCTCCCACGCTACTGCCTTCCTCTAGCTGGGTATCATCATCAGACCCTTCGAAACGCTGGGCATCCTCCTGGAGCATGTACCCAACACTGTGCTCAAACAGTTCGGGGGACTCCTCAGGAGGACATGGTTGGTCTAGGGAAGGAGTGACTGATGATGACATTGATACCAGGGAATAGGGATGAGCTTCGTGTTCGAGTCGAACGTACGTTCGACTCGAACATCGGCTGTTTGATCGTTCGACGAAGATCGAACGATTTGGGCCGTTCGCGCCAAATTCGAGTGACGCGAACGGCCCACAATGCACTACGCCATCGCAGTGTCATCCAGGCGCTGTGATTGGCCAAGCATGCACTGTGACCCCGCATGCTTGGCCAATCACAGCGCCGGCAGCGAGGAGAGCAATGATTGGCCACAGGCAGGATGCCTGTGGCCAATTATTGCTGAGGGTGTTTAGTACACGCCCCACACTATAAAAGGCCGCCAGCACGGCGGCCTAGTGTAGTGTGTTCCGGAGCAGGGAAAGACAAGCATAGGCAGGGACAGTGACATTTATTTCTTTCTTGCTTAACCTGGATTCCTTTAGTTTAGGGAAAGAGAAGGATAGGTAGGGAGAGTGTCAGTGTGTTTTACTGTGCGAGTCCTTGTTTCTAGGGACAAAGAAGGAAAGTGAGGGGAATTCTCCTTGTGCTATAGTGTGCTTTAAAAAAACATTTTTTCTAGGGACAGAAAACTCTAGGTAGGGAGAGTGTCAGTTTCTTTCACTGTGCGAGTCCTTGTTTCTAGGGACAAAGAAGGAAAGTGAGGGGAATTCTCCTTGTGCTATAGTGTGCTTTAAAAAAACATTTTTTCTAGGGACAGAAAACTCTAGGTAGGGAGAGTGTCAGTTTCTTTCACTGTGCGAGTCCTTGTTTCTAGGAAAAAAGAAGGAAAGTGAGGGGAATTCTCCTTGTGCTATAGTGTGCTTTAAAAAAAAAAAAAATCTAGGGACAGAAAACTCTAGGTAGGGAGAGTGTCAGTTTCTTTCACTGTGCGAGTCCTTGTTTCTAGGGACAAAGAAGGAAAGTGAGGGGAATTCTCCTTGTGCTATAGTGTGCTTTAAAAAAACATTTTTTCTAGGGACAGAAAACTCTAGGTAGGGAGAGTGTCAGTTTCTTTCACTGTGCGAGTCCTTGTTTCTAGGGACAAAGAAGGAAAGTGAGGGGAATTCTCCTTGTGCTATAGTGTGCTTTAAAAAAACATTTTTTCTAGGGACAGAAAACTCTAGGTTAGGGAGAGTGTCAGTTTCTTTCACTGTGTGAGTCCTTGTTTCTAGGGACAAAGAAGGAAAGTGAGGGTAATTCTCCTTGTGCTATAGTGTGCTTTAAAAAAACATTTTTTCTAGGGACAGAAAACTCTAGGTAGGGAGAGTGTCAGTTTCTTTCACTGTGCGAGTCCTTGTTTCTAGGAAAAAAGAAGGAAAGTGAGGGGAATTCTCCTTGTGCTATAGTGTGCTTTAAAAAAAAAATTTTCTAGGGACAGAAAACTCTAGGTAGGGAGAGTGTCAGTTTCTTTCACTGTGCGAGTCCTTGTTTCTAGGAAAAAAGAAGGAAAGTGAGGGGAATTCTCCTTGTGCTATAGTGTGCTTTAAAAAAAAAAATTTCTAGGGACAGAAAACTCTAGGTAGGGAGAGTGTCAGTTTCTTTCACTGTGCGAGTCCTTGTTTCTAGGAAAAAAGAAGGAAAGTGAGGGGAATTCTCCTTGTGCTATAGTGTGCTTTAAAAAAAAAAAATTTCTAGGGACAGAAAACTCTAGGTAGGGAGAGTGTCAGTTTCTTTCACTGTGCGAGTCCTTGTTTCTAGGAAAAAAGAAGGAAAGTGAGGGGAATTCTCCTTGTGCTATAGTGTGCTTTAAAAAAAAAAATTTTCTAGGGACAGAAAACTCTAGGTAGGGAGAGTGTCAGTTTCTTTCACTGTGCGAGTCCTTGTTTCTAGGGACAAAGAAGGAAAGTGAGGGGAATTCTCCTTGTGCTATAGTGTGCTTTAAAAAAACATTTTTTCTAGGGACAGAAAACTCTAGGTAGGGAGAGTGTCAGTTTCTTTCACTGTGCGAGTCCTTGTTTCTAGGGACAAAGAAGGAAAGTGAGGGGAATTCTCCTTGTGCTATAGTGTGCTTTAAAAAAACATTTTTTCTAGGGACAGAAAACTCTAGGTAGGGAGAGTGTCAGTTTCTTTCACTGTGCGAGTCCTTGTTTCTAGGGACAAAGAAGGAAAGTGAGGGGAATTCTCCTTGTGCTATAGTGTGCTTTAAAAAAACATTTTTTCTAGGGACAGAAAACTCTAGGTAGGGAGAGTGTCAGTTTCTTTCACTGTGCGAGTCCTTGTTTCTAGGGACAAAGAAGGAAAGTGAGGGGAATTCTCCTTGTGCTATAGTGTGCTTTAAAAAAACATTTTTTCTAGGGACAGAAAACTCTAGGTAGGGAGAGTGTCAGTTTCTTTCACTGTGCGAGTCCTTGTTTCTAGGAAAAAAGAAGGAAAGTGAGGGGAATTCTCCTTGTGCTATAGTGTGCTTTAAAAAAAAAATTTTTCTAGGGACAGAAAACTCTAGGTAGGGAGAGTGTCAGTTTCTTTCACTGTGCGAGTCCTTGTTTCTAGGGACAAAGAAGGAAAGTGAGGGGAATTCTCCTTGTGCTATAGTGTGCTTTAAAAAAACATTTTTTCTAGGGACAGAAAACTCTAGGTAGGGAGAGTGTCAGTTTCTTTCACTGTGCGAGTCCTTGTTTCTAGGGACAAAGAAGGAAAGTGAGGGGAATTCTCCTTGTGCTATAGTGTGCTTTAAAAAAACATTTTTTCTAGGGACAGAAAACTCTAGGTAGGGAGAGTGTCAGTTTCTTTCACTGTGCGAGTCCTTGTTTCTAGGGACAAAGAAGGAAAGTGAGGGGAAATCTCCTTGTGCTATAGTGTGCTTTAAAAAAACATTTTTTCTAGGGACAGAAAACTCTAGGTAGGGAGAGTGTCAGTTTCTTTCACTGTGCGAGTCCTTGTTTCTAGGGACAAAGAAGGAAAGTGAGGGGAATTCTCCTTGTGCTATAGTGTGCTTTAAAAAAACATTTTTTCTAGGGACAGAAAACTCTAGGTAGGGAGAGTGTCAGTTTCTTTCACTGTGCGAGTCCTTGTTTCTAGGAAAAAAGAAGGAAAGTGAGGGGAATTCTCCTTGTGCTATAGTGTGCTTTAAAAAAAAAAAATTTCTAGGGACAGAAAACTCTAGGTAGGGAGAGTGTCAGTTTCTTTCACTGTGCGAGTCCTTGTTTCTAGGGACAAAGAAGGAAAGTGAGGGGAATTCTCCTTGTGCTATAGTGTGCTTTAAAAAAACATTTTTTCTAGGGACAGAAAACTCTAGGTAGGGAGAGTGTCAGTTTCTTTCACTGTGCGAGTCCTTGTTTCTAGGGACAAAGAAGGAAAGTGAGGGGAATTCTCCTTGTGCTATAGTGTGCTTTAAAAAAACATTTTTTCTAGGGACAGAAAACTCTAGGTAGGGAGAGTGTCAGTTTCTTTCACTGTGCGAGTCCTTGTTTCTAGGGACAAAGAAGGAAAGTGAGGGGAATTCTCCTTGTGCTATAGTGTGCTTTAAAAAAACATTTTTTCTAGGGACAGAAAACTCTAGGTAGGGAGAGTGTCAGTTTCTTTCACTGTGCGAGTCCTTGTTTCTAGGGACAAAGAAGGAAAGTGAGGGGAATTCTCCTTGTGCTATAGTGTGCTTTAAAAAAACATTTTTTCTAGGGACAGAAAACTCTAGGTAGGGAGAGTGTCAGTTTCTTTCACTGTGCGAGTCCTTGTTTCTAGGAAAAAAGAAGGAAAGTGAGGGGAATTCTCCTTGTGCTATAGTGTGCTTTAAAAAAAAAAAATTTCTAGGGACAGAAAACTCTAGGTAGGGAGAGTGTCAGTTTCTTTCACTGTGCGAGTCCTTGTTTCTAGGAAAAAAGAAGGAAAGTGAGGGGAATTCTCCTTGCGCTATAGTGTGCTTTAAAAAAAAAAAATTTCTAGGGACAGAAAACTCTAGGTAGGGAGAGTGTCAGTTTCTTTCACTGTGCGAGTCCTTGTTTCTAGGGACAAAGAAGGAAAGTGAGGGGAATTCTCCTTGTGCTATAGTGTGCTTTAAAAAAACATTTTTTCTAGGGACAGAAAACTCTAGGTAGGGAGAGTGTCAGTTTCTTTCACTGTGCGAGTCCTTGTTTCTAGGGACAAAGAAGGAAAGTGAGGGGAATTCTCCTTGTGCTATAGTGTGCTTTAAAAAAACATTTTTTCTAGGGACAGAAAACTCTAGGTAGGGAGAGTGTCAGTTTCTTTCACTGTGCGAGTCCTTGTTTCTAGGGACAAAGAAGGAAAGTGAGGGGAATTCTCCTTGTGCTATAGTGTGCTTTAAAAAAACATTTTTTCTAGGGACAGAAAACTCTAGGTAGGGAGAGTGTCAGTTTCCTTCACTGTGCGAGTCCTTGTTTCTAGGAAAAAAGAAGGAAAGTGAGGGGAATTCTCCTTGTGCTATAGTGTGCTTTAAAAAAAAAAAATTTCTAGGGACAGAAAACTCTAGGTAGGGAGAGTGTCAGTTTCTTTCACTGTGCGAGTCCTTGTTTCTAGGAAAAAAGAAGGAAAGTGAGGGGAATTCTCCTTGTGCTATAGTGTGCTTTAAAAAAAAAAAAATTCTAGGGACAGAAAACTCTAGGTAGGGAGAGTGTCAGTTTCTTTCACTGTGCGAGTCCTTGTTTCTAGGGACAAAGAAGGAAAGTGAGGGGAATTCTCCTTGTGCTATAGTGTGCTAAAGCATTCCTCATCAACCATCTTTGAAATCCTTGTTTTTTGGACAGTCAGGGAAATTGTCGTTGTGCTATTCTGTGCAAAAGCAATCATCCTCAACCATATTTAGAAATCCTTAAGTAAAGGGACAGAGAAGGACACCTGAAGGTAGCCCTTATTGCTTTTTTCCCATCTCCCTGCAGGCCATCTATTAGAATGTCTGGAAGGCAAACAAGGAGAGGCAGACAGTCAGGAGGCAATAAAAGAGGGCAAGCAGGCTCTGTGTCTGGGGGCAACAGTGCTGGTCGTGGACGCGGTGCATTGTCATCAGCACATGGCCATGGGACACGCTTGTCCTTCTTTTCGGCAGCTGGACATGTTGAGCCACATCATGCCGAAGACTTGGTAGAGTGGATGACCAAGCCCTCCTCCTCCTCCTCATCCTCTCTCACCCAGGCTCAGGGTACTGGCAAAGCAGCTGCCAAAGCGTCCTCTTCCCTGGTATCAATGTCAGACTCATCATCAGTCACTCCTTCCCTAGACCCACCATGTCCTCCTCCTGAGGAGTCCCCCGAACTGTTTGAGCACAGTGTTGGGTACATGCTCCAGGAGGATGCCCAGCGTTTCGAAGGGTCTGATGATGAAACCCAGTTACAGGAAGGCAGTAGCGTGAGAGCAGACAGAGGGGATGCTCAAGAAGGACACCAATCTGGCAGTCATGTTCCAGCAGCTGCAGCATACTGCCAGATTGGCTCCAGTGATGAGGAGGGAGGGGATGATGAGGTCACTGACTCCACGTGGGTGCCTAATAGGAGAGAGGAGGAGGAGGAGGATGAGGAGGAGGCACATCTCCAACGAGGCAGGATGCCCTTTGGTGGCCAGCGTAAGGGCAGTACACTGACGGAATCACACCGCAGAGCTCCGCCTGTGCAGGGCCCTGCCTCTGCCCGTCATTCAAAAAGTTCCTTGGTGTGGGCCTTTTTTGAGGCTAGTGCATCAGATCGCACAGCTGCTGTTTGCAACATATGTCTGAAGCGTATATCGCGTGGCCAAAACATCAGCCGCTTGGGTACCACATGCCTGACCAGACATATGTTGACCTGCCATGCAGCTCGTTGGCAAGCCTACCTCAAAGACCCACACCAAAGAACAAAGCGGACCTCTCCTTGCACCGCATCAGCTGGGATCTCCAACCCCACTATAACTTCAGTCCTCTCTGAAACATGCACTGAGAGGAATGAAGGTGTAGAATTAGGTGTGTCACAGCCAAGTACTTGCGGCCACTCTGCTAGCAGTACACCGACGTCCGATTCTAGCAGGCAAATTTCCCTGCCCCAGCTGCTGGACCGTCGAAAGAATTTCACTCCCAGCCATCCACATGCCCAGCGGTTGAATGCTAGCTTGGCTAAATTGCTAGCGCTTCAACTGCTGCCTTTTCAGTTGGTAGACTCGGCCCCCTTCCGTGAGTTTGTGCAATGTGCGGTTCCTCAGTGGCAGGTTCCCAAACGCCACTTTTTCTCACGGAAGGCTATTCCGGCTCTCTACCGGCATGTGGAAGGCAATGTCTTGGCCTCGCTGGACAGGGCGGTCAGCGGTAAGGTGCATATTACCGCTGACTCATGGTCCAGCAGGCATGGACAGGGACGTTACCTTTCTTTCACGGCCCATTGGGTCACTCTTTTGGCAGCTGGGAAGGATGCAGGACAAGGTGCAGTAGTGTTGGAGGTTGTTCCACCGCCACGCCTCCAAAATGCTACTACTGGTTGTGACACACCTCTCTCCTCCACCCCCTCCTCTTCTTCTTCCTCCATGGCCTCTTCCTGTGGTTTGTCCTATGAACCAGCGGTGCTCCGTAGCCGTTCACGGGGCTACGCAAGTACGCAGGCAAAAAGATGCCATGCCGTGCTTGCGCTGGTGTGTTTGGGGGACAGAAGCCACACTGGGGCAGAGGTCCTGTCTGCTCTGCAGGGCCAGGCCGAGAGGTGGTTGACGCCACGCCAGCTTAAGCCAGGAATGGTGGTTTGCGACAATGGCACCAACCTCCTCTCCGCCCTCCGACAGGGACAACTGACCCATGTGCCCTGTGTGGCTCACGTCCTTAACCTGGTGGTGCAGCGGTTCTTGGGCAGGTACCCGGGCTTACAGGATGTCCTGAGGCAGGCCAGGAAAGTCTGTGTGCATTTCCGCAGATCTTATAATGCCAGTGCTCGCCTGGCTGAGCTGCAAAAGGAGTTGAACCTGCCCAAGAACCGCCTTATATGTGACATGCCCACCAGGTGGAACTCAACGTTGGCCATGCTGCAGCGGCTGCACACGCAGCAGAGGGCCATCAATGAGTACCTGTGCGACTACGGCACCAGGACAGGGTCAGGGGAGCTTGGTTTTTTTCTCCACGCCAGTGGGGCATGATCAGGGATGCATGCACTGTCCTGGCACCATTTGAGGAGGCCACGAGGATGGTGAGCAGTGACAGTGCATGCATCAGTGACACTGTACCTCTTGTCCACCTGTTGGAGCACACGCTGCGTGGAATAATGGACAGGGCACTTGAGGCAGAACAGAGGCAGGAAGAGGAGGACTTCCTTGCCTCTCAAGGCCCCCTTTACCCAGACAGTGTTCCTTCTGTCCCACCCATCGCACAGGAAGAGGAGGAGGAGGAGGAGGAGGAGGAGGATTGTGTCAGCATGGAGGTGGAGGCTGGCACTCAGCATCATCAGCAGCAGTCTTTTAGGGATGATTTACAGTCCCAAGAAACCAGTGGACTTGTACGTGGCTGGGAGGAGGTGGCTGCGGATCATGTCGTCCTTAGTGACCCAGAGGAC
Source organism: Rana muscosa (assembly GCA_029206835.1). Taxonomy (NCBI): domain Eukaryota; kingdom Metazoa; phylum Chordata; class Amphibia; order Anura; family Ranidae; genus Rana; species Rana muscosa. Next base: position 745,955,364 of record CM055116.1, on the reverse strand, counting down.
TCCGGAGCGAATGCCTCAGCAAACCTACGCTGCATGGCCTCCCTGATCCTGCAAAGTCTGCGGAAGGATCCTCGTATTCTTCGGATCAAGGAGAGGGACCATTACTGGCTGGCCACTCTCCTTGATCCACGGTACAAGGGTAAGGTTGCGGACCTTATGTTACCGTCGCAGAGGGAGCAGAGGATGAGACAACTCCGGGAGGCCTTGCAGAAAGGTCTGTGCAACGCGTTCCCAGAGACTGGGAGGTTACAAACTCCTGGTCCTGGACAACGAGTTGCTGAGGCTTCGGCCAGTCAAAGAAGGAGCGGTGGGGAAGGTGGCCGTCTGACCGATGCGTTCAGACAATTCTTTAGTCCGCAGCCCCAAAGTATGATCGGTTTCAGCAACCATCGCCAGCGTCTGATAAACATGGTGCAGGAATATCTAGGGGCAAGGTCAGACTTGGACACCTTCCCCACCGAAAATCCTCTGGCTTACTGGGTCTTGAGGATGGATCACTGGCCAGAGCTTGCACAGTATGCAATTGAGCTACTGGCCTGTCCTGCATCCAGCGTTCTTTCGGAACGCACATTCAGTGCTGCTGGAGGATTTGTCACGGATCACAGGGTGCGCCTGTCCACCGACTCGGTTGATCGACTGACTTTCATCAAGATGAACCAGTCTTGGATCACCACCAGCTACCACACACCTGATGCTGATATAACAGACTAATTGATTTTAACATGTCACATCCCTTCAAGACTGATGCTGATGCTGAGTGCCTGTGCTGTTATGTTGACTGGCTATCCTCCTCCTCCGAGTCCTCAATGATACGATTGATGATGATAGCTTGGAAGATCATTTTTGTTTATGGGTGCCGCCACCAGTGGCTAAGGCCCAATTTTTCAGCCCCTGTTTTACAGGGGCGTGTAATTACAATTTTTTTAGCAATAATTTGCCATAGGGCTCATTGCTGTGCTCCAAGTACAGTATCTGTGAGGGGTTGGAGTGTTGTGGCACCAGTGCCTAAGGCCCAATTTTTCAGCCCCTGTTTAAAAGGGGCGTGTCATTACAATTTTTGAAGCAATACTTTGCAACAGGGCTCATTGCTGTGCTCCAAGTACAGTATCTGTGAGGGGTTGTAGTGTTGTGCCACCAGTGCCTAAGGCCCAATTTTTCAGCCCCTGTTTAACAGGGGCGTGTCATTACAATTTTTGAAGCAATACTTTGCAACAGGGCTCATTGCTGTGCTCCAAGTACAGTATCTGTGAGGGGTTGTAGTGTTGTGCCACCAGTGCCTAAGGCCCAATTTTTCAGCCCCTGTTCAACAGGGGCATGCAATTACAATTCTTGATCTAATAATTCACAGCAGGGCCCATTGCTGCACCCACCAAGAGTAACTGTCAGGGCTTACAGTGTTGTGGCACCAGCACCACCATCAAAGGCCCAATTTTTACTACCACTGTTCAACAATTATATGTAATTAAAATTCCTGATATAATAGTTGACAGCAGGGCGTTCCAGCACCAACCAAGAGTAACTGTGAGTGCTTACAGTGTTGTGCCAACACCAACAACTAAGGGGCCTATTTCTGCAGAGTATATACGGCAGGTCCCTACTTTCAAACATCCAACTTACAAACGACTCCTACTTGCAAACGCAAGAAGACAACAGGAAGTGAGAGGAAATCTACCACTAGGAAGGAAAATTCTCTCCTGTAAGAATAAATATGGGAGAAAGGTGTCTCCTCTGTACTGATGCTTTATCAGCAATCCTTGTTTCAAGAAAAACACCACATTTCAAAAACAGTTGTCATTGGGACGGAAAGTGAGGTGAAATGTTCTGAACAGGGGCACAGACAGCAAAACAAATGTTACAGGGGTGATAACCCTTACCTATGTTTTCCAAAAAGTTTAAAAATAGATTTTTTGGCTGGAGCTACACTTCAACAATGTACCTGTTCAAAATTACAAACACATTCTACATAAGAACAAACCTACAGTCCCTGTCTTGTATGCACCGCCTGTATACGGCTGTTCAGAGTATATAGGGCCTTTTTTATTATATGTGCGGGGTTCCCCTTAATATCCATACAAGACCCAAAGGGGCTGGTAATGGGCTGGGGTAGGGGGAGGGGGGGTCATGGGGTAGCTATGCCATTTTTCTTAAAGATTTTCATCCATATTACCGGGACCAGACATTACATTAAAGCCGCAAGCAGTTTTAAATGGCTTTTTTTTCCTTTAGAAGTGTCATTTTGTGCAGGGACAGTTCTAAACACGGGAAACACGTGGCACTTCACAGGCATACTTTAGACACCCCCCAGGTACGATATTTAAAGGAATATTTGACTTTTTTTTTTTCACTTTATGCATCATTAAAATGACTGCTCCCAAAAAACGACCGTTTTTAAAACTTCTTTTTGCATTGATACATGTCCCCTGGTGCAGAACCCGGGTTCCCAAACCCTTTTTAGGACAATAACATGCATAATAGTTGTTATAATTAGCACTTTAGAATTCGAACGTTCGCATCCATTGTATTTAATAGGGTTCTAATGTTCGTACGAACTTTCGGTCCGTTCGCGGGTTCTGGTGCGAACCGAACCCGGGGGTGTTCGGCTCATCACTACCAGGGAAGAGGACGCTTTGGCAGCTGCTTTGCCAGTACCCTGAGCCTGGGTGAGAGAGGATGAGGAGGGCTTGGTCATCCACTCTACCAAGTCTTCGGCATGATGCGGCTCAACACGTCCAGCTGCCGAAAAGAAGGACAAGCGTGTCCCATGGCCACGTGCTGATGGCAATGCACCGCGTCCACGACCAGCACTGTTGTCTCTAGACACAGAGCCTGCTTGCCCTCTTTTATTGGCTCCTGACTGTCTGCCTCTCCTTGTTTGCCTTCCAGACATTCTAATGGCCTGCAGGGAAATGGGAAAAGCAGCAATACAGGCTAAGTTCAGGTGTAATATGGTCAGGAGGCACACTCCGCCCGCTGTAAGTGCCGCAAAATCCTGTTGGTGTAACACACCAGGAAAAAGCAGCAATACAGGCTAAGTTCAGGTGTAATATGGTCAGGAGGCACACTCCGCCCGCTGAAAGTGCCGCAATATCCTCTTGGTGTAACACACCAGGAAAAAGCAGCAATACGGGCTAACTTCAGGTGTATAATGTGCAGGAGGCTTAGCAACAATGACACTGACACTGTCCCCTGCCTATCCTTCTCTCTCCCTGCACACAAGGTTTATCAAAGTATATGACACTGACACTCTCCCTGCCTATCCTTCTCTCTCCCTGCACACAAGGTTTAGCAAAGAATATGACACTGACACTGTCCCCTGCCTATCCTTCTCTCTCCCTGCACACAAGGTTTATCAAAGTATATGACACTGACACTCTCCCTGCCTATCCTTCTCTCTCCCTGCACACAAGGTTTAGCAAAGAATATGACACTGACACTCTCCCTGCCTATCCTTCTCTGTCCCTACACACAAGGTTTAGCAAAGAATAGATTTGACAAGATTTGACACTGTCCCTGCCTATCCTTCACTTTCCCTGCTCTGGAACACACTACACGAGGCCGCCGCGCTGGCGGCCTTTTATAGTGTGGGGCGTGTACTAAACCCCCTCAGCTATAATTGGCCACAGGCATCCTGCCTGTGGCCAATCATTGCTTTCCTCGCTGCCGGCGCTGTGATTGGCCAAGCATGCAGGGTCACAGTGCATGCTTGGCCAATCACAGCGCCGGGATTACACTGCGATGGCGCAGTGTATTGTGGGCCGTTCGCGTCACTCGAATTTGGCGCGAATGGCCCAAATCGTTCGTTGTTCGCCGAACGCTGCGAACAGCCGATGTTCGAGTCGAACCTATGTTCGACTCGAACACCGAGCTCATCCCTAGTCATGTGCATGTAAAGACAGGTATCCCAATGCTTTTGGTAATATAGTGCATATATATATATATATATATATATATATATATATATATACACACACATACACACACATTATATATATATATATATATGAATACATATACTTTATATCTTGCACAAAGCTTTTTAAGGAATTTGACAGGTAGGTTGTTCCAAATATCTTGGACAACCACAGATCTTCTGTGGATGTAGGCTGCCTCAAATTATTCTGTCTCTTCATGTAATCCTAGACAGACTCGATGTATGACCTGTGACATTAAACTTTCTCACCTTAGTAGCAGAGTTTGGATGTTCCTCATCCAGGTCTAAGCCTCCCACACAGCTATTTCTTTTTCAGTTAATGACTGTGTTTCTACCTACATATGAAATTGATGATCAGTAGCACCTGCTTGGTATATTTGATTAATCATGCACCTGACTCTAATCCTACAAAACACAAATGTACAAACTGTGCAAGTGTAACAATGATGCCGGTTTTAAGCCAAAGGGTAGTCACACCAAATATTGATTTGATTTAGATTTTTTTTTCTGTTAGCTCACTTTGCATTCTGAAAATATATAACATAATTAATTTTGGTAAATTGATAACAATTAAAATATGTATTTTTTAAAGCAGTTTTACTTTACAGCATTTCTTCACTTATTTGAATATATATATATATATATATATATATATATACACAGCAAGAAAAATAGGAATATGCCTGATTCACATAGAGCCGGATAATAGAATATACCACACGAAAGGTTCGTGGGAATCAAAAAACGGGATCCTCCTAGCCAATTGGCATATGTATAAATAAGGGAGGTGGGGGAACGGGAGATTGGGACGAGGCCCAATAGACGGTTATAGGGTGAATCAACCACAATACATTTGGTAATTGAAAATAGAAAGAACTTTATTGGTTGAATGCTATATAAAGAAATTATCACATTTCAACCTAACAGTATGAATATACTCATTTAGGGGGAAGGGGTTTCTCCTGAGTATATGCACATTAGAATCTAAAAAACATGAAAAAAAACCATACACAGTGCACTGTTGAAAAATGTAAAAAGATGGCCCGGTTGGACATAAGCCGCCCGCTCTACTACTCCTAATGTCCTTACTGATGATATTTGATAGGGGGGAGGGGAAGGGCACAGTAACCAAGATGAAGTGACATATTCGTCACGAAACGCGTCATGTCCGACGTTGTTCTTCTGGGTTGTTGACTAACCCCACTCGCTCCTCTCCTCTCCTCATAATGAACATTATCGAATTAATTTACCGAACAAATTTCCCGCCAGCCTACAGAGGATTCGACAAGGAAGATAAGCTCTTGCCCCCAGAGGCCTAAACCTGCAATTACACAGGTCTGCACATTCTCAGACGATACAGTGTGACGGCTTCAGCCTCAGCCCAACGCTTAGCGCTGATGCGGCGAAACACAGCCATCGGATCACATGTGCCGCACGTGACCCAACGGAGGGACACACTCAACGCAGCAGTCTCCTACGAGCCGGCAGCACTACGTGTAGTATATTACTACATGGTTACTGTGCCCTTCCCCTCCCCCCTATCAAATATCATCACACCTGTCTCGGCCAGCATTTGGCTATAATCTCTGTCCTTTTATAGACTGTCCGCACCAGACTAAAATCACAAGCAATCCTATGCTATTCTTATTGAACACAATCCTGTGCTAACCAATTTATCCCACATGGATGTCAATAGTGTTTTTCAATTCCAAACATATCTATTAGCATATGGAGCAGTGTGGTACGAACTTTGAATCTGCAGGAACACTAGCCAACACGGCTTGATCTTGACATTCCAGTTTGGATATAGATCCTAGTAATTTTCTATCTTGCAGCTTCAACTGGAATTTGTCTGTACAGTCCTCTAATTCAATCATTGCTATAGGCTTTAGATATTGATAGGTTTTCCATTTGGTAATTCAGTGTTCATTTATAGTAAGGACATTAGGAGTAGTAGAGCGGGCGGCTTATGTCCACCCGGGCCATCTTTTTACATTTTTCAACAGTGCACTGTGTATGGTTTTTTTCATGTTTTTTATATTCTAATGTGCATATACTCAGGAGAAACCCCTTCCCGGTAAATGAGTATATTCATACTGTTAGGTTAAAATGTGATAATTTCTTTATATAGCATTCAACCAATAAAGTTCTTTCTATTTTCAATTACCAAATGTATTGTGGTTGATTCACCCTATAACCGTCTATTGGGCCTCGTCCCAATCTCCCGTTCCCCCAGTTCCCTTATTTATATATATATATATATATATATATATATATATACACACCCTGTTCCAAATTATTATGCAAATTCTATTTCAGTGTCACAAAGATTAAATATTTTGTTTTTCAGTTTAACTCATGGATGGCATTGTGTCTCAGGGCTCTTTTGATCACTGAAAACAAGCTGTGATAATTAGATTGCCAGGTGAGCCCAATTAACCACTTAAGCCCTGGACCATTTTGTAGCTAAAGGACCAGAGGTGTTTTCAGACTTTTGCACTGCGCTGCTTTAACTATAAATTGTGCGGACATGAAATGTTGTACCCAAACTAAATTTGCGTCCTTTTCTTCCCACAAATAGAGCTTTCTTTTAATGGTATTTGATTGCCTCTGCGATTTTAATTTTTTGCGATATAAGCGGAAAAAGACTGAAAATTTTGAAAAAAAATGATATTTTCTACTTTTTGTTATAAGAAAAATCAGAAAAACTCAATTTTAGTCATACATTTAGGCCAAAATATATTCAGCCACATGTCTTTAGTAAAAAAAATGTCAATAAGCGTATATTTATTGGTTTGCGCAAAAGTTATAGCGTCTACAAACTAGGCTAAATTTTCTGGAATTTACACAGCTTTTAATTTATGACTGCCTATCTCATTTCTTGAGGTGTTAAAATGGCAGGGTAGTACAAACCCCCCCCCCCCCAAATGACCCCATTTTGGAAAGTAGACATCCCAAGGAAATTGCTGAGAGGCATGTTGAGCCCATTGAATATTTTTTTTTTTTTTTTGTCTCAAGTGATTGAATAATGACAAAAAAAAAAAATTACAAAAAGTTGTCACTAAATGATATATTGCTCACACATGCCATGGTTATATGTGGAATTGCACCCCAAAATAAATTTTGCTGCTTCTCCTGAGTACGGGGATACCACATGTGTGGGACTTTTTGAGAGCCTAGCCGCGTACGGGCCCCTGAAAACCAAGCACCGCCTTCAGGATTTCTAAGGGCGCAAATTTTTGATTTCACTCCTCACTACCTATCACAGTTTCGAAGGCCATAAAATGCCAAAATAGCACAACCCCCCCCCCCCCCCCCAAATGACCCCATTTTAGAAAGTAGACACCCCAAGGAAATTGCTGAGAGGCATGTTGAGCCCATTGAATTTTTTTTTTCTTGTCCCAAGTGTTTGAATAATGACAAAAACAAAAAAAAAATTACAAAAAGTTGTCACTAAATGATATATTGCTCACACATGCCATGGTTATATGTGGAATTGCACCCCAAAATAAATTTTGCTGCTTCTCCTGAGTATGGGGATACCACATGTGTGGGACTTTTTGAGAGCCTAGCCGCGTACGTGCCCCCGAAAACCAAGCACCGCCTTCAGGATTTCTAAGGGCGCAAATTTTTGATTTCACTCCTCACTACCTATCACAGTTTCGAAGGCCATAAAATGCCAAAATAGCACAAACAGCCCCCCAAATGACCCCATTTTAGAAAGTAGACACCCCAAGGAAATTGCTGAGAGGCATGTTGAGCCCATTGAATTTTTTTTTCTTGTCCCAAGTGTTTGAATAATGACAAAAAAAAAAAAAATTACAAAAAGTTGTCACTAAATGATATATTGCTCACACATGCCATGGTTATATGTGGAATTGCACCCCAAAATACATTTTGATGCTTCTCCTGAGTACGGGGATACCACATGTGTGGGACTTTTTAGGAGCCTAGCCACGTACGGGACCCCGAAAACCAAGCACCGCCTTCAGGATTTCTAAGGGCACAAATTTTTGATTTCACTCCTCACTACCTATCACAGTTTCAAAGGCCATAAAATGGCAAAATAGCACAAAACCCCCTCAAATGACCCCATTTTGGAAAGTAGACACCCCAAGCTATTTGCTGAGAGGCATGTTGAGTATTTTACAGCTCTCATTTGTTTTTGAAAATTAAGAAAGAAAATAATTTTCTTTTTTTTCTTTTTTTTTAAGAACTTTGTGACAAAAAGTGAGATCTGCAACATACTCACCATACCTCTTAGCAAATAGCTTGGGGTGTCTACTTTCCAAAATGGGGTCATTTGGGGGGGTTTGTGCCATCTGGGCATTCCATGGCCTCCGAAACTGTGATAGGCAGTGAGAAGTGAAATCAAAAATTTACACCCTTAGAAAGCCTGAAGGCGGTGCTTGGTTTTTGGGGTCCCGTACGCGGCTAGGCTCCCAAAAAGTCTCACACATGTGGTATCCCCGTACTCAGGAGAAGCAACAGAATGTATTTTGGGGTGTAATTCCACATATGCCCATGGCATGTTTGAGCAATATATCATTTAGTAACAACTTTGTGCAAAAAAAATAAAAAATAAAAATAAATTGTCTTTTTTCCGCAACTTGTGTCAACATATAAAATATTCCATGGACTCGAAATGCCTCTCAGTATATAGCTTGGGGTGTCTACTTTCCAAAATGGGGTCATTTGGGGGGGTTTTGAACTGTTCTGGCATTTTATACACAACATTAGGAAGCTTACATCCACTCTTCTAACCACTTGAAGACAAAGCCCTTTCTGACACTTTTTGTTTACATGAAAACATTTTTTTTTTTTGCAAGAAAATTATGTTGAACCCCCAAACATTATATATTTTTTTAAAGCAAAGGCCATACAGATTAAAATGGTGGGTGTTGCATTTTTTTTTCCACACAGTATTTGCGCAGCGATTTTTCAAACGCATTTTTTGGGGAAAAAATACACTTTTTTGAATTTTAATGCACTAAAACACACTATATTGCCCAAATGTTTGATGGAATAAAAAAGATGATCTTAGGCTGAGTACATAGATACCAAACACGACATGCTTTAAAATTTCGCACAAACGCGCATTGGCGACAAACTACATACATTTTTAAAAGCCTTTAAAAGCCTTTACAGGTTACCACGTTAGATTTACAGAGGAGGTCTACTGCTAAAATGACTGCCCTCGATCTGACCTTCGCGGTGATACCTCACATGCATGGTGCAATTGCTGTTTACATATGACGCCAGACCGAAGCTTGCGTTCGCCATTGCGCAAGAGCAGGGCAGGACAGGGGTGCTTTTTTTTTTTTTCTTTTATTATTATTAACTTTGCTTTTTTATTTTATTTTTAAACTGTTTCTTCCATATTTTTTTTTTTTAATCATTTTTATTGTTATCTCAGGGAATGTAAATATCCCCTATGATAGCAATAGGTAGTGACAGGTACTCTTTTTTTGAAAAAACTGGGGTCTATTAGACCCTAAATCTTTCCTCTGCCCTCAAAGCATCTGACCACACCAAGATCGGTGTGATAAAATGCTTTCCCAATTTCCCAATGGCGCTTTTTATATCCGGGGGGGACATTCCCTCCCACTGCTTGTAAAAGCAGTCCAGAGGCTAATTAGCCGCTAGGATTGCTTTTACATGAAAGCCGGCCGCTGGCTGAAAAGAATGATACCAAGATAATACCTAAACCCGCAGGCATCAATCTGGTATAACCATTCAAAGTCCAGCAACATACCAGTACGTTGCTGGTCCTTGTTGGACATGTATTGTAATCTTTTTTTTCATGCAGCCTGTTGGCTGAACGAAAAAAAGAGATTGATCGGTGGGTATGCCCACCATTAGAATACCGCCATTCATCCACCCACTTCTAATGATGGGCATACATGCACCATTTATATATGCCGAAGCATTGGGGCATCCTCCCGCAAAAATTATGCCGCACACACATGGTCGGACTTTTCCACGGGCAAGCCTCCGTCGGAATTTCGACCGTATGTATGCGGCATTAGGAGCAAAATCGCTCCTCCGCTCCTGCTGCCCCAATGCTTCGGCATATATGCTTTTTTTTTTTAACTGTGGTGGTGAAATCACCTCCTACAGCACTGGAGTCGCAGAGATCAGGCCTGTCTCTGCGAACGCTGCAGTTATGTGTGTTGTGTTTTGTAAGTGACAGTGATCGATACTGCACTTGGGTGGCCTGGGCTGGACGGAGGGGCAAAACGCAGGTGCTAGCAGGTATCTGGGCTGATCCCGCTAACACTGCGTTTTTGGGAACCCTAAACTGCTGGGGACTCTAGTATAGATCTGATCAGATATTGATCTGTTCAGATACTATACCACTAAGGGAGGTGTATGCTTCACGCGTGGGTGTTAGCGTTACTGGCACTAACCTGACGCTGCCTGTGGTGTGACGCAGGGTTAACTAGGGGCAATTAGGGGGTTAAAACCTTTATTAGGTAATATATGGGGGTAGCTGACGCTATAAAAACCTGCGGCGAACCTAAAAAAAATAACTGGCTACCTATGGGCATCACCGACAATAGGACAGCGATCAGAAAAACGATCGCTTAGCGACAGTGGTGATAGGGGGTGAAAGGGTTACCTGGGGGGCGATCAAGGGGGTTAAACCTTTATTAGGTAATATATGGGGGTACCTGACGCTATAAAAACCTGCGGCGAACCTAAAAAAAATAACTGGCTACCGATCGGCATCACCAACACTAAAACAGCGACAGTGGTAATAGGGGGTGAAAGGGTTATCTGGGGGGTGATCAGGGGGTTAAACCTTTATTAGGGGGGGTTAGGGGGCTACACTGGACCTAAAACTAACTGTAGTGACACTTTTACAGTCACAAATGTCACTGATTGCAGTGATCAGTAAATAAATGGTCACTACAATCAGTGACACTGTGACTGGTGGCTGGGGGGTGTCTGGGGGGGCCTGGGGGGGGCATTTATGTTCCTATGTGTCCTGGTGTTAGTGTAGTGTTTGTGCACTAACCTGTGTGTCTTCTCTTGTACGGCGCTCGGTATATGTGAGCGCCGCATGAGAGATGACATCACTTCCTCTGCCTGTGTAAACATTACACAGCAAAGGAAGCTTTCTCATTCGCCGGGAGCGATCGCGAGGGGGTGGCCGGAATCGAAGGGCCGTCCCCTCATCCCGGATCGCTCCCCAACGGATAACGACCGCTCACTGTATAGAAGGGGGGGTCCGATCGGACCCCCCAACTATACAAAGGCAGTCACGTACACTGTACGTGATTGTGCCTGTCGGTGCCATTCTGCCGACGTATATATACAGTGAGCGGTCGTTAAGTGGTTAAAGGAAAAAACTACTAAATGAGGGTGTTACACATTATTAAGCAGAGCACCATTTTCAAGCAATATGGGGAAGAAAAAGGATCTCTCTGCTGCCGAAAAGAGTGAAATAGTTCAATGCCTTGGACGAGGTATGAAAACGTTTGATATTTCACCAAAATGTAAGCGTGATCATCGCACTATTAAGAGATTTGTGGCTGATTCAGAGAACAGATGGGTTTCGTGCAGATAAAGGCACATTGAGGAAGGTTTCTGCCAGATCCATGCATCGGATCAAGATAGCAGCTGCTAAAACACCATTACATAGCAGCAAACAGATATTTGATGCTGCTGGTGCCTCTGGAGTCCCACGGACATCAAGGCGTAGAGTCCTCAAGAGTCTTGCAACTGTGCATAAACCTTCCATTCGGCCACCACTAACCAATGCTCACAAGCAGAAATGGCTGCATTGGGCAGAAAAATACATAAAGACTAATTTTCAAACAGTCCTATTCACTGATGAGTACTGTGCAACCCTGGATAGTCCAGATGGATGGAGTAGTGGACGGTTGGTGGACGGCCACCCTGCTCCAACAAGGCTGCAACGTCAGCAAGGCAGTGGTGGAGTCATGTTTTGGCCCAGAATCGTGGGAAGAGAGATGGTCGGCCCCTTTAGGGTCCCCGAAAGTGTAAAGATGACCTCTGCAAAGTATGTGGAGTTCCTGACTGACCACTTCCTTCCCTGGTACAGAAGGAAGAACTATGTTTTCTGTAATAAAATCATCTTCATGCATGACAATGCACCATCTCATGCTGCAAAGAATACAGTAGGTGCCGCCGACATTGTATATTGCAGAGATTTATATAGGCTTCTCATGACGTCACAGTCACATGTTCCCATGACGTCACAGTCACATGCTCCGGGGCCACCCGGAGCATGTGACTGTGACGTCATGAGAAGCCTATATAAATCTCTGCGGACCGAAGATTTAGCATTACTGCGAGAGGAAGCGACGAGTCAACATCGAGGAGGAGAAGAGGGAAGAAGACGCCGACGGCGACGACGGGAAGACCGGGCCCTCCACTAGCAAAAGAGCTGCAAGAAGATAGCGGAGGCCCGGCAGAAGAAAGACAGAACCGGAGAGAAGAAGAGGGAAGAAGGCGACGGAGAAGACCGGGCCCCGCTAGCAAAAGAGCTGGAAGAAGATAGCGGTGGCCCGGCAGAAGAAAGAACCGGAGAGCGCGGCGACGACACCGGAGACCCCCCGAAGACGGAAGAAGACCCCCGGAGCTGTGCAATAAAATACTTTAAAAAGCTGTGTGTTTTTTTTATTGCCATTTTTTTCCACCAGGTGAATGGGTAGGGGTACGATGTACCCCATACTCATTCACATAGGGTGGGGGGGCTGGGATCTGGGGGCCCCCTTATTAAAGGGGGCTCCCGGATTCCGATAAGCCCCCCGCCCGCAGACCCCGACAACCAACGGCCAGGGTTGTCGGGAAGAGGCCCTGTCCTCATCAACATGGGGACAGGGTGCTCTGGGGTGGGGGGGCCACAGGTCGCCCCCCTGCCCTAGAGCACCAAACCCCCCATGTTGAGGGCATGGGGCCTGGTATGGTTCAGGAGGGAGGGGGGCCGCTCTCTCGTCCCCCCCCCTCTTCCCCTGTGGCCTGCCAGGTTGCGTGCTCGGATAAGGGTCTGGTTTGGATTTTGAGGGGGACCCCCACGCCGTTTTTTCGGCGTAGGGTTTCCCCTTCAAATACAGACCAGACCCAAGGGCCTGGTATGCTCCTGGAGGGGGAACCCACGCCGTTTTTTTCTTTAAAAATTGGCGTGGAGTTCCCGCTCAGGATTCATACCAAACGCAGTGCCTGGTATTGGCGGGAATCCACGTCGGATCTCCGTCTACCGGCAATGCGTGTCGCTCATCGTGAAAGGAACATTTTTCCTTTCCCGATGATGAGACAGCTCGGCGCTGGCTCTCGCGACGGAGCTCATAGGGTGTCAATCTCGCCACTAGAAGCGGCGAGATTGACACAATATCGGCGGCACCTACTGTACCTCTGCATCAATGGCTGCTATGGGGATAAAAGGAGAGAAAGTCATGGTGTGGCCTCCATCCTCCCCTGACCTCAATCCTATTGAGAACCTTTGGAGCATCCGAAAAAGATCTATGAGGGTGGGAGGCAGTTTACATCCAAACAGCAGCTCTGCGAGGCTATTCTAACATCTTGCAAACAAATTCAAGCAGAAACTGTCCAAAAACTCACAAGTTCAATCAATGCAAGACTTGTGAAGCTGCTATCAAATAAGGGGTCATATGTTAAAATGTAACATGACCTGTTAAAATGTTTAAAAAGTTAAAATGTTGTTCAAAGTTTGATTGTGATAGCTTTTGGTTTCAGTAAATATGCTGCAAACACAACAAATTACAATTTTCAGTTCTTTACAACCTATAAAGTCTTTTGAAACTTACTGTGCGTAATAATTTTGAACAGTGCATTGTACGTTTTTTATTTTGAAAAAAAAAACTGTTATCATTAGGAGGTTTGTTCAATAAAATTTGAATTGTATTTTACCCTTTGTCATGCTCTACTTATGTGATATCTACACTTGATTTGAAAAATCTATTGAACGAGAAAACTGCTGTACAGGAACACCCATTGCCTGCAGTATTATTCTCTTGCTCTAGGCAAAACAAAAAAAATAAAAAATAATTTGAATTGTACTCCTAAGGGCTCTTTCACACGGAGGTCCGTTCAGGTCCGCCTGTCAGTTTTTTAGGCGGACCTGAAACGGATCCTCCATGCACCCCTATGGAAGCACGGATGTCAGCGGAGACATGTCCGCTGACATCCGCTCCGCTCCGCTCCGCCAAAGTGTGACGGAGGAAAACCCTATTTTTCCTTCCGTCGACGGAGCGGATCGGATGACGACGGACTCTACGGTCCGTCGTCATCCGATTCCCCATAGGGGAGAGCGGCGCTCTGACAGGGCGGTCCCTGCACAGTGTGCGGGGACCGCCCAGTCATCCGTCGGCTCAGCGGGGATCAACGGAGCGATCCCCGCTGAGCAAGCGGAGCTTCACGGGGCGGATCTGCACGGATCCGCCCCGTGTGAAAGGGGCCTAATAGTTGATAACATGAGAATTATGCTGATTGTTGTTTACATCAATTATTTAGGAAAATTAGAAAAATATCATTGGCATAATAATTTGGAACAGGGTGTGTATATATATATAGTATATCACAAAAGCGAGTTCACCCCTCACATTTTTGTAAATATTTTATTATATATTTTCATGTGACAACACTGATGAAATTACACTTTGCTACAATGTAAGGTAGTGAGTGTATAGCATGTATAACAGGGTAAATTTGCTGTCCCCTCAAAATAACACACAGCCATTAATGTCTAAACCGCTGGCAACAAAAGTGAGTACACCCCTAAGTGAAAATGTCCAAATTGGGCCCAATTAGCCATTTTCAATCCCCGGAGTCATGTGACTCAATAGTGTTACAAGGTCTCAGGTGTGAATGGGGAGCAGGTGTGTTAAATTTGGTGTTATCACTCTCACTCTCTAATACTGGTCACTGGAAGTTCAACATGGCACCTCATGGCAAAGAACTCCCCGAGGATCTGAAAAAAAGAATTGTTACTCTACATAATGATGGTCTAGGCTATAATAAGATTGCCAAGACCCTGAAACTGAGCTGCAGCACGGTGGCCAAGACCATACAGCGGTTTAACAGGACAGGTTCCACTCAGAACAGGCCTCACCATGGACGACCAAAAACGTTGAGAGCACGTGCTCAGCGTATTATCCAGAGGTTGTCTTTCGGAAATAGATGTATGAGTGCTACCAGCATTGCTGCAGAGGTTAAGGGGTAGGGGGTCAGCCTGTCAGTGCTCAGACCATACCGCCGCACACTGCATCAAATTGGTCTGCGTGGCTGTTGTCCCAGAAGGAAACCTCTTCTAAAGATGATGCACAAGAAATCCTGCAAACAGTTTGCTGAAGACAAGCAGACTAAGGACATGGATTATTGTAACCATGTTATGTGGTTTGATGAGACTAAGATAAACTTATTTGGTTCTGATGGTGTCAGGCGTGTGTGGCAACCAGGTGAGGTGAGGTGTACAAAGTGTGTCTTGCCTACAGTCAAGCATGGGAGTGTCATGGTCTGGGACTGCCTGAGTGCTGCTGGCACTGGGGAGCTACAGTTCATTCATTCTTTTCTTCTCTTTTCATTACATACTTTATTACACACACCCCTGGTCCACACATATTCCCCATCACTCTCTCCCATTCACCTTACATGCAGCTTTCCATGCTCACCCCATCCCAATCTCCCCTACCCATTCACCATTTACCCACTCACTTTATTAAACATTCATTTTCCTCGGTTGTCCATTTTTGTTATTGTTTTTCTATTGTCATTTTTTACCCTTCCAATCACTGACAATCTTTTTATCCCATTTTTTGTCAGCACTTGCACATTGCCTCACGCCACACCCTTTGTCGGTTTGACCCTGTCCTGTGGCTGTCCAGTTTTTTCTTGGCTGATGTCCCACTCCACCTCCATGGCCCTCCTTCCAATTGGAGGTTTTTGGATTGCAGGGGTCCTACCCCCGCCTCAATCCCAGGGGAGTTTTGGCCCACTCAGGACCACCATTTCACTTCCGTATTGGAATGCTTGAACTGATCTTTCTTGGGCTTTCACATGGGTAATGTATAAACTCCACCACACTTTTCTTTATGGCATAAGCATCACCTATATAATTGCATGACCTCATTGACCTGTTTATTCATCCCCTTTTCCTTTTTTTAGCTAAAAATCATATGCACCCCAATCCTGATGACTGTCTGTAAACGCCAAGAAACGCGTCGAGTCCACGCTCAGGGATGCCAAGCTCAAGTCCACCCATAGTAAATATACAAAACAATTTTTTACCCAGCTTTCTAAAAACGAAATTTTGGATAACTATGTTCACTGCACCTGTATGCCCATGTATTGTGATTGCTTCTTAAATCATGTCCTTGACTATGAATCATCAATTATACTTATGTGACTGTTATTACCTGTATTATGCCTTTGACTGCATGATCTCTGTATTATTAATTTTAATACAATTATATTTTGATATTCATATATATGTCTTGATTTTCTTCTCTTGGGGTGATTAGTCAGAAATTCCTCATGGTTACAGTGATTTCCCTTTTGGGATTGTGTTCACCATTTGTGTTATCCTAGATTAACTTTCTATACCCATCCATGTCTCATTTAAAGTCCCACGAGCCCCCTCCTCTCTCTTTTCATGAATGCCAACATCTACTTCGGAGACTGGGCCGCAGGGCAGTATTCCAACATGATAACGACCCCAAACACACCTCCAAGACGACCACTGCCTTTCTAAAGAAGTTGAGAGTAAAGGTAATGGACTGGCCAAGCATGTCTAGACTGGCCAAGCATGTCTGGACTGGCCAAGCATGTCTCCAAACCTAAAACCTATTAAGCATCTGTGGGGCATCCTCAAACGGAAGGTGGAGGAGCGCAAGGTCTCTAACATCCACCAGCTCTGTGATGTCATCATGGAGGAGTGGAAGAGGACTCCATTGGCAACCTGTGAATCTCTGGTGAACTCCATGCCCAAGAGGATTAAGGCAGTGCTGGAAAATAATGGTGGCCACACAAAATATTGACACTTTGGGCCCAATTTGGACATTTTCACTTAGGGGTGTACTCCCTTTTGTTGCCAGCAGTTTAGATATTAATGGCTGTGTTTTGAGTTATTTTGAGGGGACAGCAAATTTACACTGTTATACAAGCTGTACACTCACTTAATTTACATTGTAGCAAAGTGTCATTTCTTCAGTGTCACATAAAAAGAGATAATAAAATATTTACAAAAATGTGAAGGGTGTACTCACTTTTGTGATATATATATAGGGATTTGGGAGATTTTCGGTCAAATACCATATACCTATGGCAACAAACGAAAGGGCCAGTGGTAAGCGATATAAACTTGGAAGGAACACAAGTCATTATCCCCACAGATAGACCACAACAACCCAATACGCAAAATATACTATTAAGGGATCAACAAAGGTCTCTAGCTCCTCCACATGCCCCAATAGGGCAATCTACCCCCACAAGAAATGGGGTTTATCATGGGAGAGGAGGTGCTCCTAGAAGAGGTCCACCATATCAATATTACAATTCTGCACACCATAATCAATATCAAGTGCCAACACATAATAGATACGACACATTACAACAATATGAAGATAGAGAGAGATACCAATCCCCACGTCCTTTTTTAGGGAGGGGGAGAGGGTGGCAGAGGAGAGGTCGAGGACATCCCCCTCGCAGGGGAAGATCACCGATGCACTCTCAACCAACACAGGACCAGAGAGGCCCCCAATGGAGAGAGCCCCCATGGTGGGAGAAAGAACACACACCCTATTACAATCAAAGGAGAGAAGATCCAGAGGATGCAGAGCAGGGCGAAGGCTCCAGAAAAAGAAGGAGAGAGCAGGAATAGGAGGCATCTTCAATCTTACTGAAACACAACTGACTCATAAAGAAATAAACATTTTACACCTTGGCTTGAAATGTGGTTTGAAAAGACCCGTCAATAAGTTTGATATTTTCATCGATGCACACAAATATATGAGGAAATTAAATATAAAAAAATACTTTCTGAACAAAAATTCACAACCCACTACTAACCTAGCATCTGTATCTACTGAAAGTGGGTTACGGAATAAATCACTTTTCAATCCCCTAAACACTGCAAACCAACATGTTGATGTTTTTAAAGGTTTAGTTCTACGTGATTTAGAGGGCCTGATCCCCAAAAAAGATGTGAACCCGCGTCATATACAACAAGGAATTGAATTACTGGAAAAACGTAAGGATTTGGTAATACGACCAGTGGACAAAGGAGGAGGAATCGTGTTAATGACTAAAGAATTCTACCACCAGCAATTACATGGTATGTTGACAGAGGATGATACATATAAGAAGCTAGAAAAAGATCCCACTGTACAATATGAGGCTGATTTGAGAATTTTAGTGGAATCTGGATATTCTAAATGGGTTCTGACTGAAAAAGAAAAGATATTCTTAATCCCAAGTAGCAGCAGGATACCAACAATCTACACTCTGCCGAAGATACATAAGGATGCAAAATGCCCACCTGGGAGACCTATAGTGAATGGCATAGGTTCTATTTCAGCAAGAGTAGGACAATATCTTGACACATTCCTACAGAAGAGTGTCACTATGACTAAAGCTTACTTACGGGACACTAAGAATTTATTACAACTCCTCCAAACAATTGATTTGGCAGGGAGATCAGATGTATTTTTAATTACTGCTGATGTTTCCTCGCTGTACACTATCATACAGCATGATGATGCTCTCCTAGCCTTAAACTGGGCTTTATGTCAGAGAAATGACATTACCCATAACCATAAAGTGTTTCTGAGGAATGCCCTAGACTTCTGTCTAGGGCATAATTACTTTTGGTATAATGGCAATTTTTATCTACAGAAACGTGGGGTTGCGATGGGTGCCAAATTTGCACCTAGCATTGCAAACCTATTCATGGGGGAATGGGAAGATAAAACCATCTTCGCGGTCAAGAGGGACTCATTATTATTATACCGAAGGTATATAGATGACCTCTTCTTTATTTGGTCAGGTCCACTATCAGCTCTGAATACATTTTTGGAAGAATTGAATAACAACACGAATAATATCAAACTTACCTATGAAATTTGTGATTCTAAGATCCATTTCCTGGATGTCAATATATTCAGACACGGAGATAAACTCGGTACTTCGGTTTATTTTAAGCCAACAGACTCAAACAGTTACTTACCTATGCAGAGTGGCCACCACCCTCTATGGCTTAGAAATGTCCCTAAAGGTCAGCTAACTAGGATAAGGAGAAACTGCACGGATCCTGAAGATTACAAAACACAAGCTATGGTTATTAAGAAAAAGTTTGTGGAAAAAGGCTACCGTGTAGATGTTTTGGATCACACTATCAATGAGATATCCTTGATTCCCAGAGAAGATCTCCTGATCAATACATCCCACGGAGTAATTGCAAACAATCAGGAATGGAGTTTTATCTCAGGATTTCATTCACAATATAAGGAGGTAGAAGAAATCTTTACCACCCACTGGCACATCCTACAGATGGACAGAGTACTCAAGTGTGCGTTACCAAACAGACCAGGATTTATTTATAGAAGATCACCTAATTTTGCTGACAAAATTGTCAAAAAAGTTATTGATCCTCCAACCAGACCTCCCTCCCTATGGGATCAAGACGGCTTCTACGCCTGTAGAAAATGTCGAGCATGCAAAGAAGTTAGATTGCCTATCAGAGCCCTTGACAGATTCACATCTACTTCGAACCATAAAGAATTTAGAATAAAATAATTCATTACATGCAACACATCCTATGTAGTATATGCTCTCCAGTGCCCATGTGGGCTAATCTACATAGGCCGCACAAAAAGATTATTAAGAATCCGTATTGCAGAACACATAGCTAACATTAAGATCGGATTCAAGGATCACAATGTGTCCTTACACTTTAAGTTGTATCACAACCAGGATCCTATTGGGCTTAAATTTTGGGGTATAGACCATCTCAAACCGTTTTGGAGAGGTTCCAATCTCGTTAGAGAACTCTCCAAACGGGAAACCCAGTGGATCTTCTTGGTTGACACTTTATCGCCCAAAGGGTTAAACGTGGATTTAGACATAAATTGCTTCATCAGTGATTATTGATTAATAGTGGCCACATTTATTATTTGCACTTATGTCTTCCTCTATATTTGATGTTCTGCTTATTATTGGTTATAATGTGATGTCATTTTTAAGACATATAGAGGTATTTTATATATTTTATATGTTTTTTACTTCTATTTGTATGTCTTTTACACACAAGTTTTAACCATATATTATTGAGTATTTTATCTATTATTTACAAGGGGCCACATTACTATGTTGACATACACACATAGATATTTTTCCAATTTTTTTCTATGTATGTTCTTCATCCTTATCAAATCACTTCTGTGGGTGATTATTTATTTGCTGCAATATAGTATATATATTTTTATCAATTTTTTATACATAGTATACACATCAGTCTTTATTATCATTTTAATATTATTTTAATATCTTTATTACATACTAGATATTATAGTATTGACATCATGTCTTATTAGGTGATGTAATAATAGTATATATGTACATGCAGCATAAATAGTTATATGGTTTCTCAGGTTCACCATTAGTCTCATAATATATCAGTAGTGACTCTTTAGTTTGTTACTTCAAATATAATTTTTATGCATGCATTTTTTACTATCACTATATAGAGATATGAACTCATAGCTCCGTTACTGCTTAAGTGGCTGAGGATGGTGACCAGCATAATCTATATTTATTATCGCTGCACATAATTTTAAAACTATATTTTCCTCTGTTTATGCAGCCTCCTTTAATATATTGTTCTTATTTAATGTCGATTTTTATTATTTAATGTCGATTTTTTATATTGATTACCAAGTATTTACATGTTATATGTGACGCTATATTTATATTGTTTGTGGCTGTTCTCCGCATCAATTAAGTCTATGCTTAGATAGACCCCATGTTCTCTATTTGTGCAATGCATAATCAGCGTCCAATCAGACATCAGAGGTACGCACTCGTCATCTGTTGCCGAGTACGCTGATTGGCAGATGTTCAACAGACATGGTGATATAAACATCGCAGGTGCGTCGTGACGTTACGCCCTCTGTTGAAGTCAGGTGACGAAACGCGTCAGGGCGTAACCACGACTACCCGCGACCCGGAAGTGACGTCTGCGCTTCAAGCGTGCGTTCCACCGCTCACAGCTACCATTCGGAAGTGTCTGCAGGATCCGTGAGGACACACACACTCTCCCTAGGATGCTGGAAATGGTGATAGTGCCCTCTTGGGCCATTCATTGCTTTTTTCCTGCTGTTTGATGTACGTAGTTTGGTTAAAGGGGTCTCCTACTGGTGGGTTAACAGATTTGAAATAAACAGGATTACACTATTGTGCTGTTATCTTCCTATTATTTTATGGTCTACTTTGGAGCCCATCCTTATTGGTGTACCCTGATTGGAGAAGATTTGCTTATACAGAGTAGCTGATGTTACCTTCTATTTAAGGCTCATTTATATCTTACCTCTGGTAAGTGTGAACCCCTAAGGGTTTTTTTTCATCACACGGTGGATTCCAAATAATTGTCTTTGGTGGTGGAAAGTGCACACTTGGACTTTTTTGTGATATTACTCACCATAATACTCTGAACTGGTCATTTCTTCATACGTGCTGGACTTTTTCAGTGGCATGATCCACGGGTCCTTTTATGTTATTTTTGTTTATATTTTAGCGCTGTTTTGTGTAAAACTTATTTTACAGTTTTACCTGTTTATCGTTTTACCACCCTTTATATATATATATATATATATATATATATATATATATATATACACACACATATATACACACACACACAGTTCCTTTAAAAAAGTATTCATACCCTTGAAATTTTCCACATTTTGTCATGTTACAACCAAAAACGTAAGTGTATTTTATTGGGATTTTATGTGATAGACCAACACAAAGTAGCACAGAGTAGTATAGAAACTACTTTTGGAAATCGTTGCGGCGCCGCAAATGCAGTGTCGCACCGATCCGGACGCTGCCATTGCCGGCAGTTGCCGCCAATTTGGCATGCAATTTGACGTTTAAAGTCGCATGCCAAATCGCATCAATGTGAACAAAGGCTTACTCTGACACCCCTAACTAAAATCTAGTGGAACCAATTGCCTTCAGAAGCCACCTAGTTAGTAAATAGAGTCCACCTCTGTGTAATTTTATCTCAGTATAAGTACAGCTGTTCTGGGAAGCCCTCAGAGGTTTGTTAGAGAAACTTAGTGAACAAACAGCATCATGAAGGAATACACCAGACAGGTCAGGGATAAAGTTGTGGAGAAGTTTAAAGCAGGGTTAGGTTAAAAAGAAATATCACAAGCTTTGAACATTTCACGGAGCACTGTTCAATCCATCATCCATCATCCACAACTGCAAACCTACCAAGACATGGGCTTCCACCTAAACTAACTGACCGGGCAAGGAGAGTATTAAACAGGAGTAGCAGCCAAGAGGCCCATGGTAACTCTGGAGGGGCTGCAGGGATCAGGTGGGAGAATCTATCCACAAGGCAAATACAATGTAAAAAAAGCATGGTGATGTTTGCAATGTGATGCCATTACATCGTATTATTTATAATTCCCATATGAAGTTAGCAAAACTCATGATTAAACATTTGAATTTATACCTAAAGCCTAGGTCCCCCTTTTGCACCAAAACAGGCCTGACCTGTCGTGGCATGGACACCACTAGAATTCGAAAGGTATGCTGTGGAATCTGGCACCAAGCCATCAGTAGCAGATACTTTAAGTCCTGTAAGTTGCAAGGTGAGGTGTCTGTGGATCAGACATTTTTTTTTTGAATATCCTACAGATGCCCAAATGGATTGAGATCTGGAGAATATGGAGGCCAAATCAACACCTCATATTCATTGTTGTGTTCCTCAAACCGCTCTAGAACCATTTTTGCAATGTGGCAGGGTGCATTATCCTGCTAAAAGAGACCACTGCCATCAGGGAAAACAATTTTCATGAACGGGTGTACCTAGTCAGCAATAATGTTTAGGTAGGTGGTACGTGTCAAAGTAACATCCACATAAATGGCAGGATCTGAGGTTTCCCAGCAGAACATTGCACAAAGTATCCTGCTGCCTCAGCCAGCTTGCCTTCTTTCCAATCTGCATTCTTATAGCCTAGGCCATCTTTATGTAGAGCAACAATTATTTTATTCAGATCCTCAGAGTTCTTTGGCATGAGGCGCCATGTTGAACTTCCAGTGACCATTATGAGAGAGTAAGAGCAATAACACCAAATTTAACACACCTGCTCCCCATTCACACCTGAGTCATATGACCCCAGGGAGGAAAAATGGCTAATTGGACCAAATTTGGACATTTTCACTAATGCCGCGTACACACGGTCGGAATTTCCTGACAAAAAAGTTCGATGTGAGCTTTTCGTCGGAAAATCCGACCGTGTGTATGCTCCATCAGACTTTTCCTGTCGGAATTTCCGAGAAGAAAAATTTGAGAGCTGGTTCTCAAATTTTCCGACCCAAAAAATTCCGACGTGCAAAATTCCTACGCATGCTCGGAAACAATTTGACGCATGCTCGGAAGCATTGAACCTAATTTTCTTGGCTCGTCGTAGTGTTGTACGTCACTGCATTCTTGACGGTCGAAAGTTCAGAGAACTTTTGTGTGACCATGTGTATGCAAGCCAAGCTTGAGCGGAATTCCGTCGGAAAACCCATCCAAGGTTTTTCCGACGGAAATTCCAATCGTGTGAACGCGGCATAAGGGGTGTACTCACTTTTGTTGCCAGCGGTTTAGACATTAATGGCTGTGTGTTGAGTTATTTTGAGGGGACAGCTAATTTACACTGTTATACAAGCTGTACAATCACTACTTTACATTGTAGCAAAGTGTAATTTCTTCAGTGTTGTCCCATGAAAAGATATAATAAAATATTTACAAAAATGTGAGGGGTATATCTTTTGTGAGATACTGTGTATATATATATATATATATATATATATATATATATATATATACATACATACATATACACACACACACATACATACATACAGGTATATATATATATATATATATATATATATATATATATATATACACATACATACATACACACATACATACACACAGTGGGGAGAACAGGTATTTGATACACTGCCGATTTTGCAGGTTTTCCTACTTACAAAGCATCTAGAGGTCTGTAATTTTTATCATAGGTACTCTTCAACTGTGGGAAAACAAAGAGAGAAGGCGTCTCTGGGTGCAGTAGTTTTAACACAGACTTTATTAGTAATACAAATGATAAACTCACATTTGGTAGATATGAGGAAGGCGTAGCAGAGATGGTGTTATTATGTCAAAAATGATGGTCTATTTACAGTGGGTCACCAGGGTCCTCTATCGCTGCGGTGTGGGTTCAGGCGTGTCCGGGATTAGATGTAGAAAGCCGGCTTCCAGTGACAACAATCCGAAAGAACCAGAACGAGGCTTGGGACGACCAACCAGACTGCGGAAGATGACGTCATATGTATGGGACGCGTTTCGTGTGCGTGCGCACTTGCGATGTACTGGCAAGTCGCGCTCCTTCTTCAGCTGACATAAGGGCGGATATCTAAGGACGCCATATATAAAGGAGGAGGGGGTTGGCAGTGGGCTGGACAAGGCGGGACCCAAGAGAAACAAGGAAGGAAAAAAAGAAGGAAAACATACGCTAGTGAAGTAATGTTGAGACAGAAGAACACTATGGGATGGGCATCAGAAAACTGGAAACGAAAGATGATGAAAATGAGAAAAAGAAGGAATGAAATATAAATAAGGATATATATAAATAAATGAAAAACGGGCAATCAGAGAAATGTGTATATTATTCATTACTACGTGAATAATAGGGGAAAAAAAGCAGAACTAATTAAACGAATGGGCAGAAATAGACAGAATGGATAGTAACAAGAAAGAGGGGGGGGGAATGACAAGAATTATATATAGATTATTAAAGGAGAATGTTAAGGGAAATTTTTTAATAATAATTATGGAACACTGATAATTGCAACTGTATCGCAGGGAATAGACCATGAAAGAAGGACAATAACAAATGTAATACTATTTTACAATTAATATATGAAGAGGGAAAAAGGGGGGGGGGGATTACTATTATATCTATATTAATAGATTTTTATGACATTAACATGAACTATTAGGGGATAGATAGTGATGGACGCTAATTAATGGGTTAGGGTACAAATATTTAATTAGATAAGGGGAATGAAAAAATAATAAATTGATATTATATAATATATTATAATAAAATATATATATAGAAGGAAGAAAGAAAAGGGAATGAGAGGGAGGAATAATAATTGAAAAGTAAGTGGGGGGGAGGAAAAAAGGGGGGGCTGGGGGGAGGGGGGGCGGGAAAATTACTGTAGGATATATATATATGTAATATAACAATATGTGAGTATAATAAAAGGTATAAAAAATACACATGTAAAATACATACACAATGATAAACATAAAAAAGTTGTGTATGTCCAACAACATCAAGAGAACAAATACACCTTTGATCAATAAAACACATATTACAAGTCATAAAATGTATATAATTAATAAGCCTGTAGCTTATAAAATAATGTATAGTAGCAATATAATATCTATATATCTATATATCTATATATATATATATAGATATATATATATATATATATATAGTAATAGTAACTCAAAGGTGTACCAATAGTGGAATGGCATAAGGGATAGAGTATCTCAAAATACCAAATGGCACACTAGGGCGACAATAAAAAGGACGATAGAACAATTAAAAACAAATAAAAAATATATATATAATAAAAAAGCAATACCAATGTCAAAGCAAATGAGAAGTAAAACTGTATGTGCCTGTATTATAAAATGGTGGAGATCTCGATCCCTTCGGTAATACCACCAGGCGAGAGGACATCGAGTGTGTAAATCCAGAACGTTTCTCTGGCACACAGTGTTTTGAAACGTTCCGCTACTGGAAGGGAACTGGGGATCTGTTCGATCACCCAGACCTGCAAACCACTGGTGGATTTGTGATGGGCTACAGAAAAATGTCTAAGGACACTGTGGGGATCGATTCCTCCTTCAATCAGCCTCCTATGTTTCCCGAACCTGACTCGTAAGGCTCGTATAGTGCGGCCTACATACATAAGGCCGCAAGGGCAACTAAGTCCATAGACAACAAAATCCGAAGAGCAGTTGTGAAACTCTTTAAAAGGATATGTGGTACCTTTCGTGGTGAAAGATTTTTGTCCATGTTGGACATATTTACATGTTTTGCATAAGAATTTATTGCATCTACACATACCAACCAATGGTATAAGAACAGGTTTGGCTAGAGGTATGTAACGAGAACGAATTTTGCTGGGAGCTATTTTACCTTTGAGATTGGGTGCTTTACGATATGTGACTTTTGGACGTACAGGAATGATGTATTTTAAGAGGGGATCCTGTAAGAGGATATTCCAATGATTGGCCAGAATTTTTTCATCTTCTTGAATTCAAAATGAAAGGTGGTGGTGAAGCGGAGAGAGTGATTCTCTGATTCACGAACCACCTTCGGGGGTTTGCCCTTGAGGTAATATTGGAAGGCTTGATCTATGAGTTTATCTGGATATTCTTTTTCACTGAATTTTTTCTTTAGTAGTGTACTTTGGTCAACATAATCAGTATCTCTTGTACAGTTCTGCCTCAAACGGCAGAACTGACCTTTGGGGATGTTGTCAATCCATTTTGGAAAATGGCAGCTTTTATGGTGCAGGTAAGAGTTACCTGCAGTAGGTTTGACACAGTTCTTAGAGAAAATAACAAAGGTGTCTTCATCGTGACCCAATTCAAGATCCAAAAAAGGTAATGAATTTTGGTCAGTGACAAAGGTAAAAGATAGACCAAAGGGATTATCATTACAATAGTCCACAAATGGGTGGACGGTTTCGGCGGGGCCGTCCCAAATAATGATAATGTCGTCAATATAACGACCAAAAAAAACAATGTTGCGGGTGAAAGGATTATTGTTGTGGAAAATGGATTGTTTTTCCCAGAAACCCATCGCCAAGTTTGCATAAGAAGGTGCAAAATTGGCTCCCATAGCAGTTCCTCGCTGCTGCAGGTAGAAATCATCATCAAATATGAAATAATTGTGGGTCAAACAGAAAGATGTGGCATCCACAATAAAGGATGCTTGTCGGGGATTAATTAGAGGATCATGGGATAGAAAATATTCCAAAGCCCGGAGGCCAAAGGCATGGGGGATGGATGTGTAGAGAGAATTGACATCAAGTGAGAGACAAACATATGTTGGCTCCCACTTGTAAACAGAAAGGAGTTCTAGCAGGTGAGTCCCATCTCTGATATACGAGTCCAATTGATGTACAATAGGCTGGAGAAATTGGTCTATATATAGACTGAGCCCCATGGTGACGCTGTCAATAGCAGCCACTGTAGGTCTCCCTGGGGGATTATCCAGACTCTTATGTACTTTTGAGAGATGGTAAAAATAGGGAATCTGATAGAAATTTTAGGAGAAAAGATTTTTCTACTTTATTAAGAATATTATCCAAAACAGCAGCAGTGACCAAAGAATCAATTTCCTTTGCATAGTCGGAGGTGGGGTCCTTGTTGATCTTTTTGTATGTATTACTATCAGAGAGCAGTCTCCTAGCTTCTCCATAATAGTCATTATGGTTTTGTATTACAATTCCACCACCTTTATCTGACAATTTAATGACTATATCATCTGCTCCAGTGAGAGATTTTAGGGCTCCAATTTCAGGAGGGGAAAGGTTATTCGTTTCTTTGGGGGCAGCTGACTGACAGAGTTTTTGAAAATCTGCGAACACCACCCTATAAAAACTTTCTATGTAGGGACCTTTAGCATGTACAGGGTTGAAGATGGACTTGGACTTAAAGGAAGTGTGTAAAACCGGGGGGAAAGTGGCAGGGTGTTGTGTAAGGAGATAAAGTAATTCTTCATCAATCAGGGGATCATCTGTGTCCTCAATGAGATTGGAATTAAATAAGAATAAATCAGATGTAGTGAATGGGGATGTGGGAAGGGAAGTGGTATTAGACAGGTTAATCTTTTTTTCTTTTATATGATAGTACCTCTTTAAAGTGAGATTGCGCACATATCTATTTAGATCCTTGAAAAGTAAAAAAGGATTGGGTTTATTGAGAGGTGCAAAATTTAAACCCCTACTCAAAAGGGAAGTATCGGCCAAGGAAAGAGTACGTGAAGATAAGTTGAATATTTTTATAGTTTCCTGATTTTTACGGCATTGGGGTTGTTTTCTGTTTCGTCCTCCTCTACAGCCTCTCTGGTGAGTTTTCTTTTTTTGGATGCTGTCAGAGGAGGACTTAGCGCTAAAAAAGAAGATGGAATAGATGCAAAAGAGACAAGTTCAGTCTGTGCGAAGGTAGTGGATAGAATGGTATGGAGTGTGGGAAGGACAACACGAGTGTCTATATGAGAGACTTCAGTCGTGTCCATAGTATTAATCGAGAGGATGTTATTAACCACGTTACCAGGTTTGGTTTGGTTAGGCAAGGGTACGGGTGTGGAAACTGAGGCTATGGACTGAGTCAATGGTCTGTTGTAAAATCTATTTAAAGCATGGATAAGATTGGTATTATTATGTGCATTGGTATATTTATTATTATTATTGTTATTAAAAGTTGTTTTCTTTGTCCTGGGGTGCGGTACTGTGTTGTGGCCTACAGCTTTGGGACCCGAAAGGACTCCCATGGCCTATGGTGTATATGGTGTATATGAGAGCTATGAGGGCTAGGTATAATAAGACTCATAAGAGGAAGTGGGGGGTCAGAACTGGGGACTAAAGACCGAGATGATGGGCACGGGAGATCCCCTGATCCCCTGATGCTATATAGTAATACCAATCTTATCCATGCTTTAAATAGATTTTACAATCTGTGGGCACGCCGCCAGGATAGCAGAGGGAATCCCCCAGCAAGGCAGTCACTTTCACTGGCGGTGCAGGCACGGAGGAGCCGACTCCGTTCCTATCATGAGTGCGATTGGGCAGTGGGGCGGCAGATGCGAGTAAAGCCCTCCCTGCATGCACTGAGGGCAGCCAATTGGAAAGGACATGGAGTGTCTGCTCTGTAAGCAGCGTGTGATGCCTGTGTAATGATGTGTATGGAGGAGAATGACTCCTCACTTCCTGGACGTGGAGAGCGGCTTCCCGTGCAGGGGCTCGGCGCTGAAGCATGGTAATGTGGAGGACTTTGTACATACACAGGTAGGACAGTGCTATGGGGGAAGGGGGGGGGGAGGACGCCACGCACACTGCTTTGTATGTGGGGGGGATGTGAAGGGGTAGAGGACACTGCTTTTGGAAGGGCCTTCACATCACCCCACTGATCCTACTCTGAGCACATGCATCCATCTCTGATCCCAGTACATGCATCCATCTCTGATCCCAGTACATGCATCCATCTCTGATCCCAGTACATGCATCCATCCCTAATCCCAGAATTCTGAGCACATGCATCCATCCCTGATCCCAGAATTCTGAGCACATGCATCCATCCCTGATCCCAGAATTTTGAGCACATGCATCCATCTCTGATCCCAATACTCTGAGCACATGCATCCATCTCTGATCCCAGTACCCTGAGCACATGCATCCATCTCTGATCCCAGTACTCTGAGCACATGCATCCATCTCTGATCCCAATATTCTGAGCACATGCATCCATCTCTGATCCCAGTATTCTGAGCACATGCATCCATCCCTGATCCCAGTATTCTGAGCGTAACATTGATTTTCTGAGCAGAATTGTATGTTTTTAGTCCCTTAGGGCTCATTCAGAGGGATGATCAGTCCCTTCCTCTGTACAGAGCCACTGGTAGGTTTAATTTCATGTTGGCACTTTGAAATAAATAAGTTGGTTTTGTGTTGCTGTTTGGGCACTCGGGCTCAAAAAGGTTCGCCATCACTGCCCCATACCATTCTATCCACTACCTCCGCACAGACTGAACTTGTCTCTTTTGCATCTATTCCATCTTCTTTTTTAGCGCCAAGTCCTCCTCTGACAGCATCCAAAAAAGAAAACTCACCGGAGAGGCTGTAGAGGAGGACAAAACAGAAAACCACCCCAATGCCGTAAAAATCAGGAAACTATAAAAATATTCAACTTATCTTCACGTACTCTTTCCTTGGCCGATACTTCCCTTTTGAGTAGGGGTTTAAATTTTGCACCTCTCAATAAACCCAATCCTTTTTTACTTTTCAAGGATCTAAATAGATATGTGTGCAATCTCACTTTAAAGAGGTACTATCATATAAAAGAAAAAAAGAATAACCTGTCTAATACCACTTCCCTTCCCACATCCCCATTCACTACACAGATGATCCCCTGATTGATGAAGAATTACTTTATCTCCTTACACAACACCCTGCCACTTCCCCCCCCCCCCCGGTTTTACACACTTCCTTTAAGCCCAAGTCCATCTTCAACCCTGTACATGCTAAAGGTCCCTACATAGAAAGTTTTTATAGGGTGGTGTTCGCAGATTTTCAAAAACTCTGTCAGTCAGCTGCCCCCAAAGTAACAAATAACCTTTCCCCTCCTGAAATTGGAGCCCTAGAATCTCTCACTGGAGCAGATGATATAGTCATTAAATTGGCAGATAAAGGTGGTGGAATTGTAATACAAAACCATAATGACTATTTTGGAGAAGCTAGGAGACTGCTCTCTGATAGTAATACATACAAAAAGATCAACAAAGACCCCACCTCTGACTATGCAAAGGAAATTGATTCTTTGGTCACTGCTGCTGTTTTGGATAATATTCTTAATAAAGTAGAAAAATCTTTTCTCCTAAAAGATTTCTGTCAGTTTCCCTATTTTTACCATCTCCCAAAAGTACATAAGAGTCTGGATAATCCCCCAGGGAGACCTACAGTGGCTGCTATTGACAGCGTCACCACGGGGCTCAGTCTATATATAGACCAATTTCGCCAGCCTATTGTACATCAATTGGACTCATACATCAGAGATGGGACTCACCTGCTAGAACTCCTTTCTGTTTACAAGTGGGAGCCAACATATGTTTGGCTCTCACTTGATGTCAATTCTCTCTACACATCCATCCCCCATGCCTTTGACCTCCGGGCTTTGGAATATTTTCTATCCCATGATCCTCTAATTAATCCCCGACAAGCATCCTTTATTGTGGATGCCACATCTTTCTGTTTGACCCACAATTATTTCATATTTGATGATGATTTCTACCTGCAGCAGCGAGGAACTGCTATGGGAGCCAATTTTGCACCTTCTTATGCAAACTTGGCGATGGGTTTCTGGGAAAAACAATCCATTTTCCACAACAATAATCCTTTCACCCACAACATTGTTTTTTTGGTCGTTATATTGATGACATTATCATTATTTGGGACGGCCCCGCCGAAACTGTCCACCTATTTGTGGACTATTGTAATGATAATCCCTTTGGTCTATCTTTTACCTTTGTCACTGACCAAAATTCATTACCTTTTTTGGATCTTGAATTGGGTCACGATGAAGACACCTTTGTTATTTTCTCTAAGAACTATGTCAAACCTACTGCAGGTAACTCTTACCTGCACCATAAAAGCTGCCATTTTCCAAAATGGATTGACAACATCCCCAAAGGTCAGTTCTGTCATTTAAGGCAGAACTGTACAAGAGATACTGATTATGTTGACCAAAGTACACTACTAAAGAAAAATAAAAAATTCAGTGAAAAAGAATATCCAGATAAACTAATAGATCAAGCCTTCCAATATTACCTCAAGGGCAAACCCCCGAAGGTGGTTCGTGAATCAGAGAATTGTGGGGAGCAGTATTATCAATAAAATGTAATATTAAAAATGGGAGGGGGGAGCATGTATGTATTCACAAACATGAGATAAAAATTAGCATGTAGACAGAAAACAAAGTCTTATCTGTAGGGAAGCAGTGGCGCAGACCAGATGGCGCTGGTGAAAGCCGGTGTGTAGCAGCACCGCACTTCTGCTAGTGCAGGAAAGACAAGATGAGGGAGATCCACAGCGGGTTGATGAACCATGCTGTAAGCCGTGTCTCGTAATCGACTTCCGGGTATTAGCAGGCCGTGACTTGCGGTGATGTTCCGGGTGGTTAGAGGACCAATGAGATCCAGGTAGCTGGAGACCAATGGGTTCATCGCCCGCTGGATGGTTCATCGCCCGCTGTGGATCTCCCTCATCTTGTCTTTCCTGCACTAGCAGAAGTGCGGTGCTGCTACACACCGGCTTTCACCAGCGCCATCTGGTCTGCGCCACCGCTTCCCTACAGATAAGACTTTGTTTTCTGTCTACATGCAAATTTTTATCTCATGTTTGTGAGTACATACATGCTCCCCCTCCCATTTTTAATATTACATTTTATTGATAATACTGCACTTAGAGTGGCGCTTTTGTGCTTCTTCCCACAGCTCTTTCAGGATTTGCTTCACTTCTTCACTGGGCTGCCTTCTAGGTGTTTTAGGACGGACTGAAAGGACTTTTTATAGTCTTATGTGAATTGTTTTTATTATCACCTATTGATTCATTAATTTACCATTTCTCATTTAGTGCCTTTGTTTTAATCCTTTTCCTCATCCCTATTAGTTCTTACATTGTCTTTGATACCAGCACCAACTTCCTCCTATACGTGAATCAGAGAATCACTCTCTCCGCTTCACCACCACCTTTCATTTTGAATTCAAGAAGATGGAAAAAAATTCTGGCCAATCATTGGAATATCCTCTTACAGGATCCCCTCTTAAAATCCATCATTCCTGTACGTCCAAAAGTCACATATCGTAGAGCACCTAATCTCAAAGGTAAAATAGCTCCCAGCAAAATTCGTTCTCGTTACATTCCTCCAGCCAAACCTGTTCTTATACCATTGGTTGGTATGTATAGATGCAATAAATCCTTATGCAAAACATGTAAATATGTCCAACATGGACAAAAATCCTTCACCACGAAAGGTACCACATATCCTTTTAAAGAGTTTCACAACTGCTCTTCGGATTTTGTTGTCTATGGACTTAGTTGCCCTTGCGGCCTTATGTATGTAGGCTGCACTATACGAGCCTTACGAGTCAGGTTCGGGGAACATAGAAGGCTGATTGAAGGAGGAATCGATCCCCACAGTGTCCCTAGACATTTTTCTGTAGCCCATCACAAATCCACCAGTGGTTTGCAGATCTGGGTGATCGAACAGATCCCCAGTTCCCTTCCAGTAGCGGAACGTTTCAAAACACTGTGTGCCAGAGAAACGTTCTGGATTTACACACTCGATGTCCCCTCGCCTGGTGGTATTAACGAAGGGATCGAGATCTCCACCATTTTATAATACAGGCACATACAGTTTTACTTCTCATTTGCTTTGACATTGGTATTGCTTTTTTATTATATATATATATATTTTTTATTTGTTTTTAATTGTTCTATCGTCCTTTTTATTGTCGCCCTAGTGTGCCATTTGGTATTTTGAGATACTCTATCCCTTATGCCATTCCACTATTGGTACACCTTTGGGTTACTATTACTATATATATATATATATAGATATTATATTGCTACTATACATTATTTTATAAAGAATATAGAAAAAAAGTACAGCGCTAATTCGATAATGAAATAGTATCCAAAAAATACTAGTGAAAAATATATAGTGTATACAAAAGAAATTTACATTTTATACAAAATATATAATATATTCAAAAACCATCGGTAATATACCTTTAAAGTGAATAAAGTGAATATACCTCTAAGTGAATTATCAATTAAAATAACAGTGAAAAACAATCCATAAATAAAGTGAAAAGAGCTGAGGAATAACTGAAATCCCGCAGCATAAAAAATCTTTAAAAAGTATTCAAACAGAAAAGTGCCACAAAATGAAAGTGATCAATCCTGAAGTAAATGTGAAAGGAAAGAGTATTCTTCATCCACCAGAATGGAGAGACACCAGAAGAATAGTAATATATTCTCCTTACCGCATCAGTATGATCACTCATGCAGTGATCTCTTCAAGCGCAGGGGTTTAGGGTCTCCCTCTAGACCAAGGAAAATAAATGTATCTCCGAAGTAGTATCTGTTCAACTCCCAAAGAAAAAAAAGGAACCATAGCATAATACTGCAAGCAAACGTTTATTATCCACACAGTATTGCACTTACAGTTAAGATGAACTTTTCAAGCATGTCTTATCGTAGGGGACGCAGCGTCTCCTCGAGGCTTCTCCTGCTGATCTTGCTCCGTATCTCAGTAAGTTAGAGCGTGATGACGTAGGACTGCAAGCCACACCTACGCGTTTCATCACAAAAGACGTCGTCTGGGATTGGCTGCAAAGTCCCCGTCATCACGTACGCCCTTAAGTAATCCCGCAGCGCCATTTTGAAAAAGGGCGGAAGGATTACAGGGGAATCTGAAAGACGCAGTGGCGTCATATGATAGACGACGCTGCTTAGAAGCTGAGAAGAAGCCTGTTATTAAAGAAATATTATATACTGCCATCTTGTGGCCAAAAAAGAGATTGTGGTAAACCAAAATCAAGCAGAAAGAGAGCAAGGAAGAGGCGCCAGGAACCCCAAAACATCCTACAATAATGATAGCAGCAATATGTGTGCAAAACCAGGATATATAAAAATACATAACAATACTTATTAGATAAAAATATTACTATAAAAAAGTACATTATGTATATAGTTCATAAAAATATAAAATCAATTACATTAAAAGTATTTATAAAACTATGCATTATTTAAAAAACAATTTATGTCCCAGTCAACATTTAACCCATGAGGCACATAGGATTGCATATCAAAAATCCATTTGGTTTCGAGTTTTGATATGGAACGAACTTTATTTGTGCCTCGCCAATGTGGAAGAAGTTTCTCAATGGGAATAAATAACGTCCCCTTAGTTTGTCGGTTATGGTATTTGGCATAATGTTTCGAAAGATTATGTTTGGGAAAAGCACAGATTCTTAATTTAAGGTTTTTGGAAAAAGGTTATACGGAAATGAATATTGATAAGACCATAGAGACAATTAAAGATATGGATAGGGGGAAGATGCTCATTAGATCAGAGAGGATGAATCAAACGGGTGATAACAAATTTGGATGTGCCATGATCACGGGCTATTCAAATCAACACTTCTCAGTCAGAAGAATTTTTAATAAACATTGGAACATTCTAAAAAACGATAGAATACTGGGTCCAGTTTTACCCGAACGCCCAGTCGTTATCTTTAGAGGAGCTCCCTCTTTACGCCATAAGATAGCACCCAATGTTATAGACCCTCCTAATGTGATCTCTTTCTTTCAAACAATGAAGGGATTTTATCCATGCCGGAAGTATAAGATTTGCGAAATAAATTCCTTTCAAGGACGCAAATGTGAGTCCTTTCAGTCCACACAAACAGATATAAGATATGACATTGATTCCTTCATCACATGCTCCAGTGAATGTGTGGTATATCTTATCCAGTGTCCCTGTTCCAAACAGTACATCGGGCGGACTAAAAGAGCCCTACACGTTAGATTAGAAGAACATGTGGGTAATATACGGCGTGGTTTTCCCAAACATAATCTTTCGAAACATTATGCCAAATACCATAACCGACAAACTAAGGGGACGTTATTTATTCCCATTGAGAAACTTCTTCCACATTGGCGAGGCACAAATAAAGTTCGTTCCATATCAAAACTCGAAACCAAATGGATTTTTGATATGCGATCCTATGTGCCTCATGGGTTAAATGTTGACTGGGACATAAATTGTTTTTTAAATAATGCATAGTTTTATAAATACTTTTAATGTAATTGATTTTATATTTTTATGAACTATATACATAATGTACTTTTTTATAGTAATATTTTTATCTAATAAGTATTGTTATGTATTTTTATATATCCTGGTTTTGCACACATATTGCTGCTATCATTATTGTAGGATGTTTTGGGGTTCCTGGCGCCTCTTCCTTGCTCTCTTTCTGCTTGATTTTGGTTTACCACAATCTCTTTTTTGGCCACAAGATGGCAGTATATAATATTTCTTTAATAACAGGCTTCTTCTCAGCTTCTAAGCAGCGTCGTCTATCATATGACGCCGCTGCGTCTTTCAGATTCCCCTGTAATCCTTCCGCCCTTTTTCAAAATGGCGCTGCGGGATTACTTAAGGGCGTACGTGATGACGGGAACTTTGCAGCCAATCCCAGACGACGTCTTTTATGACGAAACGCATAGGTGTGGCTTGCAGTCCTACGTCATCACGCTCTAACTTACTGAGATACGGAGCAAGATCAGCAGGAGAAGCCTCGAGGAGACGCTGCGTCCCCTACGATAAGACATGCTTGAAAAGTTCATCTTAACTGTAAGTGCAATACTGTGTGGATAATAAACGTTTGCTTGCAGTATTATGCTATGGTTCCTTTTTTCTTTGGGAGTTGAACAGATACTACTTCGGAGATACATTTATTTTCCTTGGTCTAGAGGGAGACCCTAAACCCCTGCGCTTGAAGAGATCACTGCATGAGTGATCATACTGATGCGGTAAGGAGAATATATTACTATTCTTCTGGTGTCTCTCCATTCTGGTGGATGAAGAATACTCTTTCCTTTCACATTTACTTCAGGATTGATCACTTTCATTTTGTGGCACTTTTCTGTTTGAATACTTTTTAAAGATTTTTTATGCTGCAGGATTTCAGTTATTCCTCAGCTCTTTTCACTTTATTTATGGATTGTTTTTCACTGTTATTTTAATTGATAATTCACTTAGAGGTATATTCACTTTATTCACTTTAAAGGTATATTACCGATGGTTTTTGAATATATTATATATTTTGTATAAAATGTAAATTTCTTTTGTATACACTATATATTTTTCACTAGTATTTTTTGGATACTTTTTCATTATCGAATTAGCGCTGTACTTTTTTTCTATATATTTTATGTAAATTTGGTATCCATTTTTTCAGTAACGGCAGCTTTTTACACTATCACTGTGTAATTTTCATCAACCAATTCACGTTTCTATCTAGCGCAGTGTTCCCCTTTTTCTTTGGGCCTTTTTAAATACATTATTTTATAAGCTACAGGTTTATTGGTTATATACATTTTATGACTTGTAATATGTGTTTTATTGATCAAAGGTGTATATGTTCTCTTGATGTTGTTGGACATACACACCTTTTTATGCTTATCATTGTGTATGTATTTTACACCTTTATTATACTCACATATTGTTATATTACATATATATATCCTACAGTAATTTTTCCCGCCTCCCCCCTTTTTTCCTTCCCCCCCCCCCACTTACTTTTCAATTATTATTCCTCCCTCTCATTCCCTTTTCTTTCTTCCTTCTATATATATATTTTATTATAATATATTATATAATATCAATTTATTATTTTTTCATTCCCCTTATCTAATTAAATATTTGTACCCTAACCCATTAATTAGCGTCCATCACTATCTATCCCCTAATAATTCATGTTAATGTTAAAAATCTATTAATATAGATATAGATATAATAGATATGATAGTAATTTGCCCCTCCCCCCTCCTTTTTCCCTCTTCATATATTAATTGTAAAATAGTATTTCATTTGTTATTGTCCTTCTTTCATGGTCTATTCCCTGCTATACAGTTGCAATTATCAGTGTTCCGTAATTATTATTAAAAAATTTCCCTTAACATTCTCCTTTAATAATCTATATATAATTCTTGTCATTCCCCCCCCCCTCTTTCTTGTCACTATCCATTCTGTCTATTTATGCCCATTCGTTAATTAGTTCTGCCTTTTTTCCCTATTATTCACTTAGTAATGAATAATATACACATTTCTCTGATTGCCCGTTTTTCATTTATTTATATATAATTCCTTCTTTTTCTAATTTTCATCATCTTTCGTTTCTAGTTCTCTGATGCCCATCCCATAGTGTTCTTCTGTCTCAACATTACCTCACTAGCATATGTTTTTCTTCTTTTTTTCCTTCCTTGTTTCTCTTGGGTCCCGCCTTGTCCAGCCCACTGCCAACCCCTTCCTCCTTTATATATGGCGTCCTTAGATATCCGCCCTTATGTCAGCTGAAGGAGCGCGACTTGCCAGTACATCGCAAGTGCGCACGCACACGAAACGCATCCCATACATATGACGTCATCTTCCGCAGTCTGGTTGGTTTTGCGTCCCAAGCCTCATTCTGGTTCTTTCGGATTGTTGTCCCTGGAAGCTGGCTTTCTACATCTAATCCCGGACACGCCTGAACCCACACCGCAGCGATAGAGGACCCTGGTGACCCACTGTAAATAGACCGTCATTTTTGATATAATAACACCATCTCTGCTACGCCTTTCTCATATCTACCAAATGTGAGTTATCATTTGTATTACTAATAAAGCCTGTGTTAAAACTACTGCACCCAGAGGCGCCTTCTCTCTTTGTTTTCCTGCAGTTCCCTGAACATGGTTTCTGTTCACCTATGAGGGCAGTCCTGTGTACTTTAGATTTTTTCTACCCTTCATGAACTTTATGCGCATACAGACTGGAGAGACTGTGCATATTATACGGACTGATCAATTTATTATCTATTACATTATTTTATGTGTATAATTCATACCTTCCTTTATTTATTTATGCTGGACAATTTACATGTAGTCCTTGGAATTTTGCGCCCTCACTTGTTATACTCTTCAACTGTGAGAGGCGGAATCTAAAACAAAAATCCAGAAAATCACATTGTATGATTTTTAAGTAATTAATTAGCATTTTATTGCATGACATAAGTATTTGATACATCAGAAAAGCAGAACTTAATATTTGGTACGGAAACCTTTCTTTGCAAATACAGAGTTCATTACGTTTCCTGTAGTTCTTGACCAGGTTTGCACACACACTGCAGCAGGGATTTTGGCCCACTCCTCCATACAGAGCTTCTCCAGATCTTTCAGGTTTCGGGGCTGTCACTGGGCAATACGGACTTTCAGTTCCCTCCAAAGATTTTCTATTGGGTTCAGGTCTGGAGACTGGCTAGGCCACTCCAGGACCTTAAGATGCTTCTTACGGAGCCACTCCTTAGTTGCCCTGACTGTGTGTTTCGGGTCGTTGTCATGCTGGAAGCCCCAGCCACAACCCATCTTCAATGCTCTTACTGAGGGAAGGAGGTTGTTGGCCAACATCTCGCTATACATGGCCCCATCCATCCTCCCCTCAATACGGTGCAGTCGTCCTGATGTTTCCACCTCCATGCTTCACGGTTGGGATGGTGTTCTTGGGGTTGTACTCATCCTTCTTCTTCCTCCAAACACGGCGAGTGGAGTTTAGACCAAAAAGATCTATTTTTGTCTCATCAGACTACATGACCTTCTCCCATTCGTCCTCTGGATCATTCAGATGGTCATTGGCAAACTTCAGACTTGCCTGGACATGCACTGGCTTGAGCAGGGGGACCTTGCATGCGCTGCAGGATTTTAATCCATGAAGGCGCAGTGTGTTTCTAATAGTTTTCTTTGAGACTGGGGTCCCAGCCCTCTTCAGGTCATTGTCCAGGTCCTGCTGTGTAGTTCTGGGCTGATCCCTTACTTTCCTCATGATCATTGATGCCCCACAAGGTGAGATCTTGCAAGGAGCCCCAGACCAAGGGAGATTGACCGCCATCTTGAACTTCTTCCATTTTCTAAAAATTGTGCCAAAAGTTGTTGCCTTCTCACCAAGCTGCTTGCCTATTGTCCTGTAGCCCATCCCAGCCTTGTGCAGGTCTACAATTTTATCCCTGATGTCCTTTCACAGCTCTCTGTCCTTGGACATTGTGAAGAGTTTGGAGTCTGTTTGATTGACTGTGTGGACAGGTGTCTATTATACAGTTAACGAGTTCAAACAAGTGCAGTTAATACAGGTAATGAGTGGAGAAAAGGAGGGTTTTCTTAACCACTTAAGCCCCGGACCATTTGGTAGCTAGAGGACCAGAGGTGAATTCAGAATTTTGCACTGCGCTGCTTTAACTGTAAATTGTGCGGACATGCAATGTTGTACCCAAACGAAATTTGCGTCCTTTTCTTCCCACAAATAGAGCTTTCTTTTAATGGTATTTGATTGCCTCTGCGATTTTTATTTTTTGCGATATAAACGGAAAAAGACCGAAAATTTTGAAAAAAAATGATATTTTCTACTTTTTGTTATAAGAAAAATCGAATAAACTCAATTGTAGTCATACATTTAGGCCAAAATGTATTCAGCCACATGTTTTTAGTAAAAAAAATGTCAATAAGCGTATATTTATTGGTTTGCGCAAAAGTTATAGAGTTTACAAACTAGGGTACATTTTCTGAAATTTACACAGCTTTAAATTTATGACTGCCTATCTCATTTCTTGAGGTGCTAAAATGACAGGGCAGTACAAAACCCCCCCAAATGACCCCATTTTGGAAAGTAGACACCACAAGGAAATTGCTGAGAGGCATGTTGAGCCCATTGAATTTTTTATTTTTTTGTCCCAAGTGATTGAATAATGACTAAAAAAAAAAAAAAAATTACAAAAAGTTGTCACTAAATGATATATTGCTCACACATGCCATGGTTATATGTGGAATTTCACCCCAAAATACATTTTGCTGCTTCTCCTGAGTACGGGGATACCACATGTGTGGGAC
Organism: Rana muscosa; assembly: GCA_029206835.1. Lineage (NCBI taxonomy): Eukaryota > Metazoa > Chordata > Amphibia > Anura > Ranidae > Rana > Rana muscosa. Next base: position 745,914,650 of record CM055116.1, on the reverse strand, counting down.
TTTTTGGGAGCCTAGCCGCGTACGGGACCCCGGAAACCAAGCACCGCCTTCAGGATTTCTAAGGGCGCAAATTTTTGATTTCACTCCTCACTACCTATCACAGTTTCGAAGGCCATAAAATGCCAAAATAGCACAAAACCCCCCCAAATGACCCCATTTTAGAAAGTAGACACCCCAAGGAAATTGCTGAGAGGCCTGTTGAGCCCATTGAATATAATTTTTTTGTCCCAAGTGATTGAATAATGACAAAAAAAAAAAAAAAATTACAAAAAGTTGTCACTAAATGATATATTGCTCACACATGCCATGGTTATATGTCGAATTACACCCCAAAATACATTTTTCTGCTTCTCCTGAGTACGGGGATACCACATGTGTGGGACTTTTTAGGAGCCTAGCCGCATACGGGACCCCGAAAACCAAGCACCGCCTTCAGGATTTCTAGGCACAAATTTTTGATTTCACTCCTCACTACCTATCACAGTTTCGAAGGCCATAAAATGCCAAAATCGCACAAAACCCCCCCAAATGACCCCATTTTGGAATATAGACACCCCAAGCTATTTGCTGAGAGGAATGGCGAGTATTTTACAGCTCTCATTTGTTTTTGAAAATGAAGAAAGAAAATATATATATATATTTTTTTTTTTTTTCAATTTTCAAAACTTTGTGACAAAAAGCGAGATCTGCAAAATACTCACAATACCTCTCAGCAAATAGCTTGGGGTGTCTACTTTCCAAAATGGGGTCATTTGGGGGGGTTTTGTGCTATCTGGGCATTCCGTGGCCTCCGAAACTGTGATAGGCAGTGAGAAGTGAAATCAAAAATTTACACCCTTAGAAAGCCTGAAGGCGGTGCTTGGTTTTTGGGGTCCCGTACATGGCTAGGCTCCCAAAAAGTCTCACACATGTGGTATCCCCGTACTCAGGAGAAGCAACAGAATGTATTTTGGGGTGTAATTCCACATATGCCCATGGCATGTTTGAGCAATATATCATTTAGTGACAACTTTGTGCAAAAAAAAAAAAAAATTTCGTTTTTCCGCAACTTGTGTCAACATATTAAATATTCCATGGACTCGACATGCCTCTCAGTATATAGCTTGGGGTGTCTACTTTCCAAAATGGGGTAATTTGGGGGGGTTTTGAACTGTTCTGGCATTTTATACACAACATTAGGAAGCTTACATCCACTCTTCTAACCACTTGAAGACAAAGCCCTTTTTGACACTTTTTGTTTACATGAAAACATTTTTTTTTTTTGCAAGAAAATTATGTTGAACCCCCAAACATTATATATATATTTTTAAAGCAAAGGCCCTACAGATTAAAATGGTGGGTGTTGCATTTTTTTTTTCTACACAGTATTTGCGCAGCGATTTTTCAAACGCATTTTTTGGGTTAAAAAATACACTTTTTTTAATTTTAATGCACTAAAACACACTATATTGCCCAAATGTTTGATGAAATAAAAAAGATGATCTTAGGCCGAGTACATAGATACCAAACACGACATGCTTTAAAATTTCGCACAAACGCGCATTGGCGACAAATTACATACATTTTTAAAAGCCTTTAAAAGCCTTTACAGGTTACCCCAGTAGATTTACAGAGGAGGTCTACTGCTAAAATGATTGCCCTCGATCTGACCTTCGCGGTGATACCTCACATGCATGGTGCAATTGCTGTTTACATATGACGCCAGACCGACGCTTGCGTTCGCCATTGGGCAAGAGCAGGGCAGGACAGGGGTGCATTTTTTTTTTTTTTTATTATTAATTTTGCTTTTTTATTTTATTTTTAAATTGTTCCTTCCAAGTATTTTTTTTTTTATCATTTTTATTGTTATCTCAGGGAATGTAAATATCCCCTATGATAGCAATAGGTAGTGACAGGTACTCTTTTTTTGAAAAAACTGGGGTCTTCTAGACCCTAGATTTTTCCTCTGCCCTCAAAGCATCTGACCACACCAAGATCGGTGTGATAAAATGCTTTCCCAATTTCCCAATGGCGCTTTTTATATCCGGGGGGGGGGGCATTCCCTCCCACTGCTTGTAAAAGCAGTCCAGAGGCTAATTAGCCACTAGGATTGCTTTTACATGAAAGCCGGCCGCAGGCTGAAAAGAATGATACCAAGATGATACCTAAACCCGCAGGCATCATTCTGGTATAAACATTCAAAGTCCAGCAACATACCAGTACGTTGCTGGTCCTTGTTGGACATGTATTGTAATCTTTTTATTTCATGCAGCCAGTTGGCTGAACGAAAAAAGAGATTGATCGGTGGGTATGCCCACCATTAGAATACCGCCCTTCATCCACCCACTTCCAATGATGGGCATACACGCACCATTTATATATGCCGAAGCATGGGGGCATCCTCCCGCAAAAAAGTTATGCCGCACACACATGGTCGGACTTTTCCACGGGCAAGCCTCCGTCGGAATTTCGACCGTATGTACGCGGCATTAGGAGCAAAATCGCTCCTCCGCCCCTGCTGCCCCAATGCTTCGGCATATTTGCTTTTTTTTTTTTAACTGTGGTGGTGAAATCACCTCCTACAGCACTGGAGTCGCAGGGATCAGGCCTGTCTCTGCGAACGCTGCAGTTATGTGTGTTGTGTTTTGTAAGTGACAGTGATCGATCGATACTGCACTTGGGTGGCCTGGGCTGGACGGAGGGGCAAAACGCAGGTGCCAGCAGGTATCTGGGCTGATCCCGCTAACACTGCGTTTTTGGGAACCCTAAACTGCTGGGGACGCTAGTATAGATCTGATCAGATCAGATATTGATCTGTTCAGATACTATACCACTAAGGGGGGTGTATGCTTCACGCGTGGGTGTTAGCGTTACTGGCACTAACCTGACGCTGCCTGGGGTGTGACTCAGACCCTCTCTGACGCTAAAACCTAATTGATATCACCCGCCGGGCGATCAGGGGGTTAAACCTTTATTGGGTTATATACACGACGGGTGCCCTGACACTATAAAAAGCAAACTAACTAACCAGCGTCACCCGTAACACTTATATGGTGATCACTGGTGAAAGGGTTAACTAGGGGCAATCAGGGGGTTAAAACCTTTATTAGATAATATATGGGGGTACCTGACGCTATAAAAACCTGCGGCGAACCTAAAAAAAATTACCAGCTACCGATCTGCATCACCGACACTAAGACAGCGTTTAGAAAAACGATTGCTTAGCGACAGTGGTGATGGGGGTGAAAGGGTTACCTGGGGGGGCGATCAAGGGGGTTAAACCTTTATTAGATAATATATTGGGGTACCTGACGCTATAAAAACCTGCGGCGAACCTAAAAAAAAATACTGGCTACGATCTGCATCACCGACTCTAAGACAGCGTTTAGAAAAACAATTGCTTAGCGACAGTGGTGATAGGGGGTGAAAGGGTTACCTGGGGGGGTGATCAAGGGGGTTAAACCTTTATTAGATAATATATTGGGGTACCTGACGCTATAAAAACCTGCGGCGAACCTAAAAAAAATTACTGGCTGCCGATTGGCATCACTGACGCTAAGACAGCGGTCAGAAAAATGATCGCTAAGCGACAGTGATGATAGGGGGTGACTAACACAGGAGGAGACCCCAGACGGGTTGCTTCACTAAAACGGGAGCAAAATTTGGTGAAGCTTTGCATGGTAGCCAATCAGCTTCAGTGGCGGCCCATCCATTAGGGGCGCACAGGCGCCAACCCCAATCCATGCATCCAGCCCCCTATTCTACATGCAGGGTGCTGAACGCATGGATTCCAGAGGGGGGTGTTCTTTTTGTAAGCACGTGATTAGAGCCAGAGCCAGAGGCTCTAATAGGCTTCAAAAAAGGGTGGGCTCTGGGTGCAGAGCACTGCGCTCTGAGCCCACCCAGTTGTGTGACAATAGCAACCGAATATTTGCTATTGCCGAACTGATCCTCCTCCCGGCCAATTAGGAAGTGGGTCCTGAGACCCGTCACCCAATTGGCTGAAAGGACACCTAGGAGGAGGAGGGAGGAGACACACGGCGGAGGCCGCCGTGATGCAAAGGAGGAGGAGACGCGATAGAAGTTGCCACCTGTCGCCCATAGGAGCGCTGCCCACCTGCAACCTAGATGGGGCAAGTATGGGGCTGGATGACCGACGGTGGTTGTTTGCCGCCCCCCCCCCCCCCCCCCAAATAAAAACGCCAGCCGCCACTGATCAGCTTCTTACTTCAGCTTGTTCAATTAAGCTTTGACAAAAAAAATCTGGACGTTGGTTTCTATGCAGAGCTGCACCAGATTTTGCACTTTCCGGTTTTAGTAAATTATCCACAAGTGCATTCAGTCAAGAAATATATTTCTCTGACTGTACATGACAGCTACTGTGATTTATTTGAGGTCACATGTTTCCAGAAATGTATTTTCTCAGAACACTTTATGCAACATTGTAACTTTATACTTGATGTTTTCTTTTCCCCTGGTATTTAGTTTCATGAGGATCCTTGCTGCTACATAGCATGTTGCATAAAATTGAATAAACAGCTTCTTACACAATCACATAACCTGCAGCAATATATTTTACACAATCACATAATCAACAGCAATATGTTATTAGTCCATCAACCTGGTTACATTAAACTACATACATCTCCTTTTAGTGCATATACCACTATAATGTATTTTATACATAATACTGCACCAATTTTTTTTGTGTTCATTTTTAAGTACTGAATTTAAAATATGAATTTTTATTCTCAACATAGGGAGGAGCTTCAGCCAGGTTCCAAAAACTGTAGCTGCTGACTTTTAATGAACAGACACTCGCCTGTCCTTATCCGGGCAGGTTCTTTGCTGATCTTAGAGTCCCGGCACCAACATGTTAACTGTGGGAAGCCAGCTCCAGCTGCTTGCGGCTTCACAGCTGGCTCCCCACTGCGCGTGCATAAAGTGGGAACGGGTACCTGCCAAAACTAGGTACCCGCTCTCCAAATGCGAGGGGGGGAAGAGTCTTTTGGGCAACGCTCTGCTATAAAGCAGATCATAAAAACGGTCCATGGAACAGTGGGTGACTGTTTTTGAGGAGACCCATTAATCTTGCCCCACAACAAAACAAATAAATAACATGAGCAATGAGACAGTTTAGGCTTCATGCTTACTGAGCATTAAAAACGCTGCTTTTAGGGATGTCTGGTGTTTTTTTTTTGATCTGCCTCTAAACGCCATGTCATGTTTGCATATGTGTCCATGCACACATAGGCGTTTAGAGGTATGATAGGGATATTACATATTTCATATTCCTTATTAACCACATCAATACTGGGCACTTTCGCCCCTTCCTTCCCAGGCCAATTTTCAGCTTTCAGCGCTCTCGCATTTTCAATGACAATTGCGCGGTCATGCTACGCTGAACCCAAATTCATTTTTTATCATTTTGTTTGCACAAATAGAGCTTTCGTTTGGTGGTATTTATTTACAACTCAGTTTTTTATTTTTTGTGATATAAGCGGAAAATAAGCGGAAATTTGGAAAAAAAAACAATATTTTCTTTATTCTATTTTAAAAGAAATCCAATAAAATAGAATTTTGTCATAAACTTAAGCCAAAATGTACATGTCTTTCGTAAAAAAAATCCCGTTAAGTATATAATAATTGGTTTGTGTGATCACGGACAGACGTACGCAAATGATCATGTACAGATGTGCGCAGGTGATCACGGACATATGTGTGCAGATAATCATTGGGACATATGATTTTACTGTCATATATGTGGTGTTTTTACTATGTTTTTACTATGTGGGGACATGTGTTTTGGGGACATTGTGTGGGGACATGTGTTTTGGGGACATTGTGTGGGGACATTGTGTGTTTTACATTGTGTAAATGTTTTACACTGGTGATCAGTGTGTAAAAAGCTGTAAAAAACAGCTCATACACACTGATCACCAGCCGGCTGCAGCGATCCACTCTCCTCTCCTCACCGACAACTAATGTGTGAGGAGAGGAGAGCCGATCGCCTAGCAACCGCCTCTCTGTTTACATCACATGACGGCTGTGATTGGACACGGCCGTCATGTGATCAGGAGGGACACTCACAGAGCCCTCCTGCCGATCTGAGATGCGCTGTTATCCGGGTGACACGAGCGCATCGAGATCGCACTGCTGCACATGATCCCCCTCCTTCTAAGGGACGTTAGTGAACGTCCACTCAGAAGGAGAGAGCGTCCACCCGGCCATACATATGCAGTGGCCGTGTGGGAAGTGGTTAAGGTTGGCCTCACAAATATCTGATAAAGCTTTCAATATATTGGTTATTCTAGTCATTGGAATGTGATTGTAAGCTGACTCCAAGGATAAGTCAGCCCCCTCTCCATCAGGAATGTGCCTCCTTAGAAGGTCAAATTGTTGCTTACAAGGGGAGTTGGCCGGGGGGTGGTCTTTTCCTTACATTCAAGTTCTTTCTTACCACAGCCAAATCCTATAAGACCTTTGTCTTACCCACAGCTTTAGCGTGTAACATACAAGCATCTGTGGTCACCTGTGTCATGCCAATTATAAATGGAGAGACACATGGCAGAAACAATGTATTTAGTTAAGTATTCTTGTGATATTTTCTTTATCTTTATATTTATCTTTATATATCTTTATCTGTCATTACTTTTAATAAATGCTATACTTTTAAGTATTTGTGCGATCTTTCTTTGCACGAACACAACCCCAAAAAGGTGACAAAAGAGGTGTTTAGATGCAGGGGTGTTTGGAGGATGGAGAAAATATCACTGCCAGCGTGTCCATGAGCAGCAGCATTTTGGCAGAAAAAAATGCTTGATGCGTGTAAATGTGGGTTAACGCTAGGCGCTTTTAGCACTTGGCTGTAATAAATTATTATTCTGTGAGGAAAAATTTAATATGCAGCACTCTCAACAGAAGCAGTCCAATCCCAGTGTGCAGTCTGCAGCACAGGTGCTAATGCTCAGTATGTCTTCTCAGACTAAATACAATATATAAGAAAAAAGAGCCGGCAACTCAAAAGTCCTTGATGCAAAAAGTTATTGGATACATACGAGCATTAAAAAGCTGATGATCACTGTAATAAGCAATTGGTAAAAGACTGGTACTATGTGATTGCTGCTATCAATCACAGAGTTCACATAGTAGCTTACTGACAGCCTTTCTTACTACTGTGACTGTGATTGCTGTAATTGGTCACAGCGATCACATGGTACCAGGGCCTCTCATAGCAGCCCAGTACAACCATCAGTGATCGGCTGTGTGCTGCAATCGCAATGGGATTGTTTAAAAAGGAACATAAGCTTCTTTTGGGCGACAGCGACGCGCGTTGCGATTTTCTGTGATTGCAGCGCGATTTACCACGTGACAATCGCAGAGCGATTAGGGTGCCATTAGAAGTTATAATGAGGATATTTGCCAGCACACCATGGAACAACGTAAATAGCATCCAAACGGATGATTTATTGCATGATCACAACACAAGGAGAGTGCGTGGATGATTTATTGCATGATCACAACACAAGGAAAGTGCAACGTTTCGGAGCCACGCAGGATCCCTTCGTCAGGCATGTGATAAATGTGGGGTTACAGTGTGCAAAATTTCAAGAACCATCAACCAATCAAAAAAGCCAGAAAAAGAAAAAACACAAGAAAACTCAAGCTCCTCCCACCCCCAGACTGGTATGACATCACAAATCCCGCAAGAAAACAGCTCAAAACACTTTAAATACATTAGTATAATGTCACAAAAATTACAAAAACATATATCAAAAAAAGGATATGGTAAAAAGACATATTAAACATGCCTTTAAGGTACCTTTATGTTGGTGTGATGACATGTGTCCACAATCATTGTGTGGACAAACCAGCTGCTGAGTAGGGATGAGCTTCGTGTTCGAGTCGAACATCGGCTGTTCGATCGTTCGACGAAGATCGAACGATTTGGGCCGTTCGCGCCAAATTCGAGTGACGCGAACGGCCCACAATGCACTACGCCATCGCAGTGTCATCCAGGCGCTGTGATTGGCCAAGCATGCACTGTGACCCCGCATGCTTGGCCAATCACAGCGCCGGCAGCGAGGAGAGCAATGATTGGCCACAGGCAGGATGCCTGTGGCCAATTATTGCTGAGGGTGTTTAGTACACGCCCCACACTATAAAAGGCCGCCAGCACGGCGGCCTAGTGTAGTGTGTTCCGGAGCAGGGATAGAGCAGCATAGGCAGGGACAGTGACTGTTATTTCTTTCTTGCTTAACCTGGATTCCTTTAGTTTAGGGAAAGAGAAGGATAGGTAGGGAGAGTGTCAGTGTGTTTTGTGCTTGTGCTATAGTGTGCTTAAAAAAAACATTTATTCTAGGGACAGAAAACTGTAGGTAGGGACAGTGTCAGTTTCTTTCACTCTGCAAGTCCTTGTTTCCAGGGACCTGGAAGGACAGTGAGTGAATTGTCCTTGTGCTATATTGTGCTTAAAAAAACATTTATTCTAGGGACAGAAAACTGTAGGTAGGGAGAGTGTCAGTTTCTTTCACTCTGCAAGTCCTTGTTTCCAGGGACCTGTAAGGACAGTGAGTGAATTGTCCTTGTGCTATATTGTGATTAAAAAAAACATTTTTTCTAGGGACAGAAAACTGTAGGTAGGGAGAGTGTTTTTTTTCTTTCACTCTGCAAGTCCTTGTTTCCAGGGACCTGGAAGGACAGTGAGTGAATTGTCCTTGTGCTATATTGTGCTTAAAAAAAAACATTTTTTCTAGGGACAGAAAACTGTAGGTAGGGAGAGTGTTTTTTTTTTTTCACTCTGCAAGTCCTTGTTTCCAGGGACCTGTAAGGACAGTGAGTGAATTGTCCTTGTGCTATATTGTGCTTAAAAAAAACATTTATTCTAGGGACAGAAAACTGTAGGTAGGGAGAGTGTTTATTTTCTTTCACTCTGCAAGTCCTTGTTTCCAGGGACCTGTAAGGACAGTGAGTGAATTGTCCTTGTGCTATATTGTGATTAAAAAAAACATTTATTCTAGGGACAGAAAACTGTAGGTAGGGAGAGTGTCAGTTTATTTCACTCTGCAAGTCCTTGTTTCCAGGGACCTGTAAGGACAGTGAGTGAATTGTCCTTGTGCTATATTGTGATTAAAAAAAACATTTTTTCTAGGGACAGAAAACTGTAGGTAGGGAGAGTGTTTTTTTTCTTTCACTCTGCAAGTCCTTGTTTCCAGGGACCTGTAAGGACAGTGAGTGAATTGTCCTTGTGCTATATTGTGATTAAAAAAAACATTTTTTCTAGGGACAGAAAACTGTAGGTAGGGAGAGTGTTTTTTTTCTTTCACTCTGCAAGTCCTTGTTTCCAGGGACCTGTAAGGACAGTGAGTGAATTGTCCTTGTGCTATATTGTGCTTAAAAAAAACATTTATTCTAGGGACAGAAAACTGTAGGTAGGGAGAGTGTCAGTTTATTTCACTCTGCAAGTCCTTGTTTCCAGGGACCTGTAAGGACAGTGAGTGAATTGTCCTTGTGCTATATTGTGATTAAAAAAAACATTTTTTCTAGGGACAGAAAACTGTAGGTAGGGAGAGTGTTTTTTTTCTTTCACTCTGCAAGTCCTTGTTTCCAGGGACCTGTAAGGACAGTGAGTGAATTGTCCTTGTGCTATATTGTGCTTAAAAAAAACATTTATTCTAGGGACAGAAAACTGTAGGTAGGGAGAGTGTCAGTTTATTTCACTCTGCAAGTCCTTGTTTCCAGGGACCTGTAAGGACAGTGAGTGAATTGTCCTTGTGCTATATTGTGATTAAAAAAAACATTTTTTCTAGGGACAGAAAACTGTAGGTAGGGAGAGTGTTTTTTTTCTTTCACTCTGCAAGTCCTTGTTTCCAGGGACCTGTAAGGACAGTGAGTGAATTGTCCTTGTGCTATATTGTGATTAAAAAAAACATTTTTTCTAGGGACAGAAAACTGTAGGTAGGGAGAGTGTTTTTTTTCTTTCACTCTGCAAGTCCTTGTTTCCAGGGACCTGTAAGGACAGTGAGTGAATTGTCCTTGTGCTATATTGTGCTTAAAAAAACATTTATTCTAGGGACAGAAAACTGTAGGTAGGGAGAGTGTCAGTTTATTTCACTCTGCAAGTCCTTGTTTCCAGGGACCTGTAAGGACAGTGAGTGAATTGTCCTTGTGCTATATTGTGCTTAAAAAAAACATTTATTCTAGGGACAGAAAACTGTAGGTAGGGAGAGTGTTTATTTTCTTTCACTCTGCAAGTCCTTGTTTCCAGGGACCTGTAAGGACAGTGAGTGAATTGTCCTTGTGCTATATTGTGATTAAAAAAAACATTTATTCTAGGGACAGAAAACTGTAGGTAGGGAGAGTGTCAGTTTATTTCACTCTGCAAGTCCTTGTTTCCAGGGACCTGTAAGGACAGTGAGTGAATTGTCCTTGTGCTATATTGTGATTAAAAAAAACATTTTTTCTAGGGACAGAAAACTGTAGGTAGGGAGAGTGTTTTTTTTCTTTCACTCTGCAAGTCCTTGTTTCCAGGGACCTGTAAGGACAGTGAGTGAATTGTCCTTGTGCTATATTGTGATTAAAAAAAACATTTTTTCTAGGGACAGAAAACTGTAGGTAGGGAGAGTGTTTTTTTTCTTTCACTCTGCAAGTCCTTGTTTCCAGGGACCTGTAAGGACAGTGAGTGAATTGTCCTTGTGCTATATTGTGCTTAAAAAAAACATTTATTCTAGGGACAGAAAACTGTAGGTAGGGAGAGTGTCAGTTTATTTCACTCTGCAAGTCCTTGTTTCCAGGGACCTGTAAGGACAGTGAGTGAATTGTCCTTGTGCTATATTGTGATTAAAAAAAACATTTTTTCTAGGGACAGAAAACTGTAGGTAGGGAGAGTGTTTTTTTTCTTTCACTCTGCAAGTCCTTGTTTCCAGGGACCTGGAAGGACAGTGAGTGAATTGTCCTTGTGCTATATTGTGCTTAAAAAAAACATTTATTCTAGGGACAGAAAACTGTAGGTAGGGAGAGTGTCAGTTTATTTCACTCTGCAAGTCCTTGTTTCCAGGGACCTGTAAGGACAGTGAGTGAATTGTCCTTGTGCTATATTGTGATTAAAAAAAACATTTTTTCTAGGGACAGAAAACTGTAGGTAGGGAGAGTGTTTTTTTTCTTTCACTCTGCAAGTCCTTGTTTCCAGGGACCTGTAAGGACAGTGAGTGAATTGTCCTTGTGCTATATTGTGATTAAAAAAAACATTTTTTCTAGGGACAGAAAACTGTAGGTAGGGAGAGTGTTTTTTTTCTTTCACTCTGCAAGTCCTTGTTTCCAGGGACCTGTAAGGACAGTGAGTGAATTGTCCTTGTGCTATATTGTGATTAAAAAAAACATTTTTTCTAGGGACAGAAAACTGTAGGTAGGGAGAGTGTTTTTTTTCTTTCACTCTGCAAGTCCTTGTTTCCAGGGACCTGTAAGGACAGTGAGTGAATTGTCCTTGTGCTATATTGTGCTTAAAAAAAACATTTATTCTAGGGACAGAAAACTGTAGGTAGGGAGAGTGTCAGTTTATTTCACTCTGCAAGTCCTTGTTTCCAGGGACCTGTAAGGACAGTGAGTGAATTGTCCTTGTGCTATATTGTGATTAAAAAAAACATTTTTTCTAGGGACAGAAAACTGTAGGTAGGGAGAGTGTTTTTTTTCTTTCACTCTGCAAGTCCTTGTTTCCAGGGACCTGGAAGGACAGTGAGTGAATTGTCCTTGTGCTATATTGTGCTTAAAAAAAACATTTATTCTAGGGACAGAAAACTGTAGGTAGGGAGAGTGTCAGTTTATTTCACTCTGCAAGTCCTTGTTTCCAGGGACCTGTAAGGACAGTGAGTGAATTGTCCTTGTGCTATATTGTGATTAAAAAAAACATTTTTTCTAGGGACAGAAAACTGTAGGTAGGGAGAGTGTTTATTTTCTTTCACTCTGCAAGTCCTTGTTTCCAGGGACCTGTAAGGACAGTGAGTGAATTGTCCTTGTGCTATATTGTGATTAAAAAAAAACATTTTTTCTAGGGACAGAAAACTGTAGGTAGGGAGAGTGTTTTTTTTCTTTCACTCTGCAAGTCCTTGTTTCCAGGGACCTGTAAGGACAGTGAGTGAATTGTCCTTGTGCTATATTGTGCTTAAAAAAAACATTTATTCTAGGGACAGAAAACTGTAGGTAGGGAGAGTGTCAGTTTATTTCACTCTGCAAGTCCTTGTTTCCAGGGACCTGTAAGGACAGTGAGTGAATTGTCCTTGTGCTATATTGTGATAAAAAAAAACATTTTTTCTAGGGACAGAAAACTGTAGGTAGGGAGAGTGTTTTTTTTCTTTCACTCTGCAAGTCCTTGTTTCCAGGGACCTGTAAGGACAGTGAGTGAATTGTCCTTGTGCTATATTGTGATTAAAAAAAACATTTTTTCTAGGGACAGAAAACTGTAGGTAGGGAGAGTGTTTTTTTTCTTTCACTCTGCAAGTCCTTGTTTCCAGGGACCTGTAAGGACAGTGAGTGAATTGTCCTTGTGCTATATTGTGCTTAAAAAAAACATTTATTCTAGGGACAGAAAACTGTAGGTAGGGAGAGTGTCAGTTTATTTCACTCTGCAAGTCCTTGTTTCCAGGGACCTGTAAGGACAGTGAGTGAATTGTCCTTGTGCTATATTGTGCTTAAAAAAAACATTTATTCTAGGGACAGAAAACTGTAGGTAGGGAGAGTGTTTATTTTCTTTCACTCTGCAAGTCCTTGTTTCCAGGGACCTGTAAGGACAGTGAGTGAATTGTCCTTGTGCTATATTGTGATTAAAAAAAACATTTATTCTAGGGACAGAAAACTGTAGGTAGGGAGAGTGTCAGTTTATTTCACTCTGCAAGTCCTTGTTTCCAGGGACCTGTAAGGACAGTGAGTGAATTGTCCTTGTGCTATATTGTGATTAAAAAAAACATTTTTTCTAGGGACAGAAAACTGTAGGTAGGGAGAGTGTTTTTTTTCTTTCACTCTGCAAGTCCTTGTTTCCAGGGACCTGTAAGGACAGTGAGTGAATTGTCCTTGTGCTATATTGTGATTAAAAAAAACATTTTTTCTAGGGACAGAAAACTGTAGGTAGGGAGAGTGTTTTTTTTCTTTCACTCTGCAAGTCCTTGTTTCCAGGGACCTGTAAGGACAGTGAGTGAATTGTCCTTGTGCTATATTGTGATTAAAAAAAACATTTTTTCTAGGGACAGAAAACTGTAGGTAGGGAGAGTGTTTTTTTTCTTTCACTCTGCAAGTCCTTGTTTCCAGGGACCTGTAAGGACAGTGAGTGAATTGTCCTTGTGCTATATTGTGCTTAAAAAAAACATTTATTCTAGGGACAGAAAACTGTAGGTAGGGAGAGTGTCAGTTTATTTCACTCTGCAAGTCCTTGTTTCCAGGGACCTGTAAGGACAGTGAGTGAATTGTCCTTGTGCTATATTGTGATTAAAAAAAACATTTTTTCTAGGGACAGAAAACTGTAGGTAGGGAGAGTGTTTTTTTTCTTTCACTCTGCAAGTCCTTGTTTCCAGGGACCTGGAAGGACAGTGAGTGAATTGTCCTTGTGCTATATTGTGCTTAAAAAAAACATTTATTCTAGGGACAGAAAACTGTAGGTAGGGAGAGTGTCAGTTTATTTCACTCTGCAAGTCCTTGTTTCCAGGGACCTGTAAGGACAGTGAGTGAATTGTCCTTGTGCTATATTGTGATTAAAAAAAACATTTTTTCTAGGGACAGAAAACTGTAGGTAGGGAGAGTGTTTTTTTTCTTTCACTCTGCAAGTCCTTGTTTCCAGGGACCTGGAAGGACAGTGAGTGAATTCTCCTTGTGCTATATTGTGCTTAAAAAAAACATTAATTCTAGGGACAGAAAACTGTAGGTAGGGAGAGTGTCAGTTTATTTCACTCTGCAAGTCCTTGTTTCCAGGGACCTGTAAGGACAGTGAGCGAATTGTCCTTGTGCTATATTGTGCTTAAAAAAAACATTTATTCTAGGGACAGAAAACTGTAGGTAGGGAGAGTGTTTATTTTCTTTCACTCTGCAAGTCCTTGTTTCCAGGGACCTGTAAGGACAGTGAGTGAATTGTCCTTGTGCTATATTGTGATTAAAAAAAAACATTTTTTCTAGGGACAGAAAACTGTAGGTAGGGAGAGTGTTTTTTTTCTTTCACTCTGCAAGTCCTTGTTTCCAGGGACCTGTAAGGACAGTGAGTGAATTGTCCTTGTGCTATATTGTGATTAAAAAAAACATTTATTCTAGGGACAGAAAACTGTAGGTAGGGAGAGTGTCAGTTTATTTCACTCTGCAAGTCCTTGTTTCCAGGGACCTGTAAGGACAGTGAGTGAATTGTCCTTGTGCTATATTGTGATTAAAAAAAACATTTTTTCTAGGGACAGAAAACTGTAGGTAGGGAGAGTGTTTTTTTTCTTTCACTCTGCAAGTCCTTGTTTCCAGGGACCTGGAAGGACAGTGAGTGAATTCTCCTTGTGCTATATTGTGCTTAAAAAAAACATTTATTCTAGGGACAGAAAACTGTAGGTAGGGAGAGTGTCAGTTTATTTCACTCTGCAAGTCCTTGTTTCCAGGGACCTGTAAGGACAGTGAGTGAATTGTTTTTGTGCTATATTGTGATTAAAAAAAACATTTATTCTAGGGACAGAAAACTGTAGGTAGGGAGAGTGTTTTTTTTCTTTCACTCTGCAAGTCCTTGTTTCCAGGGACCTGTAAGGACAGTGAGTGAATTGTCCTTGTGCTATATTGTGCTTAAAAAAAACATTTATTCTAGGGACAGAAAACTGTAGGTAGGGAGAGTGTCAGTTTCTTTCACTGTGAAAGTCCTTGTTTCAAGGGACAGAGAAGGACATATGAAGGTAGCCCTTATTGCTTTTTTCCCATCTCCCTGCAGGCCATCTATTAGAATGTCTGGAAGGCAAACAAGGAGAGGCAGACAGTCAGGAGGCAATAAAAGAGGGCAAGCAGGCTCTGTGTCTGGGGGCAACAGTGCTGGTCGTGGACGCGGTGCATTGTCATCAGCACATGGCCATGGGACACGCTTGTCCTTCTTTTCGGCAGCTGGACATGTTGAGCCACATCATGCCGAAGACTTGGTAGAGTGGATGACCAAGCCCTCCTCCTCCTCCTCATCCTCTCTCACCCAGGCTCAGGGTACTGGAAAAGCAGCTGCCAAAGCGTCGTCTTCCCTGGTATCAATGTCAGACAAATCATCAGTCACTCCTTCCCTAGACCCACCATGTCCTCCTCCTGAGGAGTCCCCCGAACTGTTTCAGCACAGTGTTGGGTACATGCTCCAGGAGGATGCCCAGCGTTTCGAAGGGTCTGATGATGAAACCCAGCTAGAGGAAGGCAGTAGCGTGAGAGCAGACAGAGGGGATGCTCAAGAAGGACACCAATCTGGCAGTCATGTTCCAGCAGCTGCAGCATACTGCCAGATTGGCTCCAGTGATGAGGAGGGAGGGGATGATGAGGTCACTGACTCCACGTGGGTGCCTAATAGGAGAGAGGAGGAGGAGGAGGATGAGGAGGAGGCACATCTCCAACGAGGCAGGATGCCCTTTGGTGGCCAGCGTAAGGGCAGTACACCGACGGAATCACACCGCAGAGCTCCGCCTGTGCAGGGCGCTGCCTCTGCCCGTCATTCAAAAAGTTCTTTGGTGTGGGCCTTTTTTGAGGCTAGTGCATCAGATCGCACAGCTGCTGTTTGCAACATATGTCTCAAGTGTATATCGCGTGGCCAAAACATCAGCCGCTTGGGTACCACATGCCTGACCAGACATATGTTGACCTGCCATGCAGCTCGTTGGCAAGCCTACCTCAAAGACCCACACCAAAGAACAAAGCGGACCTCTCCTTGCACCGCATCAGCTGGGATCTCCAACCCCACTATAACTTCAGTCCTCTCTGAAACATGCACTGAGAGGAATGAAGGTGTAGAATTAGGTGTGTCACAGCCAAGTACTTGCGCCCACTCTGCTAGCAGTACACCGACGTCCGATTCTAGCAGGCAAATTTCCCTGCCCCAGCTGCTGGACCGTCGAAAGAAGTTCACTCCCAGCCATCCACATGCCCAGCGGTTGAATGCTAGCTTGGCTAAATTGCTAGCGCTTCAACTGCTGCCTTTTCAGTTGGTAGACTCGGCCCCCTTCCGTGAGTTTGTGCAATGTGCGGTTCCTCAGTGGCAGGTTCCCAAACGCCACTTTTTCTCACGGAAGGCTATTCCGGCTCTCTACCGGCATGTGGAAGGCAATGTCTTGGCCTCGCTGGACAGGGCGGTCAGCGGTAAGGTGCATATTACCGCTGACTCATGGTCCAGCAGGCATGGACAGGGACGTTACCTTTCTTTCACGGCCCATTGGGTCACTCTTTTGGCAGCTGGGAAGGATTCAGGACAAGGTGCAGTAGTGTTGGAGGTTGTCCCACCGCCACGCCTCCAAAATGCTACTACTGGTTGTGACACACCTCTCTCCTCCACCCCCTCCTCTTCTTCTTCCTCCATGGCCTCTTCCTGTGGTTTGTCCTATGAACCAGCGGTGCTCCGTAGCCGTTCACGGGGCTACGCAAGTACGCAGGCAAAAAGATGCCATGCCGTGCTTGCGCTGGTGTGTTTGGGGGACAGAAGCCACACTGGGGCAGAGGTCCTGTCTGCTCTGCAGGGCCAGGCCGAGAGGTGGTTGACGCCACGCCAGCTTAAGCCAGGAATGGTGGTTTGCGACAATGGCACCAACCTCCTCTCCGCCCTCCGACAGGGACAACTGACCCATGTGCCCTGTGTGGCTCACGTCCTTAACCTGGTGGTGCAGCGGTTCTTGGGCAGGTACCCGGGCTTACAGGATGTCCTGAGGCAGGCCAGGAAAGTCTGTGTGCATTTCCGCAGATCTTATAATGCCAGTGCTCGCCTGGCTGAGCTGCAAAAGGAGTTGAACCTGCCCAAGAACCGCCTTATATGTGACATGCCCACCAGGTGGAACTCAACGTTGGCCATGCTGCAGCGGCTGCACACGCAGCAGAGGGCCATCAATGAGTACCTGTGCGACTACGGCACCAGGACAGGGTCAGGGGAGCTTGGTTTTTTTTCTCCACGCCAGTGGGGCATGATCAGGGATGCATGCACTGTCCTGGCACCATTTGAGGAGGCCACGAGGATGGTGAGCAGTGACAGTGCATGCATCAGTGACACTGTACCTCTTGTCCACCTGTTGGAGCACACGCTGCGTGGAATAATGGACAGGGCACTTGAGGCAGAACAGAGGCAGGAAGAGGAGGACTTCCTTGCCTCTCAAGGCCCCCTTTACCCAGACAGTGTTCCTTCTGTCCCACCCATCGCACAGGAAGAGGAGGAGGAGGAGGAGGATTGTGTCAGCATGGAGGTGGAGGCTGGCACTCAGCATCATCAGCAGCAGTCTTTTAGGGATGATTTACAGTCCCAAGAAACCAGCGGACTTGTACGTGGCTGGGAGGAGGTGGCTGCGGATCATGTCGTCCTTAGTGACCCAGAGGACTCCGGAGCGAATGCCTCAGCAAACCTACGCTGCATGGCCTCCCTGATCCTGCAAAGTCTGCGGAAGGATCCTCGTATTCTTCGGATCAAGGAGAGGGACCATTACTGGCTGGCCACTCTCCTTGATCCACGGTACAAGGGTAAGGTTGCGGACCTTATGTTACCGTCGCAGAGGGAGCAGAGGATGAGACAACTCCGGGAGGCCTTGCAGAAAGGTCTGTGCAACGCGTTCCCAGAGACTGGGAGGTTGCAAACTCCTGGTCCTGGACAACGAGTTGCTGAGGCTTCGGCCAGTCAAAGAAGGAGCGGTGGGGAAGGTGGCCGTCTGACCGATGCGTTCAGACAATTCTTTAGTCCGCAGCCCCAAAGTATGATCGGTTCCAGCAACCATCGCCAGCGTCTGATAAACATGGTGCAGGAATATCTAGGGGCAAGGTCAGACTTGGACACCTTCCCCACCGAAAATCCTCTGGCTTACTGGGTCTTGAGGATGGATCACTGGCCAGAGCTTGCACAGTATGCAATTGAGCTACTGGCCTGTCCTGCATCCAGCGTTCTTTCGGAACGCACATTCAGTGCTGCTGGAGGATTTGTCACGGATCACAGGGTGCGCCTGTCCACCGACTCGGTTGATCGACTGACTTTCATCAAGATGAACCAGTCTTGGATCACCACCAGCTACCACACACCTGATGCTGATATAACAGACTAATTGATTTTAACATGTCACATCCCTTCAAGACTGATGCTGATGCTGAGTGCCTGTGCTGTTATGTTGACTGGCTATCCTCCTCCTCCGAGTCCTCAATGATACGATTGATGATGATAGCTTGGAAGATCATTTTTGTTTATGGGTGCCGCCACCAGTGCCTAACGCCCAATTTTTCAGCCCCTGTTTAACAGGGGCGTGTAATTACAATTTTTGAAGCAATACTTTGCAACAGGGCTCATTGCTGTGCTCCAAGTACAGTATCTGTGAGGGGTTGCAGTGTTGTGCCACCAGTGCCTAAGGCCCAATTTTTCAGCCCCTGTTCAACAGGGGCATGTAATTACAATTCTTGATCTAATAATTCACAGCAGGGCCCATTGCTGCACCCACCAAGAGTAACTGTCAGGGCTTACAGTGTTGTGGCACCAGCACCACCATCAAAGGCCCAATTTTTACTACCACTGTTCAACAATTATATGTAATTAAAATTCCTGATATAATAGTTGACAGCAGGGCGTTCCAGCACCAACCAAGAGTAACTGTGAGTGCTTACAGTGTTGTGCCAACACCAACAACTAAGGGGCCTATTTCTGCAGAGTATATACGGCAGGTCCCTACTTTCAAACATCCAACTTACAAACGACTCCTACTTGCAAACGCAAGAAGACAACAGGAAGTGAGAGGAAATCTACCACTAGGAAGGAAAATTCTCTCCTGTAAGAATAAATATGGGAGAAAGGTGTCTCCTCTGTACTGATGCTTTATCAGCAATCCTTGTTTCAAGAAAAACACCACATTTCAAAAACAGTTGTCATTGGGACGGAAAGTGAGGTGAAATGTTCTGAACAGGGGCACAGACAGCAAAACAAATGTTACAGGGGTGATAACCCTTACCTATGTTTTCCAAAAAGTTTAAAAATAGATTTTTGGTCTGGAGCTACACTTCAACAATGTACCTGTTCAAAATTACAAACAGATTCTACATAAGAACAAACCTACAGTCCCTGTCTTGTATGCACCGCCTGTATAGGGCTGTTCAGAGTATATAGGGCCTTTTTTATTTTATGTGCGGGGTTCCCCTTAATATCCATACAAGACCCAAAGGGGCTGGTAATGGGCTGGGGTAGGGGGGGGGGTCATGGGGTAGCTATGCCATTTTTCTTAAAGAATTTCATCCATATTACCGGGACCAGACATTACATTAAAGCCGCAAGCAGTTTTAAATGGCTTTTTTTTCCTTTAGAAGTGTCATTTTGTGCAGGGACAGTTCTAAACACGGGAAACACGTGGCACTTCACAGGCATACTTTAGACACCCCCCAGGTACGATATTTAAAGGAATATTTGACTTTTTTTTTTTCACTTTATGCATCATTAAAATGACTGCTCCCGAAAAACGACCGTTTTTAAAACTTCTTTTTGCATTGATACATGTCCCCTGGTGCAGAACCCGGGTTCCCAAACCCTTTTTAGGACAATAACATGCATAATAGTTGTTATAATTAGCACTTTAGAATTTGAACGTTCGCATCCATTGTATTTAATAGGGTTCTAATGTTCGTTCGAACTTTCGGTCCGTTCGCGGGTTCTGGTGCGAACCGAACCCGGGGGTGTTCGGCTCATCACTACTGCTGAGGGACATCTGTGTGCAGTGTACAATCTTGTAGTAGATCTGCGCTAGTGCAGGGTCTAAGGGCTGTAGGGCTAATTAGAATTAGAACCATTAGAAGTTATGGTATCGCAATTGCGTCCAGCATTTTGCAGCCATTTGAAATCATGGGACGGAATCGCAGGACGAAATCACTACGATTTCATCTGCAATCCTGTGTTAAAACTGAAAATGTATTAATTACACAGGTGCTGTGGCTGATTAAGGTGGTAATTCAACTCAATTAGTGCCTTATCTGCATTAAAATAGCCCCAGAACCTGTGTAATTAAAGATAAAGGTAACACAGAACCTGTGTTTCAAAGGGATGAGTTTGCAACCCTATGTGATCTGCTTGTGATTGGCAACAGCAATCACATGGTACCGACAGCGGCGACAGATCGCACTGAAGTAGAGTACATGGGGGGCGCACAATGCGTCTCCCAGGATCGTACTTTGTGCGCCCCCCACGGGCCGCGCTAAGGTAGTTAATAAACAAGGGGTTAATAAACAGAAACTTACCAGCCCAGGAGTCCAATGCTGTCATCACTCGGGCCAGTCCTTTGCCAGTCTTCGAATCCCAGCGGCGATAGCGGTCGCGCCGTGTTCCTAGGACATGGCAAGACCCCAATCTCAGTAAAGAGCGGCTCTTTACCCATGTGATCGGCTGTGTCCAATCACAGATGCTCATGTTTAAACAAGTAAGTGCCATTTATCGGCTCTCCTAGGCTCACACTGACAGAGTGTGTGGTGAGGAGAGCCAATCCGCAGCATCTCCTCGCAGTTGAGACCTGTACAGGTAATCAGGACACTGATCATCAGTGCTCTGATAACAGTTCAGCCCCAGCAGTGCCCATCAGTGCCACCAATCAGTACCCATCAGTGGCGCTATTCAGTGCCCATTAGTGATGGTAGTCAGTGCTGCCTTTCAGTGCCTGCTCATCAGTGCTGCCCATCAGTGCCATCTATTCGTGCCGCCTATCATTGCCCACCAGTGCCGCCTATCAGTGTCCATTAGTGGCGCCTATCAGTGTCCATCAGTGTGGCATATTAGTGCCACCTAATCAGTGCCCTTCAGTGCCCCCTCATCTGTGCTCATAAGTGCCACCTCATCAGTGCCCATCAGTGCTCCCTCATCAGTGAAGGAGAAAAATTACTTATTTACAAAATTTACTGACAGAAACTTAGAAAAACATATTTTTTCCTGTCTCTCTGTTTATGACAGTTGGGAAATTCGCTGAGCATAAATATACTGTATGTGAATATGTGTAAAGGATGAAGCTTTTACTTATGTGGGTTTAGGGGTACACCAGAAAAGCATGCATGGTATAGACAGCAAAAAAATGCTTCTAGTTAAAGTAAGAATCAACTTTTATACCGTTACCTTAAAGTGGAGCTCCACCCTAAATAGCAACTTTTGCTATTTGGAACCCTCCCCCCCTCCGGTGTCACAATTGACACCTTTCAGGGGGGAGGGGGTTGAAGATACCTGTCTAAGACAGGTATTTTCACCCACATCCGGGAGTCCTCTCTCCGGGAATCTGCGGGAGTGACGTCACTTCCCGCAGACTTCCCTTGGTGTTCTGGGAGACACTTGGCTCCCAGAACACAGGAGCACCAATCAGAACGGCGCAGCGCGACTCGCGCATGCGCCGTAGGGAACCGGGCATGAAGCCGCAGGGCTTCACTTCCTGGTTCCCTCAGCGAGGATGGCGGAGGGAGCAGCAGAGCGACGAGCGGTCGCTCGTCCTCTGCTACGGACGTCGCTGGACTCCAGGACAGGTAAGTGTCCAAATATTAAAAGCCAGCAGCTGCTGTAGCTGTAGCTGCTGGCTTTTAATATTTTTTTTTTTCTGGCGGAGCTCCGCTTTAAAGATAAGCTACACTTTTGCTTTAGTTTGGCCATTGTAATTTTCTAAAACTTTTATTAAATTCCAGTGCTGTTCCCTTGCCTCCCCATTTCTCAGTTTGTGCTTGTGTGAATAGCTTTCTGACTTTCTCCCTGAAGTCTTCAATGAGATAAAATCAAATCTCAGGTATCTAATGCGATATGAGTTTCGTTATTGGAGAGAAAGTCTCTAAAGTTTGTCTGAAGTGACGCAGACAATGCAGGTTATCTCATTACAACAATGAGATTGCATGAGGTGGTTACAGTGAAGACAGACATTCAGAAATCAATTGCAGAATAGAGAACTGTGTGCAATAGGGATGAGCTTCGTGTTCCAGTCGAACCCATGTTCGACTCGAACATAGGCTGTTCGATCGTTTGACGAAGATCGAACATTATGTGCCGTTCGCGTCAAATACGAGTGGCGCGTCACGGCCAATAATTCACTGTGGCATTGCAGTGCATGCTGGTTGATGATTGGCCAAGCATGCACTATGACCCGCATGCTTGGCCAATCACAGCGCCGTGTGAACTGAGAGCCGTAATTGGCCAAAGCCAGGGTTTGACTTTGGACAATTATCGCTCAGGGGGTTTAGTACACGCCCCGGCTTGGCGGCCTTGTGTAGTGTGTTGGAGTTGTTTAAAGTAAAGAGACAGAGAGAGAGACAGTGTAATTTGATTTGAGTTAGATAGAGCAGGCAGGCGAGTCAGTTATCTGCAGTTACAGTGTGTAGAGGATATACAGTATATGCATCCTAGGTGTTGTATATATATTTATACACTGTATTCAGTTTAGCTAGATCCGTTCCTGTTATTCTCTATACTGTGACAGGCAGGCAGGTGATTGTGCTAGCTGCAGTCAGTGTTTCACTTAGTGTACTGTGTGCTTTGCATAGCGTACACCTAAAGCTTACCTGAATACAGTTAGTGGTGTTCTCATAATAAAACCACAGGCAGGGAGCTGCATTAATTTCATATAGTGTACTGCAGTACTTCTGTCCTTTGCAGAGCATTCACTTAAAGGAACCTGAATACAGTTAGTGGTGTTCTCATACTAAAACCACAGGCAGAGAGCTGAACAGGTCTGATCAGGTGCACAGACAGCAAAACAAATGTTACAGGGGTGATAACCCTTCCCTAATCCCTATGTTTTTCAAAAAGCTTAAAAATAGATTTTTTGGCTGGAGTTACACTTAAAAAATTTACCTGTTCCAAATTACAAACAGATTCTCCTTAAAGCGGTTGTATAGTCTTTTTTTTTTACTTTTACCTACAGGTAAGCCTATACTAAGGCTTACCTGTAGGTAAAAAAAATATCTCCTAAACCTTTACAGTTTAGGAGATATTCCCCTTGCACTGTGCCGCTGACTGCAGCGGCGCATGCGCACAGGGGATTCTCGGCTGAAGGCCCGGCGGACGTTGGACCTTGCCGGAAAGAAGTCTCCCGCGTGCATGCGCGGGAGTGACGAATCGCGGCTCCAGCCACTCACAGCGCTGGAGCCGCAATACCCGGAAGACACGCTGAGGCATCATGTCAGCTGCCTCAGCGTGGACCAGGAGGGACACCGACGCCTCGTTCTAAGGTAAGTATTTCATAATGAGCTAGTATGCTGTGCATACTAGCTCATTATGCCTTTTCCTTTACAGGTGTAAAAAAAAAAAAAAAAAAAGTCAGCGGGTATACAACCGCTTTAAGAACAAACCTACAGTCCCTGTCTTGTTTGCACCGCCTGTATACTGTTGTTCAGAGTATATAGGGCCTTTTTTTATTTTGGGTTCCCCTTAATATCCATACAAGACCCAAAGGTGCTGGTAGTGGGTGGGGGGGGGGGTACCCATGCCATTTTTCTCAATGATTTTCATCCATATTGCCGGGACCAGACATTACATTAAAGCCGCAAGCAGTTTTAATGACTTTTTTTCCTTTAGAAATGTCATTTTGTGCAGGGACAGTTCTAAACACGGGAAACACATGCCACTTCACAGGCATACTTTAGACACCCCCCAGGTACGATATTTAAAGGAATTTTTCACATTTTTTTTCACTTTATGCATCATTAAAATCCCTGCTCCCGAAAAAACTGCAGTTTTTAAAACTTCTTTTTGCATTGATACATGTCCCCTGGGGCAGGACCCGGGTCCCCAAACCCTTTTTAGGACAATAACTTGCATATTAGCCTTTATAATTAGCACTTTTGATTTTGAACGTTCGAGTCCATTGTATTTAATAGGGTTCTAAAGTTTGCGCAAACTTTCGGTCCGTTCGCAGGTTCTGGTGCGAACCGAACCGGAGGGTGTTCGGCTCATCCCTAGTGTGCAACAGCTGAAAAGTTTGACCAAAGACAAAAAAAAAACCCTAGCAATGCATAAAGAGGGTTTGTTTTCTTTCTCAACAGAATACT
This sequence comes from Rana muscosa, assembly GCA_029206835.1. Classification (NCBI taxonomy): domain Eukaryota; kingdom Metazoa; phylum Chordata; class Amphibia; order Anura; family Ranidae; genus Rana; species Rana muscosa. The sequence goes on along the minus strand of CM055116.1, from coordinate 745,890,485 downwards.
TGCCGGGGTATTAACTAAGCTAACTTGAAATTGTCAGCGCCACAACTGAGCAGATCTGTGTCAGGTCTATCTGCGCCACCTGTGCCAGTTTCTGTTTTAGAGTTAGGCCAGGTTCACACTGCTTCAACATGGAAGTCGGACGACTTCTGAACCGACTTTGCCCTACAACTTCATGTCCCACTTCCATCTGACTTCAATGAATGGGATATGCCTTTGAACTGACCATACCAGGCCCTTTGAGTCTGATATAGAGGGAGGAACCCCCGCGCTAAAAAAAAATTTTTAAACGGTTTTCCCCCCAAGACCATACCAGACACTAATGCCACGTACACACGATCGTTTTTAATGTCATTTCCAAAAACTAAGTTTTTCTCGACGTGATTTTTCTTGTTTCCTCTCAAGCCTGTCTTGCATACACACGTTCATTAAAAACGCTCGAGCAAAGCGCAGTGACGTACAACACGTACGACGGCACTATAAAGGGGAGGTTCCGTTCGAATGGTGCCACCCTTCATGTTAGTAAAGTTTGTTGAGCGACGATTCGCGCTTTTCAGCCTCGTGCTTTTCAGTCCGTTACAGCGTGACGAATGTGCTATCTTCATTACGAACGCTAGTTTTACCAGAACGAGCGCTCCCGTCTTATACTTGATTCTGAGCATGCGCGTTTTTTTTCCCTCGTAAAAGCATACACACTACCGTTTTTCACGTCGTTAAAAAACAACGGCGTGAAAAACGACGTGAAAAAATAGAGCAGGTTCTCATTTTTTTAGGCCATTTTTCACATCGTTAAAAATGCTCTGGCGCCTACACACGATCGTTTTTAATGCCCAATTTAAAAAATGGCATTTTTAATGACATGAAAAATGATCGTGTGTACGCGGCATTAGGTCTGGTATGGATTTAAAAAAAAAAAACGGCTTGGGGTCCCCCCATAGATCAATACCAGACCCTTATCCAAGCCCGGCAGGTCAGGAAAGGGGGAGACTAGAATGCGCCCACCCCCCCTACTGGACCTTACCAGGCCACATACCCTCAACATGGGGAGGTGGGTGCTTTAGGGCAGGGGGGGCTCTGCGCCTCCCACCCCAAAGTACCTTGTCCCCATGTTGTCCCCTCTTCCCAAAAAAACCTGGGCGGTGCTTGTGGAGGTCTGTGGGTGGGGGGGGCTTATCTGAATCTGGAAGCCCCCTTTAACAAGGGGGCCCCCAGGTCCCGCTCCCACGTGTGAATGAGTAGGGGTACATTGCCCCCCTACTTATTCACCCCAAACAATTCTAAAATTAATAAAAACAGTACACAGGTGTAGCGGATATGTACTTTCCCGGGTGTAATTTTGAATTTAGGCAGAGACATCAGTGATGTGTGATTCCCTGCAGCCCAGTGGGTGGTGCTGTCGCCCTGGGCTGGGGTTGAATCGTTGCTGTGTGCTGTGCCTCCTTTTTGTCCTCCCTCGGCAGCGGTATGGTGGGGCGGGGAACCCGCCGTGCTTGCTGGGAGAGGGTATAAAGGGGGCCGGCCATCTTTGTCACGGGGTGGACGTCCCAGGCACCTTCAGCTTGTGGACGGTGGGTCATGTTGCTCCTCTGGGTGGCTTAGGCCTAGAGGACAGCGGAGGTCGAGTTCCATCTCAGGCACCTTTAGCCTGGGGTGAGGTACTTGGATGGAGGTCCGGAGCTCAGTGCCCAACACTGAGTTCCGCGGGGGAAGGAGATCCTAGGGTACCCAGGGATTGGGTACCCGAATCCGGAAGGCGCAATGGACCGGGGGGAGCTCCTCATTTGAAGTCCCAGTGCAGTATATTGCCGGTGACAAGTGAGTCTCTCGTCGGAGACCCCCTGGAAGGAAATCTACCCTCGTGCGGAGACCAGGACACACTTCTAGGAAGGGAAGTGGCAGCTTACATTGTGTCTGGGCCTGTTCGCATCCACACCTCCTTTTTTGTTCTGTTCTATCAAGGGAGTTCAACTGTTTGTGTTCAGACAAGGAGAATAAAGGAGTGTTGAACTTTAATGGTGTGGAGCTCATTTCCTGACAGACATGGTTCGCGGTGACTCTTGGAGGGAGGATCCAGGTGCACAGCACTGACCCGAAGGTAATACAGAACTGTTGCTTATACCGCACTAACATTTGTGGTGGAAGCTAGGCGTAGTGTTCCCGCTCCCTCCCCTCTAAGATACCCCTAGACAAGTGAAAGACGAGACCAAGAGGGGAGTGTGAGGAGCTGCCGCTACACAGGTTTTTGACAAAGTCCTTTTTAAAAAATTAAGAATGTCCCCACCGTCGTAGCTCCAACGTGTCTTTTTTTTCTGGTGATATCTTCTCCCTCTGGTCTTCTCCCTCCAGGGATGTCTTCTTCCTCCGGTTCTGGTGCGTGCCATTTCTTATATAGCCTTGGGGCGTGGTCATCCGGTGATGTCATCCGGAGACCCCGTGCCCTTCTGACATCACCGCCCGGGGCATGATGGGTCTGGTATGGTCTTGGGGGCGGCACACTGTTTTTTTATTTTTAGTTTGGGGCTAAGATATTATGCAGCTTCAACTCTCTGTATTCTCTGTGCTGTGTGCTGTGCCTGTCACAGCCACAGAACAAAGAACAGATCGCTTCTAATTAACAAAATAATTTGGTTATTTAGAAGCAGCATCTACTTAAAGCGTTTGTTGCCCCAACACTTCATATTTCCTGATATGTGCCTGCTGTACCATGTACTTTTATGAAAAAGTATCCTGTCCTCTTTGTATTGCTTCCTTTATGTGAAATCCCTGGCATTCCTGCTAGTCCACTTGCTTTTCTATTAAAAACTGACCACACTAAGCAGGAGAGCACACCGTGTTCAGTTCTCTAGCTCTGCTGGGAACTCAGTGTGCTCTCCTGCAATGATCAGACTTGTCCTGACACACTGAACAGTCATTCTTCGAGAAGATCAGTGTACTGCTGCTGCTTCTCCTCCCCCCAGCTCTTATGCAGCTGAGAACAGAGGGAATGTGATAATTTATAAAAAAAATATTGATATTGTTTTTATATATATATATATATATATATATATATATATACATACATACATGGTCTGCATTTCATTTCTCTTTTAAACTAAATGGGTTGTTTTACAAGGTGATTGTTTACAATCACTTTAATGTTTAGAGTTTAGAGTAAAGTAAAGTTTAGAGGAGCGCCAGGTGTGACCTTGTTATATGGGATGTGAGCTGACAGCAGACAGCCCACTTCCCTCTCCCTTGCCGTACAGTGAATACACAACATGAGCAGAGACTGCAAAGGGTTAACACCCTCCTTCTCCTTCCACTCTGAGCTGGATCAGCTGTGAGATTGGAGTTTGCAGCTCCAGCTCTCTATTCTCTTTGCTGCGTGCAGAACAGAGAACTCACTACTCCTAAGCCCTGGTTTACATACACAAAGGGGCTTGCACTTATTTTGTTAATTAGGATGGAGCAGCATCTGTTCCATGTTCTAAATTTAGAAGAGTCATGCAAGCTTGTGCCTGCACAACTCTTTGTTAATTCTGAACATTATGCCTGAACAACTGTTTGTTATCCCCCCCCCCCCCTTTAATCCTATCCCAAAAAAACAAATCCAGTCTACTTAAGAAAGGATTTTGGAATAAATGAGTAGCAACTAAAATCAAGAAATTCAAATAACTTCAATACCAGACAATTTTACCCCCTCCTGCCCAGGCCAATTTTCAGCTTTCAGTGCTGTCGCACTTTGAATGACGGTCATGCAATACTGTACAAATATGACATTTTGTGCATTTTGTTAACACAAATAGGGCTTTCTTATGGTGGTATTTAACCACCTCAATACAGGGCACTTATACACCTTCCACACTATCTGCGCTATCACATTTTGAATGACAATTATGCAGTAATGCGACACTGTACCCACCTGAAAATTTTCCCCCACAAATAGAGCTTTCTTTTGGTGGTATTTAATCACCTCTGGGGTTTTTATTTTTTGCTCTACAAATAAAAAAAGTCTGAAAATTTTGAAGAAAAAAACTTTGTAAATAAGTAGGTTTTCTCCTTCACTGATGGGCACTAATGAGGCTGCACTGATGGGCACTGATGAGGAAGTACTGATTGGCACTGATGTGACGGCTCTGATGACGAGGCACTTATATGCAGCACTGATAGCCACTGATAGGCAGAACTGATAAGCAGCACTAATGGGCACTAGTATACAGCACTCATAGGGGGCACTGATGGGCACTCATAGGGGGCACTGATTGACACTCATAGGTGGCACTGGAGGGCACGTAAAGGCGGCATTGATGGGCGGCACTGATAGGCAGCACTGATCAGAGGCACTGGCAGGCATCACTTATGGGCACAGAGTGCCATCCCTAATGGGCAATGATTGCCATCCCTGGTGGGCTCTAGTGGGCTTACCTGGTGGTCATGGGTGGGCATCCTTGGTGACCATGGGTGGGCATCCCTGGTGACCATGGGAGGGCATTCCTGGTAGTCCTGGGTGGGCATCCTCGGGGAGGCTGCCCTAATAATCAATCAGTACAGACCTACCCTGTCAGGAGAGCAGTCCTCTACTCGTTTCTGTCAGCGCGAGTGGAGGAAAAGCTGATATACGGCTTTTCCTGTTTACACTGTGGTCAGCTGTGATTGGACACCACTGATCATGTGGTAAAGAGCCCCCACAGAGGCTCTTTACTTCAATCAGAGATGCGGTGTGTCAGACTGACACCCCCGCGATCGTGGCTTATCTTGCTGGACGTAATATGATGCCGAGTCAGGATAACAGAGCCACTTTCCAGCCATCATTTTTTCTACATGGCGGGCAGGAAGTGGTTAATGACCACTGTTTTATTTTTATTTTTTGCTAAATAAATGAAAAAAGACCGAAAATTTAGAAAAAAAAAAGTTTTTCTTTGTTTTTGTTATAAAACTTTGCAAATAAATAATCTTTCTTCATAAATTTAGGACAAAATGTATTCTGCTACATTTCTTTGGTGAAAATAACCCAAATCACTGTATATTTAGTCTGTAGGAAAGTTAAAGAGTCCACAAACTATGGTATACATCTGAAAATTGATCAATCCTGATGTACTGATGGACTATCTCATTTCTTGATGCCCAAAAATGTCAGGACAGTACAAATACCCCCAAATGACCCCTTTTTGGAAAGTAGACAGTCCAATGTATTTAGTAAGAGGCATGGCAAGTTTTTTGAAGTTGTCATTTGAAAGGACGCCATCCATTGTTTACAACTGTGATCTGACGTGCTGTGATTGGTTACTGCGGTCACATGGTACCCGCAGCAGGCCGCTATAGTGATCAGTCATTGGCTGTGTCTGATGGACGCAGCCAGTGACACTGCACATATGGCGCGATACGGGAGGACATCCACCCGGATCGACGAGAGGTTCCCGCCAGCGTCATCTTGCCAGTGCTAAAGTAGAACTATAGGCAAAACTTTTTATTTTTATTTTGGATAAAGCAAGGAGGGGTTATAACCCCTGTCAGATTTTTTGTTCGCTATCTGTTTTCCATTGCAGATATTTTCCTTCACTTCCTTTCCCATGGCCAAACAGGAAGTGAGAGGATAATCTCTGCAAATTAAGGGAACTCCTTGGGGACCCCCAAGTCACCAGAACTAGTTACCCCATTGGAAGATGTCCCCTCTATTACTTTTCTGGGGACAACCCAAAATGTGGGAATTTCTTTCACTTTCAATAATAATGGGTAAACAAGTCAAAAACTGACAGGTGTTCTAATCCCTCTCCACTCTATCGAAAACTAAAAGTTTTGCCTTCAGTTATACTTTAAAAAGGAACTGCAGTCTGCTCACATAACTTGTAATAAAAACATCTTTGTCATTCTGAAGCTTCCCTCCAACCACTTTGCATATTATTTTATATACACTGTGATTTGATTCTGTACTTGCCAAATATCCTGCAGAAATCTCCCTCCACTAAGTCTGACTGCATCCATTTTAACTGGGGCAGCTGAAGCTGCTGCCTGTTCACTTCCTGGATTTACACAGACACACAGAGACACACCTCCAGCTCTGCAGCCTTGCAGCTTTCATTGGCCCTCTTATGACTCATTCCCCCTCCCTTCCTGGCAAACTCTCACGATAGTGAGAGCTTTGCATGATGTCATAAGCCTAGCCAGACAAGAAACAGGAAGTGGGCTGTATAAGGTATTTGCTGCAGAAAAAAAAAATTACTATCCAAAGTTAAAACAATAAGGGCAGAAGATTTAATAAATGGAAAGTTGAAAAAATTTCTGAAGGTCCGCTTTAACTTTTTTCTTTTAAAACAGGCAGCAGAGTTTTGCACTACATTATTTGACACTCTCTCACCCATTGTTACTGTGTCCAATCCTTACATTATGCTATGTTGATTGACAGTACAGCTTACACAGAGTGAAGCACTGAAAGCCATTTTTGCTCTTTAAGATACTATCTTATTTTTTTTTGTTCTGACACACTCAACTGTGACATGTTGAGAAGGCCAGACAATACACAAGAGATTCACATCTGTCCACAGAAGACACCATAAAAGGTACATTCCTTTTACATAAATTGTTGCAGTTAGACCTATATTTTTGGCCATACAGGTCTAGTAGGACAGCAAAATTTCAAGGAGCATCACTGCTAGTGCTATAGCCAATACTGAAACATGTACCTTACAGGTCATTTAACTACTTCAAAATCGGACACTTTTACCCCCTTCCTGGCCAGGCCAATTTTCAGCTTTCAGCACTATCACACTTTGTATGACAATTGCGCGGTAATGCAACACTGTACCCATATGAAATTTTTTGCATTGTTTTCACACAAATAGAACATTCTTTTGGTGGTATCTAATCACCACTGGGTTTTTTTTTTTTTTTCATAAATAAAGGAAAAATAATGAAATATTTGAGAAAAGGGCATTTTTCTTTGTTTCTGTTATACAATTTTGCAAATAAATAGTCGATCTTCATAAATTTAGGCCAAAATGTATACTGCTACATTTCTTTGGTGAAAATAACCCAAATCAGTGTTTATTATTTAATCTGTAGAAAAGTTATAAAGTCCACAAACTACAGTATGGTATCATAGTTCCCAAAAGTCCCTGATTTCGAGGGACTATCCCTGATTTGGAAAAAGGTCCCTCTGTCCCTTTTTCCTCCTCATTTGTCCCTCATTTTGGTCTGATCTATAGAGTTTTATATAAAGTGCACTATTTATCTTTCAAAAAGTGTTTCCCCGTGCTCAACCTTTAATCCAAATTCTAAATTGCTGTGTGTGTAAAATTCAAAAGCCAGTATACAGAAATAGTAGTGGTAAAAAAAAGCACTTGTGGGTTTAACTAATCTTTTTTTTATGTTTCTCCATACATTTGCTAATAAGTGTCCCTTGTTCTCATCTCAAAAAGTTGGGAGGTATGTGGTATATATATTTGAAAATTGATCAATCCTGATGTACTGACTGTTCTTGAGGCTCAAAAATGCCAGGACAGTACAAATATCCCCTAATTTACCCTTTTTCTAAAGTAGACAATCCAAGGTATTTAGTAGGAGGCATGGCAAGTTTTTTGAAGTTGTAATTTTGTTATCACAATTTTTTGGAAAAAATTTGTTTTCCATACTGTCACCAGTGCAGTACAATGACATCATATGACTGGTTAGGCAGTGATCAGGTACACTGGCTGATGACAGTTGGGGATGAACTGAACACCCCCCCCCCCCCCCCGGTTCGGTTTGCACTACAACATGCGAACAGACAAAAAATTTGTGCAAACATGCGAACACCGTTAAAGTCTATAGGACACGAACGTGAAAAATCAAAAGTCTTCATTTTAAAGGCTTATATGCAAGTTATTGCCATAAAAAGTGTTTGGGGACCCGGGTACTGCCCCAGGGGACATGTATCAATGTGCAAAAAAAACGTTTTTAAAACAACAGGTTTTTTTTAGGAGCAGTGATTTTAATAATGCTTAAAGTAAAACAATAAAACAAATATTCCTTTAAATATCGTGTCTATAGTATGCCTGTAAAGTAGTGCATATTTTCCATGTTTAAAACAGTACAGCAGAAAAATTAAATTTCTAAAGGAAAAAATGTCATTTAACCACTTGCCAACCGCCGCACGCCGATGTACGTTGGCAGAATGGCACGGCTGGGCATACTGGCGTACAGGTACGTCCCCTTTAATATGCACAGCCGTGGGTCACACGCGCGCCGCCAGTGGTGCGCTCGCGACGTGGTCGGGTACTCTGTGACCGCGCCCGCGGGACCCGCGGACCCGATCGCCGCCCGTGTCCCGCGATCGGGTCACAGAGCTGAAGAACGGGGAGAGGTACGTGTAAACAAACCTCTCCCTGTGCTTCCTAGTGTGCCTGTCACTGATCGTCTGTTCCCTGTCATAGGGAACGACGATCAGTGACGTCACACGCCAAACCACGCCCCCCTACAGTTAGAATCACACATTAGGTCACACTTAGCCCCTTTAGTGCCCTCTACAGGTTAACCCCTAAACTGCCAGTGTAATTTTCACAGTAATCAGTGTATTTTTATAGCACTGATCGCTTTAAAAATGACAATGGTCCCAAAATAGTGTCAAAAGTGTCCGATATGTCCGCCATAATGTCACAGTCATGATAAAAATCGCAGATCACCGCCATTACTAGTGTAGCGGGTATTTAAATTGGGGGGGGGGACATTTGGGTTATTTAACCCAGATGTACTAATTGTTAGGGAATCTGAGAATCCCTTTTTGTGGTTCTTGGAGGACTCTGGTGGTGCAGGGTTCCCTGTGGCCTGCTGGTGGCGTCGTCGCCCTGGGCTGGAGTTGAACCCGCACCGCAAGACTGCTCCCTTTTTGTCCTTTCCTGGCGCTGGTACAGCGGGGCGGGGAACCCACTGTGACGCAGGGGGAGAGGAGATAAAAGGGGCGGATGCCCGGACCTTTGGGTTCAGAGTTGGAGGACGCGGCCGCACCCAGGCACCTTCAGCCTGGGTGCTGGCGTTCCGGAGTTCCGGGCCCAGGTGCCCTTGACCTGGCCGGAGCGAGAGATGGAGTCCATTCCAGGCACCTTAAGCCTGGGGTGAGGTACTACTGCCGAAGCCTGGGGCCCAGTAACTTCGACTGGGTTCCGCGAGGGTGGAGGAGTCCGAGGGGCCCTAAGGTGTTGGGACCCGTATCTGAGGCGAGGAGGCCCGGGGAGTGTAACCCTTCCGGATAGTCCGGTACAGCATTAACCCAGTGACGGTGGGGCCTCTGGTAACTCCCTTGGAGGGATGTCTTCCCCCTGACAGGGGCTGCAACGTAGCTAAGGTAACTCCAGTTCCTGTTCACTAGAGTCGCTGGAAGAGACTCTGAAGCCAAAAATTCCATTTAACAGCCACTGAGCTTAGCAACCGTTGGTGAAACCTCAACGGTTTAGTTTTCTTTGATGATTGTGCCTTGACCTACTCTCCACCAATACTGAACTGTTCTATGGGTCTCAAACTGTCTGCTCGCAAAGGACTATTTGTTTGCCGTTATGGAATAAATAAGTGTTGGACCTTTTCAGTGTGTGGTACTCCAATTACTGGAAGCAAAGGGGTGTTATCAGCAGAACAGACTTGGCTCTAAGCATATACACAGGCCCGAATACAACTAGATACTGGCCTTCACCTCTACATGCTGTAATCGAGAGGACATGGGCCGTGGCGCACCTCGCTCTCCCATCCAAGATACCGCTAGACCAGAGCCAGAGTAATCGATAAAGAAGGGGGTGAGGGTGAAGGCCGCTACACGTGGGGGCTCGCAAGTCCGGGATGTGTGTTTCGTGTATGGAGCTGGGAACGTCTGTGTTGGGACTTTGCTACCCGGTGGAGTTCCGAGTAGGTAGGCCATGTTGGCAGGCGCGCCACGAGGCACACCATAGCTGCGCAGTTCGTGGGCGGGGAGAAGGGAAAGCCCGCGAACAAGTGCAGACTGTGGGAGGAGTCTGGCCATGTGGAAGTAGTCACGTGGGGATTCTGGGGCGTGTTGGTCAGTGCGCAATGGAGCAGCAGACAGTCGGGATGACCTCAAGTACCCCATGGATTCCGGTTCCTTACCCCACGAAGATGACTTCCTTTGCTGCTTCCATAACAGATACAGGAATAAGACTTAGGCCCCGAGGACATTTGGCTCTGTATGTATGCAGAGACATAGAGGCCCTCGGTGTGATCTGTCCCGGCTGCTCGGGACTGGTGGTCAGTTTGAAGCCATTCGGGGGATGTGAGGCCTGCAAGGAGTTTCTTTTTGAGGTGGAACCATTCACAGAAAGGCCCCGAGCCTTCCACCTCAACTGCCTCACAGGTACTGCCACTCCGGAAGGGGAGATCCAGGCCTTTGCGGAGATTTCTGTGCACGCTGACCAGGGCAAGGAGAGTGCCCAACCAGAGACCAAGAGAGAAAAATCCGAGGATGCTGCTTCGGTCACCACAAGCTCCCTGCTCCCACCTCCAAAGAGGAAAGTCTGCCTTGTACAGGCATCCTGTGGTCGTGGAAGAGCTTCGCCCCGCTGCTTGCCTGGCCTGGATGGATCCGGCGGGAAAAGCCCTGGACATCCCTGTTCTTCTGAAGGCCCAGGTGAGCCAGGGGTTGGGACTGTGTGTGTGGTTGGAGGTGTCGGGAGTCCATTGTCGGTGGAGCCTGTGAGGGAGGGTGATTCCCCATCTACTGGGAATTACCTGCCCGCGGAAATGTACGACACCTCCGACCTGGAATCGCTGTCCGATGCTGGCGATGATGGCGAGATTGACGAGGTCTTTCACCGCAAGGGTTGGGACAGGATGCCGTTACCCGTGCTCCGCGCACCAAGGGATCTGCCCATGTCAACAGGGGATAGTACACCCCGGGTGAAGGTCCCGGAGGCCGGGGAGGAATCTGGTCTCTTGCTTGCCCTTCCATCCTGTGAATCACCTGCTGTTTCATCCGTTCCGGTGACGGGAACGCAACGTTTATTGCTGCGGGCTCCCAGGTCCAAGCCAACGGAGCTAGTTAAAGTACCTCGGCATCCGGAGTCCATTGTCCAGCCTGGAGAAGGAGACCGTGCCACCATGCCACCTCTGGCCCGGCTACAGTGGCTCTTCTGTCAGAGAGTTGCCCGTGAATATGGGTGGGAGTACCCATACCTACCCCGGGACTTGCTTTTTGAAGTGGAGGTCCTGCGGCAGCGATGGTACGATGAGTTTGTCTGGGAAAAGCTCAAAGTGCGCCATGCTCGCCGATATCTTTCATGCTCATCCCCCGTGTCCAAGAAGTTCAAGGACTGTAAAGCGGAGTGGATGTTGGGTCGGCATATCCATGCGGACAAGGTGCTTATTTGTCGCAAGGACGGAGAGAACATTGAGTATAATGTGGAGACTCTTGATAGGCACCTGAAGCCCTTGTTCCTGCCGCACCCAAAGTTCTACCTTTAGGAGAAAAAGACTCCTGTGTGTTTTCTGTTACTCATTGGTGGACTTTCTGGAGAGCCTTTGCCGGAACGCAATGACTGTGCCCTATTTTTTTTTTTTGATTTGGGCGTTTTACTCTTTTGGAGAAATGGGAGCTGTTACTGTTGTTCTCCCTCCTTCTCCTTGCACTTCAGAGAAATCATTGACTTTGGGGTTTTAGTCAGTGTAGAGAAAAAGAAAAGAAGAAAGTTGTCTGGAAGATTCGACCAAGTGTTATTACTGTGGCACTGTCACCAGGTGGCGGTGCTGCGCAACAATTTTTTTTTTTTTTACACTTGCATCACCATGCTCATTGGAGCGAATGGGTCTTTTCAAGGAGAGGCCCGTTCATTCCAAGAAAGACACACATTGTGTTAGGATGGGGTTTTTTTTCCCCTCTGCAGGAGATTCGTCTGTCAAGGCTACTGAGTATGGGTGGTCCTTAGATAGTCAGGGGGAGGATGATGCATTTGTAAATGTCAGAAGTGTATTACTGAAAGTTTTACTGTTTTATATTTTCCCTTTCCGATTCTAGGTCTTGGCACAATTCAGGGTCAAATTGTGTAGTTGGTCTCTGGGTCAGACTTATGCTGCCATTTCTTGGGAGACGTGGGTTTGCACCAGACACTGGGGACCAGTGTCAAATTACAGGGGGGAGAGTGTAGCGGGTATATAATTGGGGGGGGAGCATCTGGGTTATTTAACCCAGATGTACTAATTGTTAGGGAATCTGAGAATCCCTTTTTGTGGTTCTTGGAGGACTCTGGTGGTGCAGGGTTCCCTGTGGTGAGTTACTACTGCCGAAGCCTGGGGCCCAGTAGCTTTGACTGGGTTCCGCGAGGGTGGAGGAGTCCGAGGGGCCCTAAGGTGTTGGGACCCGTATCTGAGACGAGGAGGCCGGGGAGTGTAACCCTTCCGGATAGTCCGGTACAGCATTAACCCGGTGACGGCGGGGCCTCTGGTAACTCCCTTGGAGGGATATCTTCCCCCTGACAGGGGCTGCAACGTAGCGAAGGTAACTCCAGTTCCTGTTCACTAGAGTCGCTGGAAGAGACTCTGAAGCCAAAAATTCCATTTAACAGCCACTGAGCTTAGCAACCGTTGGTGAAACCTCAACGGTTTCGTTTTCTTTGAGGATTGTGCCTTGACCTACTCTCCACCAATACTGAACTGTTCTATGGGTCTCAAACTGTCTGCTCGCAAAGGACTATTTGTTTGCCGTTATGGAATAAATAAGTGTTGGACCTTTTCAGTGTGTGGTACTCCAATTACTGGAAGCAAAGGGGTGTTATCAGCAGAACAGACTTGGCTCTAAGCGTATACACAGGCCCGAATACAACTAGATACTGGCCTTCACCTCTACATGCTGTGATCGAGAGCACGTGGGCCGTGGCGCACCTGGCTCTCCCCTCCAAGATACCCCTAGACCAGAGCCAGAGTAATCAATAAAGAAGGGGGTGAGGGTGAAGGCCGCTACACTAGTAAAAAAAAAATTATTAATAAAAATGCCATAAAACTATCCATTATTTGGTAGACGCTATAACTTTTGCACAAACCAATCAATAAATGCTTATTGCGATTTTTTTTTACCAAAAATATGTAGAAGAATACGTATCGGCCTAAACTGAGGAAAAAAAAGTTTTTTTATATATTTTTTGGGGACATTTATTATAGCAAAAAGTAAAAAATATTGCATTTTTTTCAAAATTGTCGCTCTATTTTTGTTTATAGCGCAAAAAATAAAAATAGAAGAGGTGATCAAATACCACCAAAAGAAAGCTCTATTCGTGGGGAAAAAAGGACGTCAATTTAGTTTGGGAGCCACGTCGCACGACTGCGCAATTGTTAGTTAAAGCGACGCAGTGCCGAATCGCAAAAAGGGGCCTGGTCCTTTAGCAATAAAATGGTCCGGGGCTTAAGTGGTTAACCGCGTCAGTCCCTGAAGATTTTACCCCCTTCCTGACCAGAGCACTTTTTACAATTTGGCACTGTGTCGCTTTAACTGCCTAATGCTAAAATTAAATTTGCATCCTTTTTTCCCACAAATAGAGCTTCCTTTTGGTGGTATTTGATCATCTCCGCGTTTTTTATTTTTTGCTCTATAAACAAAAAAAAGAGCAACAATTAAATATATATATATATATATATATATATATATATATATATATATATATATATATATATATATTACTTTTTGCTATAATAAATATCCCCAAAAATGTTTTAAAAAAAAAAACAAATTTCTTCATCAGTTTTAAAAGAATATATATTCTTCTACATATTTTTGGTAAAACAAATCACAATAAGCGTATATTGATTGGTTTGCGCAAAAGTTATCGCGTCTACAAACTATGGGAAAGATTTATGTTATTGTTGTTTTAACTAGTAATGGCGGTGATCTGCTGATTTTTAGCGGTACTGCGACATTGTGGCCGATAGATCGGACACTTTTGACACATTTTTGCGACCATCAGCGATCAGAGCTATAAAAATGCACTGATTACTGTGTAAATGTCACTGGTAGGGAAGGGGTTAGTACTAGGGGGTGATCAAGGGGTTAAATGTGTTCCTTAGTTAGTGTTTCTAACTGTATGGGGATAGGACTGACTGGGGGAGGAGACATATTGTTGTTCCTACTTAGTAGGAACAACAATATGTCTCCCCTCCCCCTGACAGAACAGCCATGCTGGCTCTCGTGCCCGTGATCGCGGGTGGCCAGCGGTGACACATTGGGACCCCCGCCGTGATGCGGGCGCACGTGCCTCCGGCGGCTCTTAAAGGGAACAACGTACCCAAACATTGTTTTGCGCAGCTGTGCCATTCTGCCGACGTATATCGCCGTGAGCCGGTCAGCAAGTGGTTAAAATTGCTCGTGGCTGTAATGTATTGCCAGATTCCGGCAATATACATAAAAAATCATTGAAAAAAACGGCCTTTGGGTCTGGTATGGATATTAAGGGGAACTCAACGTATTTTTTTTTAAAAAATGGCGTGGGGTTCCCCCCTAAAATCCATACCAGACCAGGGCCGGACTGGGAATAAAAACCAGCCCTGGAAATAAAATTCATACCAGCCCCATAGCATTATTATACCGGCCCAACAGCAAAACGTCATTATTTTCTTGTTCATAAAAGGGAAAACGATGGTCAGAGACTGGAGACATGGTACAAGAGATGGTCAGAGACTGGAGACATGGTACAGGAGATGGTCAGAGACTGGGGACATGGTACAAGAGATGGTCAGAGAATGCAGACATGATACAATAGATGGTCAGAGACTACAGGCATGATACAAGAGATGGCCAGAGACTGCAGGCATGGTACAAGAGATGGTCAGAGACTGCAGACATGGTACAGGAGATTGTCAGAGACTGAAGACATGGTACAAGAGATGGTCAGAGACTGAAGACATGGTACAAGAGATGATCAGAGACTGGAGACATGGTACAAGAGATGGTCAGAGAATGCAGACATGGTACAGGAGATCAATGCTGCCTCATCAGTGCCCATCAATGCAGCCTCACTGTGCCCATCATTGCAGCCTCACTGTGCCCATGAATGTAGCCTCACTGTGCCCACCAATGCAGCCTCACTGTGCCCATGTATGCCGCCTTACTGTGCATATGAATGCCGCCTTACTGTGCATATGAATGCAGCCTTACTGTCCATAAATGCAGCCTTAATGAGCGTATGAATGCAGCCTTACTGTCCATGAATGCAGCCTTACTGTCCATGAATGCAGCCCATGAATGCAGCCTTACTGTCCATTATTGTAGCCCATGAAAGCAGCCTTACTGTCCATGAATGCAGCCCATGAATGCAGCCTTACTGTCCATTATTGCAGCCCATGAAAGCAGCCTTACTGTCCATGAATGCAGCCCATGAATGCAGCCTTACTGTGCACGAATGCAGCCCATGAATGCAGCCTTACTGTCCATGAATGCAGCCCATAAATGCAGCCTTACGGTCCATGAATGCAGCCTTACTGTGCATGAATGCAGCCCATGAATGCAGCCTTACTGTGCATGAATGCAGCCTTACTGTCCATGAATGCAGCCCATGATTGCAGCCTTACTGTGCATGAATGCAGCCCATGAATGCAGCCTTACTGTGCATGAATGCAGCCCATGAATGCAGCCTTACTGTGCATGAATGCAGCCCATGAATGCAGCCTTACTGTGCATGAATGCAGCCCATGAATGCAGCCTTACTGTCCATGAATGCAGCCCGTGAATGCAGCCTTACTGTGCGTGAATGCAGCCTTACTGTGCAGGAATGCAGCCCATGAATGCAGCCTTACTGGAATCAAATGCAGCCCATGAACGCAGCCTTACTGTGCATGAATGCAGCCTTACTGTCCATGAATGCAGCCCGTAAATGCAGCCTTACTGTAATCGAATGCAGCCCATGAAAGCAGCCCATAAATTCAGCCTTACTGTAATCAAATGCAGCCCATGAATGCAGCCTTACTGTAATCAAATGCAGCCTTACTGAGCCCATCAATAATTGATACTTGCCTGGATTACATACACCAGGCATCTCCAGCGCTGTGTGTGAGAGCTGGCTGGGTCTGTCTTCGGCTGTGCTGCCTGTAGACCTGCTCGTGTGATAGTAGATGGGAACACTGAATGAATCAGTGTTTCGCCTATCACACGAGTCGGTCTAGGGGGGCGGGACCTTCCTACAGGCAGGCAGCACAGCCGAACACAGACCTAGTCAGCTCTCACACACAGCGCGGGAGATGCCTGGTGTGTGTGATACATAGGAGAGAGAGAGAGGGAGGGGAGCGCTGCAGTCAGCCGCAGCTCAAAGCAGCCCCAGGACAGGCAGCCTACCAGGATTTTTCCCGCTATCCCGGTGGGCCAGTCCGGCCCTGTACCAGACCCTTATCTGAGCAAGCAGCTATGGCAGGCCAGAAAAGGGGGGGACGAGCTAGTGCCCCCCTCCTGAATCATACCAGGTCGCTTGCCCTCAACATGGGGAGGGAAATTTGGGGTCCCTCCAAAGCACCTTGTCCCCATGTTAATGGAGATGAGGGCCTCATCCCCACAACCTTTGCCAGGTGGTTGTGGGGGTCTGCGGACAGGGGGCTTATCAGAATCTGAAATCCCCTTTAACAAGGGGGCCCCCAGATCCCGACCCCTCTATGTGAATGGGCATGGGGTACATTGTAGTCCTACCCATTCACCCAAAATTGTAAAAAAAAATCCAATTCATTCTTTTATGAAAAAAATAAAATAAAAACGTGTCCCGCGATGTCCATCCATCTTCAATCACGGCGCCTGGACCCGAAAAATAGAAAAAAAATCTCTGCCTCGATGGGAGGCGTCCCGCTGCCTGCTGTTTTTTATCTGTGACCGCTGTTATATAGGCAAGGGCGGGGTCACCCGGTGACGTAAACGGGTAACCCCGCCCCCTCTATCGTCACATGATTTTTTTCAATTTTTCCGGTCCAGGCGCCGTAATTAAAGATGGATGGACATCGCTGGACACTTTTTTGACACTTTTTTTGGTGAATGGGTAGGGGAACAATCTACCCAATATCCATTTACATAGGGAGGGGCCGGGATCTGGGGGCCCCCTTGTTGGACCCCCACACCATTTTTTTTTAATTTTGGATAGGGGTTCCTCTTAAAATTCATACCAGACCTGAAGGGCCTGGTATGGATTTTGTAGGGGACCCCACGCTGTTTTTATTTTTTTAATTTTGGCGTGGAGTTCCCCTTAAAATCTATACCAGACCAAAAAGGCCTGGTATGGACTGGGGGGGGGGGAACCCATGCCGTTTTTTTCTTAATTCTGTCATAGGGTTCCCCTTAACCACTTCAATACACTATATAATATACTGTACACTATATACACTCCACTGACTGCACTATATACTCTGAACTGCAGTATATATACTATATGGACTACATTAACCACTTCCCGCCCAGTCAATAGCAGATTGACGTCCGGGAAGTGGTTCTGTTATCCACCCTGGACGTCATATGACGTCCTGCGGGATAACAGCCGCCGCGCGCCCGGGGGGCGCGCATCGCGGCGATCGGTGGAGCGGTGGGTCAGTCTGACCCACCGCTACACTGATCTCGGTAAGAAGCCTCCGTCGGAGGCTTTTTACCACGTGATCAGCCGTGTCGAATCACGGCTGATCACAATGTAAACAGGAAGAGCCGTTGATCGGCTCTTCCTCACTCGCGTCTGACAGACGCGAGTAGAGGAGAGCCGATCGGCGGCTCTCCTGACAGGGGGGGTTCGCGCTGATTGTTTATCAGCGCAGCCCCCCCTCGGATACCCACACTAGGCCACCAGGGAAGCCCCCCAGGACCACCAGGGAAGCCCCAATCATGTGGATGGCCCCCATGGCCATCCACATGTAGTAAAAAGAAATAAATAAAATAAAAACATTAAAAAAAATATGCCAATCAGTGCCCACAAATGGGCACTGACTGGCACTTTCACAATGTGTGGTGGCTGGCATTGCTGGGCACCAGTGCCACCAATGCCACCTACTAGTGTCCATCAGTGCCACCTATCAGTGCCCATCCGTGCCAATCTGTGCCCACCTATCAGTGCCCGTCCATGCCACCTATCAGTGCCACCCATGAGTGCCCATCAGTGCCGCCTATGAGTGCCAATCAGTGCCGCCTATGAGTGCCAATCAGTGCCGCCTATGAGTGCCAATCAATGCCACCTATGAGTGCCCATCAGTGCCGCATACCAGTGCCACATATCAGTGCCCATCAGTGCCGCCTATCAGTGCCCATCATCAGTGCCACCTCATCAGTGCCCATCAGTGCCACCTCATCAGTGCCACCTCATTGGTGCCACCTCATCGGTGCCCATCAGTGTCGCCTTATCAGTGCCCTTCAGTGCCACCTTATCAGTGCCCGTCATTGAAGTAGAAAAGGTACTTATTTACAAAAAAAATTAACAGAAACAAAGAAAAACTTAGTTTTTTAAAAAATGTTGCTCTTTTTTTATTTGTTGTGCAAAAAATAAAAATCGCAGAGGCGATCAAATACCACCGAAAGAAAGCTCTATTTGTGGGAACAAAATGATAACAAATTTGTTTGGGTACAGTGTAGCATGACCGCGCAATTGTCATTCAAATTGCAACAGTGCTGAAAGCTCAAAATTGGCTTGGGCAGGAAGCTGTATAAGTGCATGGTATTGAAGTGGTTAAATACTCTGAAGTGCAGTAAATATACTATATGGACATCACTATATACTCTGAACTGCAGTATATATACTATACGGACTGCACTATATACTCTGCAGAAAAATTGGGCCTTTGCATTTGGTAACCCCTCACAGTTACTCTTGTTGGGCGCAGGAACGAGCCCTGCTGTTAAATATTATTTAAAAAATTGTAATTACATGCCCCTGTTAAACAGGGGCAGAAAAATTGAGCCTTGGGTGTTGGTGGAGCACTGAACCAAAAATATTGTTGGAAGCTAGCATCATCAAGATTCAGGAGTAATAGGATAGGCAGCATAGGCAGTCTTCAAGGGAACCCAAATCCATGGCAAATTTAACTAGTTACATCAGCATCAGGTTCTTGATAGCAGCTGATCCAGGACTGAATCATTTTTATAAATGTGAGCCTATTAATGGAGTCTGTGGACAGGCACACTCTTTGATCCGTTACAAACCCTCCAGCAGCACCGAATGTGTGTTTAGAAAGCATGCTGTATGCAGGACAGGCCAGTAGCTCGATTGCATATTGAACAAGTTCTGGCCAGTGGTCCATCCTCAAGACCCAGTAACCCAATGGATGCTCTGTTGGAAAGGTCTCCAAGTCTGCTCTTGCCCCTACATATTCCTGCACCATATAATGCAGACGCTGGCAATGGTTGCTTGAACCTTTCAGACCTTGGCGCTGAGGACTGAAAATTTGTTTAAAGGCATCAGTCAGCCGGCCACCTTCTTCACAGCTTTTCCTCTGTCCGAAAAAAACCTCAAAAACACATTGTCCAGCACCAGGAAATGGTAACCTCCAAGGGTCTGGAAATGCATTACACAAACCTTTCTTCAAGGCCTCCTGAAGATGTTTCATCCTCTGCTCCCTCTGCGAAGGAAGGATAAGTTATGCAACTTTACCCTTGTAACGTGGATCAAGAAGGGTTGCCAGCCAGTAATGATCCCTCTCCTTGATACCACGAATCTTAGTGTCCTTTTGCAGGCTTTTCAGAATAAGGGAGGCCATGCAGCGTAAGTTTGCAGAGGCATTCGATTCTGAGTCCTCTGGGTCACTAAGGATGACATTATCCGGAACTACCTCCTCCCAGCCACGTACAACTCCTTGGGTTTCTGGGGACTGAAAACCATCCCTTGAAGGCTGCTGCGTGTTATCCTCTACATCCATGCTGACACAATCCTCATCCTCCTCTTCTTCCTGTGTGTTTGGCAGCCCCACAGGAATGCTATCTGGATAAAGGGGGCCTTGAGAGGAAAGGAAGTCCTCCTCTTCCGCCCGCTGTTCTGCCTCAAGTGCCCTGTCCATGATTCCACGAAGCGTGTTCTCCGGCAGGAAGACTAGAGGGACAGTGTCACTGATGCATGCATTGTCGCTGCTCAATATCCTTGTGGCCTCCTCAAATGGTGACAGGACAGTGCATGCATCCTTGATCAGTAGCGACTGGCGTGTGACCCTGTCCTGGTGCCATACCCGCACAGGTACTCATTGATGGCCCTCTGCTGTGTGTGCAACTGCTGCAGCATTGCCAATGTTGAGGAGTTCCACCTGGTGTCACAAATGAGGTGGTTGGTGGGCAGGTTGCATTCCCGTTGAATATCAGCAAACCAAAGCACTGGCATTGTATGACTGGCGGAAATGACCACAGACTTTTTTGGCCTGCCTCAGGAGATCTTGTAAGCCTGGATACTTGGTCAAAAAACGCTGCACCACCAAATTCAGAACGTGTGCCAAACATGGAACATGGGTCAAGTATCCCTGTTGGAGGGCGGAGAGAAGGTTGGTGCCAATGTCGCATACAACCATTCCTGGCTCAAGCTGCCGTGGCGTCAACCACCTCTGAGCCTGCCCCTGCAGAGCTGACAGAATCTCTGCCCCAGTGTGGCTCCTGTCCCCTAGGCAGACCAACTGAAGCACTGCATGGCATCTTGTAGCCTGACTGCTTGCGTAGCCCCTTGAACACTTACGGAGCACTGCTGGTTCAGAGGACAATTCTGCAGAAGAGGCCATAGAGGAAGAAGAAGAGGAGGGGTGGAGCAGGGAGCTGTGGCAGAATCACCACCAGCTTTTTGGAGGCGTGGTGGCGAAACAAGCTCCAACAACACTGTCCTGCATCCTTCCCAGCTGCCAGCAGAGTTACCCAGTGTGCCATGAAGGAAAAGGTAACATCCTTGCCCATGCCTGCTGGACCATGAGTCAGAGGTAATATGAACTTTGCTGCTGACCGCCCTGTCCAACAAGGCCAAAACCCTGCCTTCCACATGACGGTAGAAAGCCGGAATGGCCTTACATAAAAAGAAATGCCATTTTGGAACTTGCCACTGTGGTACAGCACATTCCACAAATTCACAAAGAGGGCAGCATCTACCAGCTGAAAAGGCAGCAGTTGCAGTGCTAGCAATTTGGCCAAGCTAGCATTTAGACGCTGAGCATGTGGATGGCTGGGACAGAATTTATTTTTACAGTTCAGCAACTGAGGTAACGAAATTTGCCTGCTGAAATTAACTGGTGGTGTACTGCTAGCAGATTGGCTGCAAGTACTTGTGGCACCTATTTCTATACCTTCATTCCTCTCAGTGCAGGTTTTTGAGAGGACTGGAGGTATAGTAGGGTTTGAGATCCCAGATGAGGAGCAAGGAAAAGTCCGCCTTTTTCTAAGATGTGGGTTTTTCTGGTGCTGTTGCCAACGGACAGCATGGCAGGTCGTCATATGTCTGGTCAAGCATGTGGTGCCTGTCATGGATATGCATTAATGTCTGTCTGCCATCTTACCTTTCCTCCTCATGTGTTCATCTTAGAGGCCAGACTCTCTCTCACCTGGCTTCCTTTATAATCTCCTCCCAGCCTGACTCCACCCCAGGCCCTATCACAGAACACTATGTTAACCTGTGCACTGCAAGCCTGCTTTGCTGATCAATGTGTTTGTTATGCATTGTGTGTTTGGGTTCCTGCCTGCCGTGTGCTACGTCTGTCTCTCTGTTACGTTATTGGCTTGTCCCCAACTATCCCTGTCTGCTTGTGACCCTTGACCTTCGGCTTGTCCTTCGTTATCCTTGTCTGCTTGTGACCCTTGACCTTCGGCTTGTTATTCGTTATTCTTGTATCTTGTGCTGCTGCTTCCCCTCTTCTCCCCTTACCCTACGGGGTGTGAGCTAGGAGACTCTAGGGGCCGCGACCTGGACCTAGCCTGCAGCGTAACATCCTCACCACTAGAGGCTATGGAAAAGACCTGCTGGGTCTTAGACTCCGCGCCCTGGGGAATCTTGGCTCTAGCTTCCTGTGGGATCCCGGTTGTGCTCCTCTGGTCCCGCTTTCCACAACCACCCAGTTTCCTATCCGCAGCAGTCAGCCACAGGGTTCACTATCTTGTGGTGCGCTCCTGTCCCCCTACGGTGTGCACCTGTCATCTGGCCACAGGTGACCTGACAGTTTGATCAGCCGTGGACCCGGCTGATATGCCGCTCCCCACGGATGATCCATTGCGGAGCATAGTCCGCAGACTTGAAACCCAGGAATCGAATCAGACTCAGGTGATGCGATTCCTCCAGGATCTGGCTTCTCGATTCGAGCAGCTTCAGGCCTCCTTGGGAACCCCGAATCCGCAACCTCAAGTACAACCAGCGGCTGTACCTATCGCACCAGTCGCAGCCACACACTCACTAAAACTGCCAGCTCCGTTCCGTTTCTCTGGGGACTCCAAGGCCTGCAGGGGGTTTCTCAGCCAATGCACGATTCATTTTGAGCTTCAGCCTCAAAACTTCCTGTCTGACCGGGCCAAGGTAGCCTATATCATTTCCCTCCTCTCCAGTGAAGCTTTAGCCTGGGCTGCCCCCCTGTGGGAGAGGAATGATCCGGTGGTTTCCAGCCTGTCCGACTTTTTGAAGCTCTTTCGTAATATCTTCGAAGAGCCAGCTCGGGCTTCTTCAGCGGCTAGTGCTGTCTTACGTCTTCGCCAAGAATCTAGTTCAGTGGGACAATATGCTCTTCAGTTCCGTATCCACACAGCTGAATTGAGCTGGAATAATGAGGCCCTGGTTGCTACCTTTTTACATGGCCTCTCTGACAGAGTGAAGGACGAATTAGCGGGAAGAGCCATTCCCGTCGGTCTGGACGATGTAATTTCGTTATGCAATCAGATTGACATTCGTTTTCAAGAGAGGTCCCTAGAAAAAAGACGCCAGCACTCTCTGGGTCCTAGCCAGTCTGAGCTCCCCTCCCTTCGTCCCGTGGATCATCCTCCATCTGCTGAGGAACCTATGCAGCTGGGCCGGACCAGACTAGCCCCCAAAGAACGTGCTAGGCGCAGAAATCTGGGCTTGTGCCTCTATTGTGGGGGTAAGGGTCATTTTCGTGACTCCTGCTTGCTTCGTCCGGGAAACGCTCGGGTCTAATACATTTGGAAGGTGGAGTATTGGACCCAGAAACATCACCTTCTCACCTTCTCTTGCCAGTGTTCCTTCATGTAGGCACTTCTCCTCAGTCAGCCCTTGCATATCTGGATTCCGGGGCTGCCAGCAATTTTATGGATTGGAGAACTGCTTCTTCTATGAAGCTTACCCTTTCACCTCTCACTACCCCATTGGTAGTCTGGGCAATTGATGCCACTCTTCTCCCAGGGGGCCCTATTCGCTTCCAGACGCTACCCATTAAGATGTCAGTAGGGATTCTCCACCAGGAGTGGATATCCTTTCTCATTCTACCCAAGGCCTCTACCCCCGTTGTATTGGACCTTCCTTGGCTACAGATCCACTCTCCACATGTGGACTGGGTCTCTGGGCAGATCCTGGCCTGGGGTTCCTCTTGTTTCTCATCGTGTCTTCTCAAGGTGGCCCCCAAGGAGAGTCTTCCGGTTGCTGCCACTTCTGTTTCTTCTGATCTTCCTGCTGCATACAGCGATTACCGGGATGTGTTCTGTAAGAAATCAGCTGAGGTGCTTCCTCCCCACAGGTCTTTTGACTGTGCTATTGATCTTCTCCCCGGAGCAACTATACCCAGGGGTCGTACCTACCCTCTGTCAATCCCAGAGACCCAGGCCATGTCTGAGTATGTCGCAGAGAATCTGGAGAGAGGTTTCATCCGGAAATCCTCATCGCCTGCAGGGGCAGGGTTCTTTTTTGTTGCCAAAAAGGATGGTACCTTAAGACCCTGCATCGATTATCGAGGTTTAAATGTGGTTACTATTAAAAATCGAAACCCCTTACCCTTGATATCTGAGCTATTCGATAGGTTGAAGGGTGCCTCCATTTTCACCAAGTTGGATTTCAGAGGCGCGTACAATCTCATTCGAATACGGGAGGGTGACGAATGGAAGACTGCATTCAACACTAGAGACGGGCATTACGAATACCTGGTGATGCCTTTTGGTCTGTGTAATGCTCCAGCCGTGTTTCAAAACGTTGTCAATGAAATCTTCAGAGATCTGCTGTACCAGTTTGTTGTCATCTATCTGGATGACATTCTGATCTTTTCTGAAAATCTGCTCGTCCACAGAAACCATGTCCGCACTGTACTTCAGCGTCTTAGAGAGAACAATCTCTATGCCAAGCTGGAGAAATGTTCCTTTGAATGTTCTGAGGTCCTGTTTCTGGGGTGCTTTGTCTCATGTTCGGGTCTTCGTATGGATCCTGGGAAGGTCTTGGCTATTACCAACTGGCCTCTTCCTGCTAGCCTCAAGGCCATACAGCGCTTTCTTGGCTTCACAAATTATTATAGGCAGTTCATAAGGAATTACTCTTCGATTGCCGCGCCTATTATCGCTTTGACCAAGAAGGGTGTGAATGCCAAAGACTGGCCTCCCGAAGCTGTCTCTGCATTTCACAACCTGAAACAGGCCTTTGTTTTGGCCCCCTCTTGAGGAGACCAAATTCTGGGAATGCATTTTTTATTGAAGTGGACGCTTCCTCAATGGGGGTGGAAGCTGTGCTTCTTCAAATCTTTGAGTAGAGACGTCAACCATGTGCGTTCTTCTCCAAAAAAAATTCTCAGGCAGAGAGGAATTATGCCATCGGTGATCGGGAACTTCTCGCAATTAAATTGGCGTTAGAGGAGTGGCGTCATCTCTTGGAGGGTTCCCCTCACTCCATAACGATCTTTACTGATCACAAAAATTTACAATATCTACAGAATGCTAATTGTTTGAATCCTAGACAGGCCAGGTGGAGTCTCTTCTTTGCCCGTTTTAATTTCACGATTACCTACAAACCTGGTTCCTGCAACGGTCGGGCTAATGCGCTCTCTAGGTCATTTGACACTTTGGACGAGGAGTCCGCCCCTGAACCTGAGCCGATCATTCCAACCTTGTGCATTGTTGCTCACTCTACCACCCTGAAGTCAAAAATTCCGCCTGGTAAGACCTTTGTCCCCACTGAGCTAAGAGCTAAGATCCTTTGTTGGGGACATGATTCCAAGGTGGCAGGTCATTCTGGATTCCTCCGATCCTTCCTACTCATCAGTCGTCACTACTGGTGGCCTAATCTCCGCTCAAACGTCAAAGACTACGTTAAAGCTTGTCATGTCTGTGCCCAGTCCAAATCCTCCACACAAGCTCCTGCTGGTCTCCTCATGCCCTTGCCCATTCCTAAGGAGCCCTGGGCTCATATTGCCATGGATTTTATCACTGACCTCCCACTGTCTGAGAATAATACAGTCATTTGGGTGGTAATCGATCGGTTCTCCAAGATGGCTCATTTTGTTCCTCTTCCTGGTCTTCCTTCTGCCCCTGCCTTGGTTCCCATTTTCATTCGAGAAATGTTCTGCCTTCATGGGGTTCCTTCTCATATTGTTTCCGACAGGGGAGTCCAATTCACGTCTCGTTTTTGGAGAGCCTTTTGCAAATCCCTCAATATTGTCTTGGATTTTTCCTCTTCTTACCATCCCCAATCCAATGGACAGACTGAGAGGGTTAATCAGGAGTTAGAGGTCTTTCTTTGCACCTTTGTGTCTTCTCACCATGACGATTGGTCCTCTCTACTCCCGTGGGCAGAATTCTCCCATAACAATCATGTGAATACCAGTTTGCAGAAGACACCCTTTTTCACAGTTTATGGAAAACACCCTCAACTTCCTCTTCCCATGATCGTTTCTCCAGATATTCCAGCTTTGGCTTCGGTTCAGGAGTCTCTCAATTTCGTTTGGGGTGACGTTCATGATTCCCTCCGGGCAGCTGCTGAAAAATTCAAAGGCTTTGCTGACCGCCGCAGGCGTAAACCGCCTTCCCTTCAGCCAGGGGACAAAGTCTGGCTCTCTACCAGGAACATCAAGCTCCGAGTTCCTTCTCTGAAGTTTGCTCCACGATTCATTGGTCCATACACTGTAACTGCTAAACTGAAACCGGTTTGTTTCAAACTCCAGATTCCTAAGAGCCTTAAAATCACTAACTCGTTCCATGTTGCTCTTCTAAAGCCTTTAGTCCTCAATAAATTCTCTCGTCCTCTCCCTACCGTGGCGCCTGTTTCTGAGGATAATCAGGAGTACGAGATCAGTCAAATTCTGGACTCCCGACTCTGTAAAGGCGTTCTTCAGTACCTCGTTCATTGGAAAGTGTTTGGTCCTGAGGAGAGGTCTTGGATCACTGCATCTGAGGTCTTTGCACCCCGTCTGTTAAAGGAGTTTCATCTGAAGTTTCCCTCTAAACCTGGGCCCAGGCGGGGAAGGGGGAGGCCTCGTAAGAGGGAGGGTACTGTCATGGATATGCATTAATGTCTGTCTGCCATCTTACCTTTCCTCCTCATGTGTTCATCTTAGAGGCCAGACTCTCTCTCACATGGCTTCCTTTATAATCTCCTCCCAGCCTGACTCCACCCCAGGCCCTATCACAGAACACTATATTAACCTGTGCACTGCAAGCCTGCTTTGCTGATCAACGTGTTTGTTATGCATTGTGTGTTTGGGTTCCTGCCTGCCGTGTGCTAAGTCTGTCTCTCTGTTGCGTTATTGGCTTGTCCCCGACTATCCCTGTCTGCTTGTGGCCCTTGACCTTCGGCTTGTCCTTCGTTATCCTTGTCTGCTTGTGACCCTTGACCTTCGGCTTGTTATTCGTTATTCTTGTATCTTGTGATGCTGCTTCCCCTCTTCTCCCCTTACCCTACGGGGAGTAAGCTTGGAGACTCTAGGGGCCGCGACCTGGACCTAGCCTGCAGCGTAACATCCTCACCACTAGAGGCTCTGGAGAAGACCTGCTGGGTCTTAGACTCCACGCCCTGGGGAATCTTGGCTCTAGCTTCCTGTGGGATCCCGGTTGTGCTCCTCTGGTCCACAACCACAACCACCCAGTTTCCTATCCACAGCAGTCAGCCATAGGGTTCACTATCTTGTGGTGCACTCCTGTCCCCCTACGGTGTGCACCTGTCATCTGGCCACAGGTGACCTGACAGTGCCCTATCGGCTGCTGTTCTGGCCACGCTTGATCCGCTTCAGACTGCAAATGCATTTGTGTGATCTGCTGCACACGTGTCGAAAAAAGCCCACACCAAGAAACTTTTGCAAGTCAGCGGGGAGTCAGCAACACCCTGCACCTGCGGAGCTCTGTGGTGTGATGCAATAGAGTGGCTGCCCTTAAGCTGCCCCCTGGAGGACATCCTGCCTCATTGGAGTTGTGTCTCCTCCTCCTCCTCCACCTCACTTTCCTCCTCTCTTCTCTCAGGCACCCAAGTACAGTCAGTGACCTCATCATCCCCTCCCTCCTCATCACTGGAGCAAACTTGGCAGTTTGCTGCAGCTGGGGGAACATGACTGCCCGTTTCTTGTCCTTCTGTGGCACCCCCTCTCTTTAGGCTCACGTTACTCCCTTCCTCAACCTGGGAACCAACATCGGAGCCTTCAAATTGCTGCGCATCCTCCAGCAGCATGAAACCGACACTATGGTCGAATAATTCTGGTGACTCCTCCGTGCATGATGGTGGGGCTATGGAAGGAGTAACTGTGGACAAGGAGCCGGTGGAATAGGCCGCTTTGGCAGCTGCATTGGAAGGCAAACTACTATGAGCCTGGGTGACAGAGGATGAGGAGGATGAGGACAGCTCCGTTATCCTCTCCACCAACTCTTCTGCATGTTGTGGCTCAACAACACGACCAGCAGCAGAGAAAAAGGACAAGTGTACCCCTCGGCCGCCTGCAGAGGATGCACCATGTCCAGGACCACCACTGTTGACTGTAGACACAGAGGCTTATATACTGTGTACACAGCCTGCACTATATTAGAAACTGTACACCGGCTGCACTGTATTATATACTGTGTACCCCGCCTGAAGTGTATTAGAAACTGTACACAATGTATTATATACTGTGTACCCCGCCCGCACTGTATTAGAAACTGTACACCGGCTGCACTGTATTATACAGTATACTATGTACACCACCTGAAGTGTATTAGAAACTGTACACGCTGTATTATATACTGTGTACACCAAATGCACTGTATATATACAGTAGGTGCTGCCGATATTGTGTTTCTATCGCGCTCCCATCGCCGAGATTCTCGGCGACAGGAGTGCCGAGATGTCGGCAGCAGGGTGGCGACACGTGTCGCGCTCGCTCCAATGGGGAGGAGACGCGACACTGTCTTGAGCGGGGAGGAGACGCGGATTCCAGGCACTGCGTTTGGTATGAATCCTGAGCGGGAACTCCACGCCAATTTTTAAAGATAAAAACGGCGTGGGTTCCCCCTCCAGGAGCATACCAGGCCCTTGGGTCTGGTCTGGATTTGAAGGGGAACCCTACGCCGAAAAAATGGCGTGGGGGTCCCCCTCGAGATCCAAACCAGACCCTTATCCGAGCACGCAACCTGGCAGGCCGCAGGGGAAGAGGGGGGATGAGAGCGGCCCCCCTCCCTCCTGAACCGTACCAGGCCGCATGCCCTCAACATGGGGGGTTTGGTGCTCTGGGGCAGGGGGGCGACCTGCAGGCCCCCCCACCCCAGAGCACCCTGCCCCCATGTTGATGAGGACAGGGCCTCTTCCCGACAACCCTGGCCGTTGGTTGTCGGGGTCTGCGGGCGGGGGCTTATCGGAATCCGGGAGCCCCCTTTAATAAGGGGACCCCCGGATCCCGGCCCCCCCACCCTATGTGAATGAGTATGGGGTACATCATACCCCTACCCATTCACCTGGTGGAAAAAAATGGTAATAAAAACACAACACAGTTTTTAAAAGTATTTTATTGCACCGCTCTGGAGGTCTTCTTCCGACTTCGGGGGTCTCCGGTGTCGTCGCCGCGCTCTCCGGTTCTTTCTTCTGCCGGGCCTCCGCTAACTTCTTTTTAGCTCTTTTGCTAGCGGAGGACCGGTCTTCTCCGTCGCCTTCTTCTTCTCCCGCTCTCCGGTTCTTCTCCCGCTCTCCGGTTCTTTCTTCCGCCGGCCCCTCCACTAACTTCTTGTAGCTCTTTTGCTAGTGGAGGAGCCGGTCTTCTCCGACGCCTTCTTCTTCTCCCGCTCTCCGGTTCTTCTCCCGCTCTCCGGTTCTTTCTTCCGCCGGCCCCTCCACTAACTTCTTGTAGCTCTTTTGCTAGTGGAGGAGCCGGTCTTCTCCGTGGTCGCCGTCGGCGTCTTCTTCCCTCTTCTCCTCCTCGATGTTGACTCGACGCTTCCTCTCGCAGTAATGATAAATCTTCGGTCCGCAGAGATTAATATAGGCTTCACATGACGTCACAGTCACATGCTCCGGGGCACATGTGCACATGACGTCACAGTCACATGCTCCAGGGCACATGTGCACATGTGCCCCGGAGCATGTGACTGTGACGTCATGGGACCATGTGACTGTGACGTCATGTGAAGCCTATAATAATCTCTGCGGATCGAAGATTTATCATTACTGCGAGAGGAAGCGTCGAGTCAACATCGAGGAGGAGAAGAGGGAAGAAGACGGCGACGACGGAGAAGACCGGCTCCTCCACTAGCAAAAGAGCTACAAGAAGTTAGTGGAGGGGCCGGCGGAAGAAAGAACAGGAGAGCGGGAGAAGAACCGGAGAGCGGGAGAAGAAGAAGGCGACGGAGAAGACCGGCTCCTCCACTAGCAAAAGAGCTACAAGAAGTTAGTGGAGGGGCCGGCGGAAGAAAGAACCGGAGAGCGGAGAAGAACCGGAGAGCGGGAGAAGAAGAAGGAGACGGAGAAGACCGGCTCCTCCACTAGCAAAAGAGCTAAAAAGAAGTTAGCGGAGGCCCGGCAGAAGAAAGAACCGGAGAGCGCGGCGACGACACCGGAGACCCCCGAAGTCGGAAGAAGACCTCCGGAGCGGTGCAATAAAATACTTTTAAAAACTGTGTTGTGTTTTTATTACCATTTTTTTCCACCAGGTGAATGGGTAGGGGTACGATGTACCCCATACTCATTCACATAGGGTGTGGGGGCCGGGATCCGGGGGCCCCCTTATTAAAGGGGGCTCCCGGATTCCAATAAGCCCCCCGCCCGCAGACCCCGACAACCAACGGCCAGGGTTGTCGGGAAGAGGCCCTGTCCTCATCAACATGGGGGCAGGGTGCTCTGGGGTGGGGGGGCCGCAGGTCGTCCCCCTGCCCCAGAGCACCAAACCCCCCATGTTGAGGGCATGTGGCCTGGTACGGTTCAGGAGGGAGGGGGGGCCGCTCTCTTCCCCCCCTCTTCCCCTGCGGCCTGCCAGGTTGCGTGCTCGGATAAGGGTCTGGTTTGGATCTTGAGGGGGACCCCCACGCTGTTTTTTCGGCGTAGGGTTCCCCTTCAAATCCAGACCAGACCCAAGGGCCTGGTATGCTCCTGGAGGGGGAACCCACGCCAGTTTTTTCTTTAAAAATTGGCGTGGAGTTCCCGCTCAGGATTCATACCAAACGCAGTGCCTGGTATTGGCGGGAATCCGCGTCGGGTCCCCGCTCAATACAGTGTCGCGTCTCCTCGCCATTGCAGCGAGCGCGACACGTGTCGCCACCCTGCTGCCGACATCTCGGCACTCCTGTCGCAGAGAATCTCGGCGATGGGAGCGCGATAGAAACACAATATCGGCGGCACCTACTGTATATGTGAGAAGGCTGGTCGGAGGCCAGCCTGTATTTTTGGGAGGAGTCTGAGGGGTACATATCCCTCCTCCCCTGTCTGTCCAAGCATTGGCCGCACATTCAAGGTCTCTCGTGGCGGGGGCTGTGGAGTCTCGTGGCGGTACCTCTCCCGGTGCTCACGCCGGGCATTATTGGAGGGGGTGCCGCCCGCCCATCCAGCCATCCATCTTCCTTTCCTGGACACATGCCGGCATCAGGGAGGGGGGCCGCCCGCTCATCCATCCATCCACAGAGTTGGAACTCATGCAGGCAGCAGAGAGGGGGGCCGCCCGCCGTCCACGTTTTTTGTTTTTCTCCAGTGCCAGTCTGGCATCTTTAAGGGGGGCTGCACCACCTGCTTCTCCCGGTGCGAACGCCGGGTGTCATGGGGGGGACCGCCCGCCATCCACCCACCCTCTCCTCCAGGCTCATGCTGGCATCTTCTGCAGGGCCGCCTGCTCGTCCTCCCTATCTACCTCCCGGGCTCACGCTGTGAAGTGGGGGCCGTCCATCCATCCACCCACTCCACTGGGCTCACGCTGGTCCATGAGGGGGGCTGTCCACCCACCCACCCTTCCAGGCACACGCTGGCATCTTTGCAGGGCCACCTGCTTGTCCACCCACTCCTCTTCACGGGCTCACGCTGGTGACATGAGGGGAGGGAGGGGGTTGTCCACCCACTCATCCCAGGGTCACCTGGGCAGCATGAGGGGGGGCTGTCCACCTCACTTCTCCAGGGGTCCCGCAGGCAGCATGGGGCTGTCCACCATTTACCCAGGGTCACGCTGGCAGCGGGGGGGCTGTCCACCATTTCTCCAGGGGTCATGCTGGCAGCTTGGGGGGGCTTCCACCATTTCTCCAGGGGTCATGCTGGCAGCATGGGGGGGCTGTCCACCATTGCTCCAGCGGTCACGCTGGCAGCATGGGGGGCTGTCCACCATTTCTCCAGGGGTCACGCTGACAGCATGGGGGGGCTGTCCACCATTTTTTCAGCGGTCACACTAACAGCATCCAAAGCTAAGCATTTCTGTCTCGGCGTTTCTGCCCCAGTGTTTCTGTCATAGCATTTTCTGTCTTAGCGTTTCTGCCCCAGCATTTCTGTCTCTGAGTTTCTGCCTCAGGGTTCAGTCTCAGCGTTTCTGTCTTAGCATTTCTGTCTTAGCGTTTCTGCCTTGCGTGGGGTCTGTTCATAGCGGGGTCTGTTCATAGCGGGTTCTGTCTCAGCGTGTGCCGTCATAGCATATCAGTGCCACGCAGTTACGGCATATACTCCCGTAGCTGTTTTTCATCTTCGTTGGTTGCCATGTCTCATCGTACTTTCATTCATGTTTTTTCTTTTTTTTTTAGGATCCCTACATTTTTGGTAATTGTTTTTTGTTGAATTGTGGTTGATTATATTTTATTAGGAGCACCCGCTTCTATGTCTATCATGCTCAGTACCTTTCGGTACAACTATCTTACAATGAATGTTGGTTGCTAACTAGCAATATAGGCTTATCAGCTTCTCGCTTCTCACGGTGGACTGCAGGGGTTCTGTGTCACATCCCATCCCACCCGTGCCACGCTGCTTTACTCAGCGCAGGTAGGGCAGATCTGTGTTAAGTAACACATTCGGCCCTACTTTTTGGCTTGGTGATGCAGCCATGGTTTCCATGGCTGCGGCTGTAGCCACTCCTGCATCGCGAGACCTTGACGCGTGTGACGTCATTTCTCTGCGCCGTCCTTCGTTGCTTGTCACGGGGGAATGACGCACTCACGTCTGGACGCTCTCCGGAGGGAGAGCGTCTATTGTTTCCATAGAGACCCGGAACACATCGGAGAGGCGACTCCACGTGCCACTGCACTCGGGGGGCGTGATCATGGTCCGCCCTTGCTGACTCCCCTTCTTACTCACCTGATCCTCATTGGGATTAGTTCATGAGTATATCAAGATGTAGGAATTCACTAGTGCCTCACTCCTGTCTGCAGGGAGCCACACTAAGCAAGCAGTTGGACACAGTCTGGTAAGCCGTTACTGGAGGTCACTGAGACCCCTACCGTAAGGATGTTTTTGCCATTCTCTGTCATAGAACTCCAGGAAGCATATAGGTTGCGGATACCTTTTGACCTTGGAGATACTGCTTCAGGCAAATAGCTCTCTTTTTTATTATTAGGTAAGTTATCTTATTGGATTTGTTGGAAGTTTGGACCTATTCAGACCCACTAGCTGCCACTTGTATTTTTGTACCTTTTGGTGGATCTTTGGATATATCCTGTATAAGGAAAGGTGTTAAATCTTTTCTTTGTAGGATTACAACTGGGATTTTGCCCCTATGAATTAAGAAGCTCTACAGTAGATGGTTCAACTTTGCTATTTCTATAGTGTGGCTCAGGAGGGACAGCGAGACCATTTCAGGTAGGATTTTCAGATACCCACCTCTATAGTGCCCCTTTTTAATACTATATCCAAAATGAGTTTAATACTCATTATTTTTTTACATTTAGGTACGTGATTGGTTCGGGGATTACCCCTACATATATAGGCAACCCTGTTGCATTCCTACTGCCAAAAGAGGTCCCTGGACATTCTCTACGCCCCCTGTGAACCAGTGTTGGTTGGGCCATATACCATCCCATCTTGGGCTGACCATCCCCTGCTGGTCCTGAATTTGAACGAGAGCACAGCCTTGTTCGTTTATCCAACTCGAGTCTCCATTACTTTTTTAAACAAAATTTGCTACTAAAGTCTAATGAATACTCACATACATGCGCTGACGGTTAGTATTACATAGATATGGATACTGATTCATATATGTGAATATTTATGCATGATGAACATTGAACAGTGGGCATGCTCTTATAATTGTTTTTTGTTTTTGTTTTTGTCTGTTCTCTCTATCTTTCTTTCTTTCCACTGAATACAGATACCGTTGTCGCCCTAGTGCAGTCTCCCACTCCTGAAGAAGAGGTTCTACTAACAAAAACAACCTCGAAACGTTGGGTTTTCTGTCTTACCCTTTAGACAGAGCTGGGCCATGTATTGTTACTATTCATTTTCAACTTTTATCTGTATTTCGCGCTTTTTTCTTTTCCCATTTGTGCCTACATTCATTTGGATGTGTTATGCAATATAGTAGCAGCTGTTGACTATCTTTTTTTCAATAAAAAACGTCTATAAAGAACCTTCTTGGTATATTATTTTTCATGAGGTTGAACAGTCACTCAAATCAAAGTCCCACTAGAGGAGCCACTAAATAATAGATACACTTTCATTTGCACTTACAATAAATTATTTCACATATATTTTATATTTATACAAAATATTTTTATGGCTTTATGGCTCTTTGCACACACCATATGTGTGTGCACCACACATGTAGTGCTTGAGTTGTGTGTTTTTCATTTATCCACCATTATTATCATTAGTATTATGTTTTAGTCCAGTATACATGTTTTCAACTTTTAGAACCAGTATCAAAACCAATGGTTCTTATGAACTTTTTTGGAGCAGGTTTCAATTAACATTGATCTGATTACTTTGCAGTTCTTGATTGCTTTAATTGCTCTTAATTGCTCTGTAATGTTCACCTGTTTTTGATCACATGTTTGGATAGGAGTGATATATGTATTAGAGGTTCTTTTTGTGAAAATCAGCTATGTGTAAACACTAAGTGTAGTGTGAAATGCGTCAGCTGTCCTAGGTTTGTTGCTGTGACTTACAGTGCCTGTTTCCACTTTTTACAATAAAGCTACGTTGGATTGGAGTGCGGCTGTCCTAATCATCTTTTGTTCTTAATTGCTATGTGCATTGCCAGCACCCCCGGTCTCTGAGAGAAAGATTACAACCAAGCTACACCTGCCTGGAGCGGCAATTTTTGTCTTTCTCCCACTAGAGGAGCCACACTCTTCGGAGTGAACCTTTCTATTTGTATTTTAGGGATGTGGGTTGACTGACCTCTATATCCTTACACTAGAGACACTGTCCTCCTTATCTTTCATTCATGTTGTAACCTGGATTAGTTAGCTAGTGCTCACATCTCGGGATCTGTCACATCTACAGATCCATACGGGCTGAGGTTTAGTTTTTTAAATGATTTTTGTCCACAATCTTCTTGCCCGTATACCATACGTCATACGATGCATGTTCATTCATTACACCTGTACCACTACCCACCACGGTCTGTGGGTACACTAGCCCTGAGTGTTCAGTTTAATTACTGTACCTGTCTCTGCGCTGCAGGTTACTTGGGCTCACTTACTACTTCTATTAGGGTGGTGTGCTGTCATCAGGTTCATTCACGCACAGTGGTCTTGACATTTCTGCTCATGTTCTCATACTTAGGTAGGCACAGAGGGGTGTTGTTGTTCTCATGTCTGGTTGTCTGTTGTCATTTCTCTAGTTTGTGTTTCCTTAGCTTGGGCTTGCCGCACGTTTCTGAAATGACTAGTTCATGTTCATCCCTTCAATCACTGGGGGGGGGGGGGGTTTAGAGCAGGGTAGCACCCCGTCATTAAGGAGTCAGTCCATATTTCAGCACTCGGCGGAGTTTTGGCACAGGGGACGACGATACGCTTCGGTTTGTTTCCAATTCATCCCAGCTACTCTCATCTACCAGCATGGTACATGTTCTAGGCATTATTCTTGTATGCTGATTCATGTGGGCTAAGTATGCTCTCCACGACCCGATACGGTTGCAAGTCAGGATGGAGGTGATCGAAGCTCCCGCGTGCAGAGGCAGGGTGTTAGCGCACCCCCAGCTCCTGCTCTTCTTCCATTCCTGCAGGCTAGGTCAGCATCCCCTTGGTCCGGTCTATCAGGCCTTCTGGTTTTTAATATGTCTGAGCCAAGTATGTTCCTTGTCAGGGGCGGTGTTGGAATCTCCTATCTCCGGTCCTCAGACAGCCCTGCTGGAAGTATTTCCAGGCCTACACGCGGGACTCATTACTATATCGTCAGATTCTTGTTTTAAGTATCTTGGCTTCAGCAGACAGTCATGCTTTCATTACCAATCAAGTTACTGGAGGCAGCAATTTCCAGGGGTGCTTGGTCTGGTTTCTTTACCTGAAGGTAGGGGGCCAGGCCACCAGGGTGCCTAGTGGCTAGTTTCCAATATCGTTTGTTACTTTTGCCTGCTCTTTCCTGCGGAAACATTTTTCATCAAGGTACTCGTCCATGGTCTGGTGATTCAGCACTGATAAATTGGTGCAGATGTTGTTTCACCACTGGGCTTACCCTTGGGTCGGAAGCAGTCCTTGCTTCATAACCTTGCCAGTAGTGATGAGCCGAACACCCCCGGGTTCGGTTCGCACCAGAACCCGCGAACGGACCGAAAGTTCGAACGAACATTAGAACCCTATTAAATACAATGGATGCGAACGTTCGAATTCTAAAGTGCTAATTATAACAACTATTATGCATGTTATTGTCATAAATAGGGTTTGGGAACCCGGGTTGTGCACCAGGGGACATGTATCAATGCAAAAAGAAGTTTTAAAAACGGTCGTTTTTCGGGAGCAGTCATTTTAATGATGCATAAAGTGAAAAAAAAAAAGTCAAATATTCCTTTAAATATCGTACCTGGGGGGTGTCTAAAGTATGCCTGTGAAGTGCCACGTGTTTCCCGTGTTTAGAACTGTCCCTGCACAAAATGACACTTCTAAAGGAAAAAAAAGCCATTTAAAACTGCTTGCGGCTTTAATGTAATGTCTGGTCCCGGTAATATGGATGAAATTCTTTAAGAAAAATGGCATAGCTACCCCATGACCCCCCCCTACCCCAGCCCATTACCAGCCCCTTTGGGTCTTGTATGGATATTAAGGGGAACCCCGCACATAAAATAAAAAAGGCCCTATATACTCTGAACAGCCGTATACAGGCGGTGCATACAAGACAGGGACTGTAGGTTTGTTCTTATGTAGAATCTGTTTGTAATTTTGAACAGGTACATTGTTGAAGTGTAGCTCCAGCCCAAAAATCTATTTTTAAACTTTTTGGGAAACATAGGTAAGGGTTATCACCCCTGTAACATTTGTTTTGCTGTCTGTGCCCCTGTTCAGAACATTTCACCTCACTTTCCGTCCCAATGACAACTGTTTTTGAAATGTGGTGTTTTTCTTGAAACAAGGATTGCTGATAAAGCATCAGTACAGATGAGACCCCTTTCTCCCATATTTATTCTTACAGGAGAGAATTTTCCTTTCTAGGGGTAGATTTCCTCTCACTTCCTGTTGTCTTCTTTCGTTTGCAAGTAGGAGTCGTTTGTAAGTTGGATGTTTGAAAGTAGGGACCTGCCGTATATACTCTGCAGAAATAGGCCCCTTAGTTGTTGGTGTTGGCACAACACTGTAAGCACTCAGTTACTCTTGGTTGGTGCTGGAACGCCCTGCTGTCAACTATTATATCAGGAATTTTAATTACATATAATTGTTGAACAGTGGTAGTAAAAATTGGGGCTTTGATGGTGGTGCTGGTGCCACAACACTGTAAGCCCTGACAGTTACTCTTGGTGGGTGCAGCAATGGGCCCTGCTGTGAATTATTAGATCAAGAATTGTAATTACATGCCCCTTTTGAACAGGGGCTGAAAAATTGGGCCTTTCGTGGTGGTGGTGGTGGTGGCGTTGCCACAAGACTGTAAGCCCTCAGAGTTACTCTTGGTGGGTGCAGCAATGGACCCTGCTGTGAATTATTAGATCAAGAATTGTAATTGCATGCCCCTGTTGAACAGGGGCTGAAAAATTGGGCCTTAGGCACTGGTGGCACAACACTACAACCCCTCACAGATACTGTACTTGGAGCACAGCAATGAGCCCTGTTGCAAAGTATTGCTTCAAAAATTGTAATGACACGCCCCTGTTAAACAGGGGCTGAAAAATTGGGCCTTAGGCACTGGTGCCACAACACTCCAACCCCTCACAGATACTGTACTTGGAGCACAGCAATGAGCCCTATGGCAAATTATTGCTAAAAAAATTGTAATTACACGCCCCTGTAAAACAGGGGCTGAAAAATTGGGCCTTAGCCACTGGTGGCGGCACCCATAAACAAAAATGATCTTCCAAGCTATCATCATCAATCGTATCATTGAGGACTCGGAGGAGGAGGATAGCCAGTCAACATAACAGCACAGGCACTCAGCATCAGCATCAGTCTTGAAGGGATGTGACATGTTAAAATCAATTAGTCTGTTATATCAGCATCAGGTGTGTGGTAGCTGGTGGTGATCCAAGACTGGTTCATCTTGATGAAAGTCAGTCGATCAACCGAGTCGGTGGACAGGCGCACCCTGTGATCCGTGACAAATCCTCCAGCAGCACTGAATGTGCGTTCCGAAAGAACGCTGGATGCAGGACAGGCCAGTAGCTCAATTGCATACTGTGCAAGCTCTGGCCAGTGATCCATCCTCAAGACCCAGTAAGCCAGAGGATTTTCGGTGGGGAAGGTGTCCAAGTCTGACCTTGCCCCTAGATATTCCTGCACCATGTTTATCAGACGCTGGCGATGGTTGCTGGAACCGATCATACTTTGGGGCTGCGGACTAAAGAATTGTCTGAACGCATCGGTCAGACGGCCACCTTCCCCACCGCTCCTTCTTTGACTGGCCGAAGCCTCAGCAACTCGTTGTCCAGGACCAGGAGTTTGTAACCTCCCAGTCTCTGGGAACGCGTTGCACAGACCTTTCTGCAAGGCCTCCCGGAGTTGTCTCATCCTCTGCTCCCTCTGCGACGGTAACATAAGGTCCGCAACCTTACCCTTGTACCGTGGATCAAGGAGAGTGGCCAGCCAGTAATGGTCCCTCTCCTTGATCCGAAGAATACGAGGATCCTTCCGCAGACTTTGCAGGATCAGGGAGGCCATGCAGCGTAGGTTTGCTGAGGCATTCGCTCCGGAGTCCTCTGGGTCACTAAGGACGACATGATCCGCAGCCACCTCCTCCCAGCCACGTACAAGTCCACTGGTTTCTTGGGACTGTAAATCATCCCTAAAAGACTGCTGCTGATGATGCTGAGTGCCAGCCTCCACCTCCATGCTGACACAATCCTCCTCCTCCTCCTCCTCCTCCTCCTCCTCTTCCTGTGCGATGGGTGGGACAGAAGGAACACTGTCTGGGTAAAGGGGGCCTTGAGAGGCAAGGAAGTCCTCCTCTTCCTGCCTCTGTTCTGCCTCAAGTGCCCTGTCCATTATTCCACGCAGCGTGTGCTCCAACAGGTGGACAAGAGGTACAGTGTCACTGATGCATGCACTGTCACTGCTCACCATCCTCGTGGCCTCCTCAAATGGTGCCAGGACAGTGCATGCATCCCTGATCATGCCCCACTGGCGTGGAGAAAAAAAACCAAGCTCCCCTGACCCTGTCCTGGTGCCGTAGTCGCACAGGTACTCATTGATGGCCCTCTGCTGCGTGTGCAGCCGCTGCAGCATGGCCAACGTTGAGTTCCACCTGGTGGGCATGTCACATATAAGGCGGTTCTTGGGCAGGTTCAACTCCTTTTGCAGCTCAGCCAGGCGAGCACTGGCATTATAAGATCTGCGGAGATGCACACAGACTTTCCTGGCCTGCCTCAGGACATCCTGTAATCCCGGGTACCTGCCCAAGAACCGCTGCACCACCAGGTTAAGGACGTGAGCCACACAGGGCACATGGGTCAGTTGTCCCTGTCGGAGGGCGGAGAGGAGGTTGGTGCCATTGTCGCAAACCACCATTCCTGGCTTAAGCTGGCGTGGCGTCAACCACCTCTCGGCCTGGCCCTGCAGAGCAGACAGGACCTCTGCCCCAGTGTGGCTTCTGTCCCCCAAACACACCAGCGCAAGCACGGCATGGCATCTTTTTGCCTGCGTACTTGCGTAGCCCCGTGAACGGCTACGGAGCACCGCTGGTTCATAGGACAAACCACAGGAAGAGGCCATGGAGGAAGAAGAAGAGGAGGGGGTGGAGGAGAGAGGTGTGTCACAACCAGTAGTAGCATTTTGGAGGCGTGGCGGTGGGACAACCTCCAACACTACTGCACCTTGTCCTGCATCCTTCCCAGCTGCCAAAAGAGTGACCCAATGGGCCGTGAAAGAAAGGTAACGTCCCTGTCCATGCCTGCTGGACCATGAGTCAGCGGTAATATGCACCTTACCGCTGACCGCCCTGTCCAGCGAGGCCAAGACATTGCCTTCCACATGCCGGTAGAGAGCCGGAATAGCCTTCCGTGAGAAAAAGTGGCGTTTGGGAACCTGCCACTGAGGAACCGCACATTGCACAAACTCACGGAAGGGGGCCGAGTCTACCAACTGAAAAGGCAGCAGTTGAAGCGCTAGCAATTTAGCCAAGCTAGCATTCAACCGCTGGGCATGTGGATGGCTGGGAGTGAACTTCTTTCGACGGTCCAGCAGCTGGGGCAGGGAAATTTGCCTGCTAGAATCGGACGTCGGTGTACTGCTAGCAGAGTGGCCGCAAGTACTTGGCTGTGACACACCTAATTCTACACCTTCATTCCTCTCAGTGCATGTTTCAGAGAGGACTGAAGTTATAGTGGGGTTGGAGATCCCAGCTGATGCGGTGCAAGGAGAGGTCCGCTTTGTTCTTTGGTGTGGGTCTTTGAGGTAGGCTTGCCAACGAGCTGCATGGCAGGTCAACATATGTCTGGTCAGGCATGTGGTACCCAAGCGGCTGATGTTTTGGCCACGCGATATACGCTTGAGACATATGTTGCAAACAGCAGCTGTGCGATCTGATGCACTAGCCTCAAAAAAGGCCCACACCAAAGAACTTTTTGAATGACGGGCAGAGGCAGCGCCCTGCACAGGCGGAGCTCTGCGGTGTGATTCCGTCGGTGTACTGCCCTTACGCTGGCCACCAAAGGGCATCCTGCCTCGTTGGAGATGTGCCTCCTCCTCATCCTCCTCCTCCTCCTCTCTCCTATTAGGCACCCACGTGGAGTCAGTGACCTCATCATCACCTCCCTCCTCATCACTGGAGGCAATCTGGCAGTATGCTGCAGCTGCTGGAACATGACTGCCAGATTGGTGTCCTTCTTGAGCATCCCCTCTGTCTGCTCTCACGCTACTGCCTTCCTCTAGCTGGGTTTCATCATCAGACCCTTCGAAACGCTGGGCATCCTCCTGGAGCATGTACCCAACACTGTGCTGAAACAGTTCGGGGGACTCCTCAGGAGGAGGACATGGTGGGTCTAGGGAAGGAGTGACTGATGATGAGTCTGACATTGATACCAGGGAAGAGGACGCTTTGGCAGCTGCTTTTCCAGTACCCTGAGCCTGGGTGAGAGAGGATGAGGAGGAGGAGGAGGGCTTGGTCATCCACTCTACCAAGTCTTCGGCATGATGTGGCTCAACATGTCCAGCTGCCGAAAAGAAGGACAAGCGTGTCCCATGGCCATGTGCTGATGACAATGCACCGCGTCCACGACCAGCACTGTTGCCCCCAGACACAGAGCCTGCTTGCCCTCTTTTATTGCCTCCTGACTGTCTGCCTCTCCTTGTTTGCCTTCCAGACATTCTAATAGATGGCCTGCAGGGAGATGGGAAAAAAGCAATAAGGGCTACCTTCAGGTGTCCTTCTCTGTCCCTTGAAACAAGGACTTTGACAGTGAAAGAAACTGACACACTCTCCCTACCTACAGTTTTCTGTCCCTAGAAATTTTTTTTTTTTAAAGCACAATTTAGCACAAGGAGAATTCACTCACTGTCCTTCCAGGTCCCTGGAAACAAGGACTTTGACAGTGAAAGAAACTGACACACTCTCCCTACCTACAGTTTTCTGTCCCTAGAAAAAATGTTTTTTTTAAGCACAATTTAGCACAAGGAGAATTCACTCACTGTCCTTCCAGGTCCCTGGAAACAAGGACTTTGACAGTGAAAGAAACTGACACACTCTCCCTACCTACAGTTTTCTGTCCCTAGAAAAAATGTTTTTTTTAAGCACAATTTAGCACAAGGAGAATTACCTCACTGTCCTTCCAGGTCCCTGGAAACAAGGACTTTGACAGTGAAAGAAACTGACACACTCTCCCTACCTACAGTTTTCTGTCCCTAGAAAAAATGTTTTTTTTAAGCACAATATAGCACAAGCACAAAACACACTGACACTCTCCCTACCTATCCTTCTCTTTCCCTAAACTAAAGGAATCCAGGTTAAGCAAGAAAGAAATAAAAGTCACTGTCCCTGCCTATGCTGCTCTATCCCTGCTCCGGAACACACTACACTAGGCCGCTCCTGTGGCCAATCATTGCTCTCCTCGCTGCCGGCGCTGTGATTGGCCAAGCATGCGGGGTCACAGTGCATGCTTGGCCAATCACAGCGCCTGGATGACACTGCGATGGCGTAGTGCATTGTGGGCCGTTCGCGTCACTCGAATTTGGCGCGAACGGCCCAAATCGTTCGATCTTCGTCGAACGATCGAACAGCCGATGTTCGAGTCGAACGTATGTTCGACTCGAACACGAAGCTCATCCCTACTTGCCAGGCACTCCATTTTGGTCTTGGGTACCTGCAGGGGGGTCAGGGATCAATTTCATTCAGTTGATGTCCTGTTGCTTAGAGGCCCTGGTTACCGCCCAGGGATTTATAGTCAGACTCGGTTGTCAGGTTACAGGCAGAAGCACGACTCGATCGAATCATGTGGGACCAGTGTTCTGTGTGTCTGGCATGGTTTCTCCATGTTCAACGATGCTTATTGCCATAGCGCATTGGCCTTATCCACCAACTCCATCAACATATCCATCAAGTATCCAGCAATTCAGACTCCTGCCAGTTTGTCCATTTTTGCAACTCACCCTCTCACTTCCCCATACCAAGTATGGGTAGGCCAGGGGTTGGGGGAATTTCACAGAGCTACTTCACTGGTGCCAGTTGTGAAGTGTTTCGATCTTCTCGGCCATTATTTTGCAGGGGCTCCTCGTGTCAGTCCTTGCGCCTTTTCCCCCACGCATCCTCTCATCACAAGCGGTTCATTCTCATGTCTAGGTTTTCTCGGGTATCAGGCTCAATCCAATCATTCACGGGATGTTTGTTTTGGTTCTGGGCAGCTTTGCGGGTTCAATAGGGGGTTCCTTCTCATCACTAAGTCATGAGACGGTGGTTTTCCTCCTGTCATAGCGGATACATATACTGTAGCTATCCGGGCGCACGCTACTGTACTAGATGAATTGTTACCTACCCTTCATAGCTTCTATCACACCTAAACATGTGTCTTTTTGCCCTCTCTTCAGGCATACTGACCAGCTAGGCCAAGGCACACCTCAGGCCTTGGTTGTTAGGGTATCGCATTTCCAAGTTGAAGACTCTGACTACAAGTGAGAAGGCTGGCCTGAGGCCAGCCTATATTTGTGGGAGGAGTCTGAGGGGTACATATCCCTCCTCCCCTGTCTGTCCCAGCGTTGGCCGCACATTCAAGGTTCCCACCCACCCGTTTTCCCCAATCGTCATACATACTTCAACACATCATTCGTTTTTCATATTCTTACATTCAGGGTATGCCCTCTTTTCAGGCATACTGACCAGATAGGCCAAGGCACACCTTAGGCCTTGGTTGTTAGGGTATCGCATTTCCAAGTTGAAGACTCTGACTACAAATATATATATATATATATATATATATATATATATTGTGACAGCAGGAAGGTAAAGTCACCTGGTTGCATCCAGGGGGGTAGATATATTTCGCCCAGATTCAGGCTTTACGCCGACTTATACAACTAGGTGGAGAGTTGTATAAACCCAGCTAAGGCTAGTGGGCTCATGGATGACTCATACCTCTAGGGAGAGTGCTGGGCGTCGTGCAGACAGGGAGTTGATGAGACTAGCTGAAGCTTGTCAGCTCATTTAGGCCTCTATAAGAACTCCCAGCTTCATTAGATGTTAGCTCATGCCTGGAGCCAGACCTGTGTGGACTGTCTAGGGAGAGTGAACCCCTGTGCGGTGAGACAAAGCCTGTGTGGCTATTTGCTTGGACATTTAAAACCAGGGACTTAGGGACTAGGACAGCACTAGGCTGATCCCAGTTGTTAGTTAGGAAACCTGTATGTTTAGTCAGAGGTCAAGTTGACCAGGATTTATTTTGTTTATGTTTCTTTTGCTTTGCTGTGTTTTGTCACTGTAAATAGAAAATAAACCGCACCTTTTTGATTTTGAAAACCACAACCTCCGTTTGCTGGGCCTGTTTTTGTGTGGGGAGCCCATCTCGGGGGTCACACACACCCGCTGCCGAGCTAACCCCCTCACAGTTGGTGGAGAACCAGTGGCAGTTTTTTTTTAAGCCAGCATGGAGGAGATACTGAAGCAGCTGGCTCTAGCAAATGCCAATCAACAGCAGACAAATGCAGGTTTGCAAAAGAGCCTTGCAGCTCAACAACAGAACTTCGCAGCCCAGCAGCAAGCTCATCAACAGAGCCTTGCAGCCCAGCAGCAGACAAACGCAACTTTGCAACAGAGTCTGGAGGCTCAGCAACAAGCCCAGCAGCAATCTGAGGCCCGCTTCATAGACCTGTTGCAGAAGCAAGAGCAGAGACTACAACAACAGATGGAAGCAGCAATGCAGCAACGTCTGCAGACCAGTGAGGAAAGCCGTCCCACTAATACCGCGTCCTTTGGGGTGAGTCGTTTATTGACAAAAATGACTGGAGAGGATGATCCAGAGGTATTTTTGACCACATTTGAAAGGACCGCTGAAAGAGAAAAGTGGCCTGAGGAGCAGTGGGCTGGACTGGTGGCTCCTCTGTTAACTGGTGAATCGCAGAAAGCTTACTATGACCTAGAGCCTAACCAAGCAAAAGACTATGTGATGCTAAAAGCTGAAATATTGGCAAGGCTGGGTGTCACCCAGGCTGTCCGGGCTCAGCGTGTGCATAACTGGACTTTCCAGCTTGGAAAACCCCCC
Source organism: Rana muscosa (assembly GCA_029206835.1). Classification (NCBI taxonomy): domain Eukaryota; kingdom Metazoa; phylum Chordata; class Amphibia; order Anura; family Ranidae; genus Rana; species Rana muscosa. Next base: position 745,846,001 of record CM055116.1, on the reverse strand, counting down.
AGGTCTCAAATGTATGATCTCATTCACCTGAGCAGAAAGTGGCTACAGCCAGAGACTTTGTCCGCACCAAAGATTGTGGAACGTGTTGTAATGGATCGGTTTTTGAGAGCTCTTCCTACTGCCATCCAAAAGTGGGTAAGCCATGGAGACCCAGAGACGGCCGATGGTCTTGTGGATCGTGTGGAGAAATACTTGGCTACAGAGAACCTGACGGCCTCTTCCAGAGACACTCGGACTTTCCACCCTAAGACCAGACCATCCCCAGGGGCGGATAAGAGGATTCCAAGGGGTGAGGGTGGAGAGAGTGAGAGGGTGGGAGCTCTACCCCAAGTTTGGCGAGAACAGCCTGGGAAATCAGCGGCTCAAGAGGCCGCAAGAAGGATCGTTTGCTACCGCTGCCGGCAAGCGGGACATATTGCAGCCAATTGCCCGGTTGTGGAGGAACCCATGCAGTGTGACTTTCTGACGGGCAGACGTCAGTCGCTGTGTGCGACAGTCGCATGCACTGCCATTCGAGGAACTGAGAAACATTTATGCAAAATGTGTGTTAATGGTAGAAATGTTGTGGTATTGCTGGATTCAGGTAGCCTTGTGACCCTGATAAAGGCTGAGTTAGTTAAAACAGAGGTCTCTGGGAATAGCAAGGTAGCTGTTATTTGTGTGCATGGGGACACCCGAGAGTATCCAGTGACTACAGTGTGTTTCGAGACCCCCAAAGGTACCCTCTCTCATCCAGTGGGCTTAGTATCTCAGTTACCGCATGACGCCATTGTGGGAAGGGATTTTCCGAAGTTCTGGGAACTGTGGGATGATCCTGAGCCCCCCACTGGTGCCCCTATGTACCAGGAATGTGATAGCCAGAACTCCCCTGAGAGTGGTGAGGACTCTCCGGAATTTCCCTTATCAGTATTGGCAGGGGAGACTCAAGAAACTGGAGAGGAGCCCACCTCCTCAGACGAAAACCTACCATCTGTGGAGTTTTCTGATCTGGAGGTTCACAGGGAAAATTTTGCCACAGAACAGTTAAAAGACCCCGCCCTAATAAAGGCACGGGAAAACGTAGTGGAAATAGATGGCGAGTTAGTGAACCCAGATAATACCTGCACTTACCCATACTTCAGCGTAGAGAAGGACCTACTGTATCGGGTGGCAAAAAGGGCAGAAGAAACCGTTGAGCAGCTTGTGGTGCCCAAACCTTACAGGAAGTTGGTGTTGGAGTTGGCCCATGGGCACATTCTTGGAGGTCATCTGGGGACAGAGAAAACCCGAGAGAGGGTATTACAGAGATTCTATTGGCCGGGGGTGATGAAGGACATAGAAAATTATTGTTCCTCCTGCCCTGTGTGTCAGAGGTCGGCCCCGATGCCACATTTCCGTAGCCCGCTGGTCCCTCTACCCATCATTGAGGTCCCGTTTGAGAGGATCGCCATGGATTTGGTAGGTCCTATAATCAAGTCCGCTAGGGGGCACCAGTACATATTAGTTATATTGGACTATGCCACCCGTTATCCAGAAGCGATCCCTCTCCGAAATACCTCGGCCAAAACCATAGCCAAAGAGCTATCTCTTGTGTTTAGCCGGGTGGGTATTTGTAAAGAACTGCTTACGGACCAAGGTACACCCTTTATGTCCCGGGTTATGAAGGAGCTGTGTAAATTGTTCAAAGTGACGCAATTACGTACATCTGTGTATCACCCCCAAACCGATGGGCTGGTTGAAAGGTTCAACAAAACCCTAAAACAAATGTTGAAGAAAGTGGTGGATAGAGATGGAAAGGATTGGGACTGTCTACTTCCTTATCTGATGTTTGCTATTAGGGAGGTGCCCCAATCCTCTACGGGATTCTCCCCCTTTGAGTTACTGTATGGGAGACACCCAAGAGGGCTGTTGGATATTGCCAAGGAAACTTGGGAAAGTGAGAGTTCTCCCCACAGGAGTGTGATTGAGCATGTCGCCCTGATGCAAGACCGAATTGCACAGGTAATGCCCATCGTGAAGGAACATTTGGCCCAAGCGCAGTTAGCACAGCAGAGAGTGTACAACCGTGGAGCCAAGACCCGTACCTTTTCCCCGGGGGATAGGATACTGGTACTTGTCCCTACGGTTGAAAGTAAATTCCTTGCCAAATGGCAAGGCCCCTACGAGATAATGGAAAAAGTGAGCGAAGTGAATTACAAGGTCAGACAACCAGGAAGGCGAAAGCCCGAACAGATCTATCACGTTAATCTGTTGAAAGCCTGGAGGGATAGAGAGTCCCTAGTCGCAGACACTTGGTCACCAGCTCAAACTGGTTGCGTGATTCCTGAGGTTGGAATAGCAGCCACCTTGTCACAACCCCAACAACAGGAGGTTAAGGAGTTTGTGCTTCGCAACAAGGAGGTATTCTCTGAGCTGCCGGGACAAACATCTGGGGTAGAGCATGACATCATTACCCCGCCCGGTGAAAGGGTGAAGTTAAAACCCTATCGGATCCCAGAGGCCCGACGGGGGGCAATACGGGAGGAAGTACAGAAAATGCTGAACTTAGGGGTGATAGAGGAGTCCCAAAGTGATTGGTCTAGTCCCATTGTGTTGGTGCCTAAACCGGATGGGAGCTGGCGATTTTGTAACGATTTTCGTCAGTTGAACAAAGTTACAAAATTTGACACCTACCCCATGCCACATATAGATGAGTTGATCGACCGGCTGGGAACAGCCCGATACATGACGACTCTTGACCTCACAAAAGGGTATTGGCAAATCCCCCTGGCCAAGTCGGCCAAAGAGAAAACCGCATTTGTAACCCCAGACGGGGCGTTCCAATACAAAAGAATGCCGTTCGGGTTACAGAATGTGCCGGCCACATTCCAGCGGAAAATGGACCAGATGCTGAGGCCCCATCGGAAGTATGCTGCGGCTTACCTGGATGACATAATTGTCCATAGCACAGATTGGGCCTCACATCTGCCAAAAGTGCAAGCAGTCCTGGACACTGTTCGGGAAGCGGGGTTTACGGCTAACCCCAAGAAGTGTACCATTGGGCAGGAGGAGGCCAAATATCTTGGGTACACCATTGGAAGGGGAGTAATAAAACCCCAACTCAACAAAGTCGAGGCCATCCAGAGTTGGCCACGTCCCAACAGCAAGAAGCAGGTACGAGCCTTTCTGGGAATCGCTGGGTATTATCGGCGATTCATTCCCCACTTTGCTTCTAAGGCTGTGCCCCTAACCAACCTGACGAGGGGGAAAGGGTCGGTCATGATTAAATGGACCCCCGAGGCTGAGGCAGCATTCCAATTCTTGAAACAAGCCTTATGTAGCCAGCCAGTGTTGTACTCACCCGACTTCTCTAAAGACTTTGTCGTACAAAGTGATGCGTCAGATGTGGGGTTAGGAGCAGTATTGTCCCAGGTCTGGAACGGGGAAGAGCACCCAGTCATTTACCTCAGCAGGAAGTTGAAGTCCCATGAGGTAAATTACGCCACCGTTGAAAAGGAGTGTTTAGCGGTGAAGTGGGCTCTAGATTCCCTTCGGTACTACCTGCTAGGTAGGCACTTTGACATGGTTACGGATCACGCTCCGTTAAAGTGGATGGCTCAAAACAAGGAAACAAATAGAAGAGTGAATAGGTGGTTCCTGGCCCTCCAGGAATTCAACTTCACAGTAAAGCATCGCCCTGGCGTTCAAATGGGGAATGTGGATGCTTTGTCTCGAGTACATGAATGCCTGATTGCTGGTGTTCCAACCCCGAGGTTAAAACAAGAGGGGGGGGTATGTGACAGCAGGAAGGTAAAGTCACCTGGTTGCATCCAGGGGGGTAGATATATTTCGCCCAGATTCAGGCTTTACGCCGACTTATACAACTAGGTGGAGAGTTGTATAAACCCAGCTAAGGCTAGTGGGCTCATGGATGACTCATACCTCTAGGGAGAGTGCTGGGCGTCGTGCAGACAGGGAGTTGATGAGACCAGCTGAAGCTTGTCAGCTCATTTAGGCCTCTATAAGAACTCCCAGCTTCATTAGATGTTAGCTCATGCCTGGAGCCAGACCTGTGTGGACTGTCTAGGGAGAGTGAACCCCTGTGCGGTGAGACAAAGCCTGTGTGGCTATTTGCTTGGACATTTAAAACCAGGGACTTAGGGACTAGGACAGCACTAGGCTGATCCCAGTTGTTAGTTAGGAAACCTGTATGTTTAGTCAGAGGTCAAGTTGACCAGGATTTATTTTGTTTATGTTTCTTTTGCTTTGCTGTGTTTAGTCACTGTAAATAGAAAATAAACCGCACCTTTTTGATTTTGAAAACCACAACCTCCGTTTGCTGGGCCTGTTTTTGTGTGGGGAGCCCATCTCGGGGGTCACACACACCCGCTGCCGAGCTAACCCCCTCACAATATATACTAGACTGTGTGTGTATATATATATATATATATATATATATATATATATATATATTAATACACTGTCTGAAGTGTATTAGAAACTGTACATACTGTATTATATACTGTGTACACTGCCTGCACTGTATTAGAAACTGTACACCGGCTGCACTGTATTATATACTGTGTACACCACCTGAGGTGTATTAGAAACTGTATACACTGTATTATATACTGTGTACACCGCTTGAAATGTATTAGAAACTGTACACCACTGAATGCACTGTAAATGTAGGCTACACTGAATGCAGAGTATATATATATATATATATATATATATATATATATATATATATATATATACTAGACCAGGGTTTCTCAACTCCAGTCCTCAAGGCGCCCCAACAGGTCATGTTTTCAGGCTTTCCATTATTTTGTACAGGTGATTTGATCAGTTTCACTGCCTTGTAATTACCACAGCTGTTTCCTCTGAGGGAAATCCTGAAAACATGACCTGTTGGGGCGCCTTGAGGACTGGAGTTGAGAAACACTGTACTAGACTTAAAATATATATTAATACACCGCCTGAAGTGTATTAGAAACTGTGCACACTGTATTTTTTACTGTGTACACCGCCTGCACTGTATTAGAAACTGTACACCGGCTGCACTGTATTATATACTGTGTACACCACCTGAAGTGTATTAGAAACTGTACACACTGTATTATATACTGTGTACACAGCCTGCACTGTATTAGAAACTGTACACCACTGAATGCACTGTATATATAGGCTAAACTGAATGCAGAGTGTGTGTATATATATATATATTGTGACAGCAGGAAGGTAAAGTCACCTGGTTGCATCCAGGGGGGTAGATATATTTCGCCCAGATTCAGGCTTTACGCCGACTTATACAACTAGGTGGAGAGTTGTATAAGGCTAGTGGGCTCATGGATGACTCATACCTCTAGGGAGAGTGTGGGGCGTCGTGCAGACAGAGATGAGGAGACCAGCTGAACCTTGTCAGCTCATTTAGGCCTCTATAAGAACTCCCAGCTTCATTAGATGTTAGCTCATGCCTGGAACCAGACCTGTGTGGACTGTCTAGGGAGAGTGAACCCCTGTGCGGTGAGGCAAAGCCTGTGTGGCTATTTGTTTGGACTTTTACTAAACCAGGGACTTAGGGACTAGGACAGCACTAGGCTGATCCCAGTTGTTAGTTAGGAAACCTGTATGTTTAGTCAGAGGTCAACTTGACCAGGATTTATTTTGGTTATGTTTCTTTTGCTTTGCTGTGTTTTGTCACTGTAAATAGAAAATAAACCGCACCTTTTTTGATTTTGAAAACCACAACCTCCGTTTGCTGGGCCTGTTTTGTGTGGGGAGCCCATCCCGGGGGTCACACACACCCGCTGCCGAGCTAACCCCCTCACAGTTGGTGGAGAACCAGTGGCAGTTTTTTTTAAGCCAGCATGGAGGAGATACTGAAGCAGCTGGCTCTAGCAAATGCCAATCAAGAGCAGAGACTACAACAACAGATGGAAGCAGTAATGCAGCAACGTCCGCAGACCAGTGAGGAAAGCCGTCCCACTAATACCGCGTCCTTTGGGGTGAGTCGTTTATTGACAAAAATGACTGGAGAGGATGATCCAGAGGTATTTTTGACCACATTTGAAAGGACCGCTGAAAGAGAAAAGTGGCCTGAGGAGCAGTGGGCTGGACTGGTGGCTCCTCTGTTAACTGGTGAATCGCAGAAAGCTTACTATGACCTAGAGCCTAACCAAGCAAAAGACTATGTGATGCTAAAAGCTGAAATATTGGCAAGGCTGGGTGTCACCCAGGCTGTCCGGGCTCAGCGTGTGCATAACTGGACTTTCCAGCTTGGAAAACCCCCCAGGTCTCAAATGTATGATCTCATTCACCTGAGCAGAAAGTGGCTACAGCCAGAGACTTTGTCCGCACCAAAGATTGTGGAACGTGTTGTAATGGATCGGTTTTTGAGAGCTCTTCCTACTGCCATCCAAAAGTGGGTAAGCCATGGAGACCCAGAGACGGCCGATGGTCTTGTGGATCGTGTGGAGAAATACTTGGCTACAGAGAACCTGACGGCCTCTTCCAGAGACACTCGGACTTTCCACCCTAAGACCAGACCATCCCCAGGGGCGGATAAGAGGATTCCAAGGGGTGAGGGTGGAGAGAGTGAGAGGGTGGGAGCTCTACCCCAAGTTTGGCGAGAACAGCCTGGGAAATCAGCGGCTCAAGAGGCGGCAAGAAGGATCGTTTGCTACCGCTGCCGGCAAGCGGGACATATTGCAGCCAATTGCCCGGTTGTGGAGGAACCCATGCAGTGTGACTTTCTGACGGGCAGACGTCAGTCGCTGTGTGCGACAGTCGCATGCACTGCCATTCGAGGAACTGAGAAACATTTATGCAAAATGTGTGTTAATGGTAGAAATGTTGTGGTATTGCTGGATTCAGGTAGCCTTGTGACCCTGATAAAGGCTGAGTTAGTTAAAACAGAGGTCTCTGGGAATAGCAAGGTAGCTGTTATTTGTGTGCATGGGGACACCCGAGAGTATCCAGTGACTACAGTGTGTTTCGAGACCCCCAAAGGTACCCTCTCTCATCCAGTGGGCTTAGTATCTCAGTTACCGCATGACGCCATTGTGGGAAGGGATTTTCCGAAGTTCTGGGAACTGTGGGATGATCCTGAGCCCCTCACTGGTGCCCCTATGTACCAGGAATGTGATAGCCAGAACTCCCCTGAGAGTGGTGAGGACTCTCCGGAATTTCCCTTATCAGTATTGGCAGGGGAGACTCAAGAAACTGGAGAGGAGCCCACCTCCTCAGACGAAAACCTACCGTCTGTGGAGTTTTCTGATCTTGAGGTTCACAGGGAAAACTTTGCCACAGAACAGTTGAAAGACCCCGCCCTAATAAAGGCACGGGAAAACGTAGTGAAAATAGATGGTGAGTTAGTGAACCCAGATAATACCTGCACTTACCCATACTTCAGCGTAGAGAAGGACCTACTGTATCGGGTGGCAAAAAGGGCAGAAGAAACCGTTGAGCAGCTTGTGGTGCCCAAACCTTACAGGAAGTTGGTGTTGGAGTTGGCCCATGGGCACATTCTTGGAGGTCATCTGGGGACAGAGAAAACCCGAGAGAGGGTATTACAGAGATTCTATTGGCCGGGGGTGATGAAGGACGTAGAAAATTATTGTTCCTCCTGCCCTGTGTGTCAGAGGTTGGCCCCGATGCCACATTTCCGTAGCCCGCTGGTCCCTCTACCCATCATTAAGGCCCCTACGAGATAATGGAAAAAGTGAGCGAAGTGAATTACAAGGTCAGACAACCAGGAAGGCGAAAGCCCGAACAGATCTATCACGTTAATCTGTTGAAAGCCTGGAGGGATAGAGAGTCCCTAGTCGCAGACACTTGGTCACCAGCTCAAACTGGTTGCGTGATTCCTGAGGTTGGAATAGCAGCCACCTTGTCACAACCCCAACAACAGGAGGTTAAGGAGTTTGTGCTTCGCAACAAGGAGGTATTCTCTGAGCTGCCGGGACAAACATCTGGGGTAGAGCATGACATCATTACCCCGCCCGGTGAAAGGGTGAAGTTAAAACCCTATCGGATCCCAGAGGCTCGACGGGAGGCAATACGGGAGGAAGTACAGAAAATGCTGAACTTAGGGGTGATAGAGGAGTCCCAAAGTGATTGGTCTAGTCCCATCGTGTTGGTGCCTAAACCGGATGGGAGCTGGCGATTTTGTAACGATTTTCGTCAGTTGAACAAAGTTACAAAATTTGACACCTACCCCATGCCACGTATAGATGAGTTGATCGACCGGCTGGGAACAGCCCGATACATGACGACTCTTGACCTCACAAAAGGATATTGGCAAATCCCCCTGGCCAAGTCGGCCAAAGAGAAAACCGCATTTGTAACCCCAGACGGGGCGTTCCAATATAAAATAATGCCGTTCGGGTTACAGAATGCGCCGGCCACATTCCAGCGGAAAATGGACCAGATGCTGAGGCCCCATCGGAAGTATGCTGCGGCTTACCTGGATGACGTAATTGTCCATAGCACAGATTGGGCCTCACATCTGCCAAAAGTGCAAGCAGTCCTGGACTCTGTTCGGGAAGCGGGGTTTACGGCTAACCCCAAGAAGTGTACCATTGGGCAGGAGGAGGCCAAATATCTTGGGTACACCATTGGGAGGGGAGTAATAAAACCCCAACTCAACAAAGTCGAGGCCATCCAGAGTTGGCCACGTCCCAACAGCAAGAAGCAGGTACGAGCCTTTCTGGGAATCGCTGGGTATTATCGGCGATTCATTCCCCACTTTGCTTCTAAGGCTGTGCCCCTAACCAACCTGACGAAGGGGAAAGGGTCGGTCATGATTAAATGGACCCCCGAGGCTGAGGCAGCATTCCAATTCTTGAAACAAGCCTTATGTAGCCAGCCAGTGTTGTACTCACCCGACTTCTCTAAAGACTTTGTCGTACAAAGTGATGCGTCAGATGTGGGGTTAGGAGCAGTATTGTCCCAGGTCTGGAACGGGGAAGAGCACCCAGTCATTTACCTCAGCAGGAAGTTGAAGTCCCATGAGGTAAATTACGCCACCGTTGAAAAGGAGTGTTTAGCGGTGAAGTGGGCTCTAGATTCCCTTCGGTACTACCTGCTAGGTAGGCACTTTGACATGGTTACGGATCACGCTCCGTTAAAGTGGATGGCTCAAAACAAGGAAACAAATAGAAGAGTGAATAGGTGGTTCCTGGCCCTCCAGGAATTCAACTTCACAGTAAAGCATCGCCCTGGCGTTCAAATGGGGAATGTGGATGCTTTGTCTCGAGTACATGAATGCCTGATTGCTGGTGTTCCAACCCCGAGGTTAAAACAAGAGGGGGGGGTATGTGACAGCAGGAAGGTAAAGTCACCTGGTTGCATCCAGGGGGGTAGATATATTTCGCCCAGATTCAGGCTTTACGCCGACTTATACAACTAGGTGGAGAGTTGTATAAGGCTAGTGGGCTCATGGATGACTCATACCTCTAGGGAGAGTGTGGGGCGTCGTGCAGACAGAGATGAGGAGACCAGCTGAAGCTTGTCAGCTCATTTAGGCCTCTATAAGAACTCCCAGCTTCATTAGATGTTAGCTCATGCCTGGAACCAGACCTGTGTGGACTGTCTAGGGAGAGTGAACCCCTGTGCGGTGAGGCAAAGCCTGTGTGGCTATTTGTTTGGACTTTTACTAAACCAGGGACTTAGGGACTAGGACAGCACTAGGCTGATCCCAGTTGTTAGTTAGGAAACCTGTATGTTTAGTCAGAGGTCAACTTGACCAGGATTTATTTTGGTTATGTTTCTTTTGCTTTGCTGTGTTTTGTCACTGTAAATAGAAAATAAACCGCACCTTTTTTGATTTTGAAAACCACAACCTCCGTTTGCTGGGCCTGTTTTGTGTGGGGAGCCCATCCCGGGGGTCACACACACCCGCTGCCGAGCTAACCCCCTCACAATATATATATATATATATATATATATATATATATATATATATACACTAGACTGACTGTATATATATATATATATATATCAAATACACTGCCACTAACTAAATAACCTGCCTGCTTAAGCTACTCAAGCTATCTCTCCATCTACGCCAACAACACTACACGCGGCCACTATGTAAGCAGCCCTATATAGTGTGGGTCGTGGACTTAGTCCCCCTGAGCCATGATTGGCCAAAGGCACCCTGTCTTTGGCCAATTATGGCTCTCTCAGCAGAGCGTGCTGCGATTGTCCAAAGCATGCAGGTCAGGTACATCGAACATCAAGCTCATCCCTAGGGACAGTATGTAAAACAAAAACAAAAAAACATTTCAGTAATATTATTTCTTTTTTCTTTATTACGTTTTATTTTTTTTCATACTGTGACCAGATCAACACACCATAGTAGCACTGTACTAGTCTGGGGGTCTGGGGAGGTGATGAAGATTTTTTTTTCAAACTATTAGTGCTTATAACAGTAAATTCTAACTGTTATAAACAACCATTTTTATTTTATTTTAATTTTTTTATGAAATCTATTCATTCAGTGCTTAGTATTGTAATTAGATGTGATTGGCTACAGCTAATCACATGGTACAGATGGGCTGTGATTGGCCCTGTCTGTACCATGTAATTACTGTGACCAATCATAGAGATCAACACAATAGTACACAATAAATGGCATGAATGGAAGCCATCCATTGTGTACAATTGTCATGTAAACTGCTGTGATTGACCACAGTGAAAACATGGTACCGGCAAGAGGCCTGTACACTGATCTATCATCTGCTGTGTCCGGTGGACACAGTGGGTGACAGATTACACCACAGCATGGCCCATTCTGGAGAGAACATCATATGACAACTACCCAGAATGAGAGAGCTTCCGTCTGGTCATCATTTGACTATAGGCTGGGCAGAAACTAGTTAAACAGCTAAATCAATTTGTCATTTGTACAGTGTATCATCACTGTGTTACAGCAGGCTATGAACTTTGTCAACATTTTGCAACTTTGCTGTTAGTTGAACAATGAGGCCTGGTTCACACTAGTGTGAATTCAGATGCAACTTGAGTCGCACAGAATCACGTGACAATGGAAATCACATTGTTTTTAATGGTGTTAGTTCACATCAATGTGACTCAGCATGGAGCAATTTTGGAAAAGGTTCCTGTACTACTTTGATGCAAATCCATTGCAATTTTGGCCCCATAGAATATGCAAATCACAGCCAAATAGCATCCAAGCAGCATCCAGGTAGGATTCAAGTAGCTAAAAGTCGGATCACAGCAGTGAACCTAGCCTGAGGAGCCTGTTAAAAAGTTTTGTTCATATCAATAAATGTATTCAAGGTGTATCATATGTCTATTGTTTTGTCATGTGTCGGCTAACCACTTTCTTTCCTTTGCCCCCATTTTCAAGTATTTTGTCTTATGTAAGCAACACATAATTAATAACATGGGCTTCAATTACATGGATTTCCATTACATGAAGATCACAAGTTACGTGGAACTGTGAAGCCGTAGAGCTCTGTAACCTTAGGAAGTGACATAAGAAGACACAAATGTATCTCAACTCTGAAATGGCTCTGACCTATATAATGTCTTTTTTCAGTTTTAGCAGTTTTACAGTTTTATCTTTGAATATACTGTTTTATTTTGCATTAAATTAATCAAGTGAGAATACATTAGATCTCTATTATAAAGGCTTCATCTCTTTTATTACATACTGTATATAACGCATGCACCCATTAAAGTAGTATTAAACCCAAAAGCAAACATTTAATTTATTTCCAGCTTACCAATTCTTAGATGTGTGGTGTATAACATCCTACAGCAAGAAAGAAGAACCAAAAAAATAAATAAATGTGTGAGGTCCATCAGGAAATCAGTATTAAAGATTTATTGTATTGCAGCCTATAAATTCTTAGATGTGATGGCTGTATTAGCTTCCTTTATTAGGCTTTCTTTCTTCTTTTTTCATTCAGTGATCCAGTCAGCAAATCTGTTGTTTTTCAAAAGCACAAGGTCTTCAGCAGAATGTATCAGTTTTCATGAATGAGACAAACTAGGAAATTGTGTATGAATGGGTGAAGGGAATATATTTTTTAGCACCACATCCCTAGGTTCTGATATAAAAAGAATATTGGATGGGAGTGGGATTTTGAAGGTGTCGTAACAGTTAACCAGAACAAAACGGTTAAAATCCAAATAATTATTACAAATATGTTTTAAAATCCATCGAAAATTTTAAAAAAAAGCTAGTATTGAATTAACATTCTTTGTATTTACAGTATAATGTTGGCAAGGTCCTCTATGCATTTATCTTCTACATGTTTCGTCGTATGGCTTCTTCAGGAAGTATGCACACAAGGTACTGACAGATATATAAAAATGTACTTATGAGTATGCATGTAAATACATGGTATTAACTTATAAAATACAATTTAAAAAAATGCATTGTACAGAGAGATACAAAGCCACCCAGATAGAGACCATCTACTCCAAAGCAAGGTTCCGGGGAGACATTGCTAAGGTGGAATAAGCCCCACCAGCAAAGAGATTGGATAGTTCTTGGACCACTGCAGAGGGAGTATGTAAGCCAAATTAAAAAAAATAAACACGATTTGCATGTACTTAAAAATATTATTCAACTTGGGGATATAGTTGCAGCTATATGTCCCCTCACCTGTGTATCAAATACTCGCAAATATAGACAGTTTACCATTCCAATGGGAGAAACCAAAGGTCCTACAGAACAGAGCCAGTCTATATAAAAGAAAAACATAAGTAAACCAATAAATAAATAAGTAAAATGCCTAACCGGATATTAATAATGGTATATAGAGAAAACAGATATGGATATAGAGAATAGGGGCTTAAATGGGCTTGAAAGTATCATCGCACAGCCACAAGGTTGCTGCAGACAAATATACTTTAAAGGCTATAGCAGGACATCAGGTGCCCACTGCTTATGTTAGGACCTCCTAACTAACATACACTATATTACCAAAAGTATTGGGGACACCTGCATTTACACGCACATGAACTTTAATGGCATCCCAGTATTAGTCCGTAGGGTTCAATATTGAGTTGGCCCACCCTTTGCAGCTATACCAGCTTCAACTCTTCTGGGAAGACTGTCCACAAGGTTTAGGAGTGTGTCTATGGGAATGTTTGACCATTCTTCCAGAAGCACATTTGTGAGGTCAGGCACTCATGTGGATAAGAAGGCCTGGCTCACAGTCTCCACTCTAATTCATCCCAAAGGTGTTCTAACGGGTTGAGGTCAGGACTCTGTGCAGTCCAGTCAAGTTCCTCCACCCCAAACTCGCTCATCCATGTCTTTATGGACTTTGTTTGTGCACTGGTGCGCAGTTATGTTGGAACAGGAAGGGGCAATCCCCAAACTGTTCTTACAAAGTTGGGAGCAGGAAATTGTCCAAAATGTCTTACGCTGTACGCTGATGCCTTAAGAGTTCCCTTTACTATAACTAAGGCAGGGGAGGGCTGGCGGCCTTAGGCCTGGGGGGCAAGTCCAGTCAAGTTGCCCATTGAACCGCCGAATCAGCTCACCATTAATGGCCCACCTGTTTTTTCAATGCAGCCTCACTAGTGCCCATCAGTGCAGCCAACTCCAGTGCCCATTAATGCATCCTGATCACTGGGGAAGGTTACATGGGGTGTATGGGGGGAGATGGGGGTCAGCTAGGGGGTGTCAGGGTCTCTCACCTCAGCGATCTCATTTCAGCAGGTCCTTGCACGCCACGGTCTCCTGGTGGGGTAACGCTCCTTATTCTGGGGTCAAGTTGCAGCCAGCGCCCAGCCCTGCAGCCCTGCGTCCCGACTCCCTGGCACGCCCTGCCTCTGCCTGCTTCCAAGAATCTGGTCCCAGGGAGTTGCAGTTTCCTCTGCGCTGCTGTGTTTTCCACCCACCAGAAGCTTGAGTGTGGACTACAACTCCCGGAATGTAACAGCTAGTGGTCGGCCGCCATGGCCATGCCCCCGTTCCGACTTCTTAGATCAGATTTAAAAAGAAAATGGTAGCGGGCAGCGGCTGCCGGCCATTTTGAACATAAGTTAGGGCGACCTGGGAGGCAATTGCCACCCTGCCCCCTGGCCCAGCCCTCCCCTGAACTAAGGAACCAAGCCCAACCCCTGAAAAACAACACCACGCATTAATTCCCCCTCCACCAAATGATTTAGACCAGTGCACAAAGCAATTGTACAATCTCTGTACAATTTCCTTTAGATTTACCAAAAGTACAGGTATATAATACAAAACTATATGTAATAGAACTCACCTAAACAATCTATTCAATTTGTATCAAATCAGGCAGGCCTTTGCACCACATAGTTCATGGTAGATCTAAAGGAGATTGTACAATCAGGTTGTGAAGTGTATGGCCACCCTAAAGGAAGAAGTAGGAAAGTGGGTGGAAATAAAAAAGAGGTAGTACAGTGATCAAGTAGGTGTGGTCCACAGAAGTACAGGCAGTGCATGATGGGATATGAAGGTCCCTGGAAGATGACATGATACCACAGGAAGTGATAGGCTCAGATGCATTTTTTTAAATTTTGAACAGAGAGGTGCAGATTCAAAGCTGCCATGGACTAGGTTAGTCTCCAAGCTGTGGCCCAAGGTTAGTCTTTGTCCGGCCCTTGGGACACTACTCCTCCAAATGACAGCAATGATGGGGCACTATTCCTTCCATTGACACCATCAATGGGGCACTATTACTCCCACTGACACGATGATGGAGCACTAACCCTCCCACTGATACCAATGATGGGGCACTATTCCTCCCACTGACACCAATGATGGGGCTCTATTCCTCCCACTGACACTAATGATGGGGCACTATTCCTCCTACTGACACCAATGTTTGGACACTATTCTTCCCACTGACAACATCGATGGGAACAATGGGGCATTGTTTATTCCCAATGGCCACAGCACAGCCCCCAGCCTGAAGGATAGTAAACTGACCCTTTGCTTAGAAAGTTTGGAAACCCCTAGACTGGGTAAGTAAGAGACAAGCACATTGGGATGACTTGGCTTGGGCAGAAAAGACATTGGCAAAGGCTCCTATTTATTATGAAAATTGACATTTTGTCTAAAAAGGTGAACTTTAAAACACACTGACACCAACGGACATCAATATAAAAAAAAATGTTTTTTAATCCTACCTAAAATACACTGACCCTGACTTTCGACTCCGACCTTTGACTCTGACCTTGACCTAGATCAAACATTGAACTAGCTATTTTTTTCTTTTTCTTTTTTTACACACACTGTTATTTGTTTACATTTTTCTCCTCTAGCAAGGAGAAAAAATATACAAGGTATCTTTTTCCTTTCAAGAGGAGAAAACACACACAGAAGTAGGTTGTACAATGACTGATGACTGTGACAGCCGATCAGAGGCTGTCACAGCGATCAGGTGATCAGGAACCAGGTCTCCCATTTCCCAGTCATTAGTATGAGACCCGGTGCTCTCAGTGAGAGCCCAGTCTCTGTGCTGGAAGCGCACTGTATAGCGCGCTCAGCACAAACACAGTTACGCATATGTACAGTTCCATGGAAGAAGACTCACTTCAAACATATATGTGTGCAGTTACCTTGAAAGCATTAATGTAACTTCAAATGTTGTTTTCAAACTTTTTAAATATGGTGTTTTTGTTAATATTATCCGAGGTGATCCTGCCATGAAGATCCTTGTTCAGGCAATTGTTGTTACAAGGGGGGCACCTGTCTTTTAGTTGTGCTCCTAGGGCAGTGATGGCGAACCCTGGCACCCTAGATGTTTTGCAACTACATTTACCATGATACTCAACTACACTGCAGAGTGCATGCGCATCATGGGAAATGTAGTTCCAAAACATCTGGGGTGCCAAGGTTCGCCATCACTGTCCTAGGTTATCATCCTCTCACTTCCATAATCATGGAGGAGAATACAAGGCGCCATGCTGATACACATAGTGTAGGCATGGTTCACTATTGCCCATCAGGAAGCTGCTCCAGAGCAATGATGTGCAGCTGGTGGTGGATAGAGTGCACTTAGATAGGACATGGTTAAAAGAGACTGGAGGACATCAGCAATGCTGAGGAAATACTGAGGAAACAAAATAACATGAAAAAGAAGTAAAAAAAAAAAAAAAACGACATTGCAGTGCTTAGTAGACTTGTGCACAACGGAAAAATTCGTTCCGTTTCGGTTCGTTTCTTTCCGGTCCTGTTGATTCGTAATCATTCGTAATTTTGCTAGACGGGATTTTTCGTGTTCGGACTAATTCGTATTTTCGCAAGCGACATTTTTCGTTGAATTTTTTGTTGCTTTATAATTCGTACTTTCGGTAGAGTACGTTGTTTTTCGTTGATTCTGGACACAACTCCTACTTTCGTAACTTTTTTTGGGTTCGTTGATTCGTAATTTTCCGTGTCTCTCTCACAACGACGCTGCCTATTATGCCTAATGTGCTTCGAATGCATTTGTACTTTTCTAAATACATAGCGGTTATTTGTAACGATTCAAAATCTCGTATTTTACTTTCGTTTTTTACATGCGGCTATAGGCTCCGCCCCTGTACACCATTTTGAGAGGGTTCAGTACGGTGAGGGAGAAGCAGAGAGCAGAGCAGAGTGAGTGTTATTGTGCTTCGAATGGATTCAAAATCTCGTATTTTACTTTAGTTTTTTCATGCGGCTATAGCCTCCGCCCCCTGTACACCATTTTGAGAGGGAGTTCAGCATGGTGAGGGAGAAGCAGAGTGAGTGTTATTGTGCTTCGATTGGATTCGTACATTCGTAACTTTTTTCATAGCGAATTATGCCGAAGACATTCGGGCATTGGCTATTTGCGGTATAATTTATTTCGGATTCGGTTTTATTCGTAATTGCTTTGTTCGGAAATTCGAATGCTTCCGAATGTCCGAAAGTTGCTAAATTCGGACGAATTTCGAATCGTTATGAAACGAATTGCACAAGCCTAGTGCTTAGCAAAAACAGTTGCCATCAAATTACGGTGTAGATGTACTTTAAATTCTTTCACCTATTACAACCTTACGAAGAGCATTCAGTTTATACATTTTCTTAAAAATGCAAAATTTGCACACAAAAAAAAAAGGTAAAAGGTATGCACTTTAATACATGCGGGTATGTTTTGTTAAGTGCACATTAATGCATCTCACTCACATAATCTTTGATGTGTGTTGCCACAGCATTCAATCAAGATCCTCTGCCCTTTCCCCTACTTTCTTCTACCTATAATGATCACAGACTTCGTGGCACTTTTGAGTGTCAGGTTTGTTTTCACTAAGCCACTGACTTGAAAGAGCCGTCTTGGACTGCAAAGCCTTGTGATGTTCCTTGTATCCCTTGGTCATGAATTTGAAAAATGCAAGTATTATTCTTTATGCAACTTATAGACAAGAATTATCTGTCAAAAGCTTTTTTGTTCATAAATACATAAAACGCTGTGCTCACTGTAAATAGCCACGAAAACAGAAATACCAGTTTGTTACCATAAACCCATAAAGACATGCACCTGCATTGACCCCTGTTTAAGATAACTCCTGCAAAATAAAATAAAATGTGTGATCTTCTGCTCAGTATCAAAATATATCTACAGATTAGTTCATGTACAACAAAATACAATTAGGGGGAAATCAATAAAGTCCTAACTACACTTTTCTGGCAGTATGGCTCTTTAAAATGGCCTGCGCCAGATTCAAAAATCCCTGCCACCAGTTTTAGTAGTTTTACTGACGCGTGCAGCAGATTCAGTTAAATCTTAATAGCACAATTTTTACAAAGTGACACTATTACTGCACCAAATTAAAAAATAATTACTTCTAGTTTGTACATAACGAAACTGCCTGCTTTGTATGCTGTGTAGCAGAGCAGCATGCTTGCCGCCACTACCCCTCCTCTTCCCACCTGTCACTGGTTGTTAACCACTTGCCTACTGGACACTTTCACCCCGTTTCTGCCAGGCCAATTTTCAGCTGTCGCATTTTCAAGTGTGCAATACTGCAACACTGCACCCAAACAAAATTTTTATAATTTCTTGGAGACAGATAGAGCTTTCTTTTAGTGTTTTTTAAGCGCCACTTTTTTGCTAAGCAAACAAAAAAAATAAACAAAAAAAAGTTTATTTCGTTCCTGTTATAAAATGGTGTAAATAAGTAATTTTTATCCTTGACTGATGTTCGCTGATGAGGCTGCACTGATAGGCACTGATATGCTGCAATGATGGGCATTGTTGAGGCGGCACTGATAGGCACTGATGAGGTACCATTGATGGGCACTGATAAGGCAGCACTGATAAGGAGGCACTGATGAGGCTGCAATGATATGCAGCACTGATGGGCACTGATAGGCGGGACTGATGGCACTGATAGGTGGCACTGATGGGCACTAATAGGCGGCAGTGATAGGGGGCACTGAGAGGCACTGACATGCAGCACTGGTGGGCACTGATTGGCAGCACTGGTGGACACTGTTGAAGCTGCACTGATCATCAGGACACTGATGATCAGTGCCCTGATTATGAGTGTAGATGACCCCTGTGTGGATTTCTGGTTATCAGCTCTCCTCTCTCCTCACGCTGTCAGCATGAGGAGAGGATTGATTGCTGATAACCAGCAAATCCTGTATACAATGTGATCAGCTGTAATGGGACACAGGTGATCACATGGTAAAGAGCCACTGTGTCCAAAGGATGCAGTGATCACAGATCCCTGTCGATGCACGCCGCGGGGAGTGCGTGGGAAGTGCAAGCATGGGAGGACATCATATGATGCCCTCCCAGCAATATGCGACTATGCTGTAGCCGTCATTCGGCTATAGCGCAGTCATGAAAGGGTTTAAGGCACTATCGGCTCTACAGCCAATAGCCCCCTAACAACCAATGATGATGACAGTTGGCGGAACCTAATGGGGAAATTGAGATGTTGGTTTCCATCAGGTCCTTTTTCTCCTTGTGATTCTATAGCCAATCGAAGGCTGTCTATTGGCCAGTGGTGTATCATCCATGGGTGCAAATGTGTGTGGTGCATAAGGGCTCTAAGGGTTGGGGGCCCACTGTGCTCTTACTCATTGCACAACATTGGAAGATGCCGCTTCTCTGTCTTTTTTATCTTGGTAAAGAGCCGAGTGGGCCGCACATAACAGTTAATCCCACGCCTGCTGGAGAAGGAGCCCAGTGGGAGCCTAAGCCCACAGCTGTCAGGCATCTATACTTTTTAACGAGGGGGCAATACCAAAGCATCTGCTGGTTACTGTTATGTGTGGTCCACTTGGCTCTTTGCCGAGATAAAAAAGACAGAGGTTTATTTGGTCATGGCTATACTACAGTTATATTTATACTCTAAAGAGAGGCACCTAGTGGCCTTATATTCCAATGACCCTTTCCTTTTATATATATATATATATATATATATATATATATATATATATATTGTGACAGCAGGAAGGTAAAGTCACCTGGTTGCATCCAGGGGGGTAGATATATTTCTCCCAGATTCAGGCTTTATGCTGACTTATACAACTAGGGAGTTGATGAAGCCCAGCTGAGGCTAGTGGGCTCATGAATGACTCATACCTCTAGGGAGAGTGCTGGGCGTCGTGAGACAGGGAGTTGATGAGACCAGCTGAAGCTTGTCAGCTCATTTAGGCCTCTATAAGAACTCCCAGCTTCATTAGATGTGAGCTCATGCCTGGAACCAGACCTGTGTGGACTGTCTAGGGAGAGTGA
Organism: Rana muscosa; assembly: GCA_029206835.1. NCBI lineage: Eukaryota > Metazoa > Chordata > Amphibia > Anura > Ranidae > Rana > Rana muscosa. Next base: position 745,826,328 of record CM055116.1, on the reverse strand, counting down.
ACCCCTGTGCGGTGAGGCAAAGCCTGTGTGGCTATTTGTTTGGACTTTTACTAAACCAGGGACTTAGGGACTAGGACAGCACCAGGCTGATCCCAGTTGTTAGTTTAGGAAACCTGCATGTTTAGTCAGAGGTCAAACTGACCAGGATTTATTTTGTTTGTTTCTTTTTGGCTTTGCTGTGTTTTTGTCACTGTACATAGAGAAATAAACCGCACCTTTTGATTTTGAAAACCACAACCTCCGTCTGCTGGCCCTGTTTTTGTGTGGGGAGCCCAACCAGGGGGTCACACACACCCGCTACCGAGTTAACCCCCTCACAGTTGGTGGAGAACCAGTGGCAGTTTTTTTTAAGCCAGCATGGAGGAGATACTGAAACAGCTGGCTCTAGCAAATGCCAATCAACAGCAGACAAATGCAGGTTTGCAAAGGAGCCTTGCAGCCCAGCAGCAAGCTCATCAACAAGCCCAGCAGCAATCTGAGGCCCGCTTCATAGACCTGTTACAGAAGCAAGAGCAGAGACTACAACAAATGGAAGCAGTAATGCAGCAACGTCCGCAGACCAGTGAGGAAAGCCGTCCCACTAATACCGCGTCCTTTGGGGTGAGTCGTTTATTGACAAAAATGACTGGAGAGGATGATCCAGAGGTATTTTTGACCACATTTGAAAGGACTGCTGAAAGAGAAAAGTGGCCTGAGGAGCAGTGGGCTGGACTGGTGGCTCCTCTGTTAACTGGTGAATCGCAGAAGGCTTACTATGACCTAGAGCCTGACCAAGCAAAAGACTATGTGATGCTAAAAGCTGAAATATTGGCAAGGCTGGGTGTCACCCTGGCTGTCCGGGCTCAGCGTGTGCATAACTGGACTTTCCAGCTTGGAAAACCCCCCAGGTCTCAAATGTATGATCTCATTCACCTGAGCAGGAAGTGGCTACAGCCAGAGACTTTGTCCGCACCAGAGATTGTGGAACGTGTTGTAATGGATCGGTTTTTGAGAGCTCTTCCTACTGCCATCCAAAAGTGGGTAAGCCATGGAGACCCAGAGACGGCCGGTGGTCTTGTGGATCGTGTAGAGAAATACTTGGCTACAGAGAACCTGACGGCCTCTTCCAGAGACACTCGGACTTTCCACCCTAAGACCAGACCATCCCCAGGGGCGGATAAGAGGATTCCAAGGGGTGAGGGTGGAGAGAGTGAGAGGGTGGGAGCTCTACCCCAAGTTTGGCGAGAACAGCCTGGGAAATCAGCGGCTCAAGAGGCCGCAAGAAGGATCGTTTGCTACCGCTGCCGGCAAGCGGGACATATTGCAGCCAATTGCCCGGTTGTGGAGGAACCCATGCAGTGTGACTTTCTGACGGGCAGACGTCAGTCGCTGTGTGCGACAGTCGCATGCACTGCCATTCGAGGAACTGAGAAACATTTATGCAAAATGTGTATTAATGGTAGAAATGTTGTGGTATTACTGGATTCAGGTAGCCTTGTGACCCTGATAAAGGCTGAATTAGTTAAAACAGAGGTCTCTGGGAATAGCAAGGTAGCTGTTATTTGTGTGCATGGGGACACCCGAGAGTATCCAGTGACTACAGTGTGTTTCGAGACCCCCAAAGGTACCCTCTCTCATCCAGTGGGCTTAGTATCTCAGTTACCGCATGACGCCATTGTGGGAAGGGATTTTCCGAAGTTCTGGGAACTGTGGGATGATCCTGAGCCCCCCACTGGTGCCCCTATGTACCAGGAATGTGATAGCCAGAACTCCTCTGAGAGTGGTGAGGACTCTCCAGAATTTCCCTTGTCAGTATTTGCAGGGGAGACTCAAGAAACTGGAGAGGAGCCCACCTCCTCAGACGAAAACCTACCGTCTGTGGAGTTTTCTGATCTGGAGGTTCACAGGGAAAATTTTGCCACAGAACAGTTAAAAGACCCCGCCCTAATAAAGGCACGGGAAAACGTAGTGGAAATAGATGGCGAGTTAGTGAACCCAGATAATACCTGCACTTACCCATACTTCAGCGTAGAGAAGGACCTACTGTATCGGGTGGCAAAAAGGGCAGAAGAAACCGTTGAGCAGCTGGTGGTGCCCAAACCTTACAGGAAGTTGGTGTTGGAGTTGGCCCATGGGCACATTCTTGGAGGTCATCTGGGGACAGAGAAAACCCGAGAGAGGGTATTACAGAGATTCTATTGGCCTGGGGTGATGAAGGACATAGAAAATTATTGTTCCTCCTGCCCTGTGTGTCAGAGGTCGGCCCCGATGCCACATTTCCGTAGCCCGCTGGTCCCTCTACCCATCATTGAGGTCCCGTTTGAGAGAATCGCAATGGATTTGGTAGGTCCTATAATCAAGTCCGCTAGGGGGCACCAGTACATATTGGTTATAATGGACTATGCCACCCGTTATCCAGAAGCGATCCCTCTCAGAAATACCTCGGCCAAAACCATAGCCAAAGAGCTATCTCTTGTTTTTAGCCGGGTGGGTATTTGTAAAGAACTGCTTACGGACCAAGGTACACCCTTTATGTCCCGGGTTATGAAAGAGCTGTGTAAATTGCTCAAAGTGACGCAATTGCGTACATCTGTGTATCACCCCCAAACCGATGGGCTGGTTGAAAGATTCAACAAAACCCTAAAACAAATGTTGAAGAAAGTGGTGGATAGAGATGGAAAGGATTGGGACTGTCTACTTCCTTATTTGATGTTTGCTATTAGGGAGGTGCCCCAATCCTCTATGGGATTCTCCCCCTTTGAGTTACTGTATGGGAGACACCCAAGAGGGCTGTTGGATATTGCCAAGGAAACTTGGGAAAGTGAGAGTTCTCCCCACAGGAGTGTGATTGAGCATGTCGCCCTGATGCAAGATCGAATTGCACAGGTAATGCCCATCGTGAAGGAACATTTGGCCCAAGCGCAGTTGGCACAGCAGAGAGTGTACAACCGTGGAGCAAAGACCCGTACCTTTTCCCCGGGGGATAGGATATTGGTACTTGTCCCTACGGTTGAAAGTAAATTCCTTGCCAAATGGCAAGGCCCCTACGAGATAATGGAAAAAGTGAGCGAAGTGAATTACAAGGTCAGACAACCAGGAAGGCGAAAGCCCGAACAGATATATCACGTTAATCTGTTGAAAGCCTGGAGGGATAGAGAGTCCCTAGTCGCAGAAACTTGGTCACCAGCTCAAACTGGTTGCGTGATTCCGGAGGTTGGAATAGCAGCCACCTTGTCACAACCCCAACAACAGGAGGTTAAGGAGTTTGTGCTTCGCAACAAGGAGGTGTTCTCTGAGCTGCCGGGACAAACATCTGGGGTAGAGCATGATATTATTACCCCGCCCGGTGAAAGGGTGAAGTTAAAACCCTATCGGATCCCAGAGGCCCGACGGGAGGCAATACGGGAGGAAGTACAGAAAATGCTGAACTTAGGGGTGATAGAGGAGTCCCAAAGTGATTGGTCTAGTCCCATTGTGTTGGTGCCTAAACCGGATGGGAGCTGGCGATTTTGTAACGATTTTCGTCAGTTGAACAAAGTTACAAAATTTGACACCTACCCCATGCCACGTATAGATGAGTTGATCGACCGGCTGGGAACAGCCCGATACATGACGACTCTTGACCTCACAAAAGGGTATTGGCAAATTCCCCTGGCCAAGTCGGCCAAAGAGAAAACCGCATTTGTAACCCCAGACGGGGCGTTCCAATATAAGAGAATGCCGTTCGGGTTACAGAATGCGCCGGCCACATTCCAGCGGAAAATGGACCAGATACTGAGGCCCCATCGGAAGTATGCTGCGGCTTACCTGGATGACGTAATTGTCCATAGCACAGATTGGGCCTCACATCTGCCAAAAGTGCAAGCAGTCCTAGACTCTATCCGGGAAGCGGGGTTTACGGCTAACCCCAAGAAGTGTACCATTGGGCAGGAGGAGGCCAAATATCTTGGGTACACCATTGGCAGGGGAGTAATAAAACCCCAACTCAACAAAGTCGAGGCCATCCAGAGTTGGCCACGTCCCAACAGCAAGAAGCAGGTACGAGCCTTTCTGGGAATCGCGGGTTATTATCGGCGCTTCATTCCCCACTTTGCTTCTAAGGCTGTGCCCCTAACCAACCTGACGAAAGGGAAAGGGTCGGTCATGATTAAATGGACCCCCGAGGCTGAGGCAGCATTCCAATTCTTGAAACAAGCCTTATGTAGCCAGCCAGTGTTGTACTCACCCGACTTCTCTAAAGACTTTGTCGTACAAAGTGATGCGTCAGATGTGGGGTTAGGAGCAGTATTGTCCCAGGTCTGGAACGGGGAAGAGCACCCAGTCATTTACCTCAGCAGGAAGTTGAAGTCCCATGAGGTAAATTACGCCACGGTTGAAAAGGAGTGTTTAGCGGTGAAGTGGGCTCTAGATTCCCTTCGGTACTATCTGCTAGGTAGGCACTTTGACATGGTTACGGATCACGCTCCGTTAAAGTGGATGGCTCAAAACAAGGAGACAAATAGAAGAGTGAATAGGTGGTTCCTGGCCCTACAGGAATTCAACTTCACAGTAAAGCATCGCCCTGGCGTTCAAATGGGGAATGTGGATGCTTTGTCTCGAGTACATGAATGCCTAATTGCTGGTGTTCCAACCCCGAGGTTAAAACAAGAGGGGGGGGGTATGTGACAGCAGGAAGGTAAAGTCACCTGGTTGCATCCAGGGGGGTAGATATATTTCTCCCAGATTCAGGCTTTATGCCGACTTATACAACTAGGGAGTTGATGAAGCCCAGCTGAGGCTAGTGGGCTCATGAATGACTCATACCTCTAGGGAGAGTGCTGGGCGTCGTGAGACAGGGAGTTGATGAGACCAGCTGAAGCTTGTCAGCTCATTTAGGCCTCTATAAGAACTCCCAGCTTCATTAGATGTGAGCTCATGCCTGGAACCAGACCTGTGTGGACTGTCTAGGGAGAGTGAACCCCTGTGCGGTGAGGCAAAGCCTGTGTGGCTATTTGTTTGGACTTTTACTAAACCAGGGACTTAGGGACTAGGACAGCACCAGGCTGATCCCAGTTGTTAGTTTAGGAAACCTGCATGTTTAGTCAGAGGTCAAACTGACCAGGATTTATTTTGTTTGTTTCTTTTTGGCTTTGCTGTGTTTTTGTCACTGTACATAGAGAAATAAACCGCACCTTTTGATTTTGAAAACCACAACCTCCGTCTGCTGGCCCTGTTTTTGTGTGGGGAGCCCAACCAGGGGGTCACACACACCCGCTACCGAGTTAACCCCCTCACAATATATATATATATATATGTGTAGCGCACAAACCCCTGTCTTTACCTGCATTTAATTAGGCTCCTCGCAGGCAAAGAGAGGTACACCGCACCACAAGCCCGTACGCTCCTGTGTGAGGAGGTTGAGCGGTGTTAGTTTTGGACCTGCCTGCGGCTGGAGTTGAATCCTCCCGAGGATGATTCTCACCTCTACCTTGAATAGATGCGAGTCTTTATTTTTCCCCAGTAATGTAACTGTCCACATCAACTGAAAGTCCAACTTCTATATTTATTTCACACTGGCAGACAGGTTGGAACAAGACACGGGACAGCTTAGGTGGGAGGAGGTCCAGGCACAAACTCAAATGATTTCTTCAGACTGTTCAGGTTTGACGAAAAGTTTTGGCGCACGATCTCTGCCACAGACCGTGAGGTTGGTCTCTGCCACAGACCTGGTGAATAAAAGTCACTGCCACTGACTTGGTGAACGGGTCACTGCCACTGACCTGGTGAATAGGGCCTTGCCCTATGAAGTCACTGCCACTTACTTGGTGAACTACCTTCTTGAAGTATTCGGCCCATTTAAAGGAGAAAACCATCCCTCCGGAGAGTTACCAGAGGCCCTCACCGTCACCACGACTCTGCGCTGGGTATTCGGAAAGGGTTACCTCCCTGGCCTCCTCATCTCAGATATGGGTCCCCTCGCAAGGTGGCACCCTGGGAGCTCTCAATCCCTGGCGGACCCCAGCCGAAGGTTGCTGGGCCCCGGGCCTTCGAAAATAGTACCTCACCCCAGATTGAAGGTGTCTGAGATGGAACAGGAACCAGGCCTCCTAACAATCAGTGTGTCTGAGCCTAATTACCACTCAGACACTTCCCCTAAATTTAACACCCCGCTACACACACCCCCCCCCCCACTAAATTGACACTGGTCCCCAGTGTCTGGAACAAACCCATGCCTCTCAAGCCTGAGTCAGCATAGGCCCAATCCAGAGACTAAACTACAAAAAAAGGACAATTTAAAAAAACTGCCTGTTTGTGCCGGAACCTAACATGGGGAAAGGAGGTGAGACATAGAAGGGAAAGAAGAAATCACACATGTGCACATTAAAACATTAAATGTCACATAAAATACTTTCAATAGATATTTACATTTCCCTCCCGCCTGCAATAACTAAGATCCACCCCATACTCAGTAGTCTTGCTTGGCGTCCGCCTGCAGGGGAAGAAAAAACACATACACATCTAAAATGACATAAGTTGGAATGAACAGATTCTCCCCGAGAGGAAAATCCCTTCCTTCCAAAAGTAAACTGCTTCATCACTAGCAATGTAATAGTTGCACAACACCGCCACCTAGTGGTAGTGCTGAGGTTAAGACACTGATGTTGGCCAATTCTCTCCTCCTGGACTGTGGCCCTGAACTATCTACAACCCCAAAGTCCTTGTAGCTTTGCGTTAGGGAGAGAGGGGAGAACAAAAAAACAACAGCTCCCGCTCCTCCAATGAGTAGAATACCCCTTTTGTTAGGGCAAAGTTCCTGGGTTTTAAAGAGTGCACTCTTAAAAAAAACAAAGCAAAAATAAGAGTCTTGTCTCTTAAAAGGTAATAGTGTGGGTCAGGCAATACCAACGGCTTCCAATGCTTGTCAAAGGTATCAATGTGGTACTCAACATTGTCTTTGTCCTTCCTGCAAATAAGTACCTTGTCCGCATAAATGTGCCGACCCAACATCCAGGCAGCCTTACAGTCTTTGTATGTCTGGGTAGCTGCAGGTGAACATGAAAAGTATCTTCGGGCCTGGGGTACTTTAATGTGTGTCCATATAAAGTCCGCATACCACCGGTGTCTACAGGCCTCCACTTCAAATAAAAGCTCTTTGGGCAGGTACGGGTACTCCCACCCATACTCGCTGGCAACTTTCTGATTGAAAAGTCTCTGTAATCGGGACAATGGTGGCATGGTAGCACGGTCTCCCGTGCCAGGCAAGACGATGGCATCCGGGTGCCAAGGTACTTTAACTTTCTCAGGACCAGTCACAGGGGCCCGCAGCGACACCCGTCTCGTCTCAGTAGCTGATGCAGGCATCTCCAACGGTGAAAGGGCAGACAAGGGGACAGATCCCTCCTCAGGCCTTGAGGCCTCCACCCGGGGCGTACTATCCCCAATGGACATGGGTGAGTCCCTAGCACTACGGGACAAGGACAGGGGCATCTTATCCCAACCCTTCCGCTCAAAAAGTTCATCTATAGCGGCGTCATCTCCCGCATCGGAGATGGACTCCAGATCGGAGGTATCACACTCCTCCGCAGGCAGGTAACTCTTGGTAGAGGACGAGTCACTGCCTCTGACTAATTCACGGACATGTGAATCCCCAACACTTGGGACCTTGGACAGAGTCTCTTCCCCTGGCTTACCTCGGCTTGTAGCTGAACCAGGACGTCCGGGACTTTTCCCTTCGGATGCATCCGTTCCGGGTAAGTGCTGGGGCGTAACTCCACCACGGCCGCGGGAAGCTTTCACGAACCCGATCTTCCTCTTGGGCGGTGGGAGAAAGGACTCTGTGGTGACCGAAGCAGCATCCTCCGGTCTCTCATTTACTGAAACAGTCTCGTGCCCCGAGACGACGTGAATTTTCACGAAACGCGTAGGGCAGGATACGAGCTTTGTGCTGACGTCACCCTCCACTGCTCGGCTTCCACGGACGTATTTGTGTGCCAGTGCCTCTGACCGGTCGGCGCTGACACACTCTAAGGCCGTCTTTTTAACTGCTTTTGTGAGTATGTTTCCAATATTCTTTTAATAAATGTACACCAAGGATTTTACACTATCCGGTGTCCTTCCTTCTTTCCATGTTGATGTTGAACATTCGCATGATGTTGTATGAGCTGTCGGGCTACTAAACCATTGAAGTTCACCATTTGCTGAAATCCGGAGGTTCCACTGAGTATCATTTGAGGCTGGTTTAGGTCCTCTGTCATAGGGGACCATCGCTTTCTGGTAAGCAGGAATTGTTACTGGTGGTGGTGAAAGTCACGGATTATAAGAAGATTTTCTGTCGTTGGCTTTTTTGGACACTTATTCACGGGTGTTTTGTTTATCATGGACTTTCAGACATGAACTTTGAGAGTCCTATATAGCAGTTGTGGACTATCATCTTATTAACTGTTTAATCATAGTTCACTCACCTTAACATTATTTATATTTCACAGATTTTTCATGGTTCTTCATTGAGCATCTATACGATTTATCACTGTTGGCATTTGGATTTTTTCAATTATTCAGTGGTGGGCTTATGTTCACAGTCATAAGTTAGCGCGACTATATATATTTTTCTTATTTACATGCACTGATGATTGTTTTCAGAATAGTTGCTGCTTTCCTTTATTTCTTTTTTTCTAGGTAAACTTTAATCATTTACCAGATTTTACACTTTAGCGCAGTTTCTTTTCACTTTTTCCCAGTCTCCTCTGTGACTTCCTCCGAAGTCCCGATAGTGCGCGCAGGGGTGGGTGTGTAAGCTCTAAATTCCTCCTTCCAGAATGGTGGCGCCCGTAAGGCAATTGAGTTGGAAAGCCCAAGGCTTTTCTGTAGGTTGCTCGACCTCAAACAAGAACTCCTTACATTGCTCGCATCGCCCGAATGGCTTCAGATGAACCACCAGTCCCGAGCAGCCGGGACAAATCACTTGCAAACGTAGAGGTCAAAACGTCCCCGGGGCTTGAGCCGAATCCCTGTATCCGTCAAGTGAGCAGTAGTGATGAGCCGAACACCCCCGGGTTCGGTTCGCACCAGAACCCGCGAACGGACCGAAAGTTCGCACGAACGTTAGAACCCTATTAAATACAATGGATGTGAACGTTCGAAATCTAAAGTGCTAATTATAACGACTATTATGCATGTTATTGTCCTAAAAAGGGTTTGGGAACCCGGGTTCTGCACCAGGGGACATGTATCAATGCAAAAAGAAGTTTTAAAAACGGCCGTTTTTCGGGAGCAGTCATTTTAATGATGCATAATGTGAAAAAAAATAAAGTCAAATATTCCTTTAAATATCATACCTGGGGGGTGTCTAAAGTATGCCTGTGAAGTGCCACGTGTTTCCCGTGTTTAGAACTGTCCCTGCACAAAATTACATTTCTAAAGGAAAAAAAGCCATTTAAAACTGCTTGCGGCTTTAATGTAATGTCTGGTCCCGGTAATATGGATGAAAATCTTTAAGAAAAATGGCATAGCTACCCCATCACCCCCCCCCCCCCCCCCCACCCCAGCCCATTACCAGCCCCTTTGGGTCTTGTATGGATATTAAGGGGAACCCCGCACACAAAAGAAAAAAGGCCCTATATACTCTGAACAGCCGTATACAGGCGGTGCATACAAGACAGGGACTGTAGGTTTGTTCTTATGTAGAATCTGTTTGTAATTTTGAACAGGTACATTGTTTAAGTGTAGCTCCAGCCAAAAAATCTATTTTTAAGCTTTTTGGAAAACATAAGGAAGGGTTATCACCCCTGTAACATTTGTTTTGCTGTCTGTGCAGTGTGCACCTGTTCAGAACAGTTCATCTCACTTTCCGTCCTAATGACAAATGTTTTTTGAAAATTTGGGGTTTTTATTGAAACAAGAATTGGTGATAAAGCATCAGTGGAGAGGAGACACTTTTTTTTCCCATATTAACTCTTACAGGAGAGAATTTGCCTTCCTAGGGGTAGATTTCCTCTCACTTTCTGTTGTATCCTTCCGTTTGCAAGGAGGAGTCATTTGTAAGTTGGATGTTTGAAAGTAGGGGCCTGCCGTATATACTCTGCTGAAATTTGGCCCTTACATGTTGGTGTTGCCACAACACTGTGAGCCCTCACAGTTACTCTTGGTGGGCGCATGAATGGGCCCTGCTGTGAATTATTAGATCAAGAATTGTAATTACATGCCCCTGTTAAACAGGGACAGAAAAATTGGGCATTAGGCACCGGTGCCACAACACTGCAACCCCTCACAGATACTGTACTTGGAGCACAGCAATGAGCCCTGTTGCAAAGTATTGCATCAAAAATTGTAATTACACGCCCCTGTTAAACAGGGGCTGAAAAATTGGGCATTATGCACTGGTGCTGGTGCCACGACACTGCAACCTCTCCCAGATACTCTAGTTGGAGTGCAGGAATGAGCCCTGCTGGAAAGCATTGCATAAAAAATTTTAATAACACGCCCCTGTTAAACAGGGGCTGAAAAATTGGGCCTTAGCCACTGGTGCTGGTACCACGACACTGCAACCTCTCCCAGATACTCTAGTTGGAGTGCAGGAATGAGCCCTGCTGCAAAGCATTGCATAAAAAATTGTAATTACATGCCCCTGTTAAACAGGGGCTGAAAAATTGGGCCTTAGCCACTGGTGGCGGCACCCAGAAAAAAAAATGTTCTTCCAAGCTATCATCATCAATCGGATCATTGAGGAGGAGGAGGATAGTCAGTCAACATAACAGGACAGTCTCTCAGCATCAGCATCAGTCTTGAAGGGATGTGACATTTGAAAATAAATTAGTCTGTTATATCAGCTTCAGGTGTTTGGTAGCTGGTGGTGATCCAAGACTGGTTCATCTTTATGAAGGTCAGTCGATCAACCGAGTCGGTGGACAGGCGCACCCTGTGATCCGTGACAAATCCTCCAGCAGCACTGAATGTGCATTCTGAAAGAACGCTGAATGCAGGACAGGCCAGTAGCTCAATTGCATACTGTGCAAGCTCTGGCCAGTGATCCATCCTCGAGACCCAGTAAGCCAGAGGATTTTCGGTGGGGAAGGTGACCAAGTCTGACCTTGCCCCTAGGTATTCCTGCACTATGTATATCAGACGCTGGCGATGGTTGCTGGAACCGATCATACCTTGGGACTGCGGACTAGAGAATTGTCTGAACGCATCGGTCAGACGGCCACCTTCCCCACCGCTCCTTCTTTGACTGACCGAAGCCTCAGCAACTCGTTGTCCAGGACCAGGAGTTTGTAACCTCCCAGTCTCTGGGAACGTGTTGCACAGACCTTTCTGTAAGGCCTTACCCTTGTACCGTGGATTAAGGAGAGTGGCCAGCCAGTAATGGTCCCTCTCCTTGATCCGAAGAATACGAGGATCCTTCCGCAGACTTTGCAGGATCAGGGAGGCCATGCAGCGTAGGTTAGCTGAGGCATTCGGTCCGTAGTCCTCTGGGTCACTAAGGACGTCATGATCCACAGCCACCTCCTCCCAGCCACGTACAATTCCACGGGTTTCTTGGGACTTTAAATCAACCCTAAAAGACTGCTGCTGATGATGCTGAGTGCCAGGCTCCACCTCCATGCTGACACAATCCTCCTCCTCCTCCTCCTCCTCTTCCTGTGCGATGGGTGGGACAGAAGGAACACTGTCTGGGTAAAGGGGGCCTTGAGAGGCAAGGAAGTCCTCCTCTTCCTGCCTCTGTTCTGCCTCAAGTGCCCTGTCCATTACTCCACGCAGCGTATGTTCCAACAGGTGGACAAGAGGTACAGTGTCACTGATGCATGCACTGTCACTGCTCACCATCCTCGTGGCCTCCTCAAATGGTGCCAGGACAGTGCATGCATCCCTGATCATGCCCCACTGGCGTGGTGAAAAAAACCTGAGCTCCCCTGACCCTGTCCTGGTGCCGTAGTCGCACAGGTACTCATTGATGGCCCTCTGCTGCGTGTGCAGCCGCTGCAGCATGGCCAACGTTGAGTTCCACCTGGTGGGCATGTCACATATAAGGCGGTTCTTGGGCAGGTTCAACTCCTTTTGCAGCTCAGCCAGGCGAGCACTGGCATTATAAGATCTGCGGAAATGCACACAGACTTTCCTGGCCTGCCTCAGGACATCCTGTAAGCCCGGGTACCTGCCCAAGAACCGCTGCACCACCAGGTTAAGGACGTGAGCCACACAGGGCACATGGGTCAGTTGTCCCTGTCGGAGGGCGGAGAGGAGGTTGGTGCCATTGTCGCAAACCACCATTCCTGGCTTAAGGTGGCATAGCGTCAACCACCTCTTGGCCTGCCCCTGCAGAGCAGACAGAACCTCTGCCCCAGTGTGGCTCCTGTCCCCCAAACACACCAGCGCAAGCACGGCATGGCATCTTTTTGCCTGCGTACTTGCGTAGCCCCTTGAACGCCTACGGAGCACCGCTTGTTCCGAGGACAAAGCACAGGAAGAGGCCATGGAGGAAGAAGAAGAGGAGGGGGTGGAGGAGAGAGGTGTGTCACAACCAGTAGTAGCATTTTGGAGGCGTGGCGGCGGAACAACCTCCAACACTACTGCACCTTGTCCTGCATCCTTCCCAGCTGCCAAAAGAGTGACCCAATGGGCCGTGAAAGAAAGGTAACGTCCCTGTCCATGCCTGCTGGACCATGAGTCAGCGGTAATATGCACCTTACCGCTGACCGCCCTGTCCAGCGAGGCCAAGACATTGCCTTCCACATGCCGGTAGAGAGCCGGAATCGCCTTCCGTGAGAAAAAGTGGCGTTTGGGAACCTGCCACTGAGGAACCACACATTGCACAAACTCACGGAAGGGGGCCGAGTCTACCAACTGAAAAGGCAGCAGTTGAAGCGCTAGCAATTTAGCCAAGCTAGCATTCAACCGCTGGGCATGTGGATGACTGGGAGTGAACTTCTTTTGACGGTCCAGCAGCTGGGGCAGGGAAATTTCCCTGCTAGAATCGGACATCAGTGTACTGCTAGCAGAGTGCCCGCAAGTACTTGGCTGTGACACACCTAATTCTACACCTTCAATCCTCTCAGTGCAGGTTTCAGAGAGGACTGAAGGTATAGTGGGGTTGGAGATCCCAGCTGATGCGGTGCAAGGAGAGGTCCGCTTTGTTCTTTGGTGTGGGTCTTTAAGGTAGGCTTGCCAACGAGCTGCATGGCAGGTCAACATATGTCTGGTCAAGCATGTGGTGCCCAAGCGGGTGATGTTTTGGCCACGCGATATACGCTTGAGACATATGTTGCAAACAGCAGCTGTGCGATCTGATGCACTCGACTCAAAAAAGGCCCACACCAAAGAACTTTTTGAATAACGGGCAGAGGAGCTCTGCCTCGTTGGAGATGTGCCTCCTCCTCATCCTCCTCTCTCCTATTAGGCACCCACGTGGAGTCAGTGACCTCATCATCCCCTCCCTCCTCATCACTGGAGCCAATCTGGCAGTATGCTGCAGCTGCTGTAACATGACTGCCAGATTGGTGTCCTTCTTGAGCATCCCCTCTCTCTGCTCTCACGCTACTACCTTCCTCTAACTGGGTATCATCATCAGACCCTTCGAAACGCTGGGCATCCTCCTGGAGCATGTACCCAACAATGTGCTCAAACAGTTCGGGGGACTCCTCAGGAGGACATGGTTGGTCTAGGGAAGGAGTGACTGATGATGACATTGATACCAGGGAAGAGGACGCTTTGGCAGCTGCTTTGCCAGTACCCTGAGCCTGGGTGAGAGAGGATGAGGAGGATGAGTAGGGCTTGGTCATCCACTCTACCAAGTCTTCGGCATGATGCGGCTCAACACGTCCAGCTGCCGAAAAGAAGGACAAGCGTGTCCCATGGCCACGTGCTGATGGCGATGCACCGCGTCCACGACCAGCACTGTTGTCTCTAGACACAGAGCCTGCTTGCCCTCTTTTATTGGCTCCTGACTGTCTGCCTCTCCTTGTTTGCCTTCCAGACATTCTAATGGCCTGCAGGGAGATGGGAAAACCAGCAATAAGGCCTAGCTTCAGGAGTATATTTTGCAGGAATCACACTACGCCTGCTGTAAGTGCTGCAAATGCCTGTTGGTGTAACACACTAGGAAAACACAGCAATAAGGCCTAGCTTCAGGAGTATATTTTGCAGGAATCACACTACGCCTGCTGTAAGTGCTGCAAATGCCTGTTGGTGTAACATACCAGGAAAACACAGCAATACGGGCTAACTTCAGGTGTATAATGTGCAGGAGGCACACTCTGCCCGCTGTAAGTGCTGCAAATGCCTGTTGGTGTAACACACCAGGAAAACACAGCAATACGGGCTAACTTCAGGTGTATAATGTGCAGGAGGCACACTCTGCCCGCTGTAAGTGCTGCAAATGCCTGTTGGTGTAACACACCAGGAAAACACAGCAATACGGGCTAACTTCAGGTGTATAATGTGCAGGAGGCACACTCCGCCCGCTGTAAGTGCTGCAAATGCCTGTTGGTGTAACACACCAGGAAAACACAGCAATACGGGCTAACTTCAGGTGTATAATGTGCAGGAGGCACACTCCGCCCGCTGTAAGTGCTGCAAATGCCTGTTGCTGTAACACACTAGGAAAACAAGACAATAAGGCCCAGCTTCAGGAGTATATTTTGCAGGAATCACACTACGCCTGCTGTAAGTGCTGCAAATGCCTGTTGGTGTAACACACCAGGAAAACACAGCAATACGGGCTAACTTAGGTGTATAATGTGCAGGAGGCACACTCCGCCCGCTGTAAGTGCTGCAAATGCCTGTTGGTGTAACACACCAGGAAAACACAGCAATACGGGCTAACTTCAGGTGTATAATGTGCAGGAGGCACACTCCGCCCGCTGTAAGTGCTGCAAATTCCTGTTGGTGTAACACACCAGGAAAACACAGCAATACGGGCTAACTTCAGGTGTATAATGTGCAGGAGGCACATTCCGCCCGCTGTAAGTGCTGCAAATGCCTGTTGGTGTAACACACTAGGAAAACACAGCAATAAAGGGATTTTTATAACAGCTTACCTGTAAAATCCTTTTCTTGGAGTACATCACGGGACACAGAGCGACTTAGTCATTACTAATGGGTTATATAGTTTACCTTCAGGTGCTGGCACTGGCAACTTCCAAACCGGAAGTACCCTCCCTTTAATAAGCCCCTCCCATCCGGGAGCACCTCAGTTTTGTAGCAAAGCAATAAGTGTCCCAAAAAGAGGGGTGGGAGCTCTGTGTCCCGTGATGTACTCCAAGAAAAGGATTTTACAGGTAAGCTGTTATAAAAATCCCTTTTTCTTTTTCGTACATCACGGGACACAGAGCGACTTAGTCATTACTAATGGGACGTCCCAAAGCAATGCCAAATGAGGGGAGGGATACACTATACATAAGCTGGGCGCCATCAAGCATGAGGCTCTTTTGCGGCCTGCAACACACTGCGCCCAAAGGCGACATCCTCCTGACTTCTGACGTCTACCTGGTAGAATCTAGTAAACGTGTGTACTAAGGACCATGTTGTGGCCTTACAGACTTGAGCCAGGGAGGCCTGGTGATGCACTGCCCATGAAGTTCCAACTGCTCTTGTGGAGTGCGCCCTAACTTTGAACGGAGGCGGTCTCCTTCTCAAGCCATAGGCTTGTATTATGACCTGTCGAATCCACTTGGCTAAAGTAGATTTTTGATGCTGCCTGACCCTTTCTGGGGCCTTCCGGCAGAACAAACAAAGTATCCGTTCTGCGAATCTGAGCAGTGGCTTTTAGATAAGCTTTAACTGCTCTTACTACATCCAAAGAATGCAATAACTTTTCCTCTACCGAACTAGGTTTGGGGAAAAAGGAAGGAAGAACCACATCTTGGTTCAAATGGAACCTCGATACCACCTTAGGAAGAAGGCTGGATGAGGACGTAATACTACTCTGTCCTTATGGACAACCAGATATGGCTCCTTACAGGACAAGGCGGCTAATTCCGATACTCTTTTAGCCGAACAAATGGCTACTAAGAAAATCAATTTCCTGGTGAAAAGAACTAAGGAAATGTGCCGCAATGGTTCAAATGGTTGTTTCTGTAGAACCGACAGAACCAGGTTTAAGTCCCATGGACATATGGGAATACTAACCGGAGGGCTAATACGCATCACTCCTTGTATGAAAGCTTTGACTAATGAATGCAAAGCCAAGGGCCTTTGAAAAAATATTGACAAGGCCGTCTGACCCTTGATAGTACTCAAGGCAAGCTTCCTATGTACAGCCCACTGTAGGAAGTCCAGAATCCTACCTATTACGTACTTACGTGGATGCCATTTCTTGGCCTCACACCACGTGATGTACGCCTTCTAGATCCTATAATAGATCTGCCTGGATACCGGCTTCCTGGCATTGATCATGGTAGATACCACAGGATTAGAGAGCCCTCTCTTTTTTAGAATGTGGGCTTCAATAGCCAGGCTGTCAAACCTAGGGCTGGTAAGGAAGGGTAGTATATCGGTCCTTGCGAAAGCAGGTCCGGACGATGTGGGAGGGTCCAAGGACTTCCCACTGACATTTTTACAATCTCTGCGTACCATGCCCTTCGGGGCCACGCTGGAGCCACCAGAATCACTGGTTTCTTTTCTACCCTGATTCTGCGGATTAATCGCGGTGGGAATGCATATATCAGCTTGAACTGATCCCAAGGGAACACTAGGGCATCCGAACCGCAAGCTAGGGGATCCTTTGTGCGAGACACAAATCTGTCCACCTTTGCGTTGAATCTGGATGCTAGCAGATCTACATCCGGTGTTCCCCACCGCTGGCATATTGCCTGGAAAACCTCGGGGTGAAGAGACCATTCCCCCGGGCATAATTGCTGGCGACTTAAAAAGTCCGCTCTCCAATTTTCCACTCCTGGGATGAAAACCGCGGATATGGCTGTGACATATCTTTCTGCCCATTCCAGGATGCAATTCGCTTCCCTCTGGGCTGCACGACTCCTGGTGCCACCCTGGTGATTGATATATGCCACTGCTGTGGCATTGTCTGATTGAATTCTGACAGGTGACCCTTGGAGTTTGGATGTCCATGCTACTAGGGCATACCGGGCTGCTCGTATCTCTAAGAGATTGGTGGGCAGGGCCTTCTCTGCTTCTGACCACTTGCCCTGGAGAGACCATTGCTCCAGTACTGCCCCCCAGCCTATGAGGCTGGCATCTGTAGTGACCACCTTCCAAGAAACCGGACTGAAGGGTTTCCCTTTTTCCAGATTCTGGGGCACCAACCACCAATGGAGGCTCTTGCGAACGGAAGGGGACAGGGACATTGGTAAGTCTAAAGCCTGAACTCTTTTTGTTCCAGGCTGACAGTATGGCCCTCTGCAAGTTCCTTGAATGGAATTGACCGTAGGGTACTGCTTCGAATGAAGCCACCATTTTTCCCAGCAGCCTCATACACAGGCGTATGGATGGTTTTCTTTTTTGTACCCACTAAGTGGGTCAAATCTTTCAAAGACGACACCTTCTCTGGAGGTAAGAAAATCTTTCTCTGATTTGAATCCAGTCTTAGCCCCCAAGTATTCCAGACTTTTGACTGGTTTTAGGGCTGACTTGTCTCGGTTGATAATGCAACCGTGAGATTCCAGATACTTGATTATCTTGTGAACGACCACTTCTAGTTTTTTTCACTGAGTGGTCTATCAGCAACAAGTCGTCTAGATATGCCATTATCGTTACACCTTGTGTTCCTAGTTTGGCCAATCGTAGGGCCAGAATTTTTGTGAACACTCGTGGTGCTGTGGCCAGCCCGAAAGGTAAGGCTCTGAACTGAAAATGGTGCCCTTCTACTGCAAAGCGTAGAAATTTCTGGTGGGCCGGACAGATGGGAATATGCAAATAAGCATCCCTTATGTCGATCGAGGCTAACCATTCCTGCCCTTGTAGGGCGGTGGCCACCGATCGGATCGACTCCATCCGAAAAAGTCCTGATAGGTGGAACTTGTTTAGCCCTTTTATATTTAATATGGGCCTCACGTCCCCATTTGGTTTGGGGACTGTGACAAGGTTCGAGTAAAACCCGAACCCGCTTTCTTCCAAGGGAACCTTCATGATTACCCTTGGAGCAATAGTTGTTCTAGTGCCAGAAGGAGGGATCCACTCTTCTGGGGATCGCTTGGCACGTTTGACCTTATAAAATGGGCAGGAGGAATGTCTTTTAACTCCAGCCTGTATCCCAGACTTACTGCGGAGATCACCCATCTGTCTCTGATGGTGTCCCGCCAGGTCTCTGTGAACAACTGAAGTCTTCCCCTCACCCGATTGAGTGGGGGCAACCCTTCATGACTTGGGGGGAGGTTTTGTACCTCTCTTGACCCAGGGTTTCTTGTTACCCTGTGATTGTCCCTTATTTCTGCCCCCTGGATTTGACCGCGGAGGCCGTCGGAACTGTTTCACAGCCGATGTGCCAGGGACTGGAGAAGTAGGCCTCTTAAAAGAAGGACTTCTACCCTTGTTCTTAACCGGCAAGAGTGTACTTTTACCGGCAGAAGTTTTCTGGATATATTTGTCCAGATCATCTCCAGATAAGCGTTCTCCATGAAATGGGAAGCTAATCAGCAATTTCTTACAGGGAGCTTCAGCAGACCAGTTTTTGAGCCATAGAAGCCTACGCATATGTCTACAGACAGCGTAAAGCGGGATGCCTGTTGGATTGTATCCTTTATGGCGTCCACCGCAACACAAGGCTCTAGGTAGGTCAGCTAGGGCAAGAGCCTGCTGATCTGGTAAGTCCCTTAAGACATGTTTCAACTGATCTTTCATTGCTTGGCAGACTCCAATCGCTGCTACTGCAGGTTGTGTCACCATGCTTGCTGTAGAGAAAGCAGATTTTAGTAAAGACTCCAATTTTTTATCTATTGGGTCTTTGAACATTGGAACATTATCTACTGGACATGTCAGTGATTTATTTACACAAGAGATGGCTGTGTCCACTGTAGGGACCCTCCATTTTTTTATGAACTTATCCTCCATGGGATAGATCACTGGAAATCTCTTGGGGGGAGTAAATATTTTATCAGGATGCTCCCAATCCTGGTAAATAAGCCCTTCCAATAAAGGGTGGATTGGGAAGAAAAAGTCAGCCTGGGGAGCTTTCAGCGACCCCAGCGAGGAAACCGTAGTGGTTGATGGTTCCGCCAGAGGCATTTTAAATGCTGATCGGACCATGTTAGTCAGAGACTGAACCCATAATCTTTCAGCCTGAGATGCTGAGAAAGGTTCTTCCACTGTTGATTCCTCTATAACTGAATCAACCTCATCCTGATCCCCTTCAGGTAGGTCGATCTCTGTGTGGGGCTGTTCCTCCACTAACAGGCACTCTGAAGGAGGAGACGGAGATCGGACGCGCTTTCCCTGTGACAGGGAAGCAGCGATCAATGCTGTTAATCTCTCTTCCAATCCTCCCAGAGTTGAGGATAAAACCTCCTCTGTTATATATACAGGAGCAGGTGGACTGGGGACAGCCGCAGCACCAGGCACTCCTGCGGGGTTCCTACGGCTACTGACCTCTGAATTTTCAGGGGAGATTGGTGCAGTACAAGCATGCCCAATATCCTCAGAGCCCGATGGAGACCCCTTTGGCTTCCTGGAAGACTTATTTCCGGAGCGTCTGGACGACATATCCTTTAAGCACAAAGCTGAGGTATTCCCGTCGTCATACACCAATTTTGCTGGTAATAGTCTAACACAGTTGCTGCTATATACCAGCTGGTGTCCACTAAAGTGCCTTTCTATGGGGATGCCTGCATCAACCGCCTCTGTGTGCCACCGTTTTGTTGCTAGCTCTGTTTGCATCCAGCTGACACTTGTACTGTGTCTTTTATACATGCTGGGACGCCTGCACATGCGCAGAAGCGCCGCAGCGCGCATCGAGCGTCATCCACCCGCCCCGCCCCTTTTTTTTTCATAGGAGGCGCGTGCACGCGCCCGCGCACCATTGGCGCCCTTTTTTGAAACCAAGCAGGGACTAGGAGCCAGGGCCCTTTTTGCCGGAGGGCCTGTGTGGTGGATGAGCGCAGCAACAGGGCAGAGGAACTGGATTCCCACAGAGAAACTTACCAACTGCCTGGATCTTTTGACTTGAGAAAACCAAAGATCCACATGACAAGAAAAATGGACCACAGCGGCCTCTAGTGGTTTAACACAGGTACCGCGGTCCTCTTTTTTTTTTTTTTCTTGACTACTATTAAAATTTTACATTTTCCAGTAGTTATAGGCATACACAGATATTAGCGGGAATACCGTTAGGTAACAGACAGAAAGACAAATTAGGCTTGGGGGTCCCCCAATGGAACCAAGTTCCTGGGGGCCCCCACTTACCTGTTCCCCGCCGCAGGACTCTGTTTGGTCCACAGAAGCCCAAACTTCACCTATCACGGCAGGCATTGTAATTAAACCTTCAGGGACCGGGTTCCCAAGGATTCCACTCCCCTGGACCTGTATAGCACCCTGCACAGACAACATCTTGGTCGTGGGTATGACCAGAGCTCTGGATCCCAGGGTCCAGCCCTCCTAAGAGAGGCATTACAGGCAAAACCTTGCTCTTCTGTTGCAAGGCCCGGGTACCGACCGTTTAGCTATGAAGCTTTTTTGGTGGGATCCGGAACAGCTTACTAAGGCCCGTAAAAGAACCTGTACGCAAGCCCAGGAAAACACATGTTACTCTTTGGCCAACACCTTAGACACTGGCAAAAAACTGAGGTGCTCCCGGATGGGAGGGGCTTATTAAAGGGAGGGTACTTCCGGTTTGGAAGTTGCCAGTGCCAGCACCTGAAGGTAAACTATATAACCCATTAGTAATGACTAAGTCGCTCTGTGTCCCGTGATGTACGAAAAAGAAAAGGCCTAGCTTCAGGAGTATATTTTGCAGGAATCACACTACTCCTGCTGTAAGTGCTGCAAATGCCTGTTGGTGTAACACACCAGGAAAACACAGCAATACGGGCTAACTTCAGGTGTATAATGTGCAGGAGGCACACTCCGCCCGCTGTAAGTGCTGCAAATGCCTGTTGGTGTAACACACCAGGAAAACACAGCAATACGGGCTAACTTCAGGTGTATAATGTGCAGGAGGCACACTCCGCCCGCTGTAAGTGCTGCAAATGCCTGTTGGTGTAACACACCAGGAAAACACAGCAATACGGGCTAACTTCAGGTGTATAATGTGCAGGAGGCACACTCCGCCCGCTGTAAGTGCTGCAAATGCCTGTTGGTGTAACACACTAGGAAAACAAGACAATAAGGCCTAGCTTCAGGTGTATAATGTGCAGGAGGCACACTCCGCCCGCTGTAAGTGCTGCAGATGCCTGTTGGTGTAACACACCAGGAAAACACAGCAATACGGGCTAACTTCAGGTGTATAATGTGCAGGAGGCACACTCCGCCCGCTGTAAGTGCTGCAAATGCCTGTTGGTGTAACACACCAGGAAAACACAGCAATACGGGCTAACTTCAGGTGTATAATGTGCAGGAGGCACACTCCGCCCGCTGTAAGTGCTGCAAATGCCTGTTGGTGTAACACACTAGGAAAACACAGCAATAAGGCCTAGCTTCAGGAGTATATTTTGCAGGAATCACACTACGCCTGCTGTAAGTGCTGCAAATGCCTGTTGGTGTAACACACCAGGAAAACACAGCAATACGGGCTAACTTCAGGTGTATAATGTGCAGGAGGCACACTCCGCCCGCTGTAAGTGCTGCAAATGCCTGTTGGTGTAACACACCTGGAAAACACAGCAATACGGGCTAACTTCAGGTGTATAATGTGCAGGAGGCACACTCCGCCCGCTGTAAGTGCTGCAAATGCCTGTTGGTGTAACACACTAGGAAAACACAGCAATAAGGCCTAGCTTCAGGTGTATACTGTGCAGGAGGCTTAGCAACAATGACACTGACACTGTCCCCTGCCTATCCTTCTCTCTCCCTGCACACAAGGTTTATCAAAGAATATGACACTGACACTCTCCCTGCCTATCCTTCTCTCTCCCTGCACACAAGGTTTAGTAAAGAATATGACACTGACACTGTCCCCTGCCTATCCTTCTCTCTCCCTGCACACAAGGTTGATCAAAGAATATGACACTGACACTCTCCCTGCCTATCCTTCTCTCTCCCTGTACACAAGAATAGCACAAAGAATATCAACACTGTCCCTGCCTATCCTTCTCTTTCCCTGCGCCGGAACACACTACACAAGGCCGCCGTGCTGGCGGCCTTTTATAGTGTGGGGCGTGTGCTAAACCCCCTGAGCTATAATTGGCCACAGGCAACCTGCCTGTGGCCAATTATGGCTCTCCTAGCTGCCGGCGCTGTGATTGGCCAAGCATGCGGGGTCACAGTGCATGCTTGGCCAATCACTGCGCCGGGATTGCACTGCGATGGCGCCACTTGAACTTGGCGCGAACGGCCCAAATCGTTCGATGTTCGCCGAACGGTCTAACAGCTGATGTTCGAGTCGAACGTATGTTCGACTCGAACACCGAGCTCATCCCTAGTGAGCAGCAAATTAAGTCATCTTCATGGTAGTAGTAGCCGGAACCCATGAGGCATGAGAAGCCATGTTATCCATTCGCTGTTCCATCGCGCACTGTCCTTTTCGCGCCAAAGTCCAAACACGTGCAACTCCACACATGGCCAAACTCCTCCTATCTCCTGCATCGTTCGCAGGCTTTCTCTCTGGCACGCCCACAAACTACGCAGTCAGGGTTCTCCTCGTGGCGCAGTTCTCAATATGGCCGACCTCCACGGAACTTCACCGGGGAATAAAGTTCAAACTCTGGGGGGTTCTTCACACTTTCCAACCGCAAACACATCCCGGACTCGAGCCCCCACGTGTAGCGCACAAACCCCTGTCTTTACCTGCATTTAATTAGGCTCCTCGCAGGCAGAGAGAAGCACACCGCACCACAAGCCCGTACCCTCCTGTGTGAGGAGGTTGAGCGGTGTTAGTTTTCGGGCCTGCCTGCGGCTGGAGTTGAATCCTCCCGAGGATGATTCTCACCTCTACTTTGAATATATGCGAGTCTTTATTTTTCCCCAGTAATGTAACTGTCCACACCAACTGAAAGTCCAACTTCTATATTTATTTCACACTGGCAGACAGGTTGGAACAAGACACGGGACAGCTTAGGTGGGAGGAGGTCCAGGCACAAACTCAAATGATTTCTTCAGACTGTTCAGGTTTCACAAACAGCTTTGGCACACAATCTCTGCCACAGACCGTGAGGTTGGTCTCTGCCACAGACCGGGTGAATAAAAGTCACTGCCACTGACTTGGTGAACAGGTCACTGCCACTGACCTGGTGAATAGGGCCTTGCCCTATGAAGTCACTGCCACTGACTTAGTGAACTACCTTCTTGAAGTATTCGGCCCATGTAAAGGAGAAAACCATCCGTCCGGAGAGTTACCAGAGGCCCTCACCGTCACCACGACTCTGCGCTGGGTCTTCGGAAAGGGTTACCTCCCTGGCTTCCTCATTTTAGATATGAGTCCCCTCGCAAGGCGGCACCCTGGGAGCTCTCAATCCCTGGCGGACCCCGGGCCTTCGAAAATAGTACCTCACCCCAGACTGAAAGTGTCTGGGATGGAACAGGAACCAGGCCTCCAGGCCTAGGGCACCCGGAGATAACACACGTGCCCAGGCTGAAGGTGCCTGAGCGCGGAACCAACGAACAACGACCCCAATGGAAGATGGCCACCCCCTTTTATACCCTCTCCTGACAGGCACAGCAGGTTCCCCACCCAGCCATACTACTGCCGAGAGTGGACTAAAAAAGGCACAGCCTTGTATCAGTGGTTCAACCCTGGCCCACGGCAACAGCGTCACCTGTAGGCCACAAGGAACTGCACACCAACACCATCTCCCATGGACAGAAATGGTCCATTAATCCTAACAATCAGTGTGTCTGAGCCTAATTACCACTCAGACACTTCCCCTAAATTTAACACCCCGCTACATATAGCACCCTCTAGTGTGTGCTAGAAGTAGAGTAGGGAAATTTTGTTTAGCTCAGGGCTAAGCCTGAGCTATGGAATCTGGGTCAGTGTTTACTAAGGTTCAGGGCAGGGTGACTTATCCTGGCAGCTCTCTGGTGCCTCTTCCTGGTCTAGAAGGTTGGAGAATCTTCTTTAATTAGTGGGTGGAGGTTAGGAGGAGCTGTCTTAAATTTTTATGGAGCCTCAGCCAATCCTCAGAGGTAGGCTGGCTGGGGGCTGAGACCACTCAATAAATAGATGTGGGCCATGCCAGCAGGGCAGTCCAGTGGAAGGTGGAGATGCAGTGTTGAGGTGGCTGTGGGTTTCCCTCAGGGGTACCCCCTAGTCTGGGGAGAGGTGTCCTGCCTTGGGCCGGGTCTCGGGTGCTGGAAGGATCCTGCTAAAAGCACACAGGAGGAGGCTTTCCTGGAGGCACGGGAGCAAGAGAGAGGACAGACTAAGTAGTCAACACTGTTGGGTCCTAACAAGGGGGGAGACTACCACATGTAGCTAGTCTTCCTGAAGACAGCGGTGTGCTTAATTCTTCATCCTTCCCAGAGAGATCTTCTGAGAATCAGTCGGTTGGGCTGGTGAAGATTCAGTCTGGAAAAGTCAGTCTGGTATAGGGAGTTAGCTGGGAGGGCTAGTGAAAGGGGCAGCTGCAGCCAGGTGGGTTGGCAGTGCCTGAAGAGGTGGTGCTGGGATAAGTGGCCACAGAGAAAGAGTTACAAGCTGTTTCACTACACTGTGCTACACAAACAGAGGCTATGAGTTCCTGCCTGAAGGAGACTGTATATAGGAAGATGTCCCTGAAGTTTTGCTGAAAGTTTTGCTGAAGTCAAGTGGGCATCCCATAACCTCCCATCTCCATCCAAATTCTTAACCCTTAATAAATAACAAAAAACAAAGTTACAGACTATTCTCTGAATCTGGGTGTTTGTAAAAATGTGGTGTGCCTGGCTGTGCAGGAGTGGGGGATCCAAGTTCATCAGCAGTCCCTAGGGGGGGTGTGCTACAGTTGGGGGCTCGTCCGGTATTTTGCCCAAGGTAACCTGCATGACCGCTGCTCCTAGCAACCGAAATTCACCGAGTCGGAGGACTGTGCTTTGCTACCAAGACCACTAAGGGGGTTGAAACTGGAAAACTGAGTTATGTGCCCTGCCAAACTGACTGTGTTGCCTGAGTCAAGTGCCATTGTCCATAACAACCTGCGGGAGTTGCTGCCGAGCCAGTATCGCACTGCATAGCCAATTGCCACAACCGCGGCTGGGACAGATACTTGTGCTAAGAAACCTGCTATTCAGTGAGAACTGTGTTATGTGTTGTCACCCGTAGCAAACACGGCGGGTGATTGCGCCAATGGATTACAAAATGCCCTGCGGTCTGCATAAAGCTGGGAAAAGTGACAGTATACTGCAATGTCCTGCTGAGAACAGTAAAATGTGCACGGAAATGTCTGCTGTTGCCCATGGTGATCAGGGAAAGCCAGTGGGTGCCTGCAGGAGTGGGTCTATTAGTTGTCCAACCATAGCTGATGTTAAGGACTGTCCTGACTCTGCTAAAGACAGTGTGGAGTGTGTTACAGACTTTGCTGTTGCTAATGGCAACCACAGTGAATGCTTACTGCTATCTCCCAGGAAGATGTGGATGTGCTTTCCGAGGTGAGAGATGTGCCAGACTCAGCTGAAGTGACAGAAGGATACGTGCAGACCCCAATCTGTCTGAGGCGAAAGTTCCAGAATATACCATCCACAACCCAGACCAGAGGTGCTGAGTGCAGGCAATGGGTAGTGAAGTCACCCAAGGCCTGTGTCCTCCCTGTTTCAGAGGGAGATGCACCGGAGGACAGCACTGGAGTGGGGTCTGGATTACCCCTATGTCCCCCAAATTCTATCTACCTATCTAATACCAGACCGTTAATCCAAGCATGCAGCCAGGAAAAGGGAAGGATGCATATGAACACCCCGACAAGCCCTTTATTAAAAAAAATTAAATCTCCCAAAAAGTCCCATGACATGCTGAAATTAAAAACCCCAAGTATACAAAGCACACAACAGTACTGCTCGCCAAATGACAGCACCCCAAGCAGTCATCATTTATATAAGATAAGGGTCAGGGATAGTAGTGACATCCTTAAGCATAACTGGCCAGTGACCATATTTGAGCAGTGATGTCACTGCTATCCCTGAATCTGTTTAGGTGGCTGGGGAATCCTTGTAAGTCAACGTATCATTGATAGCAGCAATTGCTAGGGATGCAGCGTATGCCAGCACCTGCTGCTATCTCATGAACCATTGACTGAAGTAAGCTATCATATTTAGAAGAAGCTGTAGAAATACTTCTATACATGATATGATGCTTGGCTCCCGTCAAACAGGCGGTCAAGCGGGAAAAAGTTCAGCTGTTCATCCTTATTTCCACCAGCCAAAGTTCAGTTATTCAGAATAACTGAAGACCAAGGTCATTCCACGCCTGCCACAACACCACTGCACAATGAATGACTCATTCAGGCCAGGAGGAAATATAAATATCCACAGCGTGTAGTCAGCAGTAGTGATGAGCCGAACACCCCCGGGTTCGGTTCGCACCAGAACCCGCGAACGGACCGAAAGTTTGTACAACATTAGAACCCTATTAAATACAATGGATGCGAACGTTCGAATTCTAAAGTGCTAATTATAACAACTATTATGCATGTTATTGTCCTAAAAAGGGTTTGGGAACCCGGGTTCTGCACCAGGGGACATGTATCAATGCAAAAAGAAGTTTTAAAAACGGTCGTTTTTCGGGAGCAGTCATTTTAATGATGCATAAAGTGAAAAAAAAAAGTCAAATATTCCTTTAAATATCGTACCTGGGGGGTGTCTAAAGTATGCCTGTGAAGTGCCACGTGTTTCCCGTGTTTAGAACTGTCCCTGCACAAAATGACACTTCTAAAGGAAAAAAAAGCCATTTAAAACTTCTTGCGGCTTTAATGTAATGTCTGGTCCCGGTAATATGGATGAAAATCTTTAAGAAAAATGGCATAGCTACCCCATGACCCCCCCCCCTACCCCAGCCCATTACCAGCCCCTTTGGGTCTTGTATGGATATTAAGGGGAACCCCGCACATAAAATAAAAAAGGCCCTATATACTCTGAACAGCCGTATACAGGCGGTGCATACAAGACAGGGACTGTAGGTTTGTTCTTATGTAGAATGTGTTTGTAATTTTGAACAGGTACATTGTTGAAGTGTAGCTCCAGCCCAAAAATCTATTTTTAAACTTTTTGGAAAACATAGGTAAGGGTTATCACCCCTGAAACATTTGTTTTGCTGTCTGTGCCCCTGTTCAGAACATTTCACCTCACTTTCCGTCCCAATGACAACTGTTTTTGAAATGTGGTGTTTTTCTTGAAACAAGGATTGCTGATAAAGCATCAGTACAGAGGAGACACCTTTCTCCCATATTTATTCTTACAGGAGAGAATTTTCCTTCCTAGGGGTAGATTTCCTCTCACTTCCTGTTGTCTTCTTTCGTTTGCAAGTAGGAGTCGTTTGTAAGTTGGATGTTTGAAAGTAGGGACCTGCCGTATATACTCTGCAGAAATAGGCCCCTTAGTTGTTGGTGTTGGCACAACACTGTAAGCACTCACAGTTACTCTTGGTTGGTGCTGGAACGCCCTGCTGTCAACTATTATATCAGGAATTTTAATTACATATAATTGTTGAACAGTGGTAGTAAAAATTGGGGCTTTGATGGTGGTGCTGGTGCCACAACACTGTAAGCCCTGACAGTTACTCTTGGTGGGTGCAGCAATGGGCCCTGCTGTGAATTATTAGATCAAGAATTGTAATTACATGCCCCTTTTGAACAGGGGCTGAAAAATTGGGCCTTTCGTGGTGGTGGTGGTGGTGGCGTTGCCACAACACTGTAAGCCCTCAGACTTACTCTTGGTGGGTGCAGGAATGGGCCCTGCTGTGAATTATTACATCAAGAATTGTAATTGCATGCCCCTGTTGAACAGGGGCTGAAAAATTGGGCCTTAGGCACTGGTGGCACAACACTACAACCCCTCACAGATACTGTACTTGGAGCACAGCAATGAGCCCTGTTGCAAAGTATTGCTTCAAAAATTGTAATGACACGCCCCTGTTAAACAGGGGCTGAAAAATTGGGCCTTAGGCACTGGTGGCACAACACTACAACCCCTCACAGATACTGTACTTGGAGCACAGCAATGAGCCCTGTTGCAAAGTATTGCTTCAAAAATTGTAATGACACGCCCCTGTTAAACAGGGGCTGAAAAATTGGGCCTTAGGCACTGGTGGCACAACACTACAACCCCTCACAGATACTGTACTTGGAGCACACCAATGAGCCCTATGGCAAATTATTGCTAAAAAAATTGTAAGTACACGCCCCTGTAAAACAGGGGCTGAAAAATTGGGCCTTAGCCACTGGTGGCGGCACCCATAAACAAAAATGATCTTCCAAGCTATCATCATCAATCGTATCATTGAGGACTCGGAGGAGGAGGATAGCCAGTCAACATAACAGCACAGGCACTCAGCATCAGCATCAGTCTTGAAGGGACGTGACATGTTAAAATCAATTAGTCTGTTATATCAGCATCAGGTGTGTGGTAGCTGGTGGTGATCCAAGACTGGTTCATCTTGATGAAAGTCAGTCGATCAACCGAGTCGGTGGACAGGCGCACCCTGTGATCCGTGACAAATCCTCCAGCAGCACTGAATGTGCGTTCCGAAAGAACGCTGGATGCAGGACAGGCCAGTAGCTCAATTGCATACTGTGCAAGCTCTGGCCAGTGATCCATCCTCAAGACCCAGTAAGCCAGAGGATTTTCGGTGGGGAAGGTGTCCAAGTCTGACCTTGCCCCTAGATATTCCTGCACCATGTTTATCAGACGCTGGCGATGGTTGCTGGAACCAATCATACTTTGGGGCTGCGGACTAAAGAATTGTCTGAACGCATCGGTCAGACGGCCACCTTCCCCACCGCTCCTTCTTTGACTGGCCGAAGCCTCAGCAACTCGTTGTCCTGGACCAGGAGTTTGTAACCTCCCAGTCTCTGGGAACGCGTTGCACAGACCTTTCTGCAAGGCCTCCCGGAGTTGTCTCATCCTCTGCTCCCTCTGCGACGGTAACATAAGGTCCGCAACCTTACCCTTGTACCGTGGATCAAGGAGAGTGGCCAGCCAGTAATGGTCCCTCTCCTTGATCCGAAGAATACGAGGATCCTTCCGCAGACTTTGCAGGATCAGGGAGGCCATGCAGCGTAGGTTTGCTGAGGCATTCGCTCCGGAGTCCTCTGGGTCACTAAGGACGACATGATCCGCAGTCACCTCCTCCCAGCCACGTACAAGTCCACTGGTTTCTTGGGACTGTAAATCATCCCTAAAAGACTGCTGCTGATGATGCTGAGTGCCAGCCTCCACCTCCATGCTGACACAATCCTCCTCCTCCTCCTCCTCCTCCTCCTCTTCCTCTTCCTGTGCGATGGGTGGGACAGAAGGAACACTGTCTGGGTAAAGGGGGCCTTGAGAGGCAAGGAAGTCCTCCTCTTCCTGCCTCTGTTCTGCCTCAAGTGCCCTGTCCATTATTCCACGCAGCGTGTGCTCCAACAGGTGGACAAGAGGTACAGTGTCACTGATGCATGCACTGTCACTGCTCACCATCCTCGTGGCCTCCTCAAATGGTGCCAGGACAGTGCATGCATCCCTGATCATGCCCCACTGGCGTGGAGAAAAAAAACCAAGCTCCCCTGACCCTGTCCTGGTGCCGTAGTCGCACAGGTACTCATTGATGGTCCTCTGCTGCGTGTGCAGCCGCTGCAGCATGGCCAACGTTGAGTTCCACCTGGTGGGCATGTCACATATAAGGCGGTTCTTGGGCAGGTTCAACTCCTTTTGCAGCTCAGCCAGGCGAGCACTGGCATTATAAGATCTGCGGAAATGCACACAGACTTTCCTGGCCTGCCTCAGGACATCCTGTAAGCCCGGGTACCTGCCCAAGAACCGCTGCACCACCAGGTTAAGGACGTGAGCCACACAGGGCACATGGGTCAGTTGTCCCTGTCGGAGGGCGGAGAGGAGGTTGGTGCCATTGTCGCAAACCACCATTCCTGGCTTAAGCTGGCGTGGCGTCAACCACCTCTCGGCCTGGCCCTGCAGAGCAGACAGGACCTCTGCCCCAGTGTGGCTTCTGTCCCCCAAACACACCAGCGCAAGCACGGCATGGCATCTTTTTGCCTGCGTACTTGCGTAGCCCCGTGAACGGCTACGGAGCACCGCTGGTTCATAGGACAAACCACAGGAAGAGGCCATGGAGGAAGAAGAAGAGGAGGGGGTGGAGGAGAGAGGTGTGTCACAACCAGTAGTAGCATTTTGGAGGCGTGGCGGTGGGACAACCTCCAACACTACTGCACCTTGTCCTGCATCCTTCCCAGCTGCCAAAAGAGTGACCCAATGGGCCGTGAAAGAAAGGTAACGTCCCTGTCCATGCCTGCTGGACCATGAGTCAGCGGTAATATGCACCTTACCGCTGACCGCCCTGTCCAGCGAGGCCAAGACATTGCCTTCCACATGCCGGTAGAGAGCCGGAATAGCCTTCCGTGAGAAAAAGTGGCGTTTGGGAACCTGCCACTGAGGAACCGCACATTGCACAAACTCACGGAAGGGGGCCGAGTCTACCAACTGAAAAGGCAGCAGTTGAAGCGCTAGCAATTTAGCCAAGCTAGCATTCAAACGCTGGGCATGTGGATGGCTGGGAGTGAACTTCTTTCGACGGTCCAGCAGCTGGGGCAGGGAAATTTGCCGGCTAGAATCGGATGTCGGTGTACTGCTAGCAGAGTGGCCGCAAGAACTTGGCTGTGACACACCTAATTCTACACCTTCATTCCTCTCAGTTCATGTTTCAGAGAGGACTGAAGTTATAGTGGGGTTGGAGATCCCAGCTGATGCGGTGCAAGGAGAGGTCCGCTTTGTTCTTTGGTGTGGGTCTTTGAGGTAGGCTTGCCAACGAGCTGCATGGCAGGTCAACATATGTCTGGTCAGGCATGTGGTACCCAAGCGGCTGATGTTTTGGCCACGCGATATACGCTTGAGACATATGTTGCAAACAGCAGCTGTGCGATCTGATGCACTAGCCTCAAAAAAGGCCCACACCAAGGAACTTTTTGAATGACGGGCAGAGGCAGCACCCTGCATAGGCGGAGCTCTGCGGTGTGATTCCGTCAGTGTACTGCCCTTACGCTGGCCACCAAAGGGCATCCTGTCTCGTTGGAGATGTGCCTCCTCCTCATCCTCCTCCTCCTCTCTCCTATTAGGCACCCAAGTGGAGTCAGTGACCTCATCATCCCCTCCCTCCTCATCACTGGAGCCAATCTGGCAGTATGCTGCAGCTGCTGGAACATGACTGCCAGATTGGTGTCCTTCTTGAGCATCCCCTCTGTCTGCTCTCACCCTACTGCCTTCCTGTAGCTGGGTTTCATCATCAGACCCTTCGAAACGCTGGGCATCCTCCTGGAGCATGTACCCAACACTGTGCTCAAACAGTTCGGGGGACTCCTCAGGAGGAGGACATGGTGGGTCTAGGGAAGGAGTGACTGATGATGAGTCTGACATTGATACCAGGGAAGAGGACGCTTTGGCAGCTGCTTTGCCAGTACCCTGAGCCTGGGTGAGAGAGGATGAGGAGGAGGAGGAGGGCTTGGTCATCCACTCTACCAAGTCTTCGGCATGATGTGGCTCAACATGTCCAGCTGCCAAAAAGAAGGACAAGCGTGTCCCATGGCCATGTGCTGATGACAATGCACCACGTCCACGACCAGCACTGTTGCCCCCAGACACAGAGCCTGCTTGCCCTCTTTTATTGCCTCCTGACTGTCTGCCTCTCCTTGTTTGCCTTCCAGACATTCTAATAGATGGCCTGCAGGGAGATGGTAAAAAAGCAATAAGGGCTACCTTCAGGTGTCCTTCTCTGTCCCTTGAAACAAGGACTTGCACAGTGAAAGAAACTGACACTCTCCCTACCTACAGTTTTCTGTCCCTAGAAAAAATGTTTTTTTTAAGCACACTATAGCACAAGGAGAATTCACTCACTGTCCTTCCAGGTCCCTGGAAACAAGGACTTGCACAGTGAAAGAAACTGACACTCTCCCTACCTACAGTTTTCTGTCCCTAGAAAAAATGTTTTTTTTAAGCACACTATAGCACAAGGAGAATTCACTCACTGTCCTTCCAGGTCCCTGGAAACAAGGACTTGCACAGTGAAAGAAACTGACACTCTCCCTACCTACAGTTTTCTGTCACCAGAAAAAATGTATTTTTTAAGCACACTATAGCACAAGGAGAATTCACTCACTGTCCTTCCCAGTCCCTAGAAACAAGGACTTGCACAGTGAAAGAAACTGACACTCTCCCTACCTACAGTTTTCTGTCCCTAGAAAAAATGTTTTTTTTAAGCACACTATAGCACAAGCACAAAACACACTGACACTCTCCCTACCTATCCTTCTCTTTCCCTAAACTAAAGGAATCCAGGTTAAGCAAGAAAGAAATAAAAGTCACTGTCCCTGCCTATGCTGCTCTATCCCTGCTCCGGAACACACTACACTAGGCCGCTGTGCTGGCGGCCTTTTATAGTGTGGGGCGTGTACTAAACACCCTCAGCAATAATTGGCCACAGGCATCCTGCCTGTGGCCAATCATTGCTCTCCTCGCTGCCGGCGCTGTGATTGGCCAAGCATGCAGGGTCACAGTGCATGCTTGGCCAATCACAGCGCCTGGATGACACTGCGATGGCGTAGTGCATTGTGGGCCGTTCGCGTCACTCGAATTTGGCGCGAACGGCCCAAATCGTTCGATCTTCGTCGAACGATCGAACAGCCGATGTTCGAGTCGAACGTATGTTCGACTCGAACACGAAGCTCATCCCTAGTCAGCAGTGGTGGCATAGGTGCAAAATGATCTCTGTGTTCCGTCATTCTGAATTAATGACTGAACACATAGTATGCATTTCAACCCATATGGACATACACATACTGTATATGAACTGAGAACTATTAAAGTATGGTGACCAGACGTCCCCAGACTGAGGACGCTGTCCCCGGATTTGTCCCCGGATTTGTCCCCAGATTTGTCCTCGGATTGCAGGGGCAGTGGCAGGTGCAGGGCCGATCCTGGGCGGGTGCTGAGGCAGAGGGGGGTGTGAGGTCCGAGGTGCCACACACTTGGGGGTGTCAGACCGGCGTCACCCGCTGTAACCACTTTCATTTGAATCGCCGGGTGCCCGCCATCACACAAGTCCTGTCTACTAGTTTAGCTCATTTGATAGACAGCACACTCGTCCAATGCCGGGACGTGTGCTCTACTCTCTGATCCCCTGCACAGGTGAGGCTGCATACATGGGCACATGTGAGACTGCATACATGGGCACAGGTGAGGCTGCATACATGGGCACTGGTGAGGCTGCATACATAGGCACAGGTGAGGCTGCATATATAGGCACAGGTGAGGCTGCATACATGGGCACAGGCGAGGCTGTATACATGGGCACTGGTGAGGCTGCATATATGGGCACTGATGAGGCTGCATACATGGGCACAGGTGAGGCTGCATACATTGGCACTGGTGAGGCTGCATTGTTGGGCACTGGTAAGGCTTATCACTGGGCACTGGTCAGGCTGCATTGCTGGGCACCGGTGGGGCTGCATTGCTGGGCACTGGTGAGGCTGCATTGCTGGGCACAGGTGAGGCTGCATTGCTGGGCACTGGTGAGGCTGCATTGCTGGGCACTGGTAAGGCTGAATTAATAGGCATTGGTGAGGCTGCATAGATGGGCACAGCTGAGCCCTGCATTCTTTATGTAGCGCACTGCTGAGCCCTGCATTCTTTATGTAGTGCACTCCTGAGCCCTGCATTCTTTATGTAGCACACTCCTGGGCACTGCATTCTTTATGTAGCACACTCCTGGGCACTGCATTCTTTATGAAGCACACTCCTGGGCACTGCACTCTTTATGAAGCACACTCCTGGGCACTGCACTCTTTATGCAGCACACTCCTGGGCACTGCATTCTTTATGCAGCACACCCCTGGGCACTGCATTCTTTATGTAGCGCACTCCTGATCCCTGCACTCTGTTTTTTCTCTATCTTATCTTCATAACATTTGGTAGTCATATCTCAAAAAATTATAAGAAGTATCTTTTTTTTATCACATGGACGAAATGTGAGAAATAACGTATATATCATACAATCATTCCACAAACACATACCACATACACTGCATATATAATTTGAGGAAAATATGCTTATGTAGCGATGGCCCCATGGGGTTGCTACGTGTTACAGCATTCACACATTTCACCCTGATCCCAGACCTCCATTAGACACACTTCTCAGTCAATGAACAGACTCTTGCTTGTTTTTGTTGTTTTTACTAGGGGATTGAACTTGGTTGGGGAAAAGGGATAGGGATACGGACACGGTTGCCCATAGGATGAATATTGTTTGGCAGAATACAAGTAACTGCGTCACACTTCTCAGCAGAACAAGATGGTTGACTCTAAACTTGACAGTCCTTTACCTCAGAACACTTCCTCCAGCACACTACTTAGGAGCTCTTACTTCACTGTCCATCTTTAGTACTCCTGTCACACCATTAGCACATGACTAGGCCTCACTCTGAATAAGTCCCAGTATCTTTACTTGATAGCCCTTTGTAGGCTAGGGTCTGCAGTACACCTTTGTGGTAGCAACCGATTTGATAGAGAATAAATGTAGATGGACTACTGATCCCAGCAAGTCCGATTGCAAATCCTCCCCGCCCTCCTGGCTGCAGCGACTTGACACACAACTCCCACAGTCTCTCCCTCTGGCTCTACATCCAGCTCCCCTGGCATGTCTCTTCCAGAGCTTTCCACTCCCCGACACCTGTCCTGAATCCTTCCTGAATGACTTTACTCAGGACACGCTGTCATATTGTCTTTCCAGCTCCTGTTCCAGGACACCTATCCATGACCGTGTGAGGAGAGGCTCCCTCCCAGCTCCCGATCTCCCCACCTGAGGTACACCCCCCCCCCCCAGAAAGGGGGTTCTCTCAGACACGACAGTCTAACACTCCATCATCCAGTTCACCCAGCCGACAACTCCTCCCAAGGCAAGGCTGACCATGGGTATATGTAGGAGGCCTGCCCCATGCCAATCCTAGTTGGGGATTGGTCAGGGCTCCCACATGCACCCCATGTCACTCCAACTCTCTGCCCTGCCCCTTTTCCAGAACCTTCTCCCTGGAAACAGAGGAGGCGCCCAAGAGCTGAGGTGCACGTCAGTCACCTACTGCTATACTTAACCACTCCCCTGCCCCAGATCGAAACAAACAGGCCTAGCTCAAAGCATAGGCCTGCTTAAATTTACCTGCGCTGCCAGCTTACACAAAAAAACCTACACTTAGCACCTAACTACCTAAGGTAGAGGGTGCTACACTTATAAAATAGTTTACCATTTGCCAATAAAAAAAAAGTTTAATTTTAAAATCGTCACCTTTTATTAAAGACCACTTTTTAAACAGGATCTCACTGACAGCTTTCTGCCAGCAAGCTCTTGCATACAATTCTATTCTCATTAGATAAGGCCCTATTAGATAGCAAGTACCTTATGCTTATGGCGAGTACAACAGACAAAAATAAATAAATAAACACGTAGTATCATATTTCCTGTTAAATCTTTTAGTACAGGCTGTCTATTGAAGAAATTGTCCACTGTATTAAAGACAAATAATATACAGGTATGTATACTGTGATATTGAGGAATTCAGCTCAGTGGTAGAAGCAAGTTCTGTGAGTCCATGCCAGTCCGAACTGTGGTTTTAAGGCTTGCCATTCCACTTTTATTAAAAAAACTTAAAGAAAAGTTCAAACAGAACAGTTGCCCAAGCAGGGGATTTTCACTAGCCAGAATAGATAGCAGAAATGCAGAGCCACCTAGCTCCCTTTTCAGCAGCACCGCTGCTGGTCCCTCAGACTGTCTCACCCAGCTCTCCTGGCTCTATGGACTCTCCTGGCCCACTCAGCCTGTAGTTAAAGCACCCTGCTGCACGGGCCCACTCCTGGCCTCTCAATAGGGAATCTCCTTGCACCCTAGGCTCTCCCACTCCTCCAAGACCTGCAAATTCTCATCATTCTTCATCAATACCAGGAAACTGGATTGGAGATTTCTTCCCTCCCAATGAACTTTGAAATCTCCAAACCCCCTGGATTCGCCTAGCCACATCGACTCTCTCAGTCCTATTGATATAGAATCTCTCCTCCAACATGGAGTGCTGTCTCTTGAGTAGAGCACCTCTGTCTCCTAACAGCAGCACGTCTGTCTCCAAATGGCAGCCTCGCATTATGGCCATGGCTATCACTATAAGGGCTGTGCGCACCTGGACACACACCCTGCTGGTCTTCAACAAGAACTGGAAACTGGATTGGAGATTTCTTCCCTCCCAAAGCAATTTGAAATCTCCAAACCCTATCCAGGAATACCAAAATTTTGAAAAACTGTTTTCCCGGCTCATAATCGATACTCCGGAGCAGCCTTTCTCAACCTTTTTACCCCAGGGGAACCCTTAAAATAATTTTCAGGTCTTGGGGAACCCCTGATAAACCCATTCATTGGGGGTCAGTGGGAACAATGCCCCTTACCTTACCACTCCTCCAAGACCTGCAAATTCTCTCAATCCCCTGGACTCGCCTAGCCACCTCGACTCTCTCAGTCCTATTGATATAGAATCTCTCCAACATGGAGTGCTGTCTCTTGAGTAGGGCACCACTGTCTCCTAACAGCAGCACGTCTGTCTCCAAATGGCAGCCTTGCATTATGGCCATGGCTATCACTATAAGGGCTGTGCGCACCTGGACACACACCTTGCTGGTCTTCAACAAGAACTGGAAACTGGATTGGAGATTTCTTCCCTCCCAAAGCAATTTGAAATCTCCAAACCCTATCCAGGAATACCAAAATTTTGAAAAATTGTTTTCCTGGCACATAATCGATACTCCAGAGCAGCCTTTCTTAACCTTTTTACCCCACGGGAACCTTTAAAATAATTTTCAGGTCTCGGGGAACCCCTGATAAAACCCATTCATTGGGGGTCAGTGGGAAGAATGCCCTTTACTTTGGTGGTCAGTGAGAAGAATGCCCCTTATTACAGTGGTGGTGGTAAGATTGGCCCCCGTACAGAGAGCTCTAAAAATCATCGGTGTCATACCTCTAGCTCATCCAAGAAGCACTGGCTCAGAACTATGTAGTCACCATCAAACAGGAGGTATATCCGCCACAGCTCAAGGAACCCCTATCCACCTCTGGAGGAACCCTAGGGTTCCACAGAACCCTGTTTGAGAATGGATACTCCAGAGTGACACATTCTGCATACATGTTGCCCCTGTGTCCATTCTACAACCATTTTCACAGTGGCAGGGCCTCGCACGTTCACAATACATACATAGAACAACAATAAAAGCCTTTTGCAACAAAGCTGCGATTCACTAGAAGACGATTCCATAATGCAATGTCCACAACGAAAAGGTGAACCATCAAGCATTGTGTGACATCTCTCAATGCCTTCATTTTTTTAATTCCTGGAAGGCCTCGTACACACGACCGGTTTTCTCGGCAAGAAACAACAAGAAAACTGCTGGGAGAGCTTTCTTGCCAAGAAAACCGGTCGTGTGTATGTTTTCTCTTAGAGAAAACTGGCGGGAATCTCGACGGAGAAAAATAGAGAACCTGCTCTCTATTTTCTCGTCGGGATTCTCGTCGGCCTGTTTCCCGACGAGAAAACTGTGTGTGCGTATGCGGCAACAAGCTTGCCTGTCCTCCGGTAAGCCCGCGCATGCTTGAAATGACTTTGACGCATGCGCGGTAGCTTCCTAGGCATAGGTAGGGTGTAGCAAGATGGCGGCGACAGCATCGAATGTGACGAGCGCATGCTCATCGCAGTCGATGACGTCACCGCGTTCGTTCCATTCAAAAGAACGGCGGTTCTTTGGAATGGAGTGTGTGTACACTCGGCCGGAACAAGATTCTTGTCAAGAATCTCGTCAGGAAAAATGACGGGTTTTTTCCTGACGAGAATCTCGGCCGTGTGTACAAGGCTGAAGAATAAAAGCATAGATGGGAAATGTCTCTTCCTTAAGGCTAGTGAATCCTGCTGCTTTTGATCTACACCTGCTAGGAGTGTTACGTAACTGTCATGAAGCACATGTGCACCCCACATTTCAAGGTTTTTTTTTATAATCTACTTCTGAAAGTTCCCAGTGCCAGAGAGCTTGGTATCAACAGGTTGCCTTTTTTATAAAACATACTCCTAGAATACCTTGTATTTTTCCATTATCTTTGTTTTTCTCTATTGTTAGTTATGTTCTTGCTCGGTAGGTATAATTCAAATGGCAAACAGAAGACTTTTTTCCAGGGAAGTCATGTGCAATACAAAATGATTTCAGACGTAAACCTATTAATCTGTCTTTTCTCAGTATTTGCATTCTGTTCTGTGTGACACGCAGAGGCAGACTTGGGTAATTAGAGTTCACAGTGGCTGTGCAGCAGGAAGGCAGCTGAGCTCTGTGTTTAAATGTTGCTCTAGTTTGTAGTGTGTATGTTGTACCTCTGTGGTTACTGTGACACACTGAGGTTGCAGAAGTTCAGTCTTAGTTCAGGGAAGAGAACATTCTGTTCCCGATCACAACAGGCAGGGCCGAGCCTTCTATCGCTGCTGTAAAACAAGATCAACAACATTAGGCATTAGGCAAAAGCACCATAACAAGGGCAAATGACAGGGTCTCCTTACCACGTTGCCTTTAACTCTCTGCTTCCCAAAGACCTATATTGATTGAGAAGGCTTTAGGACAAATAGTATGCATACTTTCTTATACTCAGGCCCAATCAGGCCTGTGTCATCAAAGACATTGGAAATACATTTGCTTTTTTAAATCAGTGAGCAAAACAAAATTATGCTTTAAAATGCAGTATGTGTTACTGCATTTCAATTATATCCCTCTAATATTTATATAACTCACAAGCTGTACCTACATCCACATATTTAAAGCAGAACTTCAGTCATTTTTTCATCTTTCCATCTATTAAATCTTCTGCCCTTGTTGTTTTAACTTTGGATAGTAAAACATATTTTTTTTCTGCCAGTAAGTACCTTATACAGCCCACTTCCTGTTTCCTGTCTGGTAAAAAGCCTAGGCTAATGACATCATGCACAGCTCTCTCTCTCACACTCTTGTGAGAGTTTGCCAGGAAGGGAGGGGGGGATGAGTCATAAGAGGACCAATGAGAGATGCAAAGCTGGAGGTGTGTGTCTGTGTAGATCCAGGAAGTGATCAGGCAGCAGCTTTAGCCATACCTCCCAACTGGCACGGATTGTGCGGGTTTTACCCGCAGAGGCTCCTCCTTCCCGCACTCCCACGAGACTATCATGTTTCCCACACAGCAGGAAACATGAAGAGAAGAAGAGGAGCAACATCACCAGGTAAGACCCCTCCCCCCCGCGATCGGCGCACTAGTATGCCCCCCCCCCCCCGATCGGCGGCCCGCTTAAAAAATTTTTTTTTTTTTGCAAGTCCTTTTTTTAAATGGTTGCAGCCAGACTTAGTGGAGCCAAATTTCTGCAGCATATTTGGCAAGTACAGAATCACAGTATATATAAAATAATATGCAAAGTGGTTGGAGGGAAGCTTCAGAATGGCAAAGATGCTTTTATCACAAATTATGTGAGCAGACTGCAGTTCCTCTTTAACCACTTAACGACCGCTCACTGTATATATACGTCGGCAGAATGGCACCGACAGGCACAATCACGTAGAGCATACGTGATCGCCTTTGTACAGTTGGGGGGTCCGACCGGACCCCCCTCCTATACAGTGAGCGGCCGTTTATCGTTGGGGAGCGATCAGAGATGAGGGGGTGACCATTTGATTTCGGCCACCCCCTCGCGATCGCTCTTGGCGAATGAAAATGCTTCCTCCGCCATGTGATGTAAACACAGGCAGGAGGAAGTGATGTCATCTCCCTCGCGGCGGTCTTTTCGATTCCGGCGCAGAGGAGAGAGGAAGCAGGTTAGTGCACCAACAGTCCACTGACACATAGGGACACATAGGTACACATAGGCACACATTTCACCCCCCAGTCACCCCCAGATCACCCCCCAGGTCACCCCCCAGCCCCCAATCACAGTGTCACTGATTGCAGTGATCATTTATTTTACTGATCACTGCATTTAGTGTCATCTGTGATAGTAAAAAGTTGCAGGGCAGTTAGGTTTAGGCCCCTTTAGGTCCAGGGTAGCCCCCTAACCCCCCCTAATAAAGGTTTAACCCCTTGATCGCCCCCCAGGTAACCCTTTCACCCTCTAACGCCAGCGTCACTAAGCGATCGTATTTTCGATCGCTGTATTTAGTGCCGGTGGTGCCCTAGATAGCCAGTTATTTATTTTTAGTTTCGCCGCAGGTTTTTAGAGCATCAGGTACCCCCATATATTATTTTAACCCCCTGATTGCCCCTAGAGTTAACCCTTTCACCAATGATCACCGTATAAGCGTCACTGGTGACACTGGTTACCCAGTTAGTTATTTAGGTAACCCGTCAGGTTTTTATATAGCGTCGGGTACCCCCATATTTAACCTAATAAAGGTTTTAACCCCCTGATTGCCCCTAGTTAACCCTTTCACCAGTGATCACCATATAAAGGTTACGGGTGACGCTGGTTGGTTAGTTTGCTTTTTATAGCATCAGGGCACCCGCCGTATATAACCCAATAAAGGTTTAACCCCCTGATCGCCCGGCGGGTGAGATCAATTAGGTTTTAGCGCCAGAGAGGGTCTGCGTCGCCCCAGGCAGCGTTAGGTTAGTGCCAGTAACGCTAACACCCACGCGCAAAGCATACACCTCCCTTAGTGGTATAGTATCTGATCAGATCTATACTAGCGTCCCCAGCGGTTTAGGGTTCCCAAAAACGCAGTGTTAGCGGGATCAGCCCAGATACCTGCTAGCACCTGCGTTTAGCCCCTCCGCCCAGCCCAGCCCAGCCCACCCAAGTGCAGTATCGATCGATCACTGTCACTTACCAAACACAAAACACATAACTGCAGCGTTCGCAGAGACAGTCCTGATCCCTGCGACCGCTGACAGTTTTTTTTGTAGCGTTTGATATATTTGCTGACAGTCAGGTGCTTTTTTTTCCTGTGAATCTTACTAGTGTACCGCTAAATTTAGAGCCCAAAATGGCAAGTCGAAGGTACACTAGTAAAGAGGCCTACGAGATTCTGAGCATGACAGATAGTGAAGAGGAGGTCACGTATCTGTCAGATTCAGGCTCAGAATATCTTCCCGTAGAAGACAGTGACGTCAGCGGCCCCACGTCAGATAGCTCTGATGACGAAGTTGAGGTCCCTGCTAAGGTCAGGCGTACCCGATCCCGATCTTCTGAGGTTGTTGAGGAGCAAGAACCGCAGGGCTCTCGTATCATGGAGCAGAGTAGTACTAGCGCCGCTATTCCTTCTGGTGAATTGGCAAGCACCAGCGGCCTAGTACAGCCTGGGCGTACATCCAGCACTGCAGTATCACAAGGTGACGTGGCGAGTCCCATAAGTGCAGTTCAAGCTGGCGAGGTGGCAAGCACAAGTAGTGTCCCGCTGCCACCAAGAAGACAAAGGCAGGCCCGTCGTGCCCATAGTGCCCTTCCTGCAGAATTCGCCTATCCTGATTGGGTCCCCACCACTTCTGCAGAACCCGTACTTCCCCCATTCACTGCCCAACCTGGTATTCAGGTGGAAACAGCTGATTTTATGCCAATCGATTTTTATTCGCTGTTTTTCACGGAAGATCTCTATAGATCTATTGTGGACCAGAGTAATTTATATGCTGGTCAATTCATCGCCGCTAATCCCCAGTTGCCTTCCATTGCCAAAGATTGGAAACCAATTACGGTTTCCGAATTTAAGACCTTTCTGGGCCTTTCCCTCAACATGGGCACACAAATTCCCGTCATTGCGTGCTTATTGGTCCACGCACCCAATTGACCACATGCCCGTGTTCTCTGCCTCCATGCCCAGGAAACGATATGAGCAGATTTTGCGGTTCATGCATTTCAACAACAATGAACTTTGTCGTCCACGTGGGGACCCTGAATACGACCGGCTCTATAAAATTCGGCCCCTCATAAACCATTTCAACGAACGTTTTGCAGCCTTGTTTATTCCCGATCAAGCTGTCTGCGTTGATGAGTCCCCGATTAAATTTTCTGGCCGCTTGGCTTTCAAGCAGTACCTTCCCAGCAAGCGTGCCAGATACGGGGTCAAGCTCTATAAGTGCTGTGACAGGGCAACAGGCTATGTATGTAGCTTTATGGTTTATGAGGGAAAAGATAGTCAGGTTGAGCCGGTCAACTGCCCGGATTACATAGGGAGCGCTGGCAAGATAGTGTGGAACTTGGTGTCACCCTTATTCGGAAAGGGGTACCACTTGTATGTGGACAATTATTACACGAGCGTGCCACTGTTTAGTCACTTGTTTGATCATCAGATTGGAGCATGTGGCACCGTGCGACCTAATCGCCGGGGCTTTCCCCAGGGGCTTGTAGATTCTCGTCTTAGGCTGGGGGAGAGAGCCTGCTTGAAGTGTAATAACTTGCTCGCTATGAAGTGGAGGGACAATAAGAATGTTTTCCTTCTTACCTCCCTTCATGCAGACACGACAGTCCAAATTCCTACGGCGACTGGTGTTGTGGAGAAACCCCTCTGTGTCCACGAATATAACAAAAATATGGGAGGGGTGGACCTCAACGACCAGTTGATGGCGCCGTATCTAATTGACCGTAAGGCGAGACGCTGGTACAAAAAAGTGTCTCTATCCTTATTCCAATTGGCTTTGCTGAACGCTCATGTGCTATACAGAGCTTCAGGCGGGACGTTATCTCTTCTAAAATTCCAGAATGAGATAGTCACAGAACTCCTGTATCCAGGCGGTTCTGCACCTCACCATCCCCTACCAAATGCAGTAAGCCGGCTGCATGAGAGGCATTATACGCATCTCCTCCCGAGTACCCCTACCCAACGAACCCCCCAAAAAAGATGTTGTGTCTGTAGCAAGCGCGGATTTAGGCGTGACACCCGTTATTATTGTCCACTCTGTCCTGACAAACCTGGTCTTTGCCTTTGGTGAATGTTTTTGAACGCTACCACTCAAAAGTGAAGTTTTAGCGTAGGGTACAGCATTTCACAGACTAGGACACACTTACACAGGGTCTCCCAAGATGCCATTACATTTTGAGAGACCCGAACCATTACAGTTGTTAAAGTTTAAAAAAAAAAGTGTGAAAAAGAAAAAAAAACGTAAAAAACAAAAAACACAAAAAAAATATAAAATAAAAAAACCAAAAATAGTTGTTGTTTTATTGTTCTCTCTCTCTCTCTCTATTTTCTCTCTATTGTTCTGCTCTTTTTTACTGTATTCCATTCTGCAATGTTTTATCATGCTTGCTTTTCAGGTATGTAATTTTTTGTTTTCAGGTGCGCCATTCAACTGCAGCGCGGAATTATTTATCTTGACAGCAACAGCGTTTGCTCCCACGATACATAAAGCCGTGACTCCAGTGCTGTAGGAGGTGATTTCACCACCACAGTTAAAAAAAAAAGAGCATATATGCCGAAGCATGGGGGCAGCAGGGGCGGAGGAGCGATTTTGCTCCTAATGCCGCGTACATACGGTCAAAATTCCGACGGAGGCTTGCCCGTGGAAAAGTTTGACCGTGTGTACGCGGCATAACCTTTTATGCCGCGTACATACGGTCGAAATTTCGACAAAGGCTTGCCCGTGGAAAAGTCCGACCGTGTGTACGCGGCATAACTTTTTTGTGGGAGGATGCCCCCATGCTTCGGCATATATATATTTTAGGCACAGGTTGCGTTAAAAAAAATGTTTTATTTTTTACTAGGTTTTGTTTTGGTATTTGCTTTGCAGGTATGGTATGGTAAGGTCTTACTGTTGTACTGTAATGTTACTTTGTTTTAATGTTAACCATCATTTGCTTAGCAGGTACGCCATTCAGTTGCATCGCGGATTTATTTATCTTGACAGCAACAGCGTTTGCTCCCACGATACATAAAGCCGTGACTCCAACGCTGTAGGAGGTGATTTCACCACCACAGTTAAAAAAAGAGCATATATGCCGAAGCATGGGGGCAGCAGGGGCGGAGGAGCGATTTTGCTCCTAATGCCGCGTATATACGGTCGAAATTCCGACGGAGGCTTGCCCGTGGAAATGTTTGACCGTGTGTACGCGGCATAACTTTTTTGCGGGAGGATGCCCCCATGCTTCGGCATATATGCCCATCATTAGAAGTGGGTGGATGAAGGGAGGTATTCTAATGGTGGGCATACCCACCGATCAATCTCTTTTTTTCGTTCAGCCAACAGGCTGCATGAAAAAAAAGATTACAATACATGTCCAACAAGGACCAGCAACGTACTGGTATGTTGCTGGACTTTGAATGTTTATACCAGAATGATGCCTGCAGGTTTAGGTATCATCTTGGTATCATTCTTTTCAGCCAGTGGCCGGCTTTCATGTAAAAGCAATTCTAGCAGATAATTAGCCTCTAGACTGCTTTTACAAGCAGTGGGAGGGAATGCCCCCCCCCCCCGGATATAAACAGCGCCATTGGGAAATTGGGAAAGCATTTTATCACACCGATCTTGGTGTGGTCAGATGCTTTGAGGGCAGAGGAAAGATCTAGGGTCTAACCCCCCCATTTTTTTTAAAAAAAGAGTACCTGTCACTACTTATTGCTATCATAGGGGATATTTACATTCCCTGAGATAACA
Organism: Rana muscosa; assembly: GCA_029206835.1. Lineage (NCBI taxonomy): Eukaryota > Metazoa > Chordata > Amphibia > Anura > Ranidae > Rana > Rana muscosa. The sequence continues at coordinate 745,781,492 of CM055116.1, read as the reverse complement.
ATAAAAATGATTAAAAAAAATATATATATGGAAGGAACAGTTTAAAAATAAAATAAAAAAGCAAAATAAATAAAAAAAAATAAAAAAAAAAGCACCGCTGTCCCCCCCTGCTCTTGCGCAAAGGCGAACGCAAGCGTCGGTCTAGCGTCATATGTAAACAGAAATTGCATCATGCATGTGAGGTATCACCGCGAAGGTCAGATCGAGGGCAGTAATTTTAGCAGTAGACCTCCTCTGTAAATCTAACGTGGTAACCTGTAAAGGCTTTTAAATGCTTTTAAAAATGAATGTAGTTTCTCGCCGCTTCGCGTTTGTGCGCAATTTTAAAGCATGTCGTGTTTGGTATCCATGTACTCGGCCTAAGATCATCTTTTTTATTTCATCAAACATTTGGGCAATATAGTGTTTTTTAGTGCATTAAAAATAAAAAAAGTGTGTTTTTTCCCCCAAAAAATGTGTTTGAAAAATCGCTGCGCAAATACTGTGCGGAAAAAAAAAATGCAACACCCACTATTTTAATCTGTAGGGCCTTTGCTTTAAAAATATATATAATGTTTGGGGGTTCAACATAATTTTCTTGCAAAAAAAAAATGTTTTCATGTAAACAAAAAGTGTCAGAAAGGGCTGTGTCTTCAAGTGGTTAGAAGAGTGGATGATGTGTGACATAAGCTTCCTAATGTTGTGCATAAAATGCCAGGACAGTTCAAACCCCCCCCAAATGACCCCATTTTGGAAAGTAGACACCTCAAGCTATTTGCTGAGAGGCATGTTAAGCCCATTGAATATTTTTTTTTTTTGTCCCAAGTGATTGAATGACAAAAAAGAAAAAAAAAAAGAAAAATGTACAAAAAGTTGTCACTAAATTATATATTGCTCAAACATGCCATGGTTATATGTGGAATTGCACCCCAAAATACATTCTGTTGCTTCTCCTGAGTACGGGGATACCACATGTGTGAGATATTTTGGGAGCCTAGCCGCGTACAGGACCCCGAAAACCAAGCACCGCCTTCAGGAATTCTATGGGTGTAAATTTTTGATTTCACTCCTCACTGCCTATCACAGTTTCGGAGGCCATGGAATGCCCAGATGGCACAAAACCCCCCCAAATGACCCCATTTTGGAAAGTAGACACCCCAAGCTATTTGCTGAGAGGTATGTTGAGTATTTTGCAGATCTCGCTTTTTGTCACAAAGTTTTAAAAATTGAAAAAAAAAAAAAAAAAAAATATGTAGTGAGAAGTGAAATCAAAAATTTGTGCCCTTAGAAATCCTGAAGGCGGTGCTTGGTTTTCGGGGGCCCGTACGCGGCTAGGCTCTCAAAAAGTCCCACACATGTGGTATCCCCGTACTCAGGAGAAGCAGCCAAATGTATTTTGGGGTGCAATTCCGCATATAACCATGGCATGTTTGAGCAATATATCATTTAGTGACAACTTTTTGTACATTTTTTTTTTTTTCTTTTTGTCATTATTCAATCACTTGGGACAAAAAAAAAAAATATTCAATGGGCTCAACATGCCTCTCAGCAATTTCCTTGGGGTGTCTACTTTCCAAAATGGGGTCATTTTGGGGGGTTTTGTGCCATCTTGGCATTTTATGGCCTTCAAAACTGTGATAGGTAGTGAGGAGTGAAATCAAAAATTTATGCCCTTAGAAACCTTGAAGGCGGTGCTTGGTTTTTGGGGTCCCGTACGCGGCTAGGCTCCCAAAAAGTCCCACACATGTGGTATCCCCGTACTCAGGAGAAGCAGCAGAATGTATTTTGGGGTGTAATTTCACATATGCCCATGGCATGTGTGAGCAATATATCATTTAGTGACAACTTTGTGCAAAAAAAACAAAGTTTGTCATATTCCCGCAACTTGTGGCAAAATATAAAATATTCCATGGACTGAACATGCCTCTCAGTAAATAGCTTGGGGTGTCTACTTTCCAAAATGGGGTCATTTGGGGGGGGTTTTGTGCCATCTTGGCATTTTTTGGCCTTCAAAACTGTGATAGGTAGTGAGGAGTGAAATCAAAAATTTGTGCCCTTAGAAATCCTGAAGGCGGTGCTTGGTTTCCGGGGTCCCGTACGTGGCTAGGCTCCCAAAAAGTCCCACACATGTGGTATCCCCGTACTCAGGAGAAGCAGCAGAATGTATTTTGGGGTGCAATTCCACATATAACCATGGCATGTGTGAGCAATATATCATTTAGTGACAACTTTTTGTATTTTTTTTTTTTTTGTCATTATTCAATCACTTGGGACAAAAAAAAAAATATTCAATGGGCTCAACATGCCTCTCAGCAATTTCCTTGGGGTGTCTACTTTCCAAAATGGGGTCATTTGGGGGGGTTTTGTACTGCCCTGCCATTTTAGCACCTCAAGAAATAAGATAGGCAGTCATAAATTAAAAGCTGTGTAAATTCCAGAAAATGTACCCTAGTTTGTAGACGCTATAACTTTTGCGCAAACCAATAAATATACGCTTATTGACATTTTTTTTACTAAAGACATGTGTCTGAATACATTTTGGCCTAAATGTATGACTACAATTGAGTTTATTCGATTTTCTTATAACAAAAAGAAGAAAATATCATTTTTTTTCAAAATTTTCGGTCTTTTTCCGTTTATATCGCAAAAAAAAAAAAATCGCAGAGGCAAGCAAATACCATTAAAAGAAAGCTCTATTTGTGGGAAGAAAAGAACGCAAATTTCGTTTGGGTACAACATTGCATGTCCGCACAATTTACAGTTAAAGCAGCGCAGTGCAAAATTCTGAATTCACCTCTGGTCCTTTAGCTACCAAATGGTCCGGGGCTTAAGTGGTTAATTTATATGTGGCCAAGAACCCAGGGTTTGTCATTGTTTGTTTGGCTGCATGCTCAATCGGGCTATAGAACATTTAAGCCTCGTACACACGGCCGAGAATCTCGTCAGGAAAAAACCTGTCGTTTTTCCTGACGAGATTCTTGACAAGAATCTTGTCCCGGCCGAGTGTACACACACTCGATTCAAAAGAACCGCCGTTCTTTTGAATGGAACGAACGCGGTGACGTCATCGACTGTCATTTTGAGCATGTGCGGGTTTCCACGGCGACAGGTAAGTGTACACACACTCAGGTTTCTCGTTGAGAAACCGGCCGACGAGAATTTCGACGAGAAAATAGAGAGCAGGTTCCCTATTTTTCTTGTTGAGATTCTGGCCAGTTTTCTTGACGAGAAACCTGAAAGCCTCGTACACACGGCCGGTTTTCTCGGCAAGAAAGCTCTGCCAGCAGTTTTCTTGTTGTTTCTTGACGAGAAAACCGGCCGTGTGTACGAGGCTTCAGTCTGAATTTGGAATGAAATCAGGTGACTGTATCAATCTGTAACATTCGGCCAGTAAAGCTGAACTCCAGGTATGTACAAAAACACACATTAATGCAGCTCTGTAATCATAAGGTGGTTGTAAACCTCTGACATGAAGTATAAATAAAGCATATCCCTCTATAGCAGTGGTTCTCAACTCCTGTCCTCGGGACCCACTAACAGGCCAGATTTTAAGTATTACCTTGGGGAGATGCAGGCTAGAATACTGCAATCACTGAGCAGCAAAGGATATCATCTGTGATGTATTTCAGTTATCTTGCAAACCTGGCCTGTTAGTGGGCCCTGAGGACAGGAGTTGAGAACCACTGCTCTATAGTGTGTACTTGTCTCAATCTAGAGCACTAAATATAATTTCTAGAGCACTAAATATAATTTCTGTATGCTGCTTCATTTCTCTGCTATCTGCATGAGTCACTTTTAACAAGTTTTTCTGACAACAAGAAGAAAAAAAAAAAAGGTGAAAGGGGAGTTAACTCCAGCACATGGGCTGTGATTGACAGCCTCCGCTCTTTTCCTGTATGTGCTGTATAAAGGGGGGAGTGTCCCTTCACTCTAATCAGCTCTCAGAGCTCTCCACACTGAGCTCTGCAGTGTGTAATTTCAGGTTTTTACCCCCTGTGTTCTGACAGCTCAGATAAACTTTATAAAATCTGCACTTTAAATGGCTGTAGAGAAGAAAGTACTGCAGGATAATTTGTTTCATTTCTGTGTATAACCTGATGTCAGTCACTTCACTGGGTATATGTAAGGGTTTACAACCACTTTAAAGCGGTAGTAAACCGCAGGTGGTTAAAAAAAAAAAATTCCCTGCAAGGTAATGTCATAATGTGCTAGTATGCATCGCATACTAGCACATTATGAGAAACTTACCTTAGAACGAAGCCCTCAAGCGACACAATATCACCGCTGAGAGGGCTGAAATCTTCCCCCGGTCTTCCTCTCAGGTTCACGGCCTCCGGCTACATGAGTGTCCGGGGGCGCGATGACATCACTCCCGCGCACTGTAAACCGGACCTTTAGAGTGCATGCACCGGTGATGTTATCGGCTGCATGCACTCTGAATATCTCCTAAACTGTGCAAGTTTAGGAGATATTCACAGTAGCTAAAAGTAAGCCTTATTATAGGCTTACCTGTAGGTACAAGTGGTATAACAGAGTTTACTACCACTTTAAAGTGGAGTTCCAACAACATGTTTTTGTTTTTTTTTAAATGCCAAACTTAGGATCATACCATAGATTAATGCCACTCACGATTTTAGTCAAATTTGCCGCTAGAATAAATATATTAGATAAAGAAATACCTTAGATTTCCCATATTGCTTGTGGGCAAGTGAAGCCCACAAGCATTAATTTCCGTGTCACAGTGCAGCTGAATGACCAGCATGCACCGCTCGTTCTCGCGCATGCGCAGTATGAAAAGCTTGCAGCGCAGGAAACTTAGCACGTTGCCATCACGTCGGAAGTGCCCGCCCCGTTGTGATGGCAACCAAGATAAGCAAAACAGTCACTGACTTCATTGCGTCACTTCCAGTTTTGGAATATTGCGATAACGAGCGGCGGCCATCCACACTGACTCCTGGGAAATATGACACTAAGCTCCCAGGAGACAGTGCGCCCTTGAATATGACGGACATATCCGCGGGTGGCAGAGGCTGGAAACTACGTTGAAAACAGTACTATCTAGGTAAGCTGACAAAAAAAAAACTTTCCATTGCTGAATCTATATGCTCCAATAATAATTTTGAGAATAAGTTCTAAAAGTGGGTGGAATTCCGCTTTAAAGTAGAAATATGGCCTCTCATTATGTGCTGCAGAACCTAAAGTGTTACTAAACCATTTACTATATCTGGTCTCCCACAGTACATAGAACATGGAAATGCAATTATTTTAGTAAATATAAACTGAAAAATACCTTTTATCATCAGCAGTTAGAGCAGTCTTGTGACTTCTATCAGTGTCTGGTTAAAGCTTACAGGAGGATTTTTTATTCTCCCCTGATTGTCCTATGAGGCTGCAGAACACCTGGCCCTTTGTCTGGACAGTTCTGATTGGCCCTGTGCTGATCACATTCACTCTCCCAAGAAAAAAGAAAACCTCTAGCAATACACACCAAACTGAGCATGTGCAGCTTGTCCCCAAGGCTCTGTTCTATCAGCAGATAGATTGGGGACAGTGGAAGAAGGGTAGGATCAGAGAAGACAGGATCAAATAGCCTTTTTACACAATGCAGAGGATTAACCCCTTAGGTTCCACAGTGTAACAAGCATGCTTTACTGCAAGGTTTCTCAAGCCGTGGTACGCGTACCCCTAGTGGTACGTGCACCAAGGGCAGGGGGTACGCCACCTGCGTGCCGGGGGCAGGGTGGCAATCGCTGCTCGGGTGGTGGGTAACATTTCTGCATTAATGCAGGGGCAGCTTGCTGTATACAGCCGCCAGCTGCCGATTCACTGTTTTATAGTTGCAGAGCTGCCTGCTCTGGCAGTGGCAGTGTCAATTAACCTTTTTATGATGCAGCATAAAGGGGTTAATAAACACTATTATTGTCCACAAAAACAGTGATTAAAATTCATAAGTAGGACAAAAACGTCCAAAGATGCTATTATAAATCCAAAGATTTATCAAGGGTGTAGCAGTCATCAGAGTGCAGCGCTATTCACTTGTTAAATAGCCTGCTGGTGTTAGATGATCCACCATCTCCATTCCCAGTCGATGCTTTTTACAGGGAAACGCGTCGGTTGGAGATAGTCCTAAGACATCACCACACACCAGCAGGCTATTTGAACACTAGCAGCTGTGTGTTTTTAAGTTTTGTTTAGTTTGTTGTGCTTTAAGAATTTGTGGGAATAAAGCACCCATTGCTTACTGCACTATGAAGTTCTCCTCTTTCTTTTTTTAAAAACATTGCATCCTCCACCTATTGAATTTCTTGAGCTGATAGCTCACGGAGTGGCAACATTAAACTATCCTCACGGAGGGATTGGAGCAGCTGATCGGAGGTGAGGTGAATGACCAGATACCCGCCCAAAGGCTATACCGTTCGAGTGATCCCTGCACAGAGGCTTCTGTGTACCAGACTGGCTGGCGGTATGAACGTTTGAAGCTGACCTCTCCCGGTACAAGGCGTGTTTGACTCCCGTGACAGGAGTCCATCATTCCTGGTAAGAGGCCATCCGGCTGTCTATATTACTCTCTCTCCTGATCGGTGTGCATTATTGGAAGTGTTGAAGCCGGCCCATTGTTAAATGCACAACATCTGATATGTGTGGATCATCTAACACCAGCAGGCTATTTAAAAAGTGAATAGTGCTGCACTCTGAAGACTGCTACACCCTTGATAAATCTTTGGATCTATAATAGCATCTTTGGACATTTGTGTCTTAATTATGAATTACGTGTTTTAATCACTGTTTTTGTGGACAATAATTTCTCTTTTTTTAAGGTTTTAAACCAATTTTTTACTTTTTCACTCTTTATATTTGGATTAATTAAAACTTTTTTTAAACAAGTTAATCACGTTTCCACTGGTTTTAGTTATTGGTTGCTATACCGATGTCCTTTGGTCAGTGTTTAATCACTTTGATTATTTATTCACCTGCAGTTTTTTTTGCATCGTTCTTCTGACACTGACTGGCCCCCAAGCTCCCCCATTTTACTCACTTGAGCCCGTTCGTTCCCTCGGTGGAGACACGCTCTTGCTCTCTGCCCGTTGTCTCAGCTCTTGATTGGATAGATTGATAGTAGCGCAGCCACTGGCTCCCGCTGCTGTCAATCCAATCCAATAACGCGGGCGCCGGGGGGCGGGCCCGAGTCCTGCATTCTGTGTGAATGTACACAGATGCAGGACTCAGAAGCGGACCCGCATGGGTGTCCACCTTAGTTACATAGTTACATAGTTAGTCAGGTTGAAAAAAGACAAAGTCCATCCAGTTCAACCATAAAAAAAATAACTAAAATAAAAAAAATAAAAAAAAATAAAAAATATTGTGCACTCCCATATACCCAATTCTATACCCACAGTTGATCCAGAGGAAGGCAAAAAACCCCAGCAGAGCATGATCCAATTTGCTACAGCAGGGGAAAAAATTCCTTCCTGATCCCCCGAGAGGCAATCGGATTTACCCTGGATCAACTTTACCAAGAACTGTTAGTACTCAGTTATATTATGTACATTTAAGAAAGAATCCAGGCCTTTCTTAAAGCAATCTACTGAGCTGGCCAGAACCACCTCTGCAGGGAGTCTGTTCCACATTTTCACAGCTCTTACTGTGAAGAAACCTTTCCGCATTTGGAGATGAAATCTTTTTTCTTCTAGACGTAAAGAGTGCCCCCTTGTTCTCTGTGTTGACCGTAAAGTGAATAACTCATCACCAAGTTCACTATAGGGACCCCTTATATATTTGTACATGTTAATCATATCCCCCCTTATTCTCCTCTTCTCAAGAGTGAATAAATTCAGTTCCTCTAATCTTTCTTCATAGCTGAGCTCCTCCATGCCTCTTATCAGTTTGGTTGCCCTTCTCTGCACTTTCTCCAGTTCCCCGATATGCTTTTTGAGAACTGGTGCCCAAAACTGAACTGCATATTCCAGATGAGGCCTTACTAATGATTTGTACAGGGGCAAAATGATATCTCTCTCTCTGGAGACCATACCTCTCTTAATACAAGAAAGGACTTTGCTCGCCTTGGAAACCACAGCTTGGCATTGCATGCCATTATTGAGCTTATGATCTACCAAAACCCCCAGATCCTTCTCCACTACGGATCCCCCCAGTTGTATTCCCCCTAGTATGTATGATGCATTCATATTATTAGCCCCCAAGTGCATAACTTTACATTTATCAACATTAAACCTCATCTGCCACATAGTCGCCCAATTAGACAGAGCATTGAGGTCGGCTTGTAAATTGGAGACATCCTGTAAGGACGTTATTCCACTGCATAGCTTGGTGTCATCTGCAAAGACAGAAATGTTACTTTTGATCTCAGACCCAATATCATTTATAAACATATTAAAAAGTAAGGGTCCCAGCACTGAACCTTGGGGTACACCACTGATAACATTGGACCATTCAGAGTAAGAATCATTAACCACTACTCTCTGAATTCTGTCTTTTAGCCAGTTTTCTATCCATTTACACACTGATATTTCCAATACTGTAGACTTTACCTTACACATGAGCCGTGTGTGGGGAACTGTATCAAACGCTTTTGCAAAATCCAAGTATACCACGTCCACTGCCACCCCTCTGTCCAAGGTTTTACTTACCTCTTCATAAAAAGAAATCAGGTTTGTCTGACAACTTCTGTCTTTCATGAATCCATGCTGTCTGTTGCTTAAAGCGGAGGTTCAGGCAAAATAACATCCATATACAAGCACACTCCTTAAAGAACGAACATGTACATTAGCCACTTTTTTTTTTTTTTATGTAGTACATACCGTACTAATGTCATTTCCAATTTCGTCTTCCGGGTACTCACTCCCGCGGGAGTAGGCGTTTCTATTCACCCGCAATGCAATCTGGGAGTTCGCCCAGATGTGACATGTCCTGCAGAAAAAGTTCCCCGGCGGATAAGGTTCCCCCCCCTGTAGTGCGCATGCGCGGCACGAACCTCAACGGAGTTTCCGAAAGTAGCCGAACAGGAAGAGCTGCGAGTCGGCTCTACACAGCGCCTGCGCAGTCAGCTCTACATGACTCCTAGTCATTGCGCAGGCGCCGTGTAGAGCTAACTCGCAGCTCTACATGTTCGGCTACTTTCGGAAACTCCGTTGAGGTTCGTGCCGCGCATGCGCAGTACAGGGGGGGGGAACCTTATCCGCCGGGGAACTTTTTCTGCATTACACCGTCCACCACCAGGAAGTCAGTGCTTGTGGGCTTCAAAATGCCCACAAGCAAAATGGAAAATTCAGACAGCTGATTTTAAAAGTGCATCTTTTGCCAGAAAAAAGACAGGGGAGGTTTAAAGTCACCAAACACGTGAGTACTAATTGGTGATCTACAAATACTTTGCATGCAAGCGGGAAAAAAAAAAAAAAATGCCGCGGAACCTCCGCTTTAAATAGTTTTTTTCCAGCAAGAACTCATCTATGTGGTCTTTTATTAATCTCTCCAGTATCTTCCCAACTATGGAAGTTAAACTAACAGGTCTATAGTTACTTGGTAAAGACTTTGTTCCCTTTTTAAATATAGGCACCACATTGGCCCTGCGCCAATCCAGTGGTACTATCCCTGTCATTAATGAGTCCCTAAAAATTAGATACAATGGCTTTGAAATTACAGAGCTCAATTCTTTTAGGATCCGTGGGTGTATGCCATCTGGTCCAGGTGCTTTATCCACCTTTATTCTGTCTAAATATTTCTGGACCATATCACTTTTGAGCCATTGTGGATTTGGGGCTGTGTCACTACCACCCCCATTATGGACATGAGCTCCCCCATGCTCCTTTGTATACACAGAGCTGAAGAAATATTTAATAAATTAGCCTTCTCTTTGTCCCCAGTCACCCACTCTAGATTATTAGGAGAGCCTCGAAGAGGGGAGGAGCTACCAGCGCCACCGGGGGACCCCAGAAGTTGAGGATCGGAGCCACTCTGTGCAAAACTAACTGCACAGTGGAGGTAAGTATGACATATTTGTTATTTAAAAAAAAAGAGGGTTTACAACCCCTTTAATGTCAATGAAACTGGGAACAGCAGTTTTACTTACCCGACTCCTCAGCAGTGAAAGACTGGTCCCTGCAGCCTTATTTCTCCTATACTCTGGTAATCAGATGTCCCTGGCGTTGTCAAGACTGATGCAGGGTGCATAATACTGCACTGGACGTGAGAACACTGAGGAACAGTCCCCCTACTGCATCCCAGGAGAGCACAGTTTGCTGGGGGAGTGAGGCAACCGGTAAGCAAAACTGGTTTTCCTATTCCCTGGACATAAATGAGCATTTAACCCTGTAATGTAGGAAAGACCCATTACAAAAGGGGCATTTTTACTTTCCTAGAGTTAGACTTTAATTTATAAGTAAGGGTGAGCTTGGGTTCGGCCCTAACCTATGTTCGGCTGAACTGGGAAGGAAACTGTCTGTGTCAGGCCAAAATGCAACTGCACAATAGGGATGAGCTTCGTGTTCGAGTCGAACATAAGTTCGACTCGAACATCGGCTGTTCGATCGTTCGACGAAGATCGAACGATTTGGGCCGTTCGCGCCAAATTCGAGTGACGCGAACGGCCCACAATGCACTACGCCATCGCAGTGTCATCCAGGCGCTGTGATTGGCCAAGCATGCACTGTGACCCCGCATGCTTGGCCAATCACAGCGCCGGCAGCGAGGAGAGCAATGATTGGCCACAGGCAGGATGCCTGTGGCCAATTATTGCTGAGGGTGTTTAGTACACGCCCCACACTATAAAAGGCCGCCAGCACGGCGGCCTAGTGTAGTGTGTTCCGGAGCAGGGATAGAGCAGCATAGGCAGGGACAGTGACTTTTATTTCTTTCTTGCTTAACCTGGATTCCTTTAGTTTAGGGAAAGAGAAGGATAGGTAGGGAGAGTGTCAGTGTGTTTTGTGCTTGTGCTATAGTGTGCTTAAAAAAAACATTTTTTCTAGGGACAGAAAACTGTAGGTAGGGAGAGTGTCAGTTTCTTTCACTGTGCAAGTCCTTGTTTCTAGGGACCTGGAAGGACAGTGAGTGAATTCTCCTTGTGCTATATTGTGCTTAAAAAAAACATTTTTTCTAGGGACAGAAAACTGTAGGTAGGGAGAGTGTCAGTTTCTTTCACTGTGCAAGTCCTTGTTTCCAGGGACCTGGAAGGACAGTGAGTGAATTCTCCTTGTGCTATATTGTGCTTAAAAAAAACATTTTTTCTAGGGACAGAAAACTGTAGGTAGGGAGAGTGTCAGTTTCTTTCACTGTGCAAGTCCTTGTTTCCAGGGACCTGGAAGGACAGTGAGTGAATTCTCCTTGTGCTATATTGTGCTTAAAAAAAACATTTTTTCTAGGGACAGAAAACTGTAGGTAGGGAGAGTGTCAGTTTATTTCACTGTGCAAGTCCTTGTTTCCAGGGACCTGGAAGGACAGTGAGTGAATTCTCCTTGTGCTATATTGTGCTTAAAAAAAACATTTTTTCTAGGGACAGAAAACTGTAGGTAGGGAGAGTGTCAGTTTCTTTCACTGTGCAAGTCCTTGTTTCTAGGGACCTGGAAGGACAGTGAGTGAATTCTCCTTGTGCTATATTGTGCTTAAAAAAAACATTTTTTCTAGGGACAGAAAACTGTAGGTAGGGAGAGTGTCAGTTTCTTTCACTGTGCAAGTCCTTGTTTCCAGGGACCTGGAAGGACAGTGAGTGAATTCTCCTTGTGCTATATTGTGCTTAAAAAAAAAAAATTCTAGGGACAGAAAACTGTAGGTAGGGAGAGTGTCAGTTTCTTTCACTGTGCAAGTCCTTGTTTCCAGGGACCTGGAAGGACAGTGAGTGAATTCTCCTTGTGCTATATTGCGCTTAAAAAAAACATTTTTTCTAGGGACAGAAAACTGTAGGTAGGGAGAGTGTCAGTTTCTTTCACTGTGCAAGTCCTTGTTTCTAGGGACCTGGAAGGACAGTGAGTGAATTCTCCTTGTGCTATATTGTGCTTAAAAAAAACATTTTTTTCTAGGGACAGAAAACTGTAGGTAGGGAGAGTGTCAGTTTCTTTCACTGTGCAAGTCCTTGTTTCCAGGGACCTGGAAGGACAGTGAGTGAATTCTCCTTGTGCTATATTGTGCTTAAAAAAAACATTTTTTCTAGGGACAGAAAACTGTAGGTAGGGAGAGTGTCAGTTTCTTTCACTGTGCAAGTCCTTGTTTCAAGGGACAGAGAAGGACACCTGAAGGTAGCCCTTATTGCTTTTTTCCCATCTCCCTGCAGGCCATCTATTAGAATGTCTGGAAGGCAAACAAGGAGAGGCAGACAGTCAGGAGGCAATAAAAGAGGGCAAGCAGGCTCTGTGTCTGGGGGCAACAGTGCTGGTCGTGGACGCGGTGCATTGTCATCAGCACATGGCCATGGGACACGCTTGTCCTTCTTTTCGGCAGCTGGACATGTTGAGCCACATCATGCCGAAGACTTGGTAGAGTGGATGACCAAGCCCTCCTCCTCCTCCTCATCCTCTCTCACCCAGGCTCAGGGTACTGGCAAAGCAGCTGCCAAAGCGTCCTCTTCCCTGGTATCAATGTCAGACTCATCATCAGTCACTCCTTCCCTAGACCCACCATGTCCTCCTCCTGAGGAGTCCCCCGAACTGTTTGAGCACAGTGTTGGGTACATGCTCCAGGAGGATGCCCAGCGTTTCGAAGGGTCTGATGATGAAACCCAGCTACAGGAAGGCAGTAGGGTGAGAGCAGACAGAGGGGATGCTCAAGAAGGACACCAATCTGGCAGTCATGTTCCAGCAGCTGCAGCATACTGCCAGATTGGCTCCAGTGATGAGGAGGGAGGGGATGATGAGGTCACTGACTCCACGTGGGTGCCTAATAGGAGAGAGGAGGAGGAGGATGAGGAGGAGGCACATCTCCAACGAGACAGGATGCCCTTTGGTGGCCAGCGTAAGGGCAGTACACCGACGGAATCACACCGCAGAGCTCCGCCTGTGCAGGGCGCTGCCTCTGCCCGTCATTCAAAAAGTTCCTTGGTGTGGGCCTTTTTTGAGGCTAGTGCATCAGATCGCACAGCTGCTGTTTGCAACATATGTCTCAAGCGTATATCGCGTGGCCAAAACATCAGCCGCTTGGGTACCACATGCCTGACCAGACATATGTTGACCTGCCATGCAGCTCGTTGGCAAGCCTACCTCAAAGACCCACACCAAAGAACAAAGCGGACCTCTCCTTGCACCGCATCAGCTGGGATCTCCAACCCCACTATAACTTCAGTCCTCTCTGAAACATGCACTGAGAGGAATGAAGGTGTAGAATTAGGCGTGTCACAGCCAAGTACTTGCGGCCACTCTGCTAGCAGTACACCGACGTCCGATTCTAGCAGGCAAATTTCCCTGCCCCAGCTGCTGGACCGTCGAAAGAAGTTCACTCCCAGCCATCCACATGCCCAGCGGTTGAATGCTAGCTTGGCTAAATTGCTAGCGCTTCAACTGCTGCCTTTTCAGTTGGTAGACTCGGCCCCCTTCCGTGAGTTTGTGCAATGTGCGGTTCCTCAGTGGCAGGTTCCCAAACGCCACTTTTTCTCACGGAAGGCTATTCCGGCTCTCTACCGGCATGTGGAAGGCAATGTCTTGGCCTCGCTGGACAGGGCGGTCAGCGGTAAGGTGCATATTACCGCTGACTCATGGTCCAGCAGGCATGGACAGGGACGTTACCTTTCTTTCACGGCCCATTGGGTCACTCTTTTGGCAGCTGGGAAGGATGCAGGACAAGGTGCAGTAGTGTTGGAGGTTGTCCCACCGCCACGCCTCCAAAATGCTACTACTGGTTGTGACACACCTCTCTCCTCCACCCCCTCCTCTTCTTCTTCCTCCATGGCCTCTTCCTGTGGTTTGTCCTATGAACCAGCGGTGCTCCGTAGCCGTTCACGGGGCTACGCAAGTACGCAGGCAAAAAGATGCCATGCCGTGCTTGCGCTGGTGTGTTTGGGGGACAGAAGCCACACTGGGGCAGAGGTCCTGTCTGCTCTGCAGGGCCAGGCCGAGAGGTGGTTGACGCCACGCCAGCTTAAGCCAGGAATGGTGGTTTGCGACAATGTCACCAACCTCCTCTCCGCCCTCCGACAGGGACAACTGACCCATGTGCCCTGTGTGGCTCACGTCCTTAACCTGGTGGTGCAGCGGTTCTTGGGCAGGTACCCGGGCTTACAGGATGTCCTGAGGCAGGCCAGGAAAGTCTGTGTGCATTTCCGCAGATCTTATAATGCCAGTGCTCGCCTGGCTGAGCTGCAAAAGGAGTTGAACCTGCCCAAGAACCGCCTTATATGTGACATGCCCACCAGGTGGAACTCAACGTTGGCCATGCTGCAGCGGCTGCACACGCAGCAGAGGGCCATCAATGAGTACCTGTGCGACTACGGCACCAGGACAGGGTCAGGGGAGCTTGGTTTTTTTTCTCCACGCCAGTGGGGCATGATCAGGGATGCATGCACTGTCCTGGCACCATTTGAGGAGGCCACGAGGATGGTGAGCAGTGACAGTGCATGCATCAGTGACACTGTACCTCTTGTCCACCTGTTGGAGCACACGCTGCGTGGAATAATGGACAGGGCACTTGAGGCAGAACAGAGGCAGGAAGAGGAGGACTTCCTTGCCTCTCAAGGCCCCCTTTACCCAGACAGTGTTCCTTCTGTCCCACCCATCGCACAGGAAGAGGAAGAGGAGGAGGAGGAGGAGGAGGAGGAGGATTGTGTCAGCATGGAGGTGGAGGCTGGCACTCAGCATCATCAGCAGCAGTCTTTTAGGGATGATTTACAGTCCCAAGAAACCAGTGGACTTGTACGTGGCTGGGAGGAGGTGACTGCGGATCATGTCGTCCTTAGTGACCCAGAGGACTCCGGAGCGAATGCCTCAGCAAACCTACGCTGCATGGCCTCCCTGATCCTGCAAAGTCTGCGGAAGGATCCTCGTATTCTTCGGATCAAGGAGAGGGACCATTACTGGCTGGCCACTCTCCTTGATCCACGGTACAAGGGTAAGGTTGCGGACCTTATGTTACCGTCGCAGAGGGAGCAGAGGATGAGACAACTCCGGGAGGCCTTGCAGAAAGGTCTGTGCAACGCGTTCCCAGAGACTGGGAGGTTACAAACTCCTGGTCCAGGACAACGAGTTGCTGAGGCTTCGGCCAGTCAAAGAAGGAGCGGTGGGGAAGGTGGCCGTCTGACCGATGCGTTCAGACAATTCTTTAGTCCGCAGCCCCAAAGTATGATTGGTTCCAGCAACCATCGCCAGCGTCTGATAAACATGGTGCAGGAATATCTAGGGGCAAGGTCAGACTTGGACACCTTCCCCACCGAAAATCCTCTGGCTTACTGGGTCTTGAGGATGGATCACTGGCCAGAGCTTGCACAGTATGCAATTGAGCTACTGGCCTGTCCTGCATCCAGCGTTCTTTCGGAACGCACATTCAGTGCTGCTGGAGGATTTGTCACGGATCACAGGGTGCGCCTGTCCACCGACTCGGTTGATCGACTGACTTTCATCAAGATGAACCAGTCTTGGATCACCACCAGCTACCACACACCTGATGCTGATATAACAGACTAATTGATTTTAACATGTCACGTCCCTTCAAGACTGATGCTGATGCTGAGTGCCTGTGCTGTTATGTTGACTGGCTATCCTCCTCCTCCGAGTCCTCAATGATACGATTGATGATGATAGCTTGGAAGATCATTTTTGTTTATGGGTGCCGCCACCAGTGGCTAAGGCCCAATTTTTCAGCCCCTGTTTTACAGGGGCGTGTACTTACAATTTTTTTAGCAATAATTTGCCATAGGGCTCATTGCTGTGCTCCAAGTACAGTATCTGTGAGGGGTTGTAGTGTTGTGCCACCAGTGCCTAAGGCCCAATTTTTCAGCCCCTGTTTAACAGGGGCATGCAATTACAATTCTTGATGTAATAATTCACAGCAGGGCCCATTCCTGCACCCACCAAGAGTAAGTCTGAGGGCTTACAGTGTTGTGGCAACGCCACCACCACCACCACCACGAAAGGCCCAATTTTTCAGCCCCTGTTCAAAAGGGGCATGTAATTACAATTCTTGATCTAATAATTCACAGCAGGGCCCATTCCTGCACCCACCAAGAGTAACTCTGAGGGCTTACAGTGTTGTGGCAACACCACCACCACCACCACCACCACGAAAAGCCCAATTTTTCAGCCCCTGTTCAACAGGGGCATGCAATTACAATTCTTGATCTAATAATTCACAGCAGGGCCCATTGCTGCACCCACCAAGAGTAACTGTCAGGGCTTACAGTGTTGTGGCACCAGCACCACCATCAAAGCCCCAATTTTTACTACCACTGTTCAAGAATTATATGTAATTAAAATTCCTGATATAATAGTTGACAGCAGGGCGTTCCAGCACCAACCAAGAGTAACTGTGAGTGCTTACAGTGTTGTGCCAACACCAACAACTAAGGGGCCTATTTCTGCAGAGTATATACGGCAGGTCCCTACTTTCAAACATCCAACTTACAAACGACTCCTACTTGCAAACGAAAGAAGACAACAGGAAGTGAGAGGAAATCTACCCCTAGGAAGGAAAATTCTCTCCTGTAAGAATAAATATGGGAGAAAGGTGTCTCCTCTGTACTGATGCTTTATCAGCAATCCTTGTTTCAAGAAAAACACCACATTTCAAAAACAGTTGTCATTGGGACGGAAAGTGAGGTGAAATGTTCTGAACAGGGGCACAGACAGCAAAACAAATGTTACAGGGGTGATAACCCTTACCTATGTTTCCCAAAAAGTTTAAAAATAGATTTTTGGGCTGGAGCTACACTTCAACAATGTACCTGTTCAAAATTACAAACAGATTCTACATAAGAACAAACCTACAGTCCCTGTCTTGTATGCACCGCCTGTATACGGCTGTTCAGAGTATATAGGGCCTTTTTTATTTTATGTGCGGGGTTCCCCTTAATATCCATACAAGACCCAAAGGGGCTGGTAATGGGCTGGGGTAGGGGGGGGGGGGGTCATGGGGTAGCTATGCCATTTTTCTTAAAGATTTTCATCCATATTACCGGGACCAGACATTACATTAAAGCCGCAAGAAGTTTTAAATGGCTTTTTTTTCCTTTAGAAGTGTCATTTTGTGCAGGGACAGTTCTAAACACGGGAAACACGTGGCACTTCACAGGCATACTTTAGACACCCCCCAGGTACGATATTTAAAGGAATATTTGACTTTTTTTTTTCACTTTATGCATCATTAAAATGACTGCTCCCGAAAAACGACCGTTTTTAAAACTTCTTTTTGCATTGATACATGTCCCCTGGTGCAGAACCCGGGTTCCCAAACCCTTTTTAGGACAATAACATGCATAATAGTTGTTATAATTAGCACTTTAGAATTCGAACGTTCGCATCCATTGTATTTAATAGAGTTCTAATGTTCGTACGAACTTTCGGTCCGTTCGCGGGTTCTGGTGCGAACCGAACCCTGGGGTGTTCGGCTCATCACTACTGCACAAAGATAAAAGGGCTGGGATTCTCAAGACATCACTGATCTAATATAGCCACATAGCCACATAAGGCCAATGTCATTTTTTAAACTACAAGTACCATATTTGGTCAATGATGTTACAAGAATCCCCACACCTTTGTGTGCAAACAGCTGACTAGCCCGGCACTAACAGGTTCCTTATGGGTTCAGACCAAACCTAGGTTTACACCAAGCCGAAGCTCATTCCTAATTATAAGTGACTCTTGAGTCTGCTAGTGAAGTCCACCTAATGCAGCTTTTTGTTATGCAGTGGCAACAATGCTGCACTGTTCCTGAACCCAGAGCAGAGTTGCCACTCTCATGTTGACTGTGCTTGCTTTGCACTACAGTGGAATGGGAAAATGTTGCAGGGGGCCTGGTTATAAACATTGTTACTTCTGATTCACAAGCCTGTAGCTTGTCAATCAGCACCTTGACACACCTAGTCCTCTAAACTGCTTTCTGGATAGATGGCACTGCCACTTACATTAGTAAGCATCAATTTTTGATGGGAAACGCGTCAGCCATTCATCCCTGCATGTCTACTGTCTGTTTTTCATTTGCTTTTGGATTTATGGATACATTTTTGGACTTTTATTTTTGAAACCCAATAAACCGTTTATACAGAGCGTCCAGGGCTCTTTCCTCTTCCTATGCATTAGTGCAGAGCCAGCACCTGTCAGAGTAACAGGGCGGGAGCAACCGTTGGAGTCTAACAGCTTGGAGCGGTATGTCTTTCTGATAGAATATGTAAACCCAACATTTCATATTCCTGATATTTGTTTGCTGTATCATGTACTGGTATGAAAAGGTATCCTGTTCTCTTACTTCCTTTGTGTGAAATTCCTGGTGTTTTTGCAGCGTTGCACCAGCTTTAGTAAATTACCCCCCCCCCCCCCAAGTGTGGTCTCCTCTAATGATTTGACTTGTCCTAAAACCTAAACCCATTTGTGAACCTGGCCTAATGCAGCTGAGAACAGAGGGGATGTGATCACTTATAAACAAAGGAAAAAAAAGGTATTTATAATATGTTTTTTTAATCTATACAGTACACAAATGTTTTGCCTTTCATTTATGTTGTTTTTCAAGGTGAGGGTTTGCAATCACTTGAACACATGGCATGCAATACATACATGCAGAGGCTCCCACAAATTGTATTTTTTTCTTGATTAGATATATTATCTTTCTTTCAACATACGTGGGTTCATTTTTGAGCTATAAGATCTTTGCTCATTATATTGCGGGATAGTGCCTCTGATAGATGACCTTACTTAACTGTGAAAACAGAGAGATAAGCAAGCACTTTGCAGTACATTCTTTTAAGTATATATTTTGTTTTGCTGGGTAGTTTCACGTGTGGTTGTGTTTATTTAAAATGTTTTTAATCTTCTGTGACCTTGGACAGATAAAAGGCTTTCTCAGATGGGGGGGGGGTGATAAAAACAGGCAGCTGAGCAGTAGTTTTACCTACCCCCAGCCACCCACCCAAATTGAATTGTATCGCTGCTGTATGGTCTCCCTTTATATTGTAAAGCGCTGCGCAAACTGTTGACGCTATATAAATCCTGTATAATAATAATAATAATAATATAATAATGCTGTAGCCACGATGCATTGCTTCGCAGCCAAGGCATTTTTATACTCCATTTGCAGAGTTCGACAGGCAGCACCACCTCTCAAACTCGCCCTTTAGGGTTGATTTACTAAAGGAAAATCCACTTTGCACTTGAAAGTGCACATGGAAGTGCAGTCGCTGTAGATCGCTGTAAATCGGAGGGGAAGCTCTGAAATTAGGGGAAGCTCTGCTGATTTTATCATCCAATCATGTGCAAGCTAAAATGCTGTTTTTTATTTTCCTTGCATGTCCCCCTCAGATCTACAGCGATTGCACTTCCATGTGCACCTTTAGTGCACTTTCAAGTGCAAAGTGGATTTTCCTTTAGTAAATCAACCCCTTTGAGTTCTATGGGGCTGCACTGCTACTATGAGCGGAACTCTTGGATTGTAGTTGTGGAACGGTCCCAGAACTACAATCACCATTCGGCATAAGACAGGCATTCAGAAGACTGCAGTAGTACCTCCTAAACAACTGCCAGTCACTGCTCTACCGCCCTCTGAAAAGCTATCCACCGCAGATTGCTTTTTAGGGAGCAATAAGCTGTGCTGCTAATGTGAAAGAAGGCATAGATCAGGTTCTCTTCCCTGCCAAACAGGACAGTGCTATATGCCAGACTGCTGCACATCCCAGAATTGGATGAACAGGAATACAAATCATTTGACAGGTAAAATAGCTCTCATGTCATTATTTCATCTGTGCAATTTAACTTTTTGGCTTAAACCCAGCTTAACCATTTCAGCCCCGGAAGGATTTACCTCCTTAATGACCGGGCCATTTTTTGCGATACGGCACTGTGTTAATTTAACTGACAATTGCGCGGTCGTGCGACGTTGTACACAAATAAAATGTATGTCTTTTTTTTCCCCACAAATAGAGCTTTCCTTTGGTGGTATTTGATCACCTCTGCGGTTTTAATTTTTTGCGCTATAAACAAAAGAAGAGCGACAATTTTGAAAAAAAATAATATATTTTTTACTTTCTGCTATAAAACATACACAATACAAATATGTAAAAAAAATCTAATTTCTTCATCACTTTAGGGCAATTTGTAATCCGCTACATATTTTTGATAAAAAAATAATAATAATCACAATTAGTGCATATTGATTGGTTTGCGCAAAAGTTATTTTGTCTACAAACTATGGTAAAGATTTAGGGAATTTTTTTTTTTTACTAGTAATTGCGGCGATCAGCGATTTTTAGCGAGACTGCGACATTACGGCGGACAAATTTAACACTAAGTGACACTTTTTGTGGACCAGGGACACCAATACAGTAATCAGTGCTAAAAAAAATGTCACAGTATAAATGACACTGGCAGGGAAGGGGTTAACAGGGGCAATCAAAGGGTTAAATGTGTTCCCTGGGAGTGCTTTCTAACTGTGTGGGGGATGCTGACACTAGAGAGAGAGGTCTGTGTTCCTGATTAGTAGGAAACACAGATCTCTCTCTCCCTGTCTGACAGAGGGGCAGTCTGCCTTGTTTACATAGGCAGACCGCCGTTCGGTAATTACCAAGAATGATCTAATCACAGCCGGAGCAGGGAGCGCAGACAACGTACAGCCGGGCTGCCCTGCCGCAGAACATGTGCGGTGGGCGGTCTGGAACTGGTTAAGATTAATCTGTGCTTTGTCCAGCAATAGGTTGACAATAATTCTGACCCTGGCAGTTGCTTTTACTTACCTCCCCTGTCATTATGTTCACCCATAATGACAGGCTTTTGTCAAACGGTCATGTTGAAAAACCAGTATTCACCTGAGCCATTGACTCCAAGCGCTGATCTGTGTATTCTGGTAGGGGGGAATCAGAATACAATAGCGTGTCAGGGGAGATTCCTGAATCACATCTTTTGTGTTGATGCAGGGATCTGTCAGTCTTTTTTTCTTCTTTTTTGTTCACCCTGCTTAATCGTATATGAGTCTTGTGTTTTCAAAATTGTTTCAAAACCCATCATAATATTTTTCTATCTGCACTCTTGGGCATGAGATGCAGTAATGTTCAGATTTACATATACCCATTGAAGTGACTGACCTCAGGTGATACACAGAGATTAAACAAACAAATCCTACTACATACATTGTACCTGTCTATCTGCAGTCTTCTCTTCTCTGAATCTGTTCACGGTGCAGACTTTATAAAGCTTTTCTGAGCTGTAAGAAAGAAGGGGGCAGGGAGCTGAAGTTACACTCTGCAGAGCTCAATAAGGAGAGCTCTGAGAGCTGATTGGAGGGAAGGGAAGGGACCCCCTCCTTCACACAGCACACAGAAACAGAGCTGAGGCTTTCAATCAGCTGGAGGTTCCTCCCCTGTCACCATTTTTCTCTTGGTGTCAGGAAAACTTGTCAGAAGTGATTACTCTTGATAGCAGAGGAACAAAGCAGACAAACAGAAATTAAACTTAGTGCTCTTAGTTGAGACAAGTACCCACTATAGAAGGATATGCTTTGTTCATATTTCATGTCTCAGGTTTACAACCATTTTAAAGGAAATCCATGGTCACAGGATACACTTTAATTTTATATCATCTGCACTGTAATATCAACACAAATAGTTATATTTGATAATCCCATATAAGCTTCTTTTTTTATTTTTATGGATATGTTTTATAGCACAAAGTAAAAAAACATTTTTTTTTGTTTATAGCATAAAAAATAAACTGTGGTGATCAAATCCCACCAAAATAAAGCTGTATTTGTGTGAAATCAAAACATATAAATTAAATTTGCGTACAGTGTTGCGTGCCGAATAGCAAAAAATGGCCTGGTCATGAAGGGGTAAAATCTTCCGGAGGTCAAGTGGTTATAGTGATATTAAAGGCATTTTTTTAAAAATAACAAACATGTCATACTTACCTGCTCTGTGCAGTGGCTTTGCACAGAGCAGCCCCAATCCTCCTCTTATTGGGTCCCCCGCCGGCATTCCTGGCCCCACCCTCCTGCTGAGTGTTCTCAGAGCAAGTAGCTTGGGCTCGCTCCTAAACTGCTGCTATTTGTGCCCATTCACAAAGAGCAGCAGCATTGCTCGTCCCCTCTCTCTCTCCTCGCTGCGGTCTCAGCCAATGAGGAAGGATAGTCCCTGGAGAGCTGAGGCTCTCGTGCACATCACTGGGACATGATGGGGCTCAGGTAAGTATTGGGAGGGCTGCTGCACGGAGAAGGTTTTTTACCTTCTTGGATAGAATGTATGAAGGTAAAAATTCTTGACCCTTTAGCCCTGACCTCTGGAAGATTTACCCCCCTTCATGACCAGGCCATTTTTTGCGATACGGCAATGCGTTACTTTTTTTTACTAGGGAAAGAGGTGGAATTTATTCCCTGCTTTGCAGGGACGCAAATTCCACCACTTCCCTCCTGTCAGAACAGCGATCTGCCTTGTTTACATAGGCAGATCGCCTTTCTGGCTCTCTGCCTAACGTTCGATGGGTGCCAGAGGACATCGGATACCATGTATCTGCCGATTGGTGTCTGCTGTTTGTAATTACATGGGAAGCGAGTGTAATTACACATGCGTGCCCCCTACCCGCGAGTGTCAGATCACGTGTGTGTGTGTGTGTGTATATATATATATATATATATATATATATATATATATATATATATATGTGTGTGTGATCCGGTGCACATTTGCCACCCTGTAGCAGTAAACTACTATACGGCAGTCTTGAAGCGGTTAATCACCATGAGGCATCTGATGGTCTCAGGTATTTAACAGCCATTCAGTCAACGGTGGACCTCATAGCATTTAAAAAGATTCTCTATTTCTTCCTCCTAGCACACTATAGTAGAGTAAAACAATCCCAAACTTGCTGCTACAGATGGCACATATTTTTTCATGAATATGGCAAAATAAATGTTACACATTTCTCATAGACAAGATGCGAGCATGAACAGTATACTGAAGGCCCCTTGAACTCCCTGTAGGGAAAGGGAGCCTTGACTGCTGGAAGCTTGGCATGTACGTAGGTGTCAGCCTAAAACAGGGAGGTTAAGTGGTTCTCTTAGGCCACTAAGACGTGAGGTGACTGGGTAGAGCCTGAACTTTAGAAAAAGGCTACGCAAGAACACGTCCCACTACTCACTACACGAGGAGATTGAAACATCACAAGAGTTAACAACCCTCCCGCCTGTTGTGAGTTTTCGTCACAGCTTTATCGGCGGTTTTTACCTTGCCAGCGATTGATATTGTTTTATGGGCCATGCCTTCAAGTTTAATTCTGGGGTCATTTTAATGCCTGTTTTGCACTGATGGTGGAGACAGGCCTCTTAGACAATCTGTGTTTTGTTATGGATGCTCACTGTATAACTGTGACTGGAATTGTTATGTGGTACTTTTAAATGTTGTTACATTTGGAAAGTTCAATAAAGCGGTGGCCTTGCCCTATTTCCAACTTAAAGAGGAAGTAAACCCTGATGGGTTTTACTTCCTCTTTGTTTCCCTGCAAAGGTAAAGCATAATGGGCTACAATGCATCGCATAGTAGCCCATTATGTGACACTTACCTGCAGGAGAAGCCCGCGATGTCCGCGTCTTCCTCGCTAGCAGCGAGCCTCCATTCTTCACCCCTCTTCTTCCGGGGTCACGAACTTCCTTCTCTGTGACTGTCCGGAGTCGCGTGACGTCACTCCCGCACATGCGAGCGGGAGCCACCTTTAACGGCATTCCCCGAGCTAGAAACGGCACACCGTGTAGGTCTAGGAGATATTTCAAGCCCCTACAGGTAAGCCTTAATCTAGGCTTACCTGTAGGTTAAAGTGGTTGTAAAGGGTTTACAACCACTTTAATCAGCCTTTGTGTCTTTTTGAAGGGGCAAGGTTTTGTTACAATAGTTGGTCAAAACCTGCATATGCTTCCCAGCAGTCATGTATAGTTTATGCCGTGTACACTGGTCTGTAATAAAATCTCATAAACCTGACTTGAGACATCATCTTTTTCTAGACATGTTCCCCTGATTGCTTTCATTTCTGGCACACATCCATAGTTATACTATATTATTAGCAAATGATATCTTACTTTCTAAGAAACCCCTCTGTCTTTTCATATATGCAAGCCAAGTGTTATGGGTTATTACATGCAGAAGAAAACTGACTTTCTTATGTAAGTAATATGTTTTTATAGGATTTACTAGGACATTGATGATCCTGTTTACAATTAAATTGGTCATTCTAATCATTTATATAAGACCATTTATATAAGGCTGTTGGTTTTTCTTAGCAAATGTTACTTGACCCATTCAAGTTCTATTTTTTTTTTTTTTCATATCACATGTAACTGGGGATCAGATAAACCGAAATCCCTTAGTATTGGAGCCGATGCTTGTCTTTGTTTATCTTTGACTTTGTATTACCATACCATGTGGTCAATTCACTAAGAGTTAAATAACGGGCAATAAAATATCGCTTGCGGTAAAACAGTTTTGAAAGTGCAATTTACTAAGAATTAATATCGAATGCGGTGTTTGTTCGATTAAGAGGTAATTACCGCATTTTTTCATCTGGTAATTTACAGCATTGAGCTGTAACCTTACCTGGTGGCCCCACCCCCTTGTGACATCACCGACCGGTGCATGTTGGGTCAGTGACGTCACAAGGGGGGACTTCACCAGGCAGCCCCGCCCCTTACCTATTTAAGAATAGGTGGAGCCTGCAGTAGGCAGTTAGCGTTTTTTTTGGGGGGGGGGATTTCGGGTCCTGCGGGTGACGGCGTTATGATTGATGATGGATCTACATTGGGAGACAGTGTTTTTTTTTTTTTTATTATAAATAAAGGAATTGTCAAAAACTTTTGTACTGTCTTTATTCACTTTCACACTTTTTTGGTGAATGGGTAGGCCATACTCATTCACATGGGGGGGGGCGAGATCTGGGGCCCCCTTGTTAAAGGCGGCTTCCAGATTCCGATAAGCCCCCCCAAACAAAACCACACAAACACAGGCCAGGGTTGTGGGTAAGAGGCTCTTGTCTCCATCAACATGGTGACAAGGTTCACACTGCTGCGTGGTGCAAGATTGCATGTGATTCGCACCGCACTTCAGTGCAAATTACATAAGATGTCCATGCAATGCAAATTCAGTCATACAGATAGTATGGCTTAAGTCGCATCGCATTTGGACCAAACTCGCACCGGACACTTTTTTTGGCCCGCAGCAGAATCGGATCGCATGGGTGCTCCAAGTACAAATCGTCAAGTATGTAACTTTCCTAACTGTCCCGAAAAAGTGCCTCTAACAAGAAAGCTAATTCTAACACTTAACCCCCCTATCCTTTGACGCCTAAACCTTTAAAGTCCAACAAATTCCAGTAGAAAGTATGAATAATTGGATCATTTTAAATCTCTTAATGTTATATTTTCTTTAAATTCAGGCCTACCACTAGCAGAACATCTTGAGCTCATGTTCCCTGTTGACTACAGAGTTGTAATTATTATGACTAAGAAGAGGACCTTGGATCGCTGCAGAGAGACTGCTGCTTTCACACAAAATCCAGAACAGACTCAAAGAAGTGCTGAGAACTTTAAAGCCTCGTACACACGATCGGATTTCCATCGGACAAAGCGTAGGACTTTTGTCCGAAGGGCGTTGGCCATGAACTTGTATTGCATACAAACGGAAAAGAATTGTTGGCCAACAAACGCAAAACGATGTGTTTTTCAGCTCTTTAGCGCCACCCTTTGGGCAACTTCTGCTAATGTTGTGTTATGGTTAGCATTGCTTTTGAGCATGTGTGTTTGTACTTTGGATTTTTTTCCGACGGACTTGTGTACACACGATCGGATAATCCGACATCACACATTTGTTGTCTGAAAATTTTAAAGCATGCTATCCCACATTTGTTGTCGGAAAATCCAACATAAAATTGTCCGATGGAGCATACAAATGGTCGGATTATCCGACAACATCCTGCCATCACACAATTCCCGTCGGAAAGGCTTTTAGCCTCGTACACGCGATTAGATTTTCCGACGGGAATAAGCACAAGCCACTGAAATATAAAAAGGAGCACCAGACCAAATCTGTATGAAAGGGTCTAAGGTAAATTTTGGTAAAAGATAAAGGTCATATAACCGTTTTGAGGGCAACACCACTTCCTCTTCAATAAGGCTGTATTAGAACCAGTATTGAACTCTACTCTTGGAGTAACAACTTGACAGCAGTTGTTAAGCAGCAAACTGCTGTCATGTTACTCCATGAAAATAATTCATTTTGTGTATTTCTATGCTTACATACAAGGGGCAGAGCTCCTTTTCTGCAGACTATGTATGGGTCTCACTAGGGATGAATTATAAAGACAATAACAGTAATATACATTGGTTCTACTGGCAGGATCAACAGGTATTTACAACATGTTCCACTGCGTACTTACATCACATATGCAATTTTTATCGTTTCAGCACAGACATGTTAAAGCAAAACTCTAGCCACAAACGTCTGTATAAATTACCTTAGGGTAAACAAAAAGTTACCTGTTGTGATTGAGTGTAAAATATTACAGTTCAATTTGTAATTACTGTAAAATGTATTCGTTAGTATACCCCATATATTTCAACCAGCAGTGTGCTTCCAGCAAATTAGGCTCCATGTACACTGAAGCTGATAAACTGCAGTTTATTGGCGTTTTGGCGTTTTTTTAAAAAGCCCATTATCTGCACTCTATCTTAGCCTATGTGTTCATGCACACATGGTCGTTTTTTAGCGTTAATGAGCAATGGAGTTAATGGGCTTTTTTCTGAACGCAAGAAATTTCGCGTTCAAAGTGCCGTTTTTTGGGCGGGAAAAAACGCAAAACGCCAAAAAACGATAGTAAACGCTAATAAACGCTTTAAAAACGCAGCTCGCCAGCGTTTTTTAGCGTTTTTTGATCCATTGAAAAAAAAAAAAAAAGCTAAAAAACGCAACACTGAAAAACGCTAATAAACGCTATTGCAAAAACGCTAAAAAACGTTGAAAGGCTCCCTGCAAAGCTACTGGTGTTTTTTATAGCTTTTTTTAGCGTCCAGTGTACATGGAGCCTTAAAGTGGAAGTAGACCCTCCTATCATTTTCAGGCAAGGAAGCTGCCATCTTGGCCTCTGTTTAATCTTCAACTGCCATGATGCTGCACATGTGATCAGTTATGACACCAGCCATTGGATGGTGTGACAGTTTGGTTGAGAGCACAACCAATTTGACAGTTAGCATTTCCGGCATGCCGGGAATGTAACTGTTTTTTTTAAACTATTAAAACGTTGGGTTTACTTCCGCTTTAAACTAGTGTGGCACTATTCTAATTAATAAATTAAATATGTTCAAATACCCATTTGAAAATACATAAAGTGCACTGTGCCTTAAAATACATACTAAAATATTCAGATTATTAAAAAATACAGTATGTGTAAAAAAAACACTGAAGATACAAAAAGTGCACTGTGCCTTAAACCTCATAAATAAATATAATACTCAAAAACATATGAATCAATCCAAATAACACCGCTAGTGCTTACTTTTATGATGAACAATAATATTGTGATAAGCATAAAGGTCCCTACTAAATAAAAAATAGTCAAAGTGACCGATGAGCGAATTTCATAATATTCAGTGGTAATTGATGAAAACACTCCTTGCACCCCTACTTTTTCACTACAGTCACTGGAATATGATGACCCATTAAAAATGGGTCGCAACAGCCTCCCGTTCCTCTCCCGCTATATGGGGAGATAAGAATCAAGGCAGCCTCTAATAGTGTAATTCATATTTTTTTTATCATAAAAACACCTAAAACTACTCACACAAGACAAATGCTCGCATTTCATGGAGGACTGGAAAAGGACTCCAGTGGCAACCTGTAAAGCTCTGGTGAACTCCATGCCCAAGAGGGTTAAGGCAGTGCTGGAAAATAATGGTGGCCACACAAAATATTGACACTCACTTAGGGGTGTACTTACTTTGGTTTCAGGTGGTTTAGACATTAATGGCTGTGTGTTGAGTTATTTTGAGGGGACAGCAAATTTACACTGTTATACAAGCTGTACACTCACTACTTAACATTGTAGCAAAGTGTCATTTCTTCAGTGTTGTCACATGAAAATATATAATAAAATATTTACAAAAATGTGAGGGGTGTACTTACTTTTGTGAGATACTGTATATGGCATGCTAAGGAGGAGTAGCCACATTGGAGTCACATTATTTTTTTTACACGTTGCCTTATTTGCTTTACTGCTAGAAGCAAGTGCCCCAACGGACAGCAATGTTTTCCATTAAAAGGCTTGTTATTCTCAAACTGCCTTGGGATTTTGTTGTGTGACTAGTTTAGATGCTTACAGTGTTTAAATACATTTTATTATAAAACAATCTCTTATTTATAAAAAAAAAACATTGCCCCTGAGACCCGGTTCACACAGGGGCGACTCCGGACGAGACTTCAGGTCTCCCCGAGTTGCCCCAAGTCGTGCTATTTTTAAAACTAATTGAAGTGAATGGAGATGTTTTAATGCACACGACTGCAGTCGCTCCGACTTCAAAAAAGGTTCCTGTACTACTTCAATCACATTCACATGAATTGTTGGCTCCCAGCAAAACACACAAAAGTCATTGATAAAAAAAAAAAATGTCATCCTCCCCATGTTGAAGGCATGTGGCCTGGTACGGTTCAGGAGGGGGGGGGCGCTCTCTCGTCCCCCCCTCTTTTCCTGCGGTCTGCCAGGTTGCGTGCTCGGATAAGGGTCTGGTATGGATTTTTGGGGGGACTCCACGCCATTTTTTTAAAAATTTGGGGTGGAGTTCCCCTTAAAATCCATGCTAGATCTGAAGGGCCTGGTATGGATATTTGGGGGAACCGCACGCATTTTTTTTTTTAAATTTGCGGCGGGGTTCCCCTTAATATCTATACCAGACCTGAAGGGCCTGGTAATTGAATTCTGGGGGACCCCCACGGTTTTTTTTTTTTTTCTTATCAATGACTTTTGTATGTATTGCCGGGAGCCGACAATTCATTAATAGCCGCGAGTGAGTTTTAAATGACTTTTTTTCCTTCAAAAATGACACTTTGTGCAGGGACAGTTCTAAGCACGGGAAACATGCGCCACTTCACATGCATATCATACACACCCCCCAGGTACGAAATTTAAAGGAATATTTCACTTTTATTTTTTCATTTTAAGCATTATTAAAATCACTGCTCCCGTAAAAACTTCAATTTTTAAAACTTTTTTTTACATTGATACATGTCCCCTGGGGCAGGACCCGGGTCCCCAAACACTTTTTATGACAATAACTTGCATATAAGCCTTTATATTTAGCACTTTATATTTCGAACGTTCGAGTCCATTGTATTTAATAGGGTTCTAAAGTTCACGCGAACATTCTGTCTGTTCACAGGTTCTGGTGCTAACCGAACAGAGGGGTGTTCGGCTCATCCCTGCTGACCAGCTTTCCTGTCCCTGCAGAAGAAAAGCATCCCCATAACATGATGCTGCCATCATCATGTTTCATGGTGGGGATGGTGTGTTCAGGGTGATGTACAATGTTAGTTTTCTGCCACACATAGCGTTTTTCTTTTAGGCCAGAAAGTTCAATTTTGGTCCCATTTGACCAGAGCACCTTCTTCCACATGTTTGCTGTGTCCCTCACATGGCTTTTCGCAAACTGCAAACAGGATTTCTTATGGCTTTCTTTCAACAATGGCTTTCTTCTTGCCACTCTTCCACAAAGGCCAGATTTGTGGAGTGCACGACTAATATTGTCCTGTGGACAGATTCTCCCACCTGAGATGTGAATCTCTGCAGATCCTCCAGAGTTACCATGGGCCTCTTGGGTGCTTCTCTGATGAATGCTCTCCTTGCCCGGCCTGTCAGTTTAGGTGGACGGCCATGTCTTGGTAGGTTTGCAGTTGTGCCATACTCTTTTCATTTTCGGATGATGGATTTCAAAGCTTGGGATATTTTTTTATACCTAACCCTGCTTTAAACTTCTCCACAACTTTATCCCTGACTTGCCTGGTGTGTTCTTTGCTCTTTATGATGCTATTTGTTCACTCAGGCCTGGTTCACACTGGGACGACAAACGCTCCGACATTGGGAGCTCATGTCGCATGACATGTGAAAATCAATGTTTCCCTATGGGAGCCATCTTAACTGGTCCGACACATGTCGGTCCGACTTTGAGAATGCTCCCTGTACTACTTTGGTCCGACTTTGATCCGACTTCAGCCCATTGACTATCATTGAAGTCGGATCAAAGTCAGACCGCAGTCTTGCATGATCCGACTTTGGCATGCGACTTGTGCTGTGCTGCTCTTGAGGGGGAACTCCAGGCCAAATTTTAAATAAAAAACCGGCATGGGTTCCCCTTCCAAGAGCATACCAGGCCCTTGGGTCTGGTCTGGATTTGAAGGGGAACCCCTATGCCGAAAAAACGGCGTGGGGGTCCCCCCAGAATCCAAACCAGACCCTTATCCGAGCACACAACCTGGCAGGCCGCAGGGGAAGAGGGGGGGATGAGAGAGCGGCCCCCCTCCCTCCTGAACCGTACCAGGCCGCATGCCCTCAACATGGGGGGTTTGGTGCTCTGGGGCAGGGGGGCGACCTGCGGCCCCCCCACCCCAGAGCACCCTGCCCCCATGTTGATGAGGACAGGGCCTCTTCCCGACAACCCTGGCCGTTGGTTGTCGGGGTCTGCGGGCAGGGGGCTTATCGGAATCCGGGAGCCCCCTTCAATAAAGGGGCCCCCGGATCCCGGCCCCCCCACCCTATGTGAATGAGTATGGGGTACATCGTACCCCTACCCATTCACCTGGTGGAAAAAAATTGCAATAAAAAAACCACACAGCTTTTTAAAGTATTTCATTGCACAGCTCCGGGGGTCTTCTTCCGACTTCGGGGGTCTCCGGTGTCGTCGCCGCGCTCTCCGGTTCTTTCTTCTGCCGGGCCACCGCTAACTTCTTTAGCTCTTTTGCTAGCGGAGGCCCGGTCTTCTCCGTCGCCTTCTTTATCTCCCGCTCTCCGGTTCTTCTCCCGCTTCTTTCTTCTGCCGGCCCCTCCACTAACTTCTTTAGCTCTTTTGCTAGTGGAGGGGCCGGTCTTCCCGTCGCTGTCGCCGTCTTCTTCTCTCTTCTCCTCCTCGATGTTGACGTGTCGCTTCCTCCCGCTGTAATACTGGCTGTTCGCTCCGCTCCGCATTAATATAGGCTTCTCATGACGTCACAGTCACATGTTCCCATGACGTCACAGTCACATGCTCCGGGGCCATGTGCCCCGGAACATGTGACTGTGACGTCACAGTCACATGTTCCCATGACGTCACAGTCACATGCTCCGGGGCCATGTGCCCCGGAACATGTGACTGTGACGTCATGAGAAGCCTATATTAATGCGGAGCGGAGCGAACAGCCAGTATTACAGCGGGAGGAAGCGACACGTCAACATCGAGAAGGAGAAGAGAGAAGAAGACTGGGACGGCGACGGGAAGACCGGCCCCTCCACTAGCAAAAGAGCTAAAGAAGTTAGTGGAGGGGCCGGCAGAAGAAAGAAGCGGGAGAAGAACCGGAGAGCGGGAGAAGAAGAAGGCGACGGAGAAGACCGGGCCTCCGCTAGCAAAAGAGCTAAAGAAGTTAGCGGTGGCCCAGCAGAAGAAAGAACCGGAGAGCGCGGCGACGACACCGGAGACCCCCGAAGTCAGAAGAAGACCCCGGAGCTGTGCAATAAAATACTTTAAAAAGCTGTGTGGTTTTTTTTATTGCAATTTTTTTCCACCAGGTGAATGGGTAGGGGTACGATGTACCCCATACTCATTCACATAGGGTGGAGGGGCCGGGATCCGGGGGCCCCTTTATTGAAGGGGGCTCCCGGATTCCGATAAGCCCCCCGCCCGCAGACCCCGAAAACCAACGGCCAGGGTTGTCGGGAAGAGGCCCTGTCCTCATCAACATGGGGGCAGGGTGCTCTGGGGTGGGGGGGCCGCAGGTCGCCCCCCTGCCCCAGAGCACCAAACCCCCCATGTTGAGGGCATGCGGCCTGGTACGGTTCAGGAGGGAGGGGGGCCGCTCTCTCGTCCCCCCCTCTTCCCCTGCGGCCTGCCAGGTTGTGTGCTCGGATAAGGGTCTGGTTTGGATTTTGGGGGGGACCCCCACGCCGTTTTTTCGACGTAGGGGCGCCCCTTCAAATCCAGACCAGACCCAAGGGCCTGGTATGCTCTTGGAGGGGGAACCCATGCCAGTTTTTTCTTTAAAATTTTGCCTGGAGTTCCCCCTCAAGATTTATACCAAACACAGTGCCTGATATTGGCGGGGATCCAAGTCGGATCCCCGTTCATTGAAAGTCGGACATATGTCGGCTTCATGTTGCAGGGCAAAGTCGGATCCAAAGTAGGACAGATGTCGTGTCGCACTAGTGTGAACCCAGCCTCAGGTTCTCTAACAAACCTCTAAGGGCTTCACAGAACAATTGTATTCATACAACAATTACACAAAGGTGGACTCAATTTAATAATTAGGT